>OZ024741.1:112569428-112724428 GCA_964016885.1 Eledone cirrhosa | reverse complement strand
AAGTTGTTGCCTCGTTTTGGAGCATTGAGTGGTGGGAGGAGGAAGGGGAGTAGTGGGAGGGAGGGTTTAACATACAGTAGTAGTATCTCCTCTTCCCCCCTCTCTCACTGAAATGAATTCCTCTTTCCTCCTTAGTAAAGATGTCCCCAGGGGTTCCACTATTCATTTTTCTTGAAAACCAATTAGTAAGTCCTGTTTCTGAATATGAGCTTAACATGTGTGTAAAGTTTCATCAGGATCGGATCACTGGGGTAGCCGCCAACTGGTTATACACAGATACACAGACAGAAATTGCTATTTATATAGTAGATTAGAACATTCTGTCTTGTCTCCCTTTTCGAAAATTATGATTATCACTCCTGATTGCCATTGTTTAGGTGCCCTTCCAGAGACTCAGGCTACCCAGCATACACAAGTCAGCCAAAGAATACCTTCTCTCTTTGGCCGATTTCCTCTTCCCCAGCGCTCCTGCCATAATAACAACACAAACAACAATAACAACACCAGCAATGAGAGGAAGAACGACATCACCAGCACCAACAAAAAAAAACAAAAAAAACAACAACATATTCGCAGCCATGGCTGCAAAATCAAAACAATTCATTCAAGTTGATATTTCAGACAGAAAAAAAATTGGGTCCAGGTGTAGAAACTGATTAAGAGATAAAAACCTGGGCCAACCTAACTGTCCCAGCAGAGGTAATGGCAGCAACACAAAGAAGGACATTGATTTATAGATACATTTCAGTGCACACCTGTAAAACAGAACTGGTTCCCTGCTGATCTTAAGTTGAGGCAACGTTGAAATGCTTCAGAGAAGATGCGGAGTACATCTTCTCAGTGCTGTTCAAGTGTATGTGCACATGCGTGTAAATGTTTGTCTGTGTGTGGATCAACTCTTGTGCAACATTACACTTGATAGTGCTAATTTTTCCTGACTCATCATCATTATAATTTTACATCTGCTTTCCATGGTTATAGGGGTTAGGCAGAATCTTATAGTCCAAATTAGTTGTTTTTCTGAGTTACTGCTCTCATAGCTAGGCTGGAATATCACTTCTATCTGATACTTTAAATTTAAAAAAAAAAAATGTGAAATACACAACACAAAAAATAGAAGCTCCACTCATATTTCAAGGTTCCATGGTGAGTGGTAAAATGGGTCCTTGCTTAACTATAAAAAAACAATTGTTCTATCAAATAAATCATCCTACACATTAGCTGTGGGTAAAGGTTTGAAATAGGTAAACCATATCCCTGCATTTTGTATGAGGTGATTAAAAATTGTTGTCAGGAAGGGCATCCAGCTGTAAAAAGCTACCTCAAATAAAACTCCAACAAAGAATATGAAGAATATCATAGGAGTTTGCAAAGCTAGAAAATGGCCTTTTCCCTTTCTTTACCATATTTCTATTCATTAGAAATATAGTAATGAAAAGGTAAAGGATATTCCATATGATTTTCAAATGGTTTTGAAGATAAGTAAAAATGTTGAGAGATTTAATAATATAACTAATTTTCTCATCATCAAGATAGTGCTTGGAGCATAACAAAGTGTCTTAGATAAAATATGGCAGAATATTTTTAGATAAATATAAACACTTTAAAGCAAATTGTCTTTATCATAGAACCTGGGACAGTTTCAGGTGATTTGGTATCAAAAGGATCAATGAATTTATATTTATATAAAAACTTTCTTTTATGTAAGAACCTTCTTCAAGTTATGCTCCAAACACCAACCAGAACGTGAGTTATATTACTAAATCCCTCTAAATTCGCGATAATTTTCAAAATTATCGTTAATTTGTAATAAATATTTGGCAAATGAAAACATGAAACCTGCTAAATTAAAATGCATCTTGATATTTTGAGGTATACTTCCCATGTAGGCAATCTTCACCATTTTGTTTGGAAGGGGTGCTGTAAAACTATGCCTAAAAACGGTCCCAATTTCGTGTATGAAGCCTGTCATGGAGTTTGCAGCCCTACCCTCTTCTTTAGCAGGGAAAATGGTCTTAAAACGTATGTTGTAATAAAGGAACTAACTGTTTTATTACTTAACTGCCTGATTCTTCCCTGCATTTATGATCCAAAGCAACTAATTTTTTATTGTTTATACTTATATTAAAACCTACCAACATAAACATATTCTAGAAATTTGTGATAAATAATGTTCTAAATATCAACTTACTAATGAAAAACTTAGTTATTTTTATTACATTCCTCCAAATTTATTCCATTACTTTCAAAATTAAAAATCCAATAATGAAAGAGTTAAAGGTAGTATTGAATTTAGGATTCAGTTAACCAGTGGCTCAACTATTTGTAATTATTACAGATTTGTATGAAAACAAAGATTTTCTGTTTTGCCAGTCACTAACTTAACCCTTTAGCATTTAAAGCGGCTATATCCTGTCAGAATTCTCTCACCTCTTCTTGTTCAAACCAGCTGTAACTGGCCATTCATACTGTTGTTAAGGTATTGTTCTCAAAATAAATAATATCACAATCTCATAGCTTCAATGTTATATGAGATAATTATGTGAGATAAAGCCTTTAATGTGAAATTACAATAGTAAATATTGAGTAATGTAAATGTTAAAGTGTTAATATAAAACAGATGAAGATGTCTTCCTCAAATTTGTCAATTTTTTTAATGGAAGTAGATCTGGAGTAGAATATTCATGTGATGTAGGTACTGTTGGCATGGCAGCAATGATGGGAAAATATATAGCATATCAAGCTGAAGTTAAATCTGTAAGCAATGCACTTACTACATTTTGTATAGTTCATGGTTAGCGGCTACAAAATTCTTTTAAGAAATTTGTTAGCCTCTAACCAGGAATAGTCCAATTTAAGAAAAAAATATCTTCACCTGATGTACACCAATTTAATGATCAACAAAACCGAATGTTCTAGTACACACTAATTACACATGATTCATTGAATGGCTGTCTATTTGGTCTATTCACAAATCTATGACAGAATATGAGATCCAAGTTTAGCAAACTTTTACAGACTACATAAGTGTGATTACAGCTATCAAAGAAATGAACTTTGAAACTACCTGACTTTAAAAAAATAAAATGACAATGTTGTTTTTATCAGAAAAGCACTTAAATCTTGCAGAATTCATCATAAGAAAATTAGCTTCACAAATCATGCTGTTTGTCAGACATATTTCAGAAGATTAATGAACTTAATCTGTCTCTGTGCAGGGAGAACACAAGCCTATTCACATTGAAATGTAAAATTGAAGCATTCATGAAAATAAACAAATAGAAACATGCAGTATAAAAATTCTAAACCACAGTTATGAAAGCAAAGATATGAAAGACAGAATTTGAATGCAATAAAATAAAAGTAAAAATAAAATAAAAATCTTTGGGTACTGTAAATCATCTCTAGTCTGGCTCTCATCCAAATATGTCATCACCACTGCTCTACATATTATATTGGGAAACAAGAATTTGGCAAGAATATTGATATATTACAGCAGTCATCAGGTAAAATATTCACATGATTTGCAACTTGCAATTTGTTGTTGATCATTAAGTTTCAAATAAGGCCTGAAGAGCTATACCATTTTTCAACTTTAGTTTTTATATTCTATCATACTCTTGCCAACACAGATTATCAACTAACCAAGCAATTCTGAGGATTCTTTTCATAAACTGTCTAATCTTCTGGACATAAGCATAGCTTGGTAGTTAAGAAGCTTTCTTTGCAATCATAGTCTTGGGTTCAACCCAATTTCGAATTGGTAGAAGCATTAGAGCATTGGATTAAAAGTTCTGAGCAATGTGTTTTGTCTCACTGAGCTCTGAGTTCAAATCCTGAAAAGGTTAACTTTGCTGTTTGTCATTTTGAGTTTGATAAATAAAATAGCAGTCCAGTACTGAGAATGGTTCTTCCAAAAAGGCATCAAATTGACAAAATCATTAGAGCATGAAACAAAATATTTTGCAGTATTTGTCCTGGCTCTTTACATTCTTTGATCAACTTTGCATTTCATTCTTCTGAAATTGATCAAATGAAGTACCAATCAATTACTGGGATATATATAGTTGACTTAATCTTTTTGATACCAAACCACTTGACATCACCCCTGGTTCTATGATACAATACTATTTATTTTATAATAACTATATATTTATTTTGTAATAACTATATATTTATTTTGTAATAACTATATATTTATCTAAAAACCTTACTTGATAATTTTACATAAGAGTCTTTGTTAGGTTATGTTCCAAACAATGAGAGAGTTATATTACTAAGTCTCTCCAAATTCTTGAATATTTTCAGAATTATTTGAAATTCAGTAACAAAAGGGTTAAGCTTTAGTGCTGACACAGAAAAATGAATACTAGTAGGTAACATCTCTAATATCTGTATTTTATATCCATTTTTTCATGCTGGCTACATAAAAATCAGCAAGGCCAGGGAGATCAAACTTTTATTAATTTTTCACTGAAAACTCTTTTTTTATTGTTCATTTTTTTCTTTTTACGTAAATGAACTTTCTTTAAAACACAAATTTTGATTAGTTTTTATTTTTTCAAAGAACTCTGTAATTCATGTCAATATTGAGTTTTCAGTACAACATCCATTGATTTATTCATTCTATCTTTTCCTTGGAACCAAATGCTATTCATCATTGAAAAGACTCTTTAAATAGGAGCCAGAAATTACTGGAAAACAAAAGGTGTACTCTATAACCTGCCTGAGGATAGCTACAGAAATATCTATATTGATTTATATTGATTAGAATGATTTGTAAAATTATATAATGAAGCATGAAGAATATTATATTGACGTTATAAACATCAGGTAAAACCTGGTTGCGTGGTTAAGGGGTAATGCTTCAGAGCCACATGGTTTCGTGCTCAACCTCACTACATGGCAACGTGGATGTCTTCTAATACAGCCTTAGATTTACTAATGCCTCATTAGTGGAATTTAGCAAACAGAAACTGTACACATCCATCATATATTTAGTAGAAAGGGCATCCAGCCAAAGAAAATATGGCAAACTCAGAGTCACAATAACTCTTCTGTTGCTGCATCAGAACACCCTCCCTTGTGTTGGTACCATGATAGAGTGCACTCAATAGATTGCAAGAGTGAAAGTAAGTGACCTCAGCTCATCTGATGACAGTAGCTCTACTAGACTACTGACGTGGTCTGTGACATCACATCCAATCATTGCTACCAAAGAAAATGGACATTAAATTATCATGATTAGGATGATAGTTACAGATATGTGTGTGTATGTATGTATGTATATATGGTTGTATGTATGTATGGATGTATGTGTCAATGTCTCTGAGTTTGTCTTGGAACTTAGTGGTTTTGCAAAAAGTGATCAATAAAATAAGTACAAGACTTGAAAACAAAAAGCACATGGAGCTATATCACCAACTACATTTCTTGAAGGCATGCCCCTAACAAGACCACATTATAATGACACCCGCCGAGGTTAACTTTGCCTTTCATCCTTATGGGGTCGATAAAATAAAGTACCAGTAATACACTGGGTAATTGCTGGCCTTGTGCCAAAAGTAGAAACAATTATAATGACTGAAACCAGTAAAAGAATGTAATAAATTGTTTTATCAAGTATAACATAGTACATATATTTAATTCTTAGAAAGAGCAATAGTAATCTTAAATAAAACTCTTTACACTGAAACTGAATGGATATTTATATACAAGAGCATACACAGCAATTTAACAACATTTAAGAGAAATCTGATAAATTTCTTTGATGAGTTTAAAATCTCAACACTACTATGATTTCTATAATGCTCCATTCAACTATGTTCAATTTAACCACTAGAATTATTTAAATACTCTAAAACTCTTATAATCTGCCTGCTAGTAAATCAATTCAATTAACTATTATAATTATCATTGTAAATAATTTTACTCATAAAATACTTCAATTGACATTTAATTGAGGATTTCTAAATTATGTTTAATAACTAGAAATTATAAGTTTAATCTAACATTAGTATATATGTCAAATAACTTTTCAAAAAAAAATGTTAAATAATATATTGATAAGAAGATGCGTTTTGACAACATTTTATTTATAACAGATTAAAAAAGCAATAAAATTCACAGAAATTTAATATTCCAGGCAAATTTTCTAAAACTTTATCAAACTTCTGTTTCACAATTTTGATGAAATCAAACAAAATCAATCCACGACTTTCTACAAATCTCTTGAACATTCTGGGACAATTCACTATCAACCAAAGCAAATTTGTAAACCAGGCAGTACACAAAAACTGATCTTTACACCAGAGACTGACCTGGCCAAGATGACATTATCCAATGTATTTTTTAAATGACTGTCAGGTGTGCGATTTATCCCAGTGCATTACTAGTACTTTATTTTATTGACCCCTTAAGGATGAAAGGCAAATTTAACCTCGGCAAGATTTGTGACTCAGACCGTAAAGGGCCATAACTCTATGCTGCAAAGCATGGAGAAGAATGTTAGTGATGTATTGATAACAGTAAGCTACTATTGTGACTTTGTAGAAAGTCCAATAGGTTTAGTAATGATTGCTCTAATCAGCTGCACAATCAAGGAAAATAACAACAAATCATTCTAAATATAGGGAATAGATAATATTTTAATGCCAATTAATCGATATTTTGTGAAAGGGAGAAAGTGGAGGGATAACCTTTTTGATATCAAGCTGTCAGAAACTGATACTTGCTCTACATTACAAAACTGGTTATCTTAAAGTGTTTATATTTATCTAAAAATATTTCACCATAATTTTACGTTAGAATCTTTCTTAAAGTTATACTCCAAACACTACCTTGACAATGAGGTTACTTTTATTATTAAATCCCTTGAAATTCGTTAGTTTCAAAATTATTTCAAAATCCTGTGCAATATCTTCCATTAGAAATATAGTAACTTAGGGGTTTAATTTCATTAGTTTGTTAATTTGTAACAGCTATTGGCAGAGTGCTTTATATTTTGGAAACATTATTATTCATTATCCATCTTTTCCCCATGACTACTGCACACTGGTAAAAGGTCAAGATTGAGATGATGATATGAAGGAGATAAATGAAAAAATCATCAAATAGAAATAAACTAAAAAATAATGTTTTAAGTAGAGATAGAATAAGATCTACGTGCTTTTTGGTTGGCAGCCAAGTTTTTACTGAGTGATGTTAAATATCTAATTTCTTTGCTAAAAATACTCTTAACAGCAACAGGTGCACAATTATCTTTCAAGTATTTTATTTATGACTTCTATATGATATGCTTTTCATGCATTCCATTAGATATTGGTAAAGTGAATGAATCTCCATAGTTAAATTCTCTTGAATATTAAAGTTGTCAAGGATTTTGATGTAATGCTAAATAAAGCTATTTTCTTTCAAATATGTTTTCTCATTTTCAATAATAAACTAAAAATTTGATTAAATCAATAGTTGAATTTTGAAAGCTATTCCAAAGACATGACAATCTCCCTAGTACTGGTGCCATCATAAAACTTGTAGAGCATGGGCACATATGTGAGATGCAGCTCCAAACCATCTGAAAGGTCGATAACTTGAATGTTGACTTAGTCTGTGAAGATCAAGCAAACCCTTACTAACAGGAAAGAAGGATGTTAAATGATGATGATGTTACAATATTTCTAATGAAAAACACTGCCTTTGTTTTTCAGGTAATTTTTTTAAATGATCAAAACTTTAGAATGATTTATTAATATAACTAACCTTCTGATTATTAAATGGTGTTTGGAATATAAATTAACAATTTTGTTTATACAAAATTATGATGCAAGATTTTTAGATAAATATAAACTCTTTAAAAGAAACAACTATGCATCTAGAACCAAGGGCGGTTTGAGACATTTTATATTATTGAATCTTTTTTCTTAGAAGTATTTTCCCATTATCTATGAGAAATTGATAAACCACTCAATTGCTAATTTTGAAAAAAATATTGAAGTTGAGAAGGATTTTGATATGATACAAAATATAGCTTTTTTCTTAGAAATATATTTTTCCCTGTTATCTATATGAAATTATTCATTGTATGTCGGTTATATAGTTACCAAATACAACATGCAATAGTTTATTCTTATCAACAATGATAAACAGAAATATCAATACCATAAAGATAAATTCTTTCTATATTAAAATAATTCCTGTTTAGTTATATTAGTTTTTTTTTTAAATATATCATTCATAGTTTTGTAACATTTTGATTGAAATAATATTAACCTGTATTGTTGCTAAACTGACTCTATTATGACAAAGTAGAAGGTTAATTAAGCAGTATTTGTCAACTCCAAGATGAAAAACAAAGTTGAAATTGGTTTACTCTGAAGCCAAACCACCTGAAGCTGACCCTGGTTATAAGATACAAAATTTTATATTTTTAAGTGCTTATATTTATTTAAAACCCTTCCACCATAATTTTATTTAAGAAACTTTAAGCTATATTATCAACTTAATGATTAAAAATTTAGTTATGATACCTAATCACTCTAAATTCTTGACTATTTGAAAACTATAGGAAATGTCTTAAACACAAGGGGTTAATTTGAACTCAGAAGTGTACTGTAGCAAATCAGATACTACAATGCCAATGGTTCTTACAGGTAGTGAATAGTTTGGGAACTACTACAATTAAGCATTCAACCTAGTGCTATGTTTATGAAACTGTTTACTATTTTAAATAGTGATGAGCAATAGGAGAAAAATAAAGAATTTATATAAGGTCCTATGAACAAGATATCAAAATGCATAGACTAAAGAAACACTAGGTACAATAATTGTTTCTACTTTTGGTACAAGGCCAGCAATTATCCCAATGCATTTTACTACTTTATTTTATTGACCCCATAAGGATGAAAGGGAAAATAATTTTGGCAGGATTTGAACTCAGAACATAAAGGGCCATAACTCTATTCTGCAAAGCATGGTGTCTGATGCTCTACCGATTCTGCCAATCGACTGCCATTACAATAGATATAATAATTGTATCTACTTTTGGCATAAGGCCACCAAATACCCAGTATATTACTGGTACTTTATTTTATCGACCCCGTAAGGATGAAAGGCAAGTTAACCTCGGCGGGATTTAATAGATATAATAATGATAAATATACATAATATTTTATTCCAATACTGGTTACAGTTGTAGAATGGAGAAATTAGAGGATTTCTAATTTAGGCAAAGATCAGACATTTTGTGGGAGTGGAAAGTCGATTATATTGACCCCAATACTTGTCTGGTACCCCAGAAGGGTGAAAGGCAAAGTTGACATAAGTGAGATTTGAAACCAGAAGGTAGAGGGCCCGATCAAATACTGTGAAACACTAGTTTGATGCTCAAATGACTCTGCCAATTCACTGCACTCACATCAACTTAATAATGTGAAAGTTAGTTATATCACTAAATCCCTCCAAATTCTTGATTATTTTCAAAAGGTTTTGAAAGTCATAGGCTTTAGCTTTTATTAGAAACTAACAACAGTACCCAGCGTTGCCTGGGTAGGTAAAATAATATCTGCTTTGATGAATAGGTGTTGATCTTAGCGACTGCGAGTTTCTTGAAAATCGGTCGTAAGGTGTAGCAAATGGCGAAATGTTGAGTGAAATCGTATGGAATATGTGGAAGGCGGAGAAAATCGTATTTTGAAGAGTTAAACGGCTGCCACGCCGTCCCTGAACAACAAATGCAAAGTGTAAAGCTACTATAAGATGTGCAATGATAGGTTCTATCGTAATATAAAAGTTGAACCAAATAAATTGATTTATGTGTGAGGTGGAGGAGAATTTTCGAATCTGAACGGAATCGGTTGAAAAGGGTGGGAGCTAGAGCTGAAAAGGCGGAAATTTGAGCGGAAAGGTGGTATTTTCGAATATTTAAGCGGCTGCCACGCCCTTCCTGAACAAAAAATCCAAAATGTAAAGCCACTTTAAGACGTGAAATAATCAGATCTAGCGTAGTGTAAAATTTGAACAAAGTAGGTTGATTAATGTGGGAGCTAGAGCCGAAAAAGTGGAAATTTGAGTCTAAAAGTGGTATTTTTGAATATTTAAGCGGCTGCCACGTCGTCCCTGAACAACAAATGCAAAATATATAGCCATTACAGGATGTGCAATGATAAATTCTATTTTGCTTTAAAATTTGAACGAAATCGGTGGCAAAATGAGGGAGCTAGAGCCAAAAATCTTATTTTTCGATACCAAAAAAAAAAGGTGACCCCCCCCCCTCTATCGATTTTTATCTGCAGAATGACCCCGAAATAAAAAAAAAAACGATACGCTGATATATAGAAAACACTCCCCGATGACTAATCTATCAGCCTGTAAAGTTTCATGAAAATCGGTCGTAAGATGTAGGCCTCTATAGGTAATACACAGACACACACACAAACACACACACATACTTAATTTTATATATATACAGATATGGTAAAGAAAAGGTTAAATATTAATGTATTATTTCACTTAACTATGATTTATAGTCACTGTGTCATTTCAGAATGATGATAGCTGTGATAGGCTACTGTCATATATTGTGAGAATTTCATTACAATTCTATTCAACTCTATAAAAACGATATTAGATATGTTGGCTTTTTAAAAGTTCTTTGTAGCTTGGTAAGCATTTACCTTACTTACTGTTACCTTTGTAGATTAGATTTTGAAATTATTCTTCAACAAAGAACTAATATGAAATGCTCTAATATAGCAAACCAGAGCAGATATGGTACATTAGAGCAGTGGTAATCAACGCTGTTAGTTTAATGCATGCATTATTGATTTTCCCTTTTTTTTTAGGAAAAAAACAAAAAATTATCATTAAGTTAAATTAGTCAAATTTGCAAAAAAGTCAAAGGAAAAGAAAAACTCAATTTTCTAACATCCACTTAAAATGCTAATTCACCCATTAGTGATCGCCACCAACCAGTCATATTGAAAACTTTTGAATTAGAAAATGAAGCCCATATGTCCACACACACACACACATTAATACATAAGCACACAAAACATATGTATATATGTCTGTACACACACATGCAAAACACTAAGGATGATGATGATGATGGTGATGATAATGTATATATAAACACACACAAACACACACATCTATAAATGCATAGGGTATGTAGGGAAAATATTCCAAATTAAAAAAGAATGGACATTAATGGAAAATAATAAAAGGAAAGGAAAATAGAAATGGTAAGAGAATCAGAGACATAAAAGCATATGTAGGGATGGAGTGTGGGAGGAAGGGATAAGAAAATAGGAAAACACCATTCTTAATAATGTGGGTGCAAGATTCCTTCCGCAAACACTTTGACATTTGAATCACTAGGTAGGAAGATTTTGAAAATTAAGGGAGAGATACTTAAAAATTATGTAATTTTTATTGATGCATAACCACAGGTTAACCCTGCTCAACAGAAGTCCATATCTAACCAGCTAGCATTTTTGTAATTCAAAGACATCTTCAAATGTGTACACTTATCTGTGTGAGTATGTATCTAGTAGAATAGGTACATCTTATCGCTGCTACATGATGTAACTGTTGACTAAAAGAGCTGATGCCAAGAAGAGTATTCAGCTGTAAAACAATGTGTTAGTAAAGGGGCACATGACAGGGCTGGATTTAGACCTTGGGGACTGAAGCACTTCAGGTTTGGAGGGGCCTCTTCATACACAAAAAATAGAATACACAGAAAACACTAAATTTTACATATCAAAGTCAGCTGGCACAGGTAATTGGAATTGAAAAGTTAAACATACAGGTATTAAATTCAAAATATCGAACCATCGTCATTTTACGTCCACCTTCCACACTGGCATGTGTTGGATGAGTTGTCACAGTTTGAGACCAGACATATCGAAATGACCTCATCTTGCTCATACATTACATATTTGGCATGGTTTCTATGGCTGGATGCCCTTTTTAACATAACCACTTTAGAGTTTTTATTGGATGCACTGTTTTTGAATACTGGCAACTATTTTTATTAGAATATTGTTCTGATAATCTGTTGTCTCTAAAGTTGAGAAAATGTGTTGTATTTTTGCCACAGTAAAGACATTAAATACTTTTTGTTAAAAATATAGTTCTCGCTGTCAAAGGGATAAAACTAAAAAGCACGGCAGAAAGCAAATATAAATTGCTACAGCCATCGCTGGTTCCCCCTCCCTACTGTAGGCGCCCAAGGCAATTCTTCTCTTTGCACCCCATCAAATCCGGCCCTTGTCTATAATGATTTTGAAGCCTGTAATGGCACCTGCAAAACTATCCCCTACTTTAGCATGAAAAAAAAATTGTTGTTGTGTGTGTATGTGAGTGTACATTTGTGCTTGTGCATAATTGTGTAAACAGTGTATCAAGTTGTGTATCTTTAGGGCAAAACAAAACGTAACAATCGGATAAAGAGAGATCAATAAAATAACCAACTGAATTAAGTACTGAAATTTATATGGTAGACACAAATTTTCTGGAAGGTGATGCCTCAGGAAGGGTGCAGTTTAATGATTGTAGTCAGTAAAAGAATAAAAGAATATACTATGACAAATTTTTAAGGGTATTTTCCCTGCTTAAACAACCCCATGACACACATGGAGAACTTTTTAGGCAATACAGAGATACCGTGATCAACTTTAAACCAGATACATGCAGCCTATCAGAAACACAGAGCTTTTAAAAGAATAAAAGAATACAATCAACCATAATAATATGCCATGTGTTTGTATATTTATATATATCTCTGTAACTCTTTAAATTTTACACACACATACAGACAATGCATTTCTTATCTCAATCATGTTCTTACAATAAGAATGTCATTTTCCAATCAAAATGTTCTGGGTACTAATGTTATATTTGTCTCTGTAAATAGGTTACTCATACATTTAATCCTTTATATCATTTCTATATATATGCTGAACATTTATGCAATTATATCCTAGAAATAAATTATTAAAATATCATTATCCTTAATAACTTTCACATGTCTGTAATCAACATAAACTTTCTCTTATACAAACTATTAATTTATCAAAACAGAGATTTCCTAATTTATTTGGTTGTTCATATATCGAGTAATCCTGGTATATATGGTATGTCAATCCTTGACACAAAACATTAAATATGTTCAATTCTATTACCAGCATGATTGATAATACTGGACCACTAGTACTACATAATTATACATGAGGAAGTGGAACTTGAATTAATTTGTGAAAATGTGTTATTCTGCTAGATCAGAGGTTTTCAACCTTTTCAGCCTAGTTTTCTTAAACCAGAAATCCAACCAAAATTCTTAAAACAGAGTGGACTTGATAAGAGGCAACCAAAGCCATGTGGTAGTGTTAAACTGAGTGATGGATTTAGTCTACCATCCAAGTAGAATCTGAAATCACTAAAATGTATTTTATCCAACACTGCAACCATTCTGGTACTTTATTTTATCAACCCCAGAACAATGAAAGGCAAAATTGACCTCAGCAGGATTTAAACTCAGAGCACAACAGATATCTGGAACAAATACTGAAATGTATTCTGCCATATATTTTAAAATCTCCTTCCTGCTTCTGTTGTTGTTCTGTAGGTGGTGAAAATCACACTCACTCAGCCATGACAGGTTAAAAGAAAACAATTTACAGCAAAATGATTTTTTTTTTATTACAAAGTTCAAAACTAAATTTTAGAATGTATGTAAGCTATACGTGGTCTCTAGTCTGTCTAAGAAGACAGTAGCTCTGATTAAGTATTACTTGGTCTTTAATGACCTGTTCATGGAAACAGACATAATATGATGATGATGATTATGAAATAAATTAGAAAGGGTAAGGTTTCTTCTTCATGTTATTTATCCCCAAATCAGGCCTGATCCAGCAGATCTAGGATAAAAGATGTTGGCCATGTGTGTGTGTGTGTCTGTCTGTGTGTGTATGTATATTCTCATGCTCTACATTTACTGTATGTTTATGTCCTATAACTTAGTGAAGGTGCATGGTTTGGTGGTTTGAGAGTTGGATTCACAATTATGAGTTTGTGAGTTTGATTACTTGACTAGGCAATATGTTGCTCCAGTTCATTTAGCTGCAGAAATGAGTTGCAATGTCACTGGTACCAGGCTGCATCAGCTTTTTTCTTTCCCTTGGACAACAATGGTGGCCTGGAGAGGGGAGACTGATAAGCACAAATGACTGCTGGTCTTCCACAAAAACTCCTTCCTCGGCTTTGTGCAGCAGAAGGGAATATTCAAAGTGCAAAACCCTGGTCATTCATGAATAAAGGGGGTGTTTACTCTTTACTGCCTTTACCCTTTATATATATTTGTGTGTGTGTGTGTGTTTATATTCACTGATTGTTTATATCCTATAACTTAGTGGTTAAACAAAAAGAGACTAATAATATAAGTACAAAACTTCAAAATGTAATTATTAGTATTGATATGACTAAATAAATACTTTTAAAGCAGTGCCTCAACATGGCCACAATCTATTGACTGAAATAAGTAAAAGAATAAAAGAATATAGTCATTGCTCTCATTTTTACTGCTAACAATAATGTCACATCTGTGCTATAATTTCAATTCCTTTAGCTCCGTGTAAACAATTTAGCACTTTAATTACTTTAACATTGCATTGTTATTTCAGCCAATTTGTGTTGTTTTTTCGCTTTTAATTTAAAAAAAAAGAAATTAGATTCTAAATTTTACACAAAATATATTTTTAAAAAGCATTGAAAAATAAATTGTCGAAAAATTTCTGACACTTCTTAGCATTGAAATTGTCTCTGATTACAGTGAACAGAATATCTTGGAAAATAAAAGTGGAGGAAATTAATAGTTGCCTTGTTTTACATCTCAAACACTGATTCTACCCTGATTCTACAATTTAGAATTATTTCCACTAACATTCTGCTGCATAATTACATTGAATCATTGTTCCAACCAAAATTAATAATTTCTCTCAGCTTACAAAAAATATATCTATTCCATCATCATCGTCAGCAACATCAACATGAATATTATCATTGTCACCATACCCATCCATCATCATCAACATCATCATTATTATCACCGTCATTATCATCGTCATCATTAGCATCATCGTTATTAACATATATCGCCATCATTACTATCAGTACTTACCATTATCATCATCATCATTGTTACCATTATCATCATCATTGTTACCATTACCACCCACCACATCATAATCTTCCTCACCACTCACTACCATTATCATCATTACAATCACAAAACATCACCATCATTATCATCACCTTTTTACTGCTATTAACTTTACCACTTTATGATATAAAAAAACATCAGTGAACACAAGATAGCTGAAGAGTTAAATTAACTTTTTAGTCATGAGCTTCTGGGTTAGCAATCTCACTGTGTGGCTTCTTGGGAAAGTGCCTTTCCTACAGTTTCAGGTTGACCCAAGTTTTATGAGGGAAATTGGTCAGAGAGAAATTGTTTGGAAGATTATCTGGTGGACTGTACCTAGAATTTTAAGTGACAGCCTTGAAGCACACATTATGTCATGCTAAATATCTCTAAAAATTACATTACAGCTACATCTGTATGAGGAATATTCAGTCATTTACAGTATAATACAACATCGACTGTACTTGTAATTCATAGGGCCAGCCATGTCACATAGTGTCATATTCAATCTCCCTAAAAATTACATTATGGGTACACGTGTCAGTAGAATATTCAACCAATTACACAAGATGGGCTATACTAGTAATTCAAGGGCCAAGCCTTATCATACAATGTGTAATGCTGAATCCCTTTTAGAAGAATGTTAAACTTACACATGTCAGTAAAATGCTTAGTCTCTTTTATGTTAATTTCACAAACAAGCTGTTCCATTGATTGAACAACTGGAACGCTCATCCTTGAAACCAAAAGACATATCCAGCATGACCAACTCTTCTTCTTTTCCCTCTTCTTTATCCATTCCTGAAAGGGTCATAGGAGCAGCGCCCTCAAACATTCCTTCCAGGTCCTGTCAAAAGCAGAAGTCTCCAATTGATCCAACTAGATCCCCAAGTGAAACCAGCCAAGCCCATGGATCATCTTGTTCAGGGTCTACCGCAGGGTCTCCTGCCAGTTGGTTTTGCAAATAAAACCTGTCCAGTGATTCTTTCCTGAGGCATTCTAACCACATGCCAACATCACTATCATTATTATAATCTTTGTCAGGGCAGTGGATTTGCAGAATCATTTGTGCATTGAATGCAATGCAATTCAGAATTTCATACAGAAAGACTTTCCATTTTCAAATCCTGCTGAAGTTTACTTTGCCTTTTCTCTTTACAACGCTAACAAAATAAAATTCTGGAGCCTAAAAATGTCTGGCCTTGTGCCAATATATGAAACCATTATTATAATCTTTGTTACAATCACCAAATTAGTGATAAATAACCACTATCCAACTTAACTGATACCATCTATTGAACTGTCACAGCTACCATAACAAATACAAACATTATTAGATGCAAAAATAGCTTTGTAGTTAAGGAGGTCACTTTGCACTAATGTGGTTTTGAGGTCAATCTCATTGTGTGGCATCCTGGGAAAATGTCCTCAACTGTAGCTTTGAGCTGACCAATTAATGCCTTATGAGTGGAATTTGGTAGACAGAATTTCTAAACATTTGTTATGTGTGTGCTTGTGTTCATATGAGTATGTGTGTGTATTTAATGTTTATGCCTCATAACTTAGAAATTCGACAAAAAGAGATTGATAAAATAGGGATCAAACTTTTTCTTTAAATAAGTACAGGGGTTGATATAATCCAGCATGTTCACAGTCTAATGAGTAAAGCTGGTAAAAGAATAAATGAATAAAAAAAATAACTGTCTTTGACAAAATCAAGCCGACTACAATGCTATTTCTCACCAGCACACTCTTTATTCTTTTACTGATTTCAGTCATTTGACTGTGGCCAAGTTGGAGCACAACATCTTACTGTAATCAACCACCATCATTGTTATCATCATCATCATCATCATCATAATCTTTACATACTGTCATTATGATCATCATCATTTCTATCATATTTAACTTGGTAGCACATACCATCATACCATAATTACAGACTTTAATTAACCCCTTTGAAACTGCAACTGGTTTTATAATACAAGATGTTTACTTGAATTTTTTCTTTTGAAAATTACAAACAAAATTATCGTTACTTTAAATTAGTAAAATTTGTAAAAAATTAAAATCAAAATGAAAAATGCTTAGCCTTAGAAAAGAGAACAATGACAAATAGGATAATATACTTCTATATATACTATATATGCAAAAAAAATGACAGGGTTGCTATGGCTGGAAAGCTATTGATCGTAGATCTGATGGATCTAGCCAGAATTAGGGATAAATGCTAGAAATATATATACATTTATCAAATAAAAATTACACTAGAAAGAAAATTATATATATAATACTATTTTCATCTTGATGTTGAATAGGATCGAATTATATTTTCATAAAAGTTTTACTTCCAAGAATTAGGTAAAAAGTATTGAATATGTATGCATCTGTGTATATATACACAGATGCATACATATTTACAGACAGACAGACATATAATATTTAAATTCAGATAAATTTCCTGGTATGAAATATTTTTAGTAATTTTATTATTCAATATATCTTCGACTTCCTTTTGGTAGACAACTGAATATTTTAAACTCCTAATATCTATGGATTGTCATTTAGCTAATCACTTTTAAAAAATAATTAGTATTATCTACTCCAATAATGAAACTTCTCTTGTTATGGTTGCCATGGTGGTGGTTGTTTTTTCAATTACTATTCTTACAAACTGTGTCATCTCTGAGAAGAATCAAAAATAATTAAAAATAAATATCTAAATAAGCAAAGTAATTTACTTTACTTTTCAGAAGTAGTTTAACAATGCGACTTGAAAATATATAAGTACAGTTATATTCATTCTTTTATTTTTTACTTGTTTCACTCATTAGACTATGGCCAGGCTAAGGCACTATTTTAAAGGATTGGATTTTAGTTGATCATTTTGACCCCAGTACTTAAATTTTTCAAGTATGATATATATTTTATCAATCTTATTTTGTTATGTATATATATATATATACATATATATGCAGAGCACTAGAAGTCAATAGAAACCGCGGAGTGGGGAGACCCAAGAAGACCTGGCATGAGGTGATAAAAGCCGACCTTACCCAATTATACCTCTCAAAGGCAATGACACATGACCGTGACCTCTGGCGTCACGCAGTAATACAGAGTACCCGACCTCCCACGGGTACAAGCCAAAGCTGAAGCATATAGACAATATGCCTCCACACCCTCCCACTGCAAAGTGGTCATGGAGGTGCCACAGCAAAAAAGCACCCAGCCCACACTGTAAAGTGGACGTGTAGGCGCCACGGAAAAAAGCACCCAGCACTCACTGTAAATGAGGTTGGTGTTAGGAAGGGCATCCAGCTGTAGAAATCAAGCCAAAATCAGTTCCCGTATGAGCAAGGCATGGTCAGCTGACCAGACACTGCGCACAACAGGACAACCCGCCTAACCCATGCTAGCATGGAAGGACGGACGTAAAACGGTGATGATGATGATGATGATGATATATATATATATATACATAAACATATATACATTTACATATATACACATACACACATACACATATAAACATATACATATAAACATATATATATGTGCATATATATATGTGCATATATATATATATATATATATATATATATATATATATATATATATATATATATATATATATATATATATATACACACACACACACATATATATATATATTCATTTCTATTTACCAAATTACATTCACAAAGTATAGGTTAACACAAAGCATCAAACAATGTTTGCTTAATATACATGGGTGCAAGGCAAACACCCTAGCCACAAAGCCATGTCTACACCTATAAGCATTAAGCATATGTTTGTGAACTTAAGCAAGAAGCTTAACCCCATTCACTGGTCTGCTGTATAGTATATCACTATATTTCTCATGCGTTCCTTCCCTAGACAGAAAACACTGGATTTCTACTCCAAACGGATCCAAACATTTTACTGTTTACTATAAAACGTTTATATTTATCTAAGATCCTTCTATGATAAGCTTTAGTTTGACATATAACTATTGTTAAGTTATATGTCAAACTAAAGCTTAATAATAAGACATTTTATTTAATCTTTCTAAATTATTGATGATTTTCAAAATCAGAGGCAATGCCTTTCATTAGAAATATAGTAACAAAAGATTAATGCTAGACACAGTCTTACATGTTTTCACTCCTGTCTTTCATACAGGTTTATCATTGAACATCCTTGTATAATTTATCCAGATCTTCCATATTTAGTACCCATGCCCCACCACCATGCAGCACTCTACCTTTTATAGAGGCTTCATACTGTCTACTATTTGCAAGGTAAAAGCTAGTTGCGATTGCTGACAGATTAATTAACTTCTACACCTTGCATTCAATAGGTCTTTAGTTCTGCAGGACAGCCTATTACTTTACTACTTATTGATGTTAGAAAAAGCATTCCATTATAAAATTGTATTAATTAAACATGCAGTAGAGCATGCTGAATCATAAAAATAAACATCTTGTATTTACCCCTAAATCCATAAACATCTTGTATTTACCCCTAAATCCATAAAATATTTGTCAGAATGGGGTTCTTGAAGACCAAAGTAATTGAAACAGAATTGATATGATATAAATATAAATCTCATCTTAGTCTATTTAATTATCAGAAATAGTTCAGATATGTAAAAGATGCTTTCATCCCCCTCTCAATCTGGAATTTCCCTTTTACCGTTCCATAACCATATTTCTAATGAAAGACACTGCCTAGGATTTTCAAATCATTTTGAAAATAATCAAGAATTTTATGGAATTTCAGATTATAACTAACTTATTATTAAGCTGGTATCTTACATAAAATACAGAGAGAACGTTTTAGATAAACATAAGCACTTTAAAATAAACAGTTTTGTATCATAGAGCCAAGATTAGTTTAAGGGTGTTTGGTATTAACAGGGTTAGGCTAGTGTTTGGAACATAAAAGTTCTTACATAAAATAATGACATAAAATATTTAGATAAATATAAGCACTTTAAAACAAGCAGTTTTGTTTGACAGAACCTGGAGCAGCTTCAAGTGGCTTAAGTATTTTAACATAATAATAACATTAATCAGATTGAACATTTGAAAAATAAATCTTATTTTATTTTTAATCAAATAGACTGTAATTATGATATTTTAATGTCTACATGAAACAAATAAGAGAAATGCTGATATGCTACCCCTCAAATACACATGTATTTCAAATATCTTTTGTTCTCTTGCTAACTAGAAATATAGCATAATAACATCTATAAATATACAGAACATAAGATAATATTGATTTGTAGTTAAGCAGTTCACTTTACAATGGCTTCAGGTTCAGTCCTATTGTGTGGCACCCCGGACACAAGTTGCTGGTTGACCAATGCCATGCTAATGAAATTTAGTAGACAGAAACTCTGTAGAAGCCCATCGTGTAGAAGGTTTGTGATTTGTAATAAAGAGAAAGCAAGCATGTGCTTGTATATCTGTGTGTGTGTGTGTGAGAGAGAGAGAGAGAGAGAGAGAGAGAGAGAGAGAGAGAGAGAGAGAGAGAGAGAGAGAGAGAGAAATAGGTGAGAAAGAATAATGTGTGTGTTTGTGTGTGAGAGATAGAAAGATGGATAGAGAAAGAGAGAGAAGAGCTATGTGTATGTGTGAGAGAAAGAGAAATATGTGTGTTTGTATGTGACTAATGTGTGTAGGTATGAGTCAGAAAAACGATTTAGCTTGTTTATTCCTAATGGAAAGGGAGGAAGTTGGGAAAAGATATTGTGAGTGAGAGAGAAAGAAAATGTGTGTGTGTGTGTGAGCGGGAGAGAAAATGTGGGAAAGGGAGAGAGATAGTGTGTGTGTGAGAGGGGGAGAGAAATGTGTGAGAGGGGGAGAGAAAATGTGTGAGAGAGGGAGAGAAAATGTGTGTGTGTGAGAGGAGGGGAGGAGAGAAAATGTGTGTGCATGTGAGAGAGAGAGCAATTTATATATTTGAACATTTTTTTCTCTAGACTATTCATTAAGAGGAGAGATATCTACTTGACATGTCACTATTCTCTGTCACATAAGTACATAAGAGATCTTTTCACATTGATATTTACTTTGACATTTAATATTATCTTTACTGATGTTCCATACTTTCAAAACACCAATTCCAGTTCTCTTTATTTGATGACAATTGGATTTTTGCAAGTTGGTTGGATGTGTCTACAAACACTCACTCACACATTGGTGAAGTAGAGATTGTGGTCAGTCCTCTACCTCACTAATATACCTGCTCTGTATTGAGTACTACTCTGATTTGTGGTCTTCTCAGTCTCCATACCACAGACACTCAATATGTATATACCGGATGTCCCTAAAAAATATATACACACTTCAACAGCATTCTAATAATATATATATATATATATATATATATATATATATAAGTTGAAATAAAAGGAAAACGAAATTTCATTTCTCACTCTTAGTACGGCACTTACTTAAATGTAAGTATGTGTGTATACGTACATACATATATGTATACAGACGTACAGTAGCATGCATATATATATATATATATATATATATATATATATATATATATGTATATGTATATATATATATATATATATATATTTATATATATATGTATATGTATATATATATATATATATTTATATATATATATATATATATATATATATATATATATATATATATATATATATGTATATATATATATATATATTTATTTATATATATATATATATATATATATATATGTATGTATGTATATATATATAATTGGAAGCACATGGCTTAGTGGTTAGAGCATTGGCCTTGCAATTGAAAGGTTGTGAGTTCAATTATCAGACCAGGTGATGTGTTGTTTCCTTGAGCAAGACACTGTATTTCACATTGCTCCAATTTACTCAGCTGTAGAAATGAGATGATAGGGACTGGGGTCCCTATCATTCCACTGCAAAGTGGTTGTGGAGGTGCCATGGCAAAAAAGCACCCAGCACTCTCTGTAAATGAGGTTGGTGTTAGGAAGGGCATCCAGCTGTAGAAATCGAGCCAGAATCAGTTCCCGTCCTACCCTTGCAAGCAGGGAAAAGCGGACGTAAAATAATGATGATGAATGATGATATATATATATATATATATATATATATATATAGTTATGTGATAAACAACATAAGGCAATTATTCCATTTACCAGTGGTTTCTTAAAAGCAAAAAAATTTGCTTTCAATCATCAGAATGAAAAAAATCCTGGTCTGTTTATTGAATTTGGATTTTAAAATCTGTTTTTAAAATCCAAATTCAATAAACAGACCAGGATTTTTTCATTCTGATGATTGAAAGCAAAATTTTTTGCTTTTAAGAAACCACTGGTAAATGGAATAATTGCGTTATGTTGTTTATTACATAACTATTAAGCTCTGTTACCTACATAGAGCACTCTTTTTTCCTGGACTTTTCCGACGGAATTACTTCATTTATATATATATATATATAAATTCAAATATTAATAAAATAGATGTTCTTGTGATCAATTATATTTTATTATACATATTTCAGAGGTACTTGAATCAGGTTCAACAGTACGTCCTCATCAGATAAAATAAAATAATACATGACATACCCTGAGATGTTAGATGGTTAAGATTTAATCAAGGTAGTGAGAAAACTCAACATTTATACCCTAATAATGAGAACATGCGAAAACGTAATAGAATCAATAGAGAAGGTATGAGTAAGAAAAACATTGCTTTAATGTAACAGTTATAGAGTTTTTAATATCTGGGATACTACATTAGGATTATAGAGGAAGACGTCTCTGGAGTTATCATTTTATTAAAGTTATTGGCTTGAGAAAGCAACTGATAGATAATTAAAGAGAGGGAGAGATAAAGGGGAGTAATTTATGCAAACATTTTCACATATAGACTTAGCGGTTAAATTTCAAAATGTTATTTTATGACATTTGTTTAATAACATGCTGGTACGTTGATATACATAACATATGGTTTTTGGGATATTATTACTATTATTACCTTTGATCCATACATTTATCTCTCTATCTTTATTTTTCTATCTCTGTTTTAAATATAGTTTAAATATCCAACCTGTAAATTTTTACGGACATTATTTTGAACTGTTGATCATTCATGCGTTTACATTTTTTTATATATATGTATGTATGTATTTAAGTTATGCATGTTTGAATCTATTATCTAAGATTATAACCGTTATCATTTACCAAAAGTACACTGTCTCATTAATACTTAGTATATCTCTCTATATGTAGTTTTTGCAAATTTGTTTATATTGTATAATAACATAATCATATTAATAGTTAGGTATATCTCTGCATTTAGTTTTTTCCATCTATGTTTATAATGTATAATAACTTAATCATAATTATTGTTTCGGTATAACGCTATATATAGTTTGTGCAAATATATATATATTGTACAATAACATAATCATTATTTAGAGTCCATTCTTCCCTCGAAGGTAGAACTAATATAGTGTTTTAATATAATATAATAAATAATAATTTATTACGATAAATGCACACATGTATATATATATAGCTGAAAACTCTGCGTTAATTATTATACTTTAGACAATGTATCTACTTGACAATAAATTCCTTAATATTTGTAACAGTAAGTACTTCATAAATTATACATACCGAAAATGTTGACACTGTTACAAGTAATTTTGTTAAAGATTACCTTTATGTGAATATTGAACAGTATATATTTTTCTTTCACGGGCCTAGTAAATCCTTTATATTTGTTTTCATAAAACTTAGAATTTTAGAAATGTAACACATTTATAAAATTTATAAAATTAATATAAATAACCATCAACTTTTAAAACCTAAAATTTTGATTCTTTACCCTAAAATAACATGAATTAAATATTTTGAAATTTAACCGCTAAGTCTATATGTGAACATTTTTTCATAAATTACTCCCCTTTATCTCTCCCTCTCTTTAATTATCTATCAGTTGCTTTCTCAAGACAATAACTTTAATAAAATTATATCTCCAGAGACGTCTTCCTCTATAATCCTAATTTGTAGTATCCCAGATTTTAAAAACTCTATAACTGTTACATTAAAGCAATGTTTTTCTTACTCATACCTATTGATTCTATTACATTTTCGCATGTTCTCATTATTAGGGTTTAAATGTTGAGTTTTCTCATAAGTTAATCACTACCTTGATTAAATCTTAACCATCTAACATCTCAGGGTATGTCATGTATCATTTTATTTTATCTGATGAGGACGTACTGTTGAACCTGATTCAAGTACCTCTGAAATATGTTTAATAAAAGTTAATTGATCACAAGAACATCTATTTTATTAATATTTTAATTTTAATATTAATAACTCTGGAAAATATTTTCCTGTAGAGTGCTTCCAATCTACTGTAAAACTCATTCCTTGATGTAATCATTGAATCTTGTTTAACTCTTCAATATATAAATATATATATATATAATTAAAAGTGGATTCCCAATGGGTATCAGGTGGTGACTACAGTTTAAAAGGGTACTCAATATGTAGAGTAAAGGCATTTTTATTTTATATGTATATACTGTATATTCAAATCAACTATTCTAATTGCTTTTGATGTTTATTCAGTGTGTGATTTGACATTAATTTTACAAACAATTTGAACTGCAGCAATAAGATTCATCATTTATATAAAGATGGTTTAATTTGCTGATAATATGGCATTTCAAATTAAATTACAAAGCAACTTTTTATTGTTATTATCTGAGTGTTTATTTCGTTTATAAATATTGTTTATCTTCCATCATCCATTTTATATTATATGGTAAATGTTTACAATGTTATTTTTGGTAGTTGGTAAATATTCATTAGAATTTTCTAGAAGTATTTTATTACTGCAGAATCTTTATTTCCTTTTTGTAACAAATCTTTTATTGCTTTAGTGCCTATATTTCTAAATGAAATACACTATCTATGGTTTTCAAATAATTTTTTAAATAATCCAGAAGAGTTGTAGATTAAATACCTCGGCATTTGTTCCAGTGCTCTCTGCATTCGGAATATAAATCCCTTCATGGTCAACTAATTGGTGGGCATTAGGAAGGGTCTCCAGCTGCAGCAAAGTTGTCAAATTGCTGAGTGGAGCCTTCAGTTTTGTCATGAGCACAAATTCACATACATATATGTATACAGCGATGTCGAAGCTAAATTCTAATTCTATTTTAAGTTAAACCAATTTTTACAGCTTTGTATGCAAATGAGGCTAATCAGCCCATTTACGCAGGCAAAAACTATATATTTTCGCCTGTCTCAAAGTCCAGTAGTAGGCAGAGGGAAGCATTGTCCTGATGAGTACTATTTAAGTTCAAAATGTATAGAAAATTATCCCCCTTGCTTCTGCTGGATTCTGCTAGACGCCGCTGACCATCAGCCTTCTATTCATAGCTGAGCCTTTCAAAATGTTTATTTATTAAACATACAGTATATTTATTAAACATACTGTATATCTTTAAATGTACGAAATTCACACATATATGTCATATATGTGTGTGGGGGCATATTGTCTATATGCTTCAGCTTTGGCTTGTACCCATGGGGGAGGGGGGTCTTCTGTATTACTGCATGATGCCAGAGGTCATGGTCATGTATCATCGCCTTTGAGAGGTGTAATTGAGTACGGCCAGCTTTTATCACCTCATCCCAGGTCTTCTTGGGTCTCCTCACTCCGCGGTTTACATTGACTTCTAGTGCTCTGCATCACATGTCCACACCAATGCAACTGCCTCTCCTGCACACAGCATTTGATTCCTCTTATGCTTTGCCGTTCGCGTATATTACTATTACACATCCATCGGAGCATGCAGGCTTCGTTTCTGTCTAATCTACGCAAGTCTTCATCAGACAGCGCCCAGGTCTCACTACCATGTAACATTGTTGTTCGTATGCGCATATCATACAGTCTGCCTTACATTTTGAGGGGAAAGCCTTTTTTAACTAGCAGTGGCAGTAGCTCCCTGAACTTCTTCCATCCCGTTCTTACCCTAGTTATTGTGCTTTCCGAACACCTACCTCCGCTGCTAATTCAGTCACCTAAGTAGCAGAAGCTGTCTACTGTGTATATTATATATATATATATATATATATATATACACAAGTGGGTGGGAAGATATGTATCTGTGTTTATGTCTATTGGACTACTGTTTCTTTAAGTCCCACATTATGCAGTTCAGATTGAAAAAATATGTACCTGGGATGAAACAATACTTACTGGGATTAAATCCTTTCAACATGGTACCCCAGCATGGCCACAGTCTAATGACTTAAACCAGTAAAAAATAAAAGAAAGAATGAATGATTTGAAACTGTATCCTGTTTTAGGTATTTCAAAGAACAACCAATTACAAAAGTCTCTATAGTTACACTAACACAAAATGAGAAAATCTTTATAGCTACATATGCACACACTCAAATTTTTATAGTTGCATAGAAAAAATTCTCGAATCTTTATAGTTACACACATAAAATCTACAAATTTTTTACAGTTACGCATACACACATGCAAAATCTACACATTTGTATTGTTACACACGCAAACACATAATCCACACTTCTTTACAGTTATACCCCCACACACACAAACTCTACACATATCTGCAATTATATATACACAGACATACACAGAAAATCTACAAAGCTTTGATTACACACACACATAAGCCACACGATTTTACAGTTGTACACACACACAATCTACAAATCTTTAGGTATGTATGCATATACACATGTGCACACTCACAAAATGTACAAATCTTTATAGTTATACACACAAAATCTACAATTAATTATCATTCTTAATCACACATAATCTACAATTAATTTAAGAGTTGTGATTGAACAGACTTGTTTAATCCATAGCAGAATTTGAAAACAAAAGGCCATCAGTTTATAAATTATCTATGGCTGTTTTATTCTTATTAATCATAATAACACATACATGATATCTTTTCTTAGATATTAGAATAAAGTAAAAGCATTAGCAGTAACACTAACATAGCGTGATTTATAATAGGTGTGTATATGAAGGCATATATGATATGTTTATTTATAAGAAACTATGAGGGTTTTAAGTGATGATTGTGTCACATATATTGCGTCATGATCATGGCTTAAAACCCTCATACTGATATATATATATATATATATATATGACATTATACAAAAGGAATCAACAGGACACACAGAAAAGCAAGTGGGGACGGAGTGTGCACAACAGGATGGAATATTAGTCAAAGACGAAATGGAAAACAAAGAGAAACAGGAGATAGAATAAGAGGAGAATACCAAAACAAATCCTGAATGCAATACACCAGAGTCAGCTGGGGAAATGAATAAGTGAAAATGTGCTCTCTAAAGAAGTCTTGGCTGAAATAACATGTAGCATATGGCTCCTTCTTAAGATCAGCATCCTCTTTAGATCTAGATACCTGAATGC
Source organism: Eledone cirrhosa (assembly GCA_964016885.1). NCBI lineage: Eukaryota > Metazoa > Mollusca > Cephalopoda > Octopoda > Eledonidae > Eledone > Eledone cirrhosa. The sequence goes on along the minus strand of OZ024741.1, from coordinate 112,696,730 downwards.
AAACCTTGTGGTGAAATGGGATGAATCAGATTATCTTGCATGCCCACTAAGCCAGCACAAACAAATAGTGGAACATGTCTTGAACATATGCAAAATAGTTCTAAGCCAAAGACGATTCATCGCATACTTAATGAGATTACACATGATTGATACTGTTAGAAGAAAGACCATGCCATCTTCCATGATTCAGGGTTGATAATAGGTAGAAAGTTGCAACAGAGTGTGCAGACACCAGGAATCTTCAGAGGAAGAACTTCCAGCAAGAAAGAGTTTTGGCCCTTGATTCCTCCTCCTACCACTCTAAGGTAGCCAGGGCCAACCTAGGTCATGACTCCTAGATGTCCTCCTGCTGCTTTTCTCCTCCAGTGGGTGATCTTGTTTCCCTTTCCTTGGTGACAAAGACCATCATTACAACTAATACTTCTATCTAAACAGCAATTAATGTATTTGACTTGAAGTATTCTAACTTAGTTCCAGTTGTCATTCCTATTTGACAGGTTGGCAGAATTGCTAGAAGGCACTGCAATAATCTTTCTAGATTTTTTCATTCTGAGTTTGAAACATAGAGTGGCCTACATGGGTGGTAGATGTACTCTGTCAATCAGTTTAAAACCACCACCACATTGCAGACCTAACAGCAGGCTTTAAATTCATTATGAGATATATTTTTAGTATGTTTTACAATGCTTTACAGCTAGAAGCCCTTCTTGACACCAACCCTTTTGGTCACTTCTTAGAAGCCACAGGGATACTGTGTACACATTTTAAAGCTGATCAATAGAAAAAATAAATAGGATATAGATGAAGTGTGCAAACTTATTTATATTTTCCCCTTCTTCAGACTTTTGTGTTAATTTATCTTCCCTATTGTCTGATCAACATTGTGTAATCTCAGAGTTAACATATTTTACTCCATTATCAAACACTGTAGTTTGTACTATTTTCTGAGATGACATATATGTTCAATCTTTAACTTTCTCACCACAATATTTCATCTATTGTAAAGATAGATCCTTATCTTGTACAAATTAATACCATTATTTTTATGTATATTATGTATATTACTTTGATGCATATTCATACAAGTATTAATATATTCTACAGACAAATATAATGCAAATTCTATACAAATCTAAATATGTTAATCCTACAAGAACATATATATATAGTGATTATTATTATTGTCTGTTATATCTAGACTTGCACTTTTCTTCCAGCAGAATAAGAACAGGCTATTTCTTTTATAATATTCAGCTCAAAAATGAACATTCTCCGTTTAAATTAATAAACACTTTTACGCAAAATAAACAATAATGTTGTGTACCAGGCTTGTTTTCTTGTAGAGCCAGCACTGGAGACGTTGTCAATCATTGACTCAACTGAAGAACACTCTCTACATTATGGAGAGGGAAAATAGGATGGAGGAGGTAATAATAGTTTCTACTTCTGGCACAAGGCAAGCAATTACCCCAGTGCATTACTTGTGCTTTATTTTATTGACCCCATAAAGATGAAAGGCAAAGTTAACCTCGGTGGGATTTGAACTCAGAATTGCAAGGGCCGTAACGATTTGCTGCAAATCCATCGCCCTAATGGGGGAAGTAATAATGATGGTAAGCAATATGCCAATAAAGTTTGTACATATGCTGCAACACTGACTTTGGGTCTACTTATTTGATTTACACTCTGCACACTACAGCCACCTTAACTCTGGAATACAACCCACATAAGAAAGACATTGAGTGCTTTGAACAGCATGCTGCCTATAACTGTAGATACACACACACAGATATATATATATATATATATATATATATATATATATATATATATATATATATATATATATATAATGTGCTACCAGGCTAACAGAATTACAAAAAGATTTGAATGTTGAGAGAATGCTTCAGTTAAGCTAAAGACATGACAACCACTCTAGTGCTGGTATCATGATAAAATGCACCATGTAAATTCTGTTAAATGGTTGGCAATAAGGACATCCAGCTGTACAAACCATGACCCAATTGGAATATAGGCAAAACACAACACTCTAGTATAACAGTAGCTCTAATTAAATACTGACTGTGACTCTAATGACATGCCTAACTCAAGTCAGCAAAAAGAAACTTGCATAGGATAAGGATGATGATGTAGTTAGGAGTAGAACATTTTCCTAAGTAAAAGATATGTGTGTATGTAGATGGGTATATTCAGGTATCTATGCATTATAGGAAAATAGGCCTCTCTTGAGATGAAAAGGATCTCAACATATATGAAATATTCATAACTAACATCTACATGACTATTGTTATTTTGTGAGTTATCAGAAAAAGTTCAATCACCCCAAAAAACAATATTTCCATAAGATAACTTAATATCTAGCTAGAGAACAATAAACTACCATTAATTTATGAAGAGAACCCCTTCAATAGATGCCATTATTTATATACAAATATCCAAAGTGAATCAGACTAACTTAAAATTAAAGTGCTACCACAAGCCCATAACCAATTTAATGAATTTGCTTTGACTTATAGTTAAAAAAACAAAAATATCAAAAATGCAACAATACTAAAAAAGAATCTCATTGAATTAAACATCATTATCATCATCAATAAATATATTTTTATTTAGTTATTTCTGTTAAATATTTAGCATTATATTCAGATTATATATATATATATATATATATACACACATATATATACATATATACATACATATACATATATATACACATATATATACATATATACATATATATATACACACATATGCACATATACATGTATATATATACATATATATACATATATATATATACACACACATATACACGTATATATACACATATACATGTATATATATATACATATATACATATATATATATATACACATATACATGTGTATATATATACATATATACATATATATATATACACACACATATATATATATATATATAAATATATATATATATGCATACACATATATATATATATATATATATATAAATATATATATATATGCATACACATATATATATATATATATATATATATATATATATATATATACATATATATATATAAATATATATATATATATATATATATATATATATATATATATATATATATATATATATATATATATATATATATATATATATACATAGACATACATATATATTTATATAATTATATATACATATACATACATACACATATATATATACATATACATAGATATACATACATATAACATATAGATATATATACACACATTCGCATGCATATTTATACACACACAAGCACATATGTGTGTGTGTGTTCTTTCTTCCCATTAAAATCAATAAAGCAGAATAAAATCAATTATGATTAGTTAATTATAGCAGGGGGAAACATTTTTTGAAGGTGAATTGTGAAATTCTACTTTAAAAGTTTTTATCCCTCACCTAAGGTCTAATTATGTTGTAGTGTCTTCTTGAATGGCAAAGCAATGTATGAGAACAAACAATACAGACTTATCTGTAAAAGGTAATATTATATACCATATATATATATATATATATATGTGTGTACTTTAATCTATAAAAATATAAAGTGTGGAATATATTGTTTGGTTTTAGGGAGAAGGAAGTTAAATATGGAAAGGAAAGAGAGAGAGAGAGTAGTAGTAGTAGTAAAGATAAAATAAACTTGGACAAAGATAGATTAGAGATAGACTAAAAAGAGATACAACCAGGATGAGAAACAGATTTATAGATATTAATAAACAAAGAGAAATTGAGAGATAAATATGAAGAGAGACAGAATAGGAGAGACAAACAGATGGGGAGTGGGCGAGATATTAAGAGGAAAGAGACGGGGAGCTTCAAAATATTTTCTTTGTTGTTGAAACACAATGGATAGACATTTCAAATTTTCAAAAAATGTTTACAATATCATAATGACAAAAAGAGAAATAAAAGAAAAAGAAAGAAAAAGGAGAAAAAAAAAGGAGGAAGGAAATGGAGAGGGGAAACACTTTACACCCTTGACTCTAGGATATATCTCAGCTGATCACTGCAGACAAGATGGCAAAAAAATTGTTTCAGAGAACAGACAGTGATATCTGCTGCATCAGCTATACCACATTATAGGGTTTCTCCCTGAGGCATGACACCCGTGTACTATTTTTATTTTTATTATGGTTCTCTTTCTTCCTCGTTTCCTTATTGTCATTTATTCTGTACAGTTTTTATCAGATTTTCTTTTTAATATAATAAACTTATTACATTGTTTTAAAAAAATAAAGGGAAAAACATAATGGAAAGTAATTTGGCAGCAGAAAACAGCAGTATGGGGGACCAAAGTCACTGGAGCTTTCATACCCCTTCCAGAATAGTTTTATTGACAACAACTATAATTCAACTTTTTTTTTCATAAACGTAAATACATCTTACCACACAAAATTCTATTCTAGAAATATCTATCTCCTATTTTTCCCAGATCACTGAGCACTAATCTCAAATCAGGCAAAGTTTAACTTTACGTTCATCCTCTTGGATTCGATAAATATCGAACCAATCTAGGGCTGGTAACATATATAAATATACATACATATGCATATATAAGTAGGAAAGAAGACAAATGCATGATACCATCAGGGAAATGACCTTCCTCAATATGCAGAAAAGAAGTAGGTAGTAATTCTATGTACACAATGCAAATCTTGGGAACACAAGATTTACTTTCCTGATAGTCTGCAGGATAGCAAGCAGACTATCAGGAAAGGAAGACTTTGTAACTGATGTTCCAGGAAAGTTGATAGCAAGAGTATCAGTGATATACGTGTTTCAATCCCAGTTAGGCTCCATGGAAGTGGCTGATAGCTTCTGCTATATAGATGACCTAACTTGCAGTGGAGGAGTATAGTAGCTAGAATAAGTATAAGATAGAAAAGTTTAGAGAGTGACTATCCCTGTCAATAAATAAAAGTTTCTCCCTATAAACAAAAGGTTAGCTGTATGATGCTGCATAGTAGTAAGAGATGGACAGTGGCTGCAGAGGATTTATGTGCAAAGGCTGGAGGGAAATGAAGTGAGCATGATTTGATGGGTGTGCAATGGTAATATGCAGGAATGATAAACAATGGAAGAACTTTGAAAGAAAATGTGTATAAGAGAAAGCAAAGGTAGTGTGCATTGCTATGGTTATATGATGCATATGGATGATGATCAGTTGGTAAAAGAAGTGCCAAGAAACCCCAGAGGAAGGAAGCCAGAGTAGAGGGAGACGGAGTAAAACCTGGGTGGTAGTGACTACAGCTGATCTCAAATTAACAAGTGGAGTGATGTTGTGCTGAAAAGGAGCCATGTACATATATACATATGTATATACACTATACAATCAAATATACATATATACATGCATATATATATACATCATATATATATATAAATATATGTATATATATATATATACTGTCAAACCATGCTAGCATGGAAGATAAACATTAATTGATGATGATGATACATATATATATATATACACACTAACATATATATATATATAAACATGTATATGCATATATATACATACATATACACGTACATATATGTACAAGCATATATATATATATACATAAATACATAAATGATGATGGCTGCAACTCAATTTCGAGTAATGCCATTGCATGATACTTAAGGATGAATATGAGAGACGTGACTTTTGAGTCCTGCTAGGGAGTTGTATATGGCTATAAATACCATGCATCGCAAAAAATGTCACATATCAAGCAATGCCTGTGCTTGAAGCTTTTTTAAAGTGAGGAAAGGCTTTGCATGGAGTCAATCCCACTCTCTGAATATTGAATTCATTTACCCAAAGTAGAACTGGTCTACATCATTGGATGCAAATGAAGTCGCAGGTCTTACATCAGAGTGACCTTTTCCTAGAGAGATGTTTTAATGACGACTAGGAGTCTCTCGCTCCACAAAAAAGGGCGGAGGAATCAGGAGAATCAACGGCCATCCAATCATGTTTTTTTGTGGATATACATATGCATATATATATCATCATCATCATCATCATTGTTTAACGTCCATCTTCCACGCTTGCATGGGTTTGGACGGGAATTTTCCCACTTGAGGCAAGATTGGTTGTCTTGGTCATATAGGACTGTCCGGCAGGTTTTCTATGGCTGGATGCCCTTCCTAACATCAACCACGTTTACAGTGTGGACTGGGAGGTTTTTACCGTGTTACCTGCACGGCCACATTACAGCGTGGACTGTGTGTTTTTTTGTTGTGACACCTACACGATCTCATTTATTTTGGACTGGATGTTGTGGTACCAACATAACTTTGGATGGGGTGGGGGTAGTGGGACGGGGGGGTATTTTTGTTAAGAGGTGCCAACTGACTGTAGGTTTCGCTTTGTACTTAGGCACGGCGGGCCTTCTGTATTACTGTGTAGCGCCAAAGATCTCGGTCCAGTGACATTGTCTTGGAGAGGTGTAAGTGTGTGAGGTCGGAATTTATCAAGTCGTCCCAGGTTTTTCTGGGTCTGCCTATTCTGTGGCTACCATCTATTTTTATCGCCCTGCACTTTTTATATATATATATATATATATATATTCCAAAGTAATGGTTGTATTTTAAAAGGGTACGTCAAAGCTATTTGTAAAACTGTTATATATTGTATTTTGTCTGATGAAGGCATAACATAATTTAATGTGGTATCCCTGAAATATGTATAATGAAATAAATATGGTTTTATAAATATAGTTTCCATTTATTAATATCGTATATATATATATATATATATATATATATATATATGTATGTATGTATGTATGTATGTAATGTATGTATGTATGTATGTATGTATGTATGTATGTATGTGTGTGTGTGGGGGGGGTGTATATATTATATATATATATATATATATATATATACACACACATATAATGGAGGCATATGGCTTAGTGGTTAGAGCATTGGCCTTGCAATCGAAAGGTTGTGAGTTCAATTCACAGAGCGGTTGATGTGTTGTTTCCTTGAGCAAGACACTTTATTTCACATTGCTCCAGTTTACTCAGCTGTAGAAATGAGATGATAGGGACTGGGTCCCTATCATTCCATTGCAAAGTGGTCGTGGAGGTGCCATGGCAAAAAAGCACCCAGCATTCACTGTAAATGAGGTTAGTGTTAGGAAGGGCATCCAGCTGTAGAAATCGAGCCAGAATCAGTTCCCGTCCCACCCTTGCAAGCAGGGAAAAAGCGGACATAAAATGGAATGAATATATATATATATATATATATATATAAACATACACTCATATACACACATGAAAATATCACACTTTATTAATTTTTTCTCAAACATCAGGTAATTGAATTGAAATATTACATCAACATAGCAAGGATTCATTTGCTATACATCTGAAACATTTTCTTCATATGTATTTGATCACTAACTATTTCTACAAAACATAAGTAAGTGGAAAGAAAAATTTCTGTGAAACATTTATATTTCTGATAAATAAATACAAATAATGAAGGAAATGTCTGTTAGAAGAGACAGCCCAACTGTCTATTCAACAAAATAACTAGGGAGAAATTGCCAAGTGATATATCAGTGGACAACAATTTTGCAATGTTACATTTGAGAGAACAGATTGAAAAAGATGTTCGAAGTTACCCTGATCGTGTTTTATTAGATAAAATTCTGAAGTCCTGCGGATAAGAACAGATATTGGTTTTCAATATATCTTATTCATTTTTATTCATTTTTATTCTGCATCTTTCAGATTTATGAGATGTTCAAGGATGTTGAATAACTACTTTACTACTTACAAGTAAATACGATGTAACATAGGTTTGTGTGGGGGTGTAATATATATATATAGAAAGAAAGATAGATAAATAGATCAGGCAGATGTCGATGAACTCAACTGCATATACAGAAAAGCCTCAGTAAATTGAAATTAGCTTCTTGTTTAGAAAAGGAAGATAACAAAGGAAATATATCATTAATTATTTGCAATTCTCAAATAACATCATCAGCTATTACTGAGTGAATATTTTATTTACACCAAATACTTCATGTCACTGCAAACTAAGGCCTACATATAGGGGAGAATACAAAAAAAGACATGGACAGTGTGGGTTTAATAGGCATAAATCGAAGTTGTAGCAGATACCAATCGAATTATTTGAGGCAGTGACAAATGTATGTATGTATATTATTATCATCATTTTTAGGTCAACCTTTCCATTCTAGCATGGGTTAGACAAAACATTTTGAGGCAATGTCTATATCATGTTTAGAATAAGTACACCATATCCCTACATGTTCTAATAAGCAACTGAAAAGGTGTCAAAGAGGGCATCCAGCTTTAAAACATTGCCGCAAAAGGTTTTGTCCAGCCCATGCTAGCATGGAAAGGTTGACATAAAATGATGATGATAATATATCCTCATCATCACTGTTTACCAACTATTGCTCATGCTTCCCTGGTTTAGACAAGTTGTCATGTTATGAAGCTAGGCAGATCATGTGACCACATACCCATATGAATTTGTTTCTGGCTTGGTTTCTATGGTTGGAAGCCATTCCTAATACCAAACACATTACATCATGTACTAGTAGGTTTTTTTCGTGGCATACATAAATATCATATATATATATATATATATATATAGTAATAATAATAAATGCGAAGACTAAAATTCAAAAAGGGCTCGATAAGGATAAATATATATCAAATATATAAGAACCCTAAATCAGATATTTATTAAAATAACAGATTAAAGTTTAAGCAAAGAATCGCAGCTTTCACCCTTAACGGGACCTTCTGAAACAAAGTTTTAGCCTTTATTACATTTATTGTATTCAGCCATGTAGAGCGAACATTTTTTTAATTTTTTATTTTTTTATTTGAATGTGGCAAGGCCGGCCATTTATCGCTCATATTTTAAAAAATAGCATATATTTTCACTAGCTCTGACAGTTTGCGGGTGAACAGTGAGCTGTACTGATGAAAAGTGCTACCCAGAAACATTAGTGTCTGCAGTTCTGTTTACGTGCCAACAAAAGAGCAAGAACGAGGGGTTCATTCTCCTGACATGGCTTTAAAAATTAGGCTTGTTTGCATAATTGCAAACGAATCTAATGTTATTATTAATATTCGAAAAACTCAGATTACATTTATTGTATTCAGCCATGTAGAGCGAAATTTTTATTTTATATATACATGATCGTCATCATCATCGTTTAACGTCTATCTTCCACACTAGTATGGGTTTAGACGGGAATTGTACCACTCGAGGCAAGATTACTCTTGCTAACACCAACCACGTTTACAGTGTGGACTGGGAGGTTTTTACCGTGTTACCTACACGGCCACATTACAGCGTGGACTGTGTGTTTTTTTGTCGTGACACCTACACAAACTTATTTATTTAGGACTGGATGTTGCGGTACCAACATAATTTTACAGAGAAAGGGATGGTGTTGATGGGGGTGGGAGTTGAGGTAGTGGGATGGGGGGGGGGGGTATATTTGGTTAAGAGGTGTCTACAGACTGACTGCGTAGCGCCAAACATCTCGGTCCAGTGACATTGTCTTGGAGAGGTGTAAGCGTGTAAGGTCGGAATTTATCAAATCGTCCCAGGTTTTTCTGGGTCTGCCTACTCCGTATCTCCCATCAATTTTGTTTGCCCTGCATTTTTTTATACAGCTGTCGTCTTTTATGCACATCACGTGACCATACCAACGTAGTCTTCTCTTGAGTAAACAGCATCTGATCCCCTTATTCCTAATTTCTCACTTAGTTTATTTATGCTTTGCCATTCACGTATATTACTATTACACATACATATATATACATTATAAGACACAACATTCTATCATGAAATACCGTCAAATATAGACCACAACATCATGAAGAAGATCAACAACCTGGCTTCAAAATACTAAAACTCACTTACTGATAAGGAAAGAGATTACATCACCAATTTTGAGCCAAAACCCAGCAACCTGTATGGTCTACCAAAAGTTCATAAGTAAAAAAAAATCCAACTGGCAGTAAAAGAACAAAAAGTGAGTACAATAAATTACTACACCCAAAAGACTTAAAACTTAGACCTATCATAGCTGGTCCAACATGCCCTATCCACCGTCTAACCAATTTTGTTGACATTATTTTGAAACCACTATGTATTCACATACCCAGTTTCATCCGGGATGATATCGACTTCCTCTCCCATCTTCCCAAAACCACGGAAACGAATTCACTTCTACTTAGTTTTGATGTGGTAAGCCTTTACACCAACATTACGCATGATTTAGGAATAAAGGCAGTTAAATACTGGGTGTAAAAACATAGAGAAGTGATTCCCACCAGATTCACAGCACCATTTATATTAGATATTCTGGAAAACAACACTTTCTTCTTCAATGGAAAGAATTACATCCAAATTAGAAGCACAGCGATGGGAACGAAGTTTGCTCCCGTTTACGCGAACTCTGTAATGGGATACTTAGAAATAGAGGAAAAATATAGCACTGAATTTAGAAAGTACATTGAAAAGTCTTGGAAGAGATACCTTGACGACTGTTTCATCATCTGGACAGAATCTCTAGATACTCTGGATTAGTTCAATATCCTCCTGAATAACCTACACCCATCTCTCCAATTCACAAAAGATATGAGTAGTACCAAATTACCATTCCTTGATATAATGGTAATCAAAAACGACACCACCATTACCACGGATATATACTATAAACACACAGACACCCATCAATATCTGAATTTTAAGTCGTGCCATCCACCTCATACAAAACTCAACATCCTATACTGCCTAGCCAGAAGAATTTGTACCATTGTAGGAGATACGAATACCAGGAACAAATGCCTAACAGAACTGAGAGAATTTTTGCTCAAACAAAAATACCCATCTCTACTTATAGAAAATGGCATACAGCGGGCTATAAAAATACCTATACAACAACTTAGGACAACCCAAGGAAGAAGAAACCAAGAACTGGTCATACCATTTATAATGACACACAACCCATGTCACCAGAATATCTTCAACACTGTCAAAGCAAACCTACCGATCATTGCTCAAGTAATGAATTAAAAGGTTTAATCACAGACCGATCTTTGACTCTTAGTAAAAGACAGCCGAAAAATTTGAAGCAATTACTAACAAAGGCAAAGTTCGACCTTAACAACAAAGACCAATCATTCACTGTATCTAAATGCAATGATAGTCGATGTGGCACATATCAATCCATACACACTGGTCAATATATGAACACAAAAACTGGAAAAATATGAACTGCAAAAGCAGAAATCTAATTTACTGCATTAAATGCCCGAATTGTGAAGAACTATATGTCGGTCAAACTGCAAATGCACTATCAGAACGTGCATGGGTGCACCGACAGCAAATCAGAGACCCAAATGTCCGTCAGATACCCCTGAGTAACCATCTAGCAACATGTGGTCAGAAAATATTTATAATATTTCCAATCTACAAATTACACAGTCCAAGTGAAATCAAGAGAAAAATTAAAGAAAAGAATTTTATTGATAAATTCCAACCCAAGCTAAATGAACAATAATAATGCTTAGGGGTATTACTCCTACTATGACTACGCCTACGACCATGTCGACTACCACCACTAACAACAACAACAACAACAATAATAATAAAAGTGATGTTGATGGTGATGATTGCTGAAGATTTTTTATAAAAACCCTACAAAATGCTATTTTCATCATTTCTAAAAATAGCAAAACAATTGATGCTTTGGATAGGATCAAATAGAAGTTGTTAGACATGCTCATCCAACCGTGACGCCTAAACCAATCAGCTTTAGTAATTTAGTGAAACTTCACACCGATTGGTCGAAATACAGTTTGCAAAACTTAGCATTCTGTAGCCCCTTTTTACTGTATATAAGGCACAGAATTTACCCATCTCATTACAGTTGAAAACTGCAAACTTGACTATCACCACTGAATATGAACCTGAAGATTGCGAAAGCATGAAAGTACTTGTTCAATTAACACTTAACATTTAATATTCTACCATAGTATTTCATTATAATATCATTATAATTTTAAAGGATTGTAAATAAAACGAGTAAATCAGACAAAGCTGGAATTCCTTTTATTAATATATATATATATATATATATACATATATATATATATATACACATATATTATTATTATTATCATCATTTTACGTCCGCTTTTTCCTGCTTGCAAGGGTGGGACGGGAACTGATTCTGGCTTGATTACTACAGTTGGATGCCCTTCCTAATACCAACCTCATTTACAGTGAGTGCTGGGTGCTTTTTTGCCGTGGCACCTCCACGACCTCTTTGCAGAAGAATATTATGGACCCCAGTCCCTATCATCTCATTTCTACAGCTGAGTAACCTGGAGCAATGTGAAATAAAGTGTCTTGCTCAAGGAAACAACACATCACCCGGTCTGAGAATTTAACTCACAACCTTTTGATTACAAGGCCAATGCTCTAAACCACTATGCCATGTGCCTCCTATACATATATATACATATATATATATATATATATATATATATATATATATATATATATATATATATATATATATATATATATATATATATATATATATAGGAACGAGTAGGACCCCGACGGCTGAGCTCAAGCCGTTTCGACGGCTATTCTAGACTAAATAAAAATTTATATTTTTTATATTTGAATAGCCGAGCTTCTCAGGGGGTAATTCCATATATGGTAAAAGTGATTGTCACAAGGATTGGTCAAAAGTTTGTTGTTGAGACATAATAATTCTATCATGGCAATTTGTCGAGGGAAGGGGTAGTTGAACCTGCAAGTAGAAGAAAGAGGGAGAGGGGGTGGAGGAAACCCAGTCGTGGTGCGTTGATAGTGCCAACTACAGCTGGGCATGAGGTCAAAGAAGATATTGGGGGGGGGGAGGAAGTCGAAACGATAAGTAAAACAATATGGGGTAAATATATAGAGAAATACCGGGAGTGATAAAAAACAATTAAATGTAAAAAAACAAACAAAAAAGCAATTTCTGGTTACTATAACCTAAAGACAGCTATCAAGTCTCTCACTGGTACTGCTAGACTAAAGAAAGGTTTACTAGGTGGGACGGAATTATAATGAGACCCTTTTAAGAGGTATAAGTAAACAACCGAATATATCTTACGGTGACGGGTCAACAAGTGGGGGGGCCAAAATACTAAAGAAACTACCACGAAATAATAATTCAGAGTCCCGAGACCAGTACGAAATAAAGGTTTCTACCCCAGGCACAAGGCCAGCAACCACTCAGTGCAAAAAAAATAAATAAACTAATACGAAATAATAATTCAGAATCCCGAAAAAGAAAACTAATACTGTCTCTAAGGGTGCCGCCACGATACAAAAATTCTAGTGCAAACTACATAAATGCTCGTACGAAGTATATGTAAAATTTGATACGGAAAATTAATTCAGAACACCCCCCCCCCCCCCCCCCAAAAAAAAAATATACTGATATACGAGAAATTAAAGCAAAGATACCACTAAGAAATATAGAAAGCACGGAAAAGGGGCAGCCACCGGATAAGAAGGCAAGTATCCGGGGTCTAACACATCTGCTATAAAAAACGGCATCGGCCAAATCTATCATAGAATAGGGGAAGGGGGGAGGGGGTTACTGAGGCTACAAAGGACCGAGGGGCTGCCTCGGGTGGGCGAGAAAGTAAAAGGACGACGACAAAGAAAGAGGACTGGGGTGGAAGGACTAGGGAGGGATGGGGGGAAGGAGGAAATATAGAGGAAGTGATAAAAAGAAATAAAAGAAGATCTTAGGTCTACCTTTGCAAGCAGGGGTTACCCATTACAAAATCGGTAAGTGGGGTATTATAGCCCTAGTCTACCCCCCCCCCCCCCCGCCCGTGTCATTATGGGGTTTGAGGGCGAGGTAAGTCCTACGCAATCTGTGTTTACATGCAGTTACCAGTTCATCTTTCTTGTTTAGGAGTTGGTCCGTCGAAAACAGCATTTGTAAAGTTTCCTCCGAGCATAAATTGCACGGACGGCGTCCTCCCGTGTAAGAGTTGGCTCTGGACAGTAAGCTCCAAGTGAGATCATAGGTAATATTGTTATCCTTGAGGTCCCATATGTGGCCCGAAAGTGTAGTGGCGTGACGCCGGGCCAGGTTTCGGAAGGTATATCTGTGTTGGTATAGCCGGGTCTTGAAGTCACATGCGGTTAATCCTATATAAGCTTTGTTGGAGGTGTCCGTCCTCACGTTGCACTGGTAGATCACATTACGATCTCTGCATCTGTTGTCGAGGGGGAAAATGGATCCATCAGGACAGTTGCACCTCCTGGTCGGCTCTCCACTGCTATTTAGGTTATTTCTTCCATAGGGGTTGAGTTTTTTGTTGTTAGAGGACACGATGTTTTGTGCAAAGTTTGGTGTGGTGCTGTAGGAGAGTTTGATGGTATTTTTGTTAATTATGTTGTGGTAGCGGTGTTGTAGTGGGAAGTGTTTTTCAATGAGACTAAAGAAGATTTTCCCGATAGGAGTTGTCACCTCGGCGTTGTGGGGAGGATTAAAACTTGTTACGTTGCGTGAGCGGCGGTGTCGCCTGCTGGTTCCGCTAATGGAAGCTGGACAGTAGGATATTTCCTCCCGGAAACCACTCCGCTTGAGGGCCTGGTTGTAATAAGGCGCGTGTTCCTCGAATATCTGCTCATTAGCTGACAAACGAGATATGCGGAGGGAGATATTTTTAACCAGGTTATTGGTGATGTTGCTAGGATGGTTTGACCGGCGGTGGATGTAGTGCAGGTTGTCGTTAGGTTTCCTGTATGGGTAGTACAGATCATTATCGAGGTCAAGGGTAACGTACAGGAAGTTTACTCGGGTCAGGTACGTTTGTAGGGTTATTTTAAATCCCCAGTCGCGGAAGAAGCTGATTAATTGTTTACGGACCCGATCTGTACTACTGGGGTTGTAGCCTTTAAGGGTAAGGAGCGCATCATCACGGTACATTCCACTGCCGAATGCAGGAATCATATCGGTGAGTTTGGCTATTAGGAATAATCCTATAAGATCTGTGACCTCATCCGAATCCGTCGCGCCCATGCTGACGTCGAAGGGTGAGTCGGGAGCTCTCTTTATCCATTTGGAGTTGTCGAAGAGTAAGACTGTCTTCCTGGCGGGGAGGATGATGTTTCTTTCCTGGTCGGTGATGGGCACAAGTGTTTCGGCGAAGTCCAAGGCAGCCGTAAGTAGCGGTAAAGTAATTGAAGCATAGTAACTCTCTATGTCAAACTGGATGAATTTAGTGTCTCGTTTTTCCTCCATATTGCTGAACCATGAGATTACTTCCTGGGTGTTGACCCATAGGCTAAGTCTGGCGTGTTGCTTAACTTTTGGTATAACGCGGTCTAGGATTTTTTTGCTGATTCTCCCTATGTCGGACTTCGTTGGGTTTATAAGCCTGATAGAAGGTTTACGGTCGAAATCGGATTTGTGCTCCTTCAGTGTGAAGTAGGGTGTCCGTGGATTTAGGGGTTCTGTGCGGTCGGCGACCCCGAGGCTGGAGGTAATTTGTTGTCCATCTCGATTTATGTCCTCGATGCATGAGTGGTTAGCCTTTTTATAGGTGGAGTTTAGGCTGCTCCTGATCAGTGTGTGGTATCTGTCGGGGTTGACAAAGTAGAGGTTACCAGTTTTATCCGAGTGCACCATGATGTCATTGGTGTTATCATACTCTGTTAAGTTGCTACGGAGTTTTTGTAGAAATCGGTTGTGTCTGGGTTTGAATTTAATGTTCTTGACCAGTTGGAAAAGGTCATTCTCGAAGGGTGAGAGCATAGGATTCGGAGGGGAGATTTGTAGGTAATAAATCCGAATCTCTCCTTGGTACCGAAGTCCTGATTGTCGCAATATCTGTCGTAGAAAAATGTTCTCCATCTAAGTCTTTTCGCAAATAGATCGATTTTTTGCGTGAGCATCCGAAGGTAAAGTTTTTTCGGTGGGACTGGGTTGTTCTTGGTAGAGAAGTCGATGTTGTGTTTTCGCATAGTGCGGGTGAAAGAACTTGAGCTTAGCGGAAAAGTCTGGATACGGCGTGGTAGGGTCGGAAAGTGCTCTACTACGGGAATAGGAGCTAGATAACGAAGGAAATATGGTAAGGAACCAGGTGGACCATAACGCACCAAAGTAATCAATACTTAGGGTAGTAGAGTGGGTAATAGGAACGAGTAGGACCCCGACGGCTGAGCTCAAGCCGTTTCGACGGCTAATTCTGGACTAAATAAAAATTTAGATTTTTTATATTTGAATAGCCGAGCTTCTCAGGGGGTAATTCCATATATGGTAAAAGTGATTGTCACAAGGATTGGTCAAAAGTTTGTTGTTGAGACATAATAATTCTAAGTATTGAGTACTTTGGTGCGTT
This sequence comes from Eledone cirrhosa, assembly GCA_964016885.1. Lineage (NCBI taxonomy): Eukaryota > Metazoa > Mollusca > Cephalopoda > Octopoda > Eledonidae > Eledone > Eledone cirrhosa. The sequence continues at coordinate 112,680,240 of OZ024741.1, read as the reverse complement.
ATGGTCCACCTGGTTCCTTACCATATTTTCTTTGTTATATATATATATATATATATATATATATATATATATATATATATATATATATACATATATACATGGTGGCTGCCAACTCGTTTTCGAGTACGGCCACTACTTTATATCCATGTAGGAGAACCCCTACCGATGCGCTGAACGAGTGTGACTTTTTAGTCCAGCCAGCGACTTGAAAACTCTGGTACAAACACTACACTTGTGACAATTATTGACACATAGTGCTGGGCCCATGGTACCTTGTGACGACAAGTGAAGAGAGATCTCCAGATATAAAGCAATGCCTGTGCCGTGAAGCTTTTATAGTGAGTAAAGGCACTGCACAAAGCCAGTCCCACTCTCTTAACCAAGATGATATTTACCAAAAAGATACCATTGGATACCATCAGGGTTGCAGGTGTTATATCAGAGTTTTCCTTCTCCTAGAATTCTGCCTTGACAAAGGCTAAGGGGTCATATATACATGTATATATATATACATATATACATATATATATATATACATATACATATATATATATATATATATATATATATATATATATATATATGTGTATGTATATGGAGAAGTTTATGAAATGGAAATGCGGGTATAAAGAATTTATTAGGTAACAATTGTTTCTATAGTGTATGGGTTACCTATACCTCGCTATTTGAATAATGTAAAAACGTCGGTTGACTCCATCCAATGCAACTACTTAGTAACATTGGAATACAAATTTACTAATATATGTATGTATATATACACAGAAATATCCACGGTTAATTGTGGGCTCGAGTCTGCATGAAGAACTCAATGTAATCCATATGTTGAAAATATTGTAGGTGAAAATAAATCCCGAAAACAATAAAACACCAAAAGGAAAACAGAGTCATGATATAAGTTTTATCAGTTAAAACAATGAAATAAAAATTCAAGTCATTAGAAATATACTACACCAGTGAAGTATATTTCTAATGACTTTAATTTTTATTTCATTGTTTTAACTGATAAAACAAGTGAATGTTCATTGTTGATAGTGACAATGAATGTCATCATACTGTATAGGAATGTTGTTTCCTTTGTTAAGTGAGTCCGTAAACTGGTTGGTGATAGGGATGGCATCCATCTGTAGAAAATTATAACCCTTTCAGATGTAGTCAAGGAGCACCTCTAGTGAGGCCTTTAGAAAGAAACAGCTCCCTAAATGGACATTCATAACAATACTACAGCTCCTTTTAGATGTAGTACAGGGACACATCTACTGAGGTCTTTGCAATGAAACAACTCCCCATATAAATACATCTCCCAAATCTAACCCAAGATGTAGCTTCATGAAATCAGAATGAGAGAGAGGATCCAGCAATTGAAAAGTTGCCAAACATAAACATGATATCTTCCCTAATGTTGGTGTTCTACAAGATATATGCATCCCGTTCACTATGTAAAGTGATTGGTGGTAGGAAGGTCATCCAGCCATATAAAACTTGCTAAACAAAGGAATGGGAGGATTTGTCAGTAATGCTATAGACATGGCAACATCCTTTGTGTTGGTGATCTATATGATAAATATACCCAGTACAGTCTGTAAATTGGTTGGTGATAGGAAGACCATCCACCTATAGAAAACCTGTTACAAAAGGGTTGGGAGGACTCTTCAGCTTTGTCAAAGACCTGATGATATCTTTAGTGTTGACACCACAATAAAATGCACTCACTAGAGTGCAGGATTGTATACCAGGTCTCAGGAATGTTGGAACAATCGAAACAGTTTGAGAACACATGTAAACAGTATGCATGTCTCTGGCCGACCTAGAAGTCAGTGGCTCTGCTAGAATATGTGATGACATGTTTAATCCTTGCTAGCAGGGAAAACAGATGTTAAACGATGATGAAAATTATGATGATGATTAACAAATGAGTTGGAGATTGATCTGGAGTTGGACTCTGAGTTGGAGTTGGACTCTAAGTTGATTGAAGAAAAGAATGGTCATCATTGAAACATCTTAACAGAGGTTCCATCATCAATGAGCTTTGCCCACAGCTAGAGCACAACCAGTTCAGCAGAATTTGAAGTCTTTGAACTGCAATCAGTGGTCATTTGTTAAGGGAAAGAAAGAAGAGAGCACTCTGTCATTACATCTATTGATATAACAATAGAAATCTTGTCATTATTTGCCATTGATATGATAATAGAAATCCTGCCATTCTTTCCATTGATATGATAGTCTGCCTTGGAAACTTAATGTACCCTTTTGAACCATTGACATTGTAGGACAACAACTGACAAAACTAAAACAATGTTAAAATGCTATTCAAATCCTATATCCATTATGGCAAAAGATCAACTTTGGCTGGCATTGAATGCTATGCACAAAGTCAATGTTTAGTTAAATTAGGTTGTCGTACATTGAATTACCCCTAGTACAGTACTAGTGATTTTTAAAACATTTTATTAGAAAAGCAAGAACTCAGCTTTAGTTAGATGTGAACTAGATATGGTCAAGCAACTAGGCTGTTAGGTTACCATGCAACATCCATATATAACATTCACTAAATTTGTAATATTTTCATGCTAAAGTGGTATGCCTATCAGTAGCAAGCAAACCATACACAAATGTTCATATATGTGTGCACACACACATATGCATACACACATACATACACATATATATAAAACAAATATTAAGACAATTATTATTAATAAAATATTTAATAGACTTATGACTGTTTCATTAGACTAACTAAGAATGAAAGAACGTTCATTCTTGGATGAATAGCTCATCCAATTAAATCTTTTTAGTTCATTTGAATTCAAATAATTTATATTGTATGTTTTAATTTACTAGTGTGAGAAATGTTCTGACTTAAGATATTTCACAGACTAAATTATATCAGTACAAAGGAAATAATCTACACTAATTATGAAGCTGGGAATGTAACTTACATGGGGTTATAATTACATGATAAATAAATAGAGAATGAATAATGTTTATATATATATATATATATATATATATATATATATATATATATATATAATAGTAATAATAATAATAATAATAATAATAATAATAAATTTGAAGACTAAAATCCAAAGAGGGCTCGATAAGGATAAATATATATCAAATATATAAGAACCGTAGAGCAAATATTTATTAAAATAACAGATTAAAGTTTAAGCAAAGAATCGCTGCTTTCACCCTTAACGGGATCTTCTGAAACTAACAAAGTCAATCTGTAAACGCAGAAGTGGATATTTCAAAAAACGTTGCGACCGGAGGAAGACAGGAAGACGATACTTTGGTTCGTGGAAACGTTCGCTGGCAAAGAACGGGAAAAAACGAATAATACGTCATTAATAGGAGCAGTGAAAAACAATTACGCGCAAAGACAGAACTACGTTTATGGTATAAAAGAGGTCGTAGACTAATGTTCTCTTTGGTGGTTCATAGAGACGTTCTCTGGCAATGAACGAAAAAAACGAAGATAATAAGTCATATGTGGAGCGTAGAGAACAATAGCACGCAAAGACAAAACCACGTAAATGGTATAGCAGAAGTCGTAGACTAAAATTCTAACTAGGAGATCGAATGAATCTCCGCTACAGAGTTAAGAACAAAGTAAATAAATACAATACAGAAGTAATAGAAATAAATAAATACATACACGCGAACAAATACGTACATACACAAGCATACGCAAAACACTTACCATAGGTATACAAAACCACGCACATATAAATATGTGTGTGTGTGTGTATGCGTGTATACTTCTCAAATAATGAACTTATAAATCAACGAAATATTATAAATATGAAGGAAATAACATCACATGTCCGGTGATCCCCTGTATCAATAAAAGTAAACCTTTTCCAAATCTAAAGGTTTTTTTAATAATATTTTGTTGTTTTATGGGTTTACCGATTGAGAAGATCAGACTGTCATAATTGAAAGTCCTCAGCAAAATGTATATTATGGATTTTAATAAACCAAAACCAAATGAATACTGTCTCGGATTTTTATTGATATATAATACTCCGGCTTACACTTTTATAGAGGTTGCTGTCGCTTTCCTTTATCTACTTCACAACCGACAGACCATTAAGTTGTCTGCACATCCTTGTTCAGCTAGCCCCTTACTATAAATAAATAAATAGATAAATAAATATATATATATATATATATATATATATATATACAGGGTGTCCCAAAAATGTATACACATTAATTACCTGTATAGACAATATTTATTACAATGCTGTTGAAGTGTGTATACATTTTTTGGAGACAACCTCTATGTTAATGTCAGAATGTGTGTGTGTGTGTTTATATATATGGGATGGAAGAAATTCAGGGAGCTGCTGCCACTGCTAGCTGCAAAAGGCTTTTCCCTCAAAATGAAAGGCAGACTGTATGATGCATGTATATGAACAGCAATGTTACATGGTAGTGAGACCTGGGTGTTGTGTGTAGAAGACTTGCGTAGATTAGAAAGAAACGAAGCTTGAATGTTCTGATGGATGTGTCATAGTAATATACACGTATGGCAAAGCATAAATGAACTGAGAGAGAGACTGAGCATAAGAGGAATCAAATGCTGTATGCAGGAGAGGCGGATGCATTGGTATGGACAAGTGATGCATATGAAGGATCACAGCTGCATAAAAAGGTGCAGAGCACTAAAGGTTGATGGAAGCCATGGAGTGAGGAGACCCAAGAAGACCTGGGACAAGGTAATAAAAGCGGACCTTGCCCAATTGCACCTCTCAGCGACGATGACAGAGGACCGTGACCTGTGGCACCATACAGTAATACAGAAGACCCGACTTCCCATGGGAACAAGCCGAAGCCGAAACATATAGACAGTATGCCCCAATCCTCTCCCACTGCAAAGTGGTAGTGTAGGTGCCACGGAAAAAAGCACCCAGCACTCACTAAATGAGGTTGGTGTTAGGAAGGGCATCCAGCTGTAGAAATCAAGCAAAAATCAGCTCCCATATGAGCAAGACATGGTCACCCGGCCTAACATTGCCAACAACAGGACAACCTGTCTAAACCATGCTAGCATGGAAGAATGGACGTAAAACGGTGATGATGATGATATATATATATATGGTCGTTTTGGAAGCCTCAATAATGTAGATGGGTAAATCTCCGGGTTACAGAATCCGTTGGTGAAGAGAGAGGAAATGTAGAATGAGATGAATAGTGTGTAGAAAAGAGCGTAGCGTATAAAATAAAAATAATAACATGATATAGAGTTACCTTAGAGAATGAGTACCAGCAATAGCTTGGGATTTAACTCTGTGATGGACTGGCATCTTGTCTAGGGAAGAGTCTTGTACTCCCAGTTGCTTTATGCCTCAGAAATTGGGATAAGCACTGGTCTGATGAGCCTCTATACTCGAGACAGACTTTACAATTGTTTTTAGATAAGAATATAATATGTAAACATATCTACTTTCCAACCAGAACATGTAATGCCTACACATCATTACCTAAAACCCTGTTACCTATCACACATTCCATGACCAGACATTCAATACAATAAATGCATCAAACAATAACTATGAATGTATTCTCTCCTATTATTTCTACATATTTTTCCTTTCATCTGTCATGCTCTCTATTTATCTCTTTAATATTCTCATACAAATGACACACACAATATATATATTATGTTGTAGCAACATTACAATTCTAACTTAAATCTCACCCATCTAGCATTGATGATAGCAACCTTTCTGAAATCTGAAATTTCTTCTCCAATTAAATATATTTTCTTGGTCAATCATTTTAATAGTGAGAAGATTATCTAAATATTAAAGCAAAGGATTAACTATCTTAAAGATAATTCCTTTGATTGGGGCAGTGACTGAGTTCTTAGAGTGAATCTAAACCGACACAAATGACAGGAATGTAACTAAGTCTCCAGCTTATACATTATCTTCACCATTATCTTTACAGAAAAAGTTCAAGCTGTTTTCTATGTTGTAATTTATTCTCAAACCATGCAGTATCATTAACAAAAGCATTAGAACATAACCTATTAACTTATCTTAAAATTCTGAAAAAAAATAATTGAATAATTAATTATTATATTGCACAAGGCTTACATAGTTTCAAAGGAATACCCCCAGTAAATCTAGTGTAGGTGCCAGCTTTTGAAGTGGTGGAGTGTTATATGGTCAAAATGATCATTAAGCATGTGGAAGCAGAGAAAGCTGATGGTTCATCAAGGATAACAGCCAAGGTGGCCATAGTGCCAAGGAAGTAAGGGGTGGGATTAAATGACACTGCCACCTAGGTTTCAATGGTGCACCAGCAGATTTTGAAAACAGACTTTATTAAAAAAACGTCCTGAAATACGTTCCTTGCAAAAGAGTGTCCATTCAGAATATTCTGAAACCCACCCTTATCTCCTGAGCACAAAAACCTAGATACTAAAAGGCTTGAGAAAAAATACTAAATGTCTCTGGGTCAGTAGGATTCAGGCTAGTCACATATTCAACCAGCTAGTAGGTGATATTATACCTAATGACTGATATAGCAAAATCATCATAAACTGCTACAAGGACAGAAATGATCTAGAAATAAGCAACTACAGAGGACTCAAACTGATTGGCCATAGATATAAAAGTAACAGAAAGAGACTGAGCACAATTAATTAGGAAGAGAGAGTAGCTTAGATGAGATACAGAGTGGAGTTATACCAAGTTATTCTGAATATATAGAAAAGGTGTAAGTCAGATCTCTTCACAGTTTACTTAATCAAAATTATGAGTGCACAAAATGTGCAATAAGATCACAAGTGGGCTGACAGAGAAAAGAGACATTGTGTATAGCAGGTGCACAGAAGTGGTTAACAATTAGAGCACCAGTAAAATAAATTATTTCCAATTCTTCTTGAACCACTTAACAACTGCTTTCAAGCAACCATAACACCATATATATAATGGAGTGCATGCATTTCCTCAAATTAGATAATATAATGTTTCTGCTATATTCAATGATGTACAGTTAAGAAGTTTGCTTCAGTACCCTGTAGTTTGGGAGTTGAGTCCACTGCTAAAGCCTCAAGTTGAGGAATGTCTATGTAAAAAAATGTTGCATTATGAGTGTGTCTATGTGAGTCTTTGTATTCACACCATTTGGGTAACCATTAATGTTTGTTTATGTTCTGCAGAAACAATACAGTTCAGTGGTTTAACTGATGAAGATTAGTGAAGCGGTATCCTACTAGTTTTCTATTACCATAATTGAAACAAGTAAGGATTTGCATCAGGAAGGCCATCTTGCTACAGTTAACTGCTTAATCAAATATATAAAGCTTAATCAAATATATCAAGATCATCATCAGCTCTTCCATGCTTGCGTGGGCTGCAGAGGTAATTTCCACCTACTGCATTCGTTGGTCACGTCATCTGCATGTCTACCTTGGCCTTCCTATACTGTAGCTTCCTTCTACTGTATATTTCCACCAAATATAAAGAAACCATGCCAAAAAAGGGTTCAGTAAGCTCTTCAGTAGGGTGAAAAGGTAGAAGAACATCCCTAATGTTAGCACCATGATAAAATTCACCCAGTACACATTGTAAAGTAGTTGATATTGAAAAGGCATCCAGGCATAGAAACTATGCCAAAACTGGAACATCTGTGAAGCATGGTCTCATAACATAGCTTGGAGGATAATAGCACCAAATAAGTACTGATTTGGTCAATAACCATCCAACTGACACACCAGCAAGTAGAAACAGGTGCAAAATTATATGTGTATATATATGGATATATTATATATATATATATATATATATATATATATATATATATATATACAATAATAATTTAAGAGATCTTTGTATTTATCATTGTCTGTAAGCTTATATCAGAAGCATCGCTTACAATTTCTTTCTCTTTGATATACTGTTTGAAAACAAGAAGTGTCTGAATAGTTATGATTGGAATACCTTTGACCATAGGTCTGCTCAATCAAAGCTCACCTGTGGCTAAACAGGAACAACAAATTGAGTTTTCAGTTCGTGCATGCAGACTATCATTGCATCATTTATCAGTCATTATTTTGAAGTATAAAATAGAGAGTGAAATAGAACTTCAGAAATATACTATTTGACACAACTGACAAGAAAAATATTGAAAGGTGTCCAAGAAAAACTTGACAAGATTGAAGAGATAATCTATGACATGAATGATAGAAAGCCATCACAAGATACAATAGAAAAATGATTGATTAGGAAAATATGCCAGTGGATCGACAGGAGAAGTTTAGTAAGACATATACAGAAAATATACAAATGTATATATATATATATACAAATAACAAAAAAGAAGTAATTTGTAAAATAGGAGTAATGAAACACAAATATCAACTGAATTGTTATCATCATCATCATTATTTGTGTTGTTCTCTGCATAGATGTGCATGCAGTTACATATGAGAATTTACTTGAAAAAGCAATTTTTTTTTTTTTACTACTGACAAGAGCTTTTGAGGGATTATTTGATATCCACCCCATTTTCTTAAGATGGAAAAAACTTTGTCTTGACATTTTCTTTGACTGTGTAGTAGCATGATAAAATACAACCAGTACACTCTGTAAACTGGTTGGTGTTAGAAAGAGCAACCATCTTTTAAACCATGTCAAAACATGGAATGTATAGGTAAGATATGGTACTCTGACACATTTAGTGTCAGACTGTAGCAATCTGTTCAATCCAAGCCAGTGAACTTAAAACGATGGCACTTTTAACTTTGTTCATATTTTAAAATTTAGTCATAGAAAAATAAAATAAAAATTTGATACTTCTTAAGATTTTAGAAAAACAAAAAAAAACACACATACATATCATCATCATTGCTGTTTTATGTCCATTTTCCACACTAGCATAGGTTAGACGAGTTGTCCGGTTGTGGGCAATGCTAGGTCAAGTGACCATATCTTGTTCATACAGAACTGATTTGGCCTTGGTTTCTATAGCTGGCTACCCTCACTAGCACCAACCTCATTTACAGTGAGTACTGGGTTCCTTTTGTTGTGACACCTACACAACGAATTTACAGTGTGGGCTAGGTGCTTTTTGTCATGACACCTACATGTGGGAGGGTAGGATGGGGTTGAGTGGGGGCATACTGTATGTATGTGCTTCAGCTTTGGCCTGTGCCCATGAGAAGTCGGGTCTTCTGTACCACTGTGTAAAGCCAGAGATCTCAATCCTGTTTCATCACCTGTGAGAGGTGCGATTGAGCAAAGTCAGCTTTTATCACCTCATCCCAAGTCTTCCTGGGTCTCTCCACTCCAAGGCTTCCATCGACTTTGAGTACTCTGCCCACTTGTATACAGCTGTCATCCTTCATACACATCACATGTTTATACCAACGTAATCTCCTCTCCTGCACACAGCATTTGATTCTTCTTATAGTTAATCTCACTCTTAGTTCATTTAACAACATACATATGTATATATAGGTTGTTCATTTTATCTGAATGTAGCAGGAGGTCGCTCTTGTTCTTGAGTTCCCTGGTGAATTGTCGAAGTTTCCTCTGGAACTCATTGTGGTCCCTTTTGAATTTAATACTCTTGATCAGAAAGAAGAGCTCTGGCTCAAAGCCAGCCAGTAGTGGATTGGTAGGGGGTGTCAATGTGGATTTAAACCCATAAGTCTCTCTCTTTTGGAGGTTATCATGCTGCTGATTGTGTTGGTTGAAGAAGAATTCATACCATCTTAGTCTTTTGATTAAGATGTCAATCTTCTGCAGCAGGAGTCTGAGGTATACATTCCTGGTAGGAAAGGGTATGGTTTTGGTGGAGAAATCAATGGTCTCCTTTTCCATTATGGTGGGTAGGTAATCAGTGGGTAGTTGGATTAGGGTCAGAAAAAGTGTTCTACCGAAGGAGATAAGGGATATATAGAGTCTGCAATGCTGAGACTGGGGAGACAACTAATTATGGGAGTACACAATGCATGGGAAGATGCAGAATGGGTATAGAGATAGGTAAAATACCGGCCGTGGTGCCAAGCGTTTTCAGCTTGTGTGTTCAGCAAGCTTTTCCAAAAGTGTAATAATATTTGCAGGGTGTGTAAAATTGATCATTGTTCTTGATAGTGCTTTGATCGAATTTATTATAGTAGTAAACTGGGCTGGTGGAGAAAGTGGGGGTCCAAAGAATGGTAAGTGTATCTAAACAGGTTAGGGGGTCAGGAGAAAGAAGAACTATGGGTGGGGGTAAGGGTAGTTAGTGGGTTGGAGTGGAGTAGTAGGAGGAGGGTTATAATGGTCATATGAATAGGGGTGGACGGGTCAGGGGTAAGACTGTGTACTGACTGGGCTTAGAGGTTTAAAAAAAGAATAAAATAAAAAGTGAGTTATTTAGAAGTAAATGAGCAAGTGGATAAATAAGTTAGTAACTAGGTGAATGAGTAGAATAAAATAAGATAAAATAAGATCAAGTAAAAGTTAAGGGTTTACAAATAAATAATATAGTGGATAATATAGGAGAGTAACTTGTGATAAAGTTTGTGTATTATATGTATGAATACTACATGCACACAAGCATTCACAAGTATACTGGGGAGTTTAAAATGGTTTTACATAGAAATTCATGAATAAATAAATCAATTAATACTTTAATGAAAGGAATAGAGTGAGGTAAAGTTTAGAGAGTAAATAAATGTGTAAGTGGATAGGTGAGAGAGTAAAGTATGAAAATTACGTACACAAGGTGGATAGATGAGTGGACAAAGTATGTACGCATAAGCACATTCACATACCTGAAAGTGCACACTCATATATATATATATTTATATATATACTTACGCACACACACACATGCACATTCATACACAATCCCACATGCATTTATACACAGGCCCATGTATGTCCGTATTGAGAGAGATGGTATAATTATCTGCACACATGTGCCTAAATGTATCATACATATGTACATGCTACATTCATATACCAATGCAAGAACCAGGGAAGAGGATGTGGTAAAATTATCTGCACATATATAAATTGGACGCATAGTAGTAAAAGGAAACTTACGAGGTATGTAGTGGTTAGTCAACGGTACATTGTAGGTAGTAGGTGGATATACTAGGTGAGTTGTGGGAGAGTGGGGTGTAGACCTGGGGTCTCCACATGTGGGTACCCGGGGGAAGTGCATGTGTTTGGGGCCTAGTCCAAGTACAAGTCACTACGTGGGCTTAAATGCCAGGTGGTTCAAGGTTCCAGCGCTTGGTAAATGTGGATCATTGGCCTCCACAATTATGTGTTAGTTGGAGGCATAGGTACTATTTTTGTATGCAGTTCATACATTTGGTCACTAGTTCAAATCTTATATTTATTATTGGGTCCTTATTGAACAAAATGCAATATATATATATATATGTTAGTTACTGATATGTATGGATGCTACTTCAAGCAGCTGTGATGAGATTGAGTTTTTACCAAGTTTTACTGGATGAATTTTTTATGCTTTCTGCTTATTTTGCAAGTAAGGGGACACCCATCAAGTATTTGGGAAAAACAATTTTTTTTTTTAATGACATTTCTTGTTAATGTTTACATAAAGGTTGACATGCTGATGTTAGATGCAGTGAGAGGTATGGACAAAAGAGGAATTAGCATGACAGATGCTGATTCAAAACAAACCACAGTTGTACGCAATGAAAATACTGAAATTAGTTTACAGAAAGACAAACACTTTAAAGAAAAAAAAAGAAAATTTATCTCAGAGGGAGAAGTTTCTGTCTCCAAAAAATGATTTTAAAAACTTCTCTCTGATGTCTGGACTAAGGTTTTAAGCATAAAAGGCACACATCCTATGGAGCCACCTGCTCAATTTGTGGGTGTTAGAATGAAGCAAAGAAGCAAGCAGAAATAGTGCACATGACTCCAGCCCACAAGCTTGTATCGCAGTATATCGGTAGGTGCAAAACAAAGGTAAAAGATAGAGGCATAGCAAACGACACTGGGTTGCTCGATCATAATTACCTTTGTTAAACAATATTGGCATGTAATAAGTGCTAAAGTAATGAGAAAGGTTATGTGGTTAGGAGGAATCAGTCAGGATTTCTCAACACCACAAGACCATTCCAGAACTCTATCTCACAATGGGCATGAATTCAAAAACAATATGACTGATGGTATAGGGCAGAAAGTAAAACCTGCAAAAGGAAAAGCTACTTGAGTATATGAAATAAGTAATGAAGTTCTGTACCTGTACTAGCACCATAAGTCATACCACCAGTTCCATTTACAATGAGGGCAAGGAAATTTACTCCGACCTCAGTTCCTGAAGGGAAAAAGGCTAAGGCTAAGGCCCTAAATCTAGGATAATAGAGAAAACTACAGCATGCTTGATTTCCAAGGTGAAAATGCAAAAACTTCTACTAAAAGTACCACCCCATACATTGGGGATAAAGAGAATGAAATGGAGGTTGGGAAAAGCTGCCAGACTGTGTAACAGAAGTAGAAAAGAGGAGAAACAGAAATAAAACAAAAAGTAAATAAATAAAACAGCTCTGTCAAAAATCTTTGAAAAAGTATGCTAAAGTGTGTGATTCTCTGAAATGTATGTTTGTTAAAAACGGCAACACTAATTGCTTTATAAAATATATGAATTAGAGGAGGAAAACCCCATACAATCTGTGAATGAACTAAAAAATAAAGGATTGCCAGCAACAGCTCCCAGATAAAGGACTCATACTGCAAGTAACAGTGAAGTATACAGAGAACTAAATCAATTCTGTTTAGAACGTGTAGCTGCTTTTGTTAAAGAGGTCTTTGTGAAGTATATAATTGTCTCTACTTTAGGCACAAGGCCAGCAATTACCCAGTGCATTACTGGTACTTTATTTTATCGACCCCGTAAGGATGAAAGGCAAAGTCAACCTCAGCGGGATTTGAACTCAGATTGTAAAGGAAAGCATGGCGTCCAAAATGCCTGGTGGATGAGCAAGAATATTGGGTGTTCTGACTAGTTTTCTAGTGGGTTCTCACTTGTGTATGGGTGGGTAACTCTAAATGGTTTTATGTTTTATATCAAATATTGTGCTAATCATTGAGTGTTATATAATAATTTTATACTTGCTTTATATTTTATCAAATTACCCTATCTATCGTATAACATGCTTACCACTACCTCCATTTTTATATTACCTTGACCGAACAGTCTGTCGAGCACCATTCGGTGCCACTGGTCACAGCACGTTGCTTTTTTAGCCATACGATGACACCATCCCACTGGCTGGGCGGGCAGGCCGTAAGTCTAAAGTCTGTATTAAGCCAGAAGGCCATTTTTATATAACTGTTTCTACGTTAAGCACAAGGCCAGCAATTATCCAGTGCATTACTGGTACTTTATTTTATCGACCCCGTAAGGATGAAAGGCAAAGTTAAGCTTTGGCGGGATTTGAACTCAGAATGGCAAGGGCCGTAACTCTATATGTCAAAGCATGGCGTCCGACCCTCTACCAATACTGCCAATCCACCACCCTTAGAGTTTCTACTTTGGGCACAAGGCCAGCGATTACCCCAGTGCACCACTGGTACTTTATTTTATCGACCTCGTAAGGATGAAAGGCAAAGTTAACCTCGGCGGATTTGAACTCAGAACACAAAGGGCCATAACTATGCTGCAAAACATGGTGTCTGACGCTCTATCGATACTGCCAAAATATAACATTGTTTATTCAGACACACATATAATGTAACTCCTACGTTTATAATGTTTAAAGTATTTCTATGAGCAAACCCTTGTGGCTATAGTGGATTAGCAGTATTGGTGGAGGGTCGGATACCATGTTTTGCAGCATAGAGTTACGGCCCTTTACGATCTGAGTTTAAATCCCACTGTGGTTAACTTTGCCTTTCATCCTTATGGGGTCGATAAAATAAAGCACCAGTAAAGCATTAGGGTAATTGCTGGCCTTGTGCCAAAAGTAGCAACAATTATTATTAATATTAAGAGCATAATATTGAGAGCATAGGACACCATGCTTTGTGGCATAAAGTTATGGCCCTTTATGGTCTGAGTTTAAGTCTCACCAGGGTTAACTTTGCCTTTCATCCTTACGGGGTCAATAAAATAAAGTTCCAGTAACATACTGTGGTCAATTTAATCGACTTTCCCCTCCCCCAAAATTGTTGACCTTGTGCCTAAATCAGAAACCATAGCCGTTCTGAGTTCAAATCCTGCCGAGATTAACTTCACTTTTCATCCTTACAGGGTCAATAAAATAAAGTACCAGTAATGTACTGGTAAATTGCTGGCCTTGTGCCAATAGTAGAAACAATTATTAATTGGTGGTGGATTAGTAGTATTGGTAGAGGGTATAACGCCATGCTTTGCAGCATAGTTACGTCCCTTTACGGACTGAGTTCAAATCCCGCCGAGGTTAACTTCACCTTTCATCCTTACGGGGTCGATAAAATAAAGTACCAGTAATGCACTGGGTTATTGCTGGCCTTGTGCCTAAAGTAGAAACAATTATTATTATTGATAATATGGTGGTAGATTGGCAGTATCGGTAGAAGGTCGGACGCCATGCTTTTCAGCATAGAGTTACGACCCTTTACAGTCTGAGTTCAATTCCTGCCGAGGTCAACTTTGCCTTTCATCCTACGGGGTCGATAAAATAAGTACCAGTAATACACTGGATTATTGCTGGCCTTGTGCCAAATATAGAAACAATTATTATTATTGATAATATTATTAGTATTAATTTTTTGTTACTGATTATTATTATTATCACCATCATCATTTATGTTTTTGTTATTCATGTTGTCATTGTTACTAATTTTCATTTAAAATGTTTAAAAATAAGTTATTAATAGATTAACTTTTTTTAAATTTATTTTAAGAAATGAGACTGCTGCAATTTTATTTTTGGCACTAGCAAATTATAAGAAAAGAAAATGATGTTCAGTCTTTGTAGAAGACCATTGTGTAATATTTCAATTTATAGCATTCATACTTGCAATAAATAAGATCCAGGGGTTTTATATATTTAGTTAGTTAAATTCTTTCTTGGCTTGTTTAATTTTTTTATTTATTTATTCATTTATTTACTTTGTTTTTGCAAAAATGTATACTATCATCACAACACACACAAATATATGTATACATATATATATATATATATATATATATAAATATATATATTAAACAAAAAATAGAATAGTAAAAAGTAGAAAAATTGGCAAATACATTTAATCGTGAATTATTTTCTTGAAATTATGACATTGTCAGGTGACTAGCTTGAAAATACTCACACACATACATGCAAATACACACACACAGGTAAACACATACTATATATACATACATACATGTGTGTGTGTGGTGGTGAAGGGGGTTAAAGCAGATAAAAACATTCATAGCTACATAGAGAGTGTATATATATATATTCAGAGGTAGAAAATGGGAAACACACACATATATATATATACATATATATGTATACTTATGTACACAGAAATATATAACCCCAAAATATTTTCTTTTGATTTATGTTTTCACTTTACAACCACTGTTAGCAACAGAAACAGAAAAGTAAAAGCAGGAATATTACACACACACATTATATATATATATCATCATCATCATCATCATCAACGTTTAACGTCCGTGTTCCACGCTTGCATGGGTTTGGACGGGGGTAGTCCCACTTGAGGCAAGAGTGATTGTCTTGCTCGCATAGGACTGTCTGGCAGGTTTTCTACAGTTGGATGCCCTTCCTAACACCAACCACATTTACAGTGTGGGTCTGGGAGGTTTTTACCGTGTTGCCTACACGGCCACATTACAGCGTGGACTGTGTGTTTTTTGTCGTGACACCTACACGATCTCATTTGTTTCGGCCTCGATGGCGCGGCACCAACATAACTTTACATACAACGGGGTGGTGTGGATCGGGTGGGGGTGGTGGTGGTGGGACGGGGTGTATTTTGTTAGAGATGCCTACTGGCTGGAGTAGGTTTTACTATATATTTAGGTAAGGCGGGTCTTCTCTGTTACTGAGTACCGCCAAAGGTCTCGGTCCAGTGACATTGTCTTGGAGAGGTGTAAGTGTGTGATGTCGGAGTTTATCAGCTCGTCCCAGGTTTTTCTAGGTCTGCCTATTCCGTGACTACCGTCTATCTTTATTGCCCTGCACTTTGTTATACAGCTATCGACTTTCATGCGCATCACGTGTCCATACCAACGTAGCCTTCTCTCGAGTAAACAACATCTGATCCCTCTTATCTCTAATTTTTTCCTTAGTTCGTTTATGCTTTGCCGTTCACGTATATTACTGTTACACATCCAGCGGAGCATGCAAGCTTCGTTCCTCTCTAGTCTGCGTATATCCTCTGCACACAATGCCCAGGTCTCACTGCCATGCAGCATTGCTGTTCGTATGCAGGCATCGTACAACCTGCCTTTCATTTTTAGTGAGAACCCTTTAGCAGCTAATAGTGGTATAAGCTCTCTGAACTTTTTCCAACCAGTTCTGACTCTAGCTACAGTACTTTCAGAGCACCCTCCCCCACTGCTGATTTTATCGCCCAGGTAACGGAAGCTGTCCACTATTTCTATAGAACCCTCTGCGCAATTGAAAGAGCTAGTAGTTTGTGGGCACTTGCTGCTACTTATTGCACCAGAGCACCGGCCACATGTAAAATCTATGTTCTTAGTTAGCTTACCTGTGATCCCACTACATCTTTTATGCACCCATACTTTGCATTTAGGACATAAAATGGAGTTTCTACCTACGCCTTTCCTACACACCGAGCACGACCATTTCCCAGAAGGGACCGCCGCCTTGTTTTCTTTCCTACAAACTAGTACTTTGGTCTTAGCCAGGTTAATTTTAAGTCCTTTTGACTCTAGGCCGTGCTTCCATGTTTGGAATTTCTTCTCTAGCTCGGCCATTGATTCCGCTATGAGTGTCAGGTCGTCTGCGTATAGGAGTTCCCATGGGCAGCCTGTCTTGAACTCCTCTGTTATAGCCTGAAGGGCAATAATAAATAGTAGTGGACTGAGAACAGAGCCCTGATGGACGCCAACTTTTACGCTAAACTCTTCACTATATTCGTTGTTAATTCTAACCTTGCTGACTGTTTCTTTATACATGGCTTGTATAGCCCTCACAAGCCATTCGTCAACGCCTAGTTTTCTAAGAGCCCACCAGATAATGGAGCGGGGGACTCTGTCGAAGGCTTTCTCCAAGTCGACAAAAGCTAAGTAGAGGGGTTTACCTTTAGCTAGGTACTTCTCCTGTAGTTGTCGTACTATGAAAAGAGCGTCTGTGGTACTTTTGCCTGACACAAACCCGAACTGCATTTCATCTAGGTCAATTCTCTCTCTGATTAGTTGCGCTATTACTCTTTCCGTGACCTTCATGACCTGGTCGATTAATTTAATGCCTCTATAGTTACTCCTATCTAGGGCGTTTCCTTTACCCTTATAACAGTTAACGATGATGCTGCTATGCCAGTCCTTCGGAACAACCCCATTCTGTACGACTTGGTTAACTATGCGGGTGACCATGGTGTGTCCCACCGTGCCAGATGCCTTCAGCATCTCAGCAACTATTTCCGAAGGCCCAGCCGCCTTACCAGTCTTCATATCCTTGATTGCCTTACTTATTATACTCCCCTCGACTAACACTGCTGGTCCCTCTATTGGGTCGATATGGGGGAGACTGCCTTTCTCCCAATTATTCTCCTCATTTAGAAGCCTTTCATAGTGACACTTCCAAGCTACCTTCTTATCAGCGTCGGTGATGGCAAGTGTGCCATCGTCGTTTAGTACACACTTCTCCCCGACAATATCACGGTTTTCCTTGACGCATTGCCTAGCAATCCTGAACACCTCACGTTTTTGGTCATCGCGTTGTAGAACATGCTTGAACTTTCTTTCCTCAGCTTCCCTTCTTGCTAAGTACACTTGTCTCCTAGCTTCCCTCCTGGCCACTTGATAGTCCTCTCTACTTCCCCCATCCCGCCATACTTTCCAAGCCTGCTTTTTGGCCTTAATTGACCCCTCCACCTTACTGTTCCACCACCATGTTACTCTCCTCCTGCCTACAGGCCTGCTCCAGCCACAGACCTCGTCTGTCGCCAACATATATATATATATATATATATATATATATATATACACATATATATACACATATACATATGTATATATATATACACATATATGCATATGTATATATATATATATATACACATATACATATGGATATATATATACACATATACACTTATACATATGTATATATATATATATATACGGGAAAGAATGTAACAAAATTTCATTTCTCACTCTTAGTACATACTTACATATATATATATATATATATATATATATATATATATATATATATATATATATAGAGAGAGAGAGAGAGAGAGAGAGAGAGAGAGAGAGAGAGAGAGAGAGAGAGAGGAGAGAGAGAGAGAAGAAGGGGGAACCAGTTAATTCCAATACATCTTTATATATAAACTAGACAATTCATTCTGTGAAAAAAAAATATGCTCTTAGCACTTGGTAGGG
The DNA here is from genome assembly GCA_964016885.1 of Eledone cirrhosa. NCBI lineage: Eukaryota > Metazoa > Mollusca > Cephalopoda > Octopoda > Eledonidae > Eledone > Eledone cirrhosa. Next base: position 112,661,655 of record OZ024741.1, on the reverse strand, counting down.
GTAAGTGGATAGTCACAAGACGTAAGAGCAAGAGACCATAAATCAAATGAACAAGGAATATGACCTCACACCAATGTTTTTCCCAACACAGATACTGACTTGCAGGAAAGACCACTTGAAGCTTTTTGGCAGATTTTTTTCCTGTTTTCTTTTTCAGGTATGTCAGTAAGTCTGAGCACACTTGAATTGAATGTATGTGTTTGTGTAGGAATATATATTTGTAAATATTATTGAGTGGTTCTATATTATTTAGTATATGAATTTGTATCTATTGTAAGCGTGTATGTGCTTCTGTACATTTTTGAATATGTGTGTATGTTTAGTATGAGTGTTTAATGTGTGTGTTTAGTATGTTTATGTTATAGTTTGCTTTAGTTGTGACAACAACAATTCTTCCAGTATCAATGATGGAATGAAAGAAATAAAGGAATGAAAAAAGTGAGATAGGGGAAGAGAGACAGATAGATAAATGGGTGGGTGGATAGATAGATGTATAGATAAACATTATATATATATATTTAATATAGAAATGGCTTCTACTGGACTAGAACTGTCTCATTCGAGAGAAATCATCAGGAACCCTTGATGATTTCTCCCGAATGAAACAGTTCTAGTCCTGTAGAAGCCATTTCTATATTAAATATTTATACTGTGCTATGTATTGAGTACCTTACTTACTGTAGTTATCCCCGATTGAACCCAGGATATACTTTTATATATACATATATATATATAAATGGCTTGATAGATAATTAAATGGTGCCAAATTTGCTGAGACATTAGGACAGCAGATAGAATGCTTTGTCGTATTTATATCATCTCTTCATTTAGGAGTCGATAAATTACTAGTCCAATACTGGAGTCATTTCTTCTCTTCCATATTCACTGTATCTGGAAGAAATTGGCTCTGGACAAACCTAGAGATGGGCGGCACCATAATGATTAAAATGACCAAGACCAAGACATGATGACACCATTATGATTCCATTAAGAATGATATGGACTGACAGATAAACTGCTACATTGATCGATATATAATCAAGAAAATTGCCATAACACTTTAGCATTTACATTATATATTTGTGGTAAAGGCTTTATTTCTCATTATATTGAAGCTATGAGATTTTGATATTTATTTTGAGAACAATACATTAACATAAGTATGAGCAGCCAGTTATGTCCGGTTTGAACAGAAAGAGGAGAGAGAATTCTGACTGGCTGGTTCGATAACCAGATGGTGTAGGACAGAACAAAAGAGAGACAAAATAAAAAACCAATCACTGAGGTCACAGAATATGGGACGAAAGCGCTTTGACAATATATAAACAACCTTCCGGTTATCGAACCAACCAACCAACCAGAAATTTATAATATATTGAAGTGAAAACCAAAAGGTGCGTGTATTTTTATTGGCAGCATGACCCTCCCAAAGTATAATATCTGTTTCAACACACGTTTTCAGATACAAAATCTTGAAAAAAGAAGTGTTTATATATACAGTATATCATCATCATCATCATCACCGCTTTACGTCCATTCTTCCATGCTAGCATGGGTTAGACGGGTTGTCCTGTTGTGGGCAATGTCTGGTCGGCTGACCATGCCTTGCTCATACAGGAACTGATTTTGGCTTGATTTCTACAGCTGGATGCCCTTCCTAACACCAACCTCATTTACAGTGAGTGCTGGGTGCTTTTTCCGTGGCGCCTACATGTCTACTTTACAGTGTGGGCTGGGTGCTTTTTTGCCATGGCACGTCCACGACCACCTTACAGTGGGAGGGTGTGGGGGCATATTGTCTATATGCTTCAGCTTGTACCCATGGGAGGTCGGGTACTATATATATATATTCTCTCCCTCTCTCTCAATACATATATATAGGTATATATATATATTTATATTGGTTTATTCAATAATTTCGGTAACTTTGTGGGTTACTAGGGGTTGTGCCAATATATGCACTCAATGCTAATGTAGAATGTATAAATTGTTACATGACAAAGTTTCACATTAGCATTTTACTGATTATCAACCAGTTACATAGGTTTCATAACTGATTGGTTTAAGATCTATGTGTTATAAACCCAACTCCAGCATCAATCTGCTTATACAAATACACATACATATACACATATAGAAATATAGATAAATTATTACATGCATTATACTGGGTGCGGACGATATTTGTTCGCAATTTTCAACTGCTAATTTTATGCAAATTTTTTTTACTTCCATTGTCACTCTTGTCTTAATAAAAACAGTGACTATATTTCCATTATTTATTTTCAGAATAATTGATTATGAATAATTTTGAACCTCCAAATTTGTGGAAGAGACACAGAGTTCTTCTTGGAATCCGCGCCGGGAGGACAAATAAGGAAATTTCAGACTTTCTCAGCGTCAGCAGGAGAATGGTGGAAAAGGTCAAAAAGGAATTGGAAGATTCAGGATTCGACTAAGAATCAACATCAGAGAGGAAAACACATGATCAACAATCTGATGCCTTCAGAACGCCCGTGTTCGTCGCTGAAGTTCAGGATATCATCAACAAATAACCTAGCAAGTCGATGCGTGCCATTGCAAGGGAGAAAGGCGTGGATGTAAAGCTCATTAGGCTGGTGGTACATCAATACATTCGCTACGTTTCATACAAGATGAGGAAAGGACAATTTCTGTCAAAGGCGATGCAATAAAAGTGACTGAAGCAAGCAAAGAAGCTGATCAACAAGTTGAAACACGCACTGGAGCCAGACATGCTGCGGTTTTTCTCCAAGAAAAACTTCTGCCAAGACCAGAAGATCAACTCCCAGAACAACAGGTGGCTTACTGTCTCATCCAAAGGCGTGTCCAGAGTCATGCAGACAAAGTTTCCAGCAACAACATTGGTCTTAGGTGTCGTCAGCAGTCAAGGTGACATCATGCCACCTCACTTCATCCCTGAGGGCCTCAAGCTGAACACCGATGGCTACATCCGCGTTCTGGGTGAGGTAGTAAAGCCCTGGATCGACCAGGTAGCTGCAGGTAGGTCGTACGTGTGGCAGCAAGACTCAGCGCCCTGCCATACCAGCCGAAAGACCCAAGCCTGGCTGTCAGAGAACTTCGTCGACCACACTTCACCTGACATCTGGCCTCCCAGCTCACCTGACTGCAACAGTGGAATGAGACATGAACAGATCTAGCTGCAATACGAAAGACGATCTGAAGACCAGGATCACAAGTGCCTTTAGGGGCCTAACTCGGGGGACAGTGACGAAGGCCTGTAGCCGGTTCCGAGGCCACTTTGAGGCCGTCATCAAAGCCAATGGCGGGTTTATCGAGTGAGATTGAAAGAACAAGTCATGAAGACAAACTGACCCAAGTTTGATAAATAAATCTTAAAAAATAAAACTACTGTGTTATTTTTTCCTAGACAGTAATCTTGCGAACAAATATCGTTCGCACCCTGTATATCGAGGTGTGTATATGTGTATATGTTTGTATGTATGTATGTTCCAGCATACCAATACCATTTCATTAACAGACAACCATAGATTAGTGAAAAGAAATAGAACTAAATTTCTGATTCATATGCTGATATTGTCTGAAAAGCTGCTATCATGATAAATATAGAGAAGAAATAAGGTAATCTTGTATTATTCCACACCAAAGGTTTTCTATAAACCATTACAATGTAATGAAGAAGAAAGGAGAGGAGAAAGGAAGGAAAGAAACTGTAGAAAAGACAATGCATGCTTCTGAATGTTGAAAATTTCATAGAATTCTTGGTAGATATTCTATCAGTAATTATCTACCTTTGCTATTGTTTTACTTTTGCTTCTAATAGAATCATACCAGTTCTTTTACAATAACCATAGAATCTCTTAAATGTAGACAAGTAAATAGCATTCATTATAAATTAATTAATTTTATTTTTGCTTAATGTCCTCCAATAACTTTCTATGATGTCAAAATGATATTGGTATTATTACATTAACATTATGGCGATTTTTATGGCATATTAAAGTGACAGTGATACCATAACAGATTTATATTACTTAAGTGGGTGAAGGCATATTTGATATATAGAATAGTTAGTTATCTTGCTATGGAGATTATATACTTCATTTGAGCTATTATTACAAATTTGCTACCTATGATGATAAATAGTGACAGTCCTCGTTTTAGTGGGTGCATCTGGGAATAATATGACTGCCTTACATACTGCTTATATATTGGATATCATCTCTCTTTTTACATACTCCAAATTTTCTGCTACTCTTCATGCAGAGTTTATATTTCCAGTTGAATTAATGCTCAATGACTTTCTCCCATATATACCAATTACAGTGATATTACGACACATCAAAACTGCACTAATAATACAATATATTCTATAATATATTGCAATCTCAAAAATACTAATTGTTTATAAGAATTACAGTGATCCTGTTCCATGTTATCCACATGGGAGAGGATTCAATCTTAACTTTGTGGACATGAGCTGCTTCCATGTGGATTCCTATTTATTCATAATCTCTCTTATACCAGTTAAGTGGGGTAGTACCAATAATGGAATAAAATCTCTTGATTCTTCAGTCAAGTGGCTGATATATCATCCAACCACTTGACTATTACAACATCACAATGGATTGTTACTAAGCAGTAAATAGACCAAATGCTAGTTAACTCGTCTCAAGTATTTGTTGTATGGACACCTTTTCCTATTCATCGACTGTAAATAATTCAATAACTAAAAGAATAAGAGAAGGTAATACTATAATTTATCATTTCTTAGACATACAAACTGACAGTAAAATAAACTGGAAACATGATAATTTTAGCCTATCGTGAAATATTGGAATCTATTTTTATATTAAGACATATAGAAATATCCTTTCTATAGATACATCAATAAATCTACACTTTTCATTTATATCGCCACATCTTAATTATAATCCTTTAAATTTTCATGCTACACAAGTAATTATCATCATCATTTAACGTCTGTTTCTTTGCTAGCAAGCATTATATTGGTAATCACAGACCAAGTTACTACTTACCCAGAACCACTGATCTCTTAAATGGTAAGGTGCTGCATCTCACATAGGTTTTCATACTCGACAGAGTGTACTGGATGTGCTTCATCATGACACCAACACTTAGGAGGTTCTCAAGTATTTCACACAACTGGAGATTCCTCCCAACTCCTTTGCTTAGCATGTTTTCTATGGCTGGTTGCCTTTCCTATCACCAACAACTTTACAGTGTACTGGGGAACGATTTATCGGAACGGCAACACTTGGGAGGTAGTTTACTGAGGAGCCTTCTCTACCATAGGAGGTGGGATGATGACTTGTCCCAAGTGAACCATGTATGAGAGGGAATAGGTAGGAGGGAGGTAAAGAGAGTGATATGGGTGAAGGGAAACTGAGATGTGTGATGTCATAGACATATGACAAGGGTTGTGGAGTTTAAACGGGTGATATGTGGTAGGAGTTGACAGGTTGATGAGAGAAGGGAGAGGAGGTGAAAAGTTGTGATACCAGATTGAATGTGGTACACTGAAGATGAGAACACATACTAACGCTATGAATGGTGTGTTGGGACTTAAAAGGGGTAGGAAGGATCTTAGAGCATGGGAGTTACAATGATGGTGGGATTAATTACTAAGTAGTGATGTTGGAAGGAAGGGGGCAGATCATATTCACATGTTTATACTAGTAAGTGAGTCTTCTCTAGTACTGCATGTTGCCAATCCTCCCAACCCTTTGGAATCTCTGTTGTGAGACTCAATTTCCTAATGTCAGCCTTCACCATTTCATCCTACGTCACCCTTGGTCTACCTCTTCCATGAGTCCCATCTATTGAGATTCCTCTGCACTTCTTTAAGCAACGGCTATCTTCCATACGAATAATATTCCCATAACAGCACAGTCTTCTCCCTTGCACACTAAATCAATTTTCTCTTATGTCCAGTTTTCTCTCAGTTCAGTTATGCTGCATTGTTCAAGCACACTGACATTACACAGCCACTGGTGCATACTCGCTTCAGTCTTTTCTAACCAATGCAGATCTTCTGCAGCCAAGACCTATGTCTAACTGTCATGTAGCATTGCAGTTCATGCACAGGTATCATATATTCTACCCTTCACTCTGAGAGAGAAGTTCTTTGTTGTCAGCAGAGTACTAGGTCCCTAAACTATTTCCAGCCCATTCTTATACTAGCCACTATACATTCAGAGCATTTTTCCTCACTGTTGATTAGGTAAGCCAGGTAACAAACTTGACAACCTATAGGGAGCCTTTCAGGCAATCAAAAAAATCAATTTCAAAGTTTGCTCGACGCATTGTGGAATAAGAAATACAAATTTAACTAGGAAATAAGTTTAATTATTTGGAAACCTAACAATGTGTATGAGATTATAAGTGCTCAACTTCAGACTAGACATCTCTGCTAAGCAGTGAAATCCATACCAATTTCTACTGCAAAGCGACGAGCAGGGACCTGTTTGTCCACTACAAATCTGCCCTCCCCAATAGCTCTAAAGGAGGGTACATCTTTAGCAAAATGGCTTACATATGCAACCGATGCAGCGACATTACAAATAGAGTCACCCATATCAGATGATTCCACAGGGTGTTAAAGATCAATGGCTACCCAGCTTCCTTCTCCACCCCACAGCCAAACACCAGACCCAAAGACCAGACCAATGCAAACAATAGTTGTTTTCTCATGATCCCACACCTCAGCGAAGAAACGACCAGCACCATATGCAAAGCCATCTGGAGAGAGGGCCTCAATATCAGACTAGCTCACTTGGAACTTTCCCTGTGGAGATGCCTATCCACAAGACAACCCCCCCCCCCAGTGAAGATAACATGCACGCTAGCCAATTGCCCTATCCACAACATTAATTGTTGCCTATGTGCCTATGTGGTATATAAGTTATAATGTGACAAGTGCAACAAATTCTCCATAGGCAGCACTTTTCAATCATTACATCTCCAAATTAAAGAACACATTAACACCAACTCCTCTTCCTTTTGCATACACATCATCAAATGTGGAACCTGGGACAATAGAATAACCACCACTGTCTTGGTTACTGAATGCAGTAAAGGCACGCTGAAAATAAAAGAGGCCCTCTTGATCAAATGACTAAATCCTGCCATTAATAATAGAATGGAAAGAAGTGCACCAATTGCTGATTTAACTTGTCCAACCTAATTACGCCATCGTTCTAACATCCCAGCTGCCTACCCTAAGAATGCCTAATCCTTGGCCTGAGTGGACACAACTAATGCTAACAACATGAAAATCCCTTAATAGCTAGGAATAGTCATCCAGTTTGACAAGGCCAATACTAGCAGCAGGCCCATTCCTTACTAGCTTCTGTGTGGCCATTTAACATACAAATAAACAAAGAAACGTTACAGATCAACTACACACACCTTTCACTTCCTTACTCACGTACACACTTACACTCATGCACACACGTACATATACCATACACATATTCACACACGTACCCCCCCCCCCCCAACACACATAAAAAATATTAAGCCTTGACATTTTCTTTTTATTCATTCAAATTAACTCAACCAGCCATCAACAACTATTCTCGGATTGCTCTCTCAGCCCCCACCCCAGGGCTTCTCTGGATAATGGATGGTAAATCTGAAAGTATTTGGGATCATTTAAGTTGCTAAGATTCTTCCATTCTCACTCTTTTCTCAGTTCTTTTATCCTATTTTCTCTAATACCTTGGCACTATAATCTCACACACATTGCCAGGCTTTCAAATACTTATTTCCTAGTTAAATTTGTAAATCCATTTCACATGTAATTTTAGTGCCTCTAGAAGTGCCACATAGTCTACTTTCTCTATTATCATACTTATAATTCCACATCTCTTGCACATCCATAGATTACTAAAGCCCCAGAAATTAGCACTAATAAAAGTACAAAAGGAATACTATTATAGCCATACATAACTGCTAATGAAGTAAATATTTGCTCTAAACATAAGAAAAATGTACTTTATAGATATCTATTATTTATGACTTCAGATATAATAAATTACTCTTGATAGGCTTGTCTATACCAGATTATCCAGCCATGTGACAGAATAGAAATATATGTCTAGAATGTATTCACTTAACTACAGCTTAAACAGACTTCTAAAATATAATTTCCCCAAATTGGGGTATGGGGATCATTTTGCATTAAGAATTTCTTTTTAATTTTATCATTTTAGGGACAATATTCTTTATTATATATGTTGAACTCTCCTTTTCATGTAAGTGGAATGAAGCAACACAAAGATGATGGCTAACTCACTTATCTTCCTCCACCCCTAACCCAAAGAATCAGAGAGGTGGTCTAATACTCAGGTCCCATCTCCCACCTGCAAATATTCTCCTGAAATTCCTGCCAGCTTGCCTCTATCACTTACATATTAATTTTATGAGCAGTCTGTTTCATTGATCATGGAAATTGATGGAGGTTTATACTCCACAGTTACATCAGATACTACAATGAATCCCATCCAAGTCATTAACAATTCCACCAATCCGCTGCCACTAAACTTGTACTTTATTCATCAATCCCAAAATGCTTTGGCATTTGTGAACTCAAATCCTTCTGGAGATTACTTTGCTTCTCAACATCTTGGAAGTCGTTGACTACAGTACCAGCGAAGGGGCAGTAGATTGGTGGAATTGTTAAAGGGTCAGATCGGGTGTTTTGTAATATCTGACACTGTTCTGCAAAATGGATCACTATTAATTTTGGCAACAACTTATTCAATCACAGGGAGAGATGCTCATGAAATTAATATTCATTAAGCATACTACAGACATGTACTGTTAACATAATTCTTAGGGAGATACAGCATGACACAATGTGGACCTTTCAATAATACTTACAGTCTAACGACTTATGAGGCTTCCGAACAGTTTCTATTTACCCAATTTCTCTCACAAATCTGGGAATGACACTGGGATATAACAAATGACACTTATCCAAAATGACACACAATGAGATTGAAGACAAGATCTTACAACTGTGAAGCAAACTTCTTAACAATTTGGCCATGTAGGCCCACTGTTATAGAATAGACATACATCTCCACTCATAAATTATTAATTTCTAAATTTTTCTTCTGAAAACTTTCAAATAAGTAATTGCATTTTTGTTTAATTTTCATAATGAACTATTTTGTAAAGATAAGACATGTCTCTTATTTTAAACAAGCTTAATAAGTTACATAAATGTTTTTTTCTCAGTTCCAATCTGTTTCTAATTAGATACCTATAAGTGAAATAAAATGTTTGTTTTTAATTTTTTTTTTTAAGTACCATTTTGCTGTTTTGATTTTGTTTAATTCTTGTGGTCTGATAGATTGATAGATTCGCATAATTAATCATAAATTCATTTTAGCTTAATAAGTGTACTATATGTTGTTTTTTAAATAACTTAAACTTATGATGGAAGGTTTTTAGATAACCATAAACACTTAAAACTAAATAGTTCTGTAGCATAGAACCAAAGACTGCTTCGTATGGGTTGGTATCAAAAGGGTTATGAATTAAGATCCTATGTAATATCATAATTGTTCAATGATGTTGAGAAATGACAGAAGTAGTCCATAACAATAACCTCTTTTCAAATATTTATTTGTTGTTTTCAGTAATTCAGGAAAGCCAGGTTATAATTTTTTTTCTATATTCCCCATAATTGCTGGTCCTAATTTCTATTATGAATCTTTTCTTTATTTTACTCTCTATATAAATTCAATTTTGAAAAAATAGAATAGATATTACAATACAACAGGAGGAAACATAATAGTACCACTGATGATGTCACAGGTGTATGATGAAAGAACTTTGATAGACTATATATATATATATATTTATATCTATATTTTCAACAATTGGCCAATCAATGATAAATATTGATTGCCAGCTAAATTAACTATAGGGATATAAAATATAAGAAGCGAAAACCAATCCAAACCAAACAGTGAGTGTGTTTTAGTATTATTTCTGGCAATATTATAACAATATGACCCTCTCCAAATATAACAATATTTGTTTCAACACAATTTCATATAAAAAACCTTGCAAAACAAATTCATCGCCGTATATATATATATATATATATATATATATACACATAAGCCATGCCCATCATATATATATATGATGGGTGTGGCTTAGGGGTTGTGAGTTTGATTATAGGAATGGGTGATGTCCTTGAGCAAGAAGCTATATTTCATGTTGGACTTTCTTCCAGGAGTTACGAAAGGTAGATAGCATCAGAGCGATAACATTATGTTCAGAGTTCACCTGCAAAGACACTGATGCCAAGCTGTATCCTGCCTTTCCCTTGAACAATATTCATGGTATAAAAGACAGAGGCTTGATGCATTGTCAACTCTATTTGTGTTTGAATCCATATATATATAAATGTGTGTGTATATATTTTACATATATGTGTGTGTTTGTGTGTGTGTGTGTGTGTGTATATATATATGTATGTATGCATGGATGTATGTATATGTGTGTGTGTGTGTGAGTGTGTATGTGCATGTACCTCATAACCTAGTGGTTCAATGATAAAAGAGGGATAAAATAAGTAACAGGCTTGAAAAAAAAGTATATAGGTTAATATGAAACTAGTGGAAGAATATACTATATTTATGTCTATAAAGTATATGAATAATAAAAATGCTGGAGTGTTTGTAATTTTAAAATGTGAGAGTCCCAAATGTAGAAAATAACTGTAATATTAGTCAATCACTATAATTAACAATTGAGAAAATTAGGTCAATTACTTGCCCAATCTTCTCAATTATTTATTATAGTGATCCACTGATTTTACAGTTTTTTTCTTCATTTGAGACTTTCATATTTTCATATCATCATCATCATCATCGTTTAACGTCCATCTTCCATGCTTGCATGGGTTTGGACGGGAGTTTTCCCACTTGAGGCAAGATTGGTTGTCCTGCTCGTATAGGACTGTCTGGCGGGTTTTCTACGGTTGGATGCCCTTCCTAACACCAACCACGTCTACAGCATGGACTGTGTGTTTTTTTGTCATGACACCTACACGTCTGGCAGGTTTTCTACGGCTGGGTGCCCTTCCCAACACCAACCACATTTACAGTGTGGACTGGGAGGTTTTTACCGTGTTATCTACACGGCCACATTACAGCGTGGACTGTGTGTTTTTTTTTTGTCGTGACACCTACACGACCTCATTTGTTTCGGACTGGATATGTCTGTGTGTGTATATATATATATAGTAATGCTAGTATATCTATATGTGTGTCTGTACATCATTAAATATATATATAAGTGTATAAAAATTCTAAACATCACTATATATGTACCTAAATATATAGAAGTCTGCATGTGTGTATGTGTGTATTTATGTATATATGTTTGTACATAGTAATGTTATACATTGCTATATATGTACGTAAATATATAGATGTCTGTATGTTTGTGCATGTATGTACATATTAATGCTATACATAACTATATATGTACGTAAATATATAGATGTGTGTATGTGTGTATCTATGTATATATGTTTGTACATAGTAATGTTATACATTGCTATATATGTGCGTAAATATATAGATGTGTGTACCTGTGTGTATGTATGTATTAATGCTATACATAACTATATATGTACCTAAATATATAGAAGTCTGCATGTGTGTATGTGTGTATCTATGTATGTACTTAGTAATGCTGCACATTACTATATATGTACGTAAATATCTAGATGTCTCTATGTGTGTGTGTATGTATGTATATATTAATGCTATACATAACTATATATGTACCTAAATATATAGATGTCTGCGTGTATGTATATATGTAGCTATATATATATGTATGTACATAATAATGTTATACATTGCTATATATGTACTTAAATGTATCGAAATTTATGCCAGTCATTTTCCCTTTACTTCTCTATTTGTTCTAAGTTCACCCAGCAGAACAATAGAATGTTTCTAAGAGAAGAGATTCTTTTGTTGCTCTTTCAGACAACAATAATGCACAACATTTGAGAAAGTTTTATTTTAACTGTACTACAAATAGATTAGTCAATGATAATGGTGATTGTGATGAAGGTAAAAATCAAAATGGTGATGATTAAGGCAGTGGTGTTGATGATGGAGGTAATGATTATAATGATGATGATGATGGTGGTGGTGGTGATAAAGGTGGTGATGATTGTAGGGATGGTGAAGGTGAAGGTAATGGTATTGGTGTTGTTGATGATGATGTCGATGATTATAATAATGATGATGGGAATAGTAGTGGTGGTGATGAGGATGGTAGTGATGTTGGTGGCAATAATGGTGATGGTGATGATGATAACAATAAAGGAAGTGATGTTGGTGATCATTATAATGATGACGAGGATGGTAGTGATGGTGATGATGATGTTGCTTGTGATGTTGGTGACAACAATGATGGTAGTTAAGTTGGTAGCAATGATGATGATGATGAGAGTGACTAATAGGTTGAACTTAAAGAATTAAAGCAATTTTTTTTTCAGCTCTTTCCTTGGGAATATCCATCATAAAGTTACTTATGTCTAAATAAAAGCACTGATAACTTTGTTTCTAACTTGATGTATTGTTCATTATACCCAAACAATGAACTTCTACAACAGTACACTTATTGGTCTATGTCCAAGAGCCATAGCATCTGTTCATTGGGTCCTCATTGGGAAAGTAACCATGGCAGCAATTTTCTGCCAATATTCCTTGCCAGGAAAAATGTTGACACATTAGTTTGCATTTTCATCATCATCATCACCATCAGCATCATCATCATTATTATTATTTAGGATCTGCTTCCCCTTCTAGCAAGGGCTGGAAGGATTGTCAGAGGCTGAGCCAATACCCAAGCAAAGATACTGAGCCTTCAGATGGGTCGAGAGTCTGCATCTTGCTTACATACAATTCCTTGTTCTACAGAGTACATTTTATCATGACACCAGCAGTAGGAATGTTGATATGTGTTTGACACAGCTGACTGGTCATTCTGAGATATATGCATATATATATATATATATATATAGTGTAGGTAGTATGGTGAAATACTGGTGTTGGTACCAAATCAAGCACTCTCTGCACAGGTAGTGTATATAATAGAAAAAACGAGGAAGTTTCATTTACATATGAAAAATATTTATTGTGTATCAACCTGTTACACTTGTTTCACAGAGGATTGGCTCAAGGTGACCCATAGGAGTTATGGCCCCGACTCCGGTATTGACCTGCTCCTCAGACTGGTGTTCTGTTTTATTGTGGTATGTGGCCAAGAAGGTATATATATATAGGTTTTGGCCCTATTTTTTTGTGTGTGAGTGTAAGTGTGTATCTTGATGTAATTGGTGGGGCAGCAATGTGGGTGTGTATTCACCGATATTCGTGTGCATGTTTTCATGAGCGTGCAAGCAATTAAGGATTTGTGTGTGCACGTGTGTAGGTGCATTTTGAAATGTTTATTGGTCTGTCAAAGACTTGCTTTGGTGTAAACAGGAAGCTGAAGTTTGTGAGGTGTGTCACACTTGGACGACCTGGTGGTAGTTTATTGTGTCGATAAAGACATTTCATGTTTTTGTCAAAGAATTAAAAAAAAAGAGAATGTCTGGTTGTGGATAATATTGATAGAAAGAAATGATTGTAGGATGTAGAAATTCAACACCATAGACAGGCAGGTATAGATGTATAGACGTACACAGACATGTATATACCCATACATACATCCAGACATTTTTTTAAAAAATTCTTTGACAAAAACATGAAATGTCTTTACTGACATGATAGACTAGTATCAGGTTGTGCAAGTGTGATACACCACAAATCCTTACTTCCTGTTTACTCCAAAGTAAGTCTGACTGTCCAATGCACATTCCAAAACATGCCCACACGTGCACACACACACACACAAATCCTTAATTGCTTATGCAATGACATAAATACGCACATGAATTTCGGTGAATACACACCCACATTGCCACCCCACCAATTACACCAAAATACACACATACGCCCACACACAAAAATTAGGGCTGATGTCTATATACCCTCTTGGCCCACATACCGCAACAAAAATATATCTTTTGTTGTATCACCAGTCTGAGGAGCAGATCAATACTGGAGTCCTGTGAAACATGCATAACAGGTCAATACACAAATATTTTTCTTATTTAAACAAAACTTTCTCGTTTTTTCTATTACATATATAAGAGAGAGAATAATTTATTATTTTGTGTTATATAATGTTTGTGATAAAAAAATGAAAACACATTAAATAGCAACAGCAAGGGAGAGGAGAATGGGCAGTCAGTTATACAACCTAGTCTAGATCGTATGTCTTAGTTACACTACAGTGACAAAATAGCAAAGGCATTCCTGTAGAGAACAGCCAGCAACACACGTTGCATCAGTCACTCCTTCTTCAGACAGGGTGCACTCCTCCCAGTTTTGCAATTTGGGACCAAGTATATAAGAGGTTTCAACAGCAACTGGCATGAAAAGGAAGCTGTTAATTAAGTCTTCCTCCTCTTATTCTACAGAAGGTTTGAGAAAATATAAGAAAGGAGTACAGTTCAGTTGATTTGAGGGATTGAATATTACTTTTTGGATAAAATATTTTGGAAGAGCATACACATCTGTTTTTAGTGCCTATAAAAGTTAATATATCTATGCTAGTGGAAAGAAGATTTATTAATTGTAATACATGTTTATGGATGTGTTTGTTTGTATATATTGGTCTTATGTGGTAACATTGTGTTGTATAAGCAGTTTAGTATTTTGTGAATACATGATCTTTCATAGATGAATATTCACCAAGTAATTACAGGCATAGACAATGTGTGAAGGTCAGCTACTCATGAATTAAAAATATAAATGGAAATATTACTAGGATGCCAATCAACCAACGATTTCAAAGTCATTTCTGTAGAAATTTGCTCTGTGTCAAACAGCAAATTTCTTTAACCTGCAAATTTATCCTTGCATATTGGAAGACCTTGCTCATATTAAGATGACACTCAAAACCATTTATAATTACTTCTTGGAATACACATATATAGGATAACTAGACCTTAAATATAAGCACACCATACCTCTTCACAAATTCTAAACCTCTTTGGAAGGAGGGAACACTTTCATATGCACCCATATGCATGAAATAGTCATCTTAATGAAACAATAATTTTAGTAAATTCCTACATATTTATCATTAATTAAATAAAACACAGAATTTCATATGAGATACGAGCATAGAAGTGTTGATCTCTGGAATAACATTACATTTGCGAAGAGATAGAGTTGGTGCCACAATAAAATACTCCCAGTAGACTCAGTAAAATGGTTGGTGTTAGGAAGCAGATCCAACTATAGAAACCAAACTAAAGATAAATTAAGTGAAGATGTAGTTCTCAAACCCATCTCCTCTTGAACTGTAATGACCTGTCTATCCAATGCCAGCATGAAAAAGAAACAAACGTAAAATGGTGATGATGATGAACATCATTAAAAAAGTATACTATTATCTCCATCATCACTTTCATTAGTAACTACCACTGTCCATATCAGCTTATATTATTATCTTATTATCTCTGGACAGATTTAATTCACTTTTTATGCCCAGTGTTAATCCTCCTGTGAATACACTTCA
Organism: Eledone cirrhosa; assembly: GCA_964016885.1. NCBI lineage: Eukaryota > Metazoa > Mollusca > Cephalopoda > Octopoda > Eledonidae > Eledone > Eledone cirrhosa. The sequence goes on along the minus strand of OZ024741.1, from coordinate 112,645,953 downwards.
TATTTCCACTCCATTTCTCTGTTACGCTTCAAGCGAATTAATAAAATATTTCTTCTAACTTCCATTTTTGTTTCATTTTGGGTTTGACTTATTTTATATTTTGTAATGGTTTTCTCTTTTCCTTCTATATTTTTCATTATAATATTATCACATTATATATTATCTGGAATTAAAAATATTATTTTATTAGTGTTTTACTATCATAGAGAACCAAATGGCTCACTGTATTCCATTATGTAGTTTTCTGCTTCATATTGTAATATTGAAGTCTTGTTGAAGTTGACTTTCCTGTGCCACTGCCCAGAACCAATAAATTAAATGCCAGAAATGCAATACTGTCAATAGTTTAACCCTTTCATTACCATATTTCTAATAAAAGACACTACTTATGATTTCCAAATAATTTTGATGTTAATCAAGTATTTGAATGGATTTAGTAATTGTGTAGCTAACTTTCTCATTATTAATCTGTTGTTTGGAATATAACATAACAAAAGTTCTTATACAACATTATAATAGAGCATTTTAAAATAAATATAAACACTTAAAAATAAACAGTTTTGTATCAGAGATCTACAGACTGTTTCAGGGAATATGAAAACGGTTAAAGTTGAATAAAATTCCTGATAGTCCTCTTACTATTGACTATGGTCAAAATTCATAAGTGAGTACATAAAGTAAAATCAATTGACCAAAGATATGTAAAATATCTTAGGGTTCATTTGAAGACCAGATGTTAACTTTGGTTTCATAGTATTGTATGAATGAGAGATAGGATGCTTGGTTATCACAGATGGCATTGTCAGTAGATTGATCTTACTATGTATTTCCACCAGTTAACTGAAGTGGAAGACTGATAGAATAAAATACTTTTCTTGGAAACACAGAAACACAACAAACCAAGCTTTGAGCAAACTTGGGTAAACACTGTGTCATTCTGAATCCCTCAAAAGAATTACATTAAGTGGACATGTGTCTCAAATTGGTTTGGCAGAAAATTTTTGGAAACCCCTTGCATGGATAAGAAGAAAGATCCCATAACTCCTTGTGGAGTCATAGAGGCACTGTCAAACAGCATGTCTAGAGCACTTTTTAAACCTGGTGGAGCCCAGCCCTCTCCAGTCTGAAGACAGCTGATTTTTTTTCTATACAGGAATAATCGACCCCAGTACTGGATTGGTACTTTTTTCATCGACCTCAAAAGGATGAAAGGTTAAGTTGACCCTGGCAGAATTTGAACTCAGAGCATGCAATGAGGTGGAACAAACATCATAAATCCTTCTATCCGACATCTTCACAACTCTGCCGATTTGTCACCTTATATAGACTACTTGTAATTCAAAGGGTCAGTCTTGTTATACAATGTGTAACATTGAATCTCACTGAGAATTATATTAACGGTTCATATGCCTATGGAATCCTCAGCTATTTGCAGTATAATACAAGATTGATGAATCTGTAATTCAAAGAACCAACCTTCTCACATATTTTGTCTCACTGAATCTACCTGAAAATTGCATTGAAGTTGTGTACACATGTCTGTGGAATGCTCAGCCACTTATATATTAATTTCATGAGCAGGCTGTGCTATTGATTAAATAACTAGAACACTCATCGTCGAAACTGATGGAGGTTTATTCCAGTTTCAAAGTTATGGGAAAAGCATTAGTTTCTCATGTCTACTCTTTTGTTAATGTGGGACTTAATGTTTATATGCAAAGTATGTTACTTTTGTAACTGACAACACTTTAGAGTTTGTCATCCTCAGCAGAGGGGCTATGTCCTATTGATAAGGGGAAGCTGTATATCTGTAAAATCATTCAACTATTAGACATTCTTACCATTTTTACATCCTGTTTTACAGGGCAGGAATCGTTCTCAAAATAGATAAATAATAATATAACAATACATGCATGTGTGGGTAGAGTGTTCGTACATGTGTGTGTGATGTGATCAGATATATACATATATGAATATGAAAATATATATATATATATATATACACATATATGTATATATACATATATGTATATGAAAATATATATATATATATACATATATACACATACATATATACATATACATATGTATATGCAAATATATATATATATATATACATATATATATACATATACATATGTATATGCAAATATATATATATATACATACATATATACATCATCAGCATTTAACATCCGTTTTGCCATACTACTATATGCTGGACATACACACATCACACACACACATATATATTCATATATGCACATGTGTGTACATGTGTGGTGTGTGTAAATATGTGTATGTGACTATGCATGTATGTATGAAGAATTTATAGTGAAGATCAGGAAGATCAGGTATGATTTCAGTCGGAACATAGCAGAGCGATGGACTGGAATGGGGCAGTTATTCAGTTGAGAATTAACACTGCGCAGAAAAAGGAAATAAAATCTGCCCATTCTGGGAATAATGGTTCAGGTGATGTGATTACGGTGGTGATGGTGGTTATGGTGGTGACGGTAGTGTTGATGGAGGTGATGTTGGTGGTAGTGGTGCTAGCAGTGGTGTTGGTGACGGTGGCAGTTGTGGTGGTGACAGTGGTGGTCATGGTTGTGGTGGTAGTGTTGATGGTTGTTATGGTAGTGGTGGCAGTGACAGAATGTGCATATATGTATGTGTGTGTAGTGGCAGTAGCAGTGTATGTGTACGTGTATGTATGTGCTTGGTAGCAGTAGAGGTGGAAGCTGTGGCAATGGTAGTGTAGGTGATGGTGAACAGGATGGAGGATGATTCTGATGTTTTAGTTGAGTAGCGTCACTCAACTCTGCTTCAGCTAACATTGATAATGCTGGTGTTAAAAGTGATGATGATGATGATCCTGATAATATCTTCAATGTTGGCACACAGTCAGTTTTCTGGGGTATAGAAAGAAAATCTTAGATCAATTGCCACAACAACATTGTATAACTGGCATTTACTTTAACCCTTTTATTACCATATTTCTAATGAAAGAATTGCCTATAATTTTCCAATCATTCAAAATTTGAAGGGTTTTAGTAATGTAACTAACTTTTTTATTATTAGGCTGATGTTTAGAATATAACTTCATAAAAATACATTCATAATATTATGATGGAAGATTTTTAGATAAATATAAATAATTTAATCATTTTGTTACCATATTTCTAATGACTGATACTGTTTATTATTTTCAAATCCTTTTGAAAATAATGAAGAATTTGGACAGCAGATAAGTGAGCCAAAAGTTAACTATCTTTATTACAGAGCCATTTTCAAGAGACTTTAAAGATATATTAAACATAGATTAATATACATATGAAGTAATGTTAGCAGTTTTTGGTGCTTTTTAATGGCTAATTTTAGGAGTTGTTAGAACGTTGACTAGAATGTTTTATAGTATTCATTCTGGCTCTCTGTTCTCTGAGTCCAAATCCTACTGAAGTCAACTTTGCCTTTCATCTTTTTGGGGTCAATAAAATATGTACCAGACCAATACTGGGGTCGATTCTTTCTATCTTCCTCTCTCTCGCTTTCTTTTCTATCCTTCTCTAAACAAAATCTGCTGTATACAGACCTGGAGAGAGATAGACTCTGCCAGGGTTAAAAGGCCCAAGAAATGCCATATGCCACTACAGTGCAGCTACGGCCCTATTAGGAGTTACAAGACCAACAATATCAATATTTAAATGACACTTCTGCGTAGAAACAATAATAATATTGCATTATGTTGGTATGACACTAAGATATTAATATATATACAACTTAATTGGGACAATGATAAAAGGTAAATTGTCCTGTTTTTTTTCTTTCCCATTGCTTTCTTATATTATAGATCAGTCTTGAGTAAACTGCAGCTTTCTGAATAGAACACCTAATTACAAACTCGTCTTGAATGAGCCACATATCTATTTATACACATTTGCATGGGTTGAACAACTTGTCACATTATGAGTCAAGTCTGGACAGGTGACCACGTTTTGCTCATATGGATCTGTATTTTGGCTGTGTTTCTATGGCTGGATGCTCTTTCTAACACCAACCACATTACTAGGTGGATGGATACTTTTTATCATGGCACCAAAATGACCATCTGGTATAGTGGACTGGGTGCTTTTTTATGTCATCAGCAGGACCACATTACAAGGTGGACTGGGTGCTTTTTCCCTTGTCACAAACATAACCAAAATACAAAGAAACTAAAACAGAAGGTGTTTGGAGCACAGCTTAACATTTCTTATATAGAATTTTGATGGAAGGTTTTTAGATAAATATAAAAGCATTAATACAAGCAGGTTTTTATCATAGAACTAAGGGCTGTTGCAGGCATTTTGACATCAAAATGGTTAAACTTTCAAATGATAGACCAGAAGCTACGATTATGGAGAAAGTAACTTAGATCTTTACTTTATGTAATAAAATATCTATGAATTTATTACTTACTAGCATTAAAGATATAAGTTTGGAAAATGGAAATGTTTACTGCAGAGTGAATATTCAACATATAAAATGTGAACTCAAGTCACTTTTGATTCTTGTATTTTTTAGGGTGGCAGATTGGCAAAATCAGTACAGCATCAGACAAATTGTTTTGCACAATTTAGTTACGACCCTTTACATTCTGAGTTCAAATCCTACTGAGATAATTTTTACCTTTCATCCTTCTCAGGTTCATTAAATTTAACACCAGCAAAATACTAGAGTATTATAATTACTTTCCCCACTCAACAAATTGCTGGTTTTGTGCATAAATTAGAAATCCTTTTGGTATATTTTATATTTAGTTTGTGTGCCAACACTAATGCTCTGTTTAAAAACATCAACAAACTCACTATTCTAAACTAAATTACAAATGGCCAAAATAGAAAAGAAAATTTGTTCACTTTTAACCCTTTTATTGCCATAATTATAATAAAAGACACGCTCTTATTTTCAAATCATTTTGAAAATAATCAAGAATTTTGAGGGATTTAGTAACACAAATGTTTTCCTTGTTAAACTGGTGTTTGGGACATAGCTTAAAAGTTCTTACATAAAATTATGATGAAATATCTTGAAATAAATATAAACATTTTAAAATATAGAGTACTGTTTCATAGAGTCATGGGTAGTTTCAGGTGGTTTGGGATTAAATAGGTTGAATATATCTAACTCAATCCTATTTCTTTTTTCTTGGGAAAGTTGCTTTTATAACTTTCCTATGGCTGTATATTCAACAGTGAAGAGTTATAACATGAAATGTGTTCATCATGCAAACTGGAGCAAACAAAACTATACTCAGATGTTCAACACAAGAATAACAGTATGATTTGTAATGTGTTCTTATTTATAGAAAAACCTTCCCTTGTAATTTTATGTAAAAACGTTGGTTAGGTCATGTTTCAAAGATTAACTTAATAATTGTTTCTACGTTTGGCACAAGGCCAGCAATTACCCAGTGCATTAAAGTACCAGTAATGCACTGGGTAATTGCTGGCCTTGTGCCAAGCATAGAAACAATTATTAAGTTAATCTTTGAAACATGACCTAACCAACGTTTTTACATAAAATTACAAGGGAAGGTTTTTCTATGAATAAGAACACTTTACAAATCATACTGTTATTCTTGTGTTGAACATCTGAGTATAGTTTTGTTTGTTCCAGTTTGCATGATGAACACATTTCATGTTATAACTCTTCACTGTTGAATATACAGCCATAGGAAAGTTATAAAAGCAATTTTCCCAAGAAAAAAGAAATAGGATTGAGTTAGATATATTCAACCTATTTAATCCCAAACCACCTGAAACTGCCCATGACTAATGCGAAACATAATTATTTTACTAAATCTTTCCACATTCTTGATTATTTTGGAAATTAACTGAAAATCATATGCAATATCCTTTATTTAAAATATGGCAATGAAAACGTTCACAGCAACTGCATCTTTTTGCAACATAACTAACATAAGGAGATATCTTACATAGTAGTGTAGCAAGCTTTCTGAACACCTGAAAACCAATGCATTTTGGTGCCTCCTCTTAACAGACCAGTAGAAATTTTACACATTGTCACACCTGCACCCAAGAGTGTGAAGGTTACTATGACATCCCCAATCACCATCACCACCTTCATGTTATGCTTCTGATCGTACTACAAAGAAGTTAAACTTATTTGTACATTCAGCTTGTATAGCTCTCCCAGGAAGATTCCAAACTACCTTTCTTTTAGTATGTATTATAATATTGAGTTCTAGTATTGGCCAGCAACTTGGAGGGAGGAGAAGTCAATTAAACCCACCCCAGTTCTTAACTAGTACTTTAAGTTAGTGGCCTTGGAAGGATGAAAAACAAAGTTGACCTCAGAAGGATTTGAATAAAGAATATGAAGAGACAAAACAAACACTTCTAAACATTTATCTGATATTCTAACAATTCTGCCAATCCACATTATTTTCATGTATGTATTCTAATAATGGTAAACATGAACAACAATAGCTATAATTAATACTGTCATGTAAAGAGTGAAATAAAATAAAACGCTCTCATGTCTGCCACTTATAAACATATTCATGCCTGCCTCTGTGTATACTGAAGTATGAGTTTTTAATTAGGTGTGAAATGGAGTTTTTAAAAATATGAAAAATAACTACAAAAGCATTTGAACATAAATCATTTCAATTCTTGGCAACAACTGGGAATTGAATGCCTCATCTCTTGGTTAGATCATTTTATTGTTTTTGTTGTTATTGTTGTTGTTGTTGGTGGTGGTGGTGTTGCTGTTGTTGCTATTGCTGCTACTGCTATTGTTGCTGCTGCTACTGTTGATGTTGTTGTTGTTGTTGCTGCTGCTGCTCTTGTTCTTGTTGTTATTGTTGATCATGTTGCTGTTGTTTTTGTTGTTACTACTGCCTTATAATTGGGAATTCGTTGGATAGTGCATTTTGGAACAGAGGCTCAGGTTGTAAATGGTTAATGTCAAAATGTACACATACATATATAGAGGCTTATATATATATAACATATACATGTATGCATATGTGTAATACATATATGATATACATACATACAAATATACACTCATATATGTATGTAAAACATAATTGTTTCTACTTTTGGCACAAGGCCAGCAATTATCCCAGTCCAATACTGGTACTTTATTTTATCGACCCCATAAGGATGAAAGGCAATGTTAACCTCGGTGGGATTTAAATTCGAATCGTAAAGCGGCATAACTCTATGCTGCAAAGCATGGCGTCCGACCCTCTACCAATTCTGCCGATCTACTAATATCATACAAACATATGCACAGACTTACATATATAACGTACATACATATAAACATGCATATGTACAGCCTTACATATGTAAAACATAATATCATACAAACATATGCACAGACTTACATATATAATGCACATACATACATGTATGTATGTATGTACAACTATATAGAAGGTGTGTTACAATGAATGTATGTGTAGACGTATACAAGGTGGTATCAAAACGTTCCCAGATTAGTTATGTTTAAAAAAAACTAATATATTTACCCCAGTTTTAACATCATCTCCTTTGAAATAGTCACCTTGCACAGCAATACACCAGTCCCAGCGTTCATGCCACATTTGGAATCCGGCCTGGAAGTTGTTTTCCGTAAGTGAGTCAAGGACCTTCTGCGATTTGCTCCAGATCTTGGCAACAGTATTAGCGGCAACCTTTCAGCTGCATTTTCAGCTTCGAGAAAAGATGGAAGTTGGTGCTAAAACTAGCGAATAAGGTCGGTGCAGAAGCGATACAATGTTGTTTTAGGTTAAAAACTCACAAATGAGATCTCGGTAACAGGGTGCATTGTCATCATGAAGAACCCAATTCTTTGTGCTCCACAGATCCGGTCGCTTTCACCGAACATCCTCCTTCAAACACCTCAAAATGTTGCAGTAGAACTCTTGATTGACAGTCTGGCTCTAGTGGGGGGAGGGAGGCAAATTCCCGATGCACAATACTGCAGATGTTGAGTGAAAAAAATGGTGAGCATGCTCTTGATTGAGCTGCGGCTCTGTCATACCTTCTTCGGTCATGGAAAGTAAGGGATTTTCTACTGTGTCGAGTGCTGCCTCATCACTGTAAGCTTGCTGAAGCATGCTCAATGTTGAATGCAAAATTTCATGTTGGCTCTTTCTTCCAACTTCCTGCTCATGACAAAATCGCAGGCTACATCATACACATGATCACAAAAACACAAATTTCACAACTTGCATGGAGGTCACTGCTAGCTCTCACTGTGCATGCAACTATGTGTTGTAATCTGTTGACATGCTTCAGAACTAGTCTGGAAACATTTTGATACCACCTCGTATGTGCATCAATAAGATGTATTGTATAGTTTTGTATATTCATTACTGTAGAAACTACGATCTTGTCTTGTGTGAATATAGACTTCGGTTAAGTCTGTGTTTATATACGTATGCATGAGTGCCTAAAGGTATGCTTGTGAGACCAAATCTGTGTTCAACCTTTTTGATACCAAGTCAACCAAAATTGGTTCTAGTTCTATGAAACAAAACATATTTCAAAGGGATCTTATTTAAATTAAAACCTTCTAACATAATTTTGTGTAAGTATCATGAGTTAAGTTACTATCTCAGTACTGACATAAGTAATAATTTTCAGAAATCCGTTCAAATTTTTTCATTAATTACAATAGAATGTATTTAATTAAAGATATGGTCAGGAGAAAGTTATATATACATATATATATATAACACAAATAAGAAGTGACTATATGGTTACATATGAACACACAGGTATATGTAGATTTATACATACACACACCTATATATATGAGTGTGTGTGAGTATGTGTATACATATGTATATATAGTTATTTAAAGAGAAATTGTGAGTGAGAAGATTTAAGCACAATGTATTTATACACATAGGAATATAGTGTAGAGAATTTGACGGCAGAAGAACAGTTGCATATTTAACACAGAGCATATAAACAAATTAAGATGACAAAAGGAGGTTTTAAATCATTTAATCTTTATATATATATAAGCATTTAATCTTTATATATACAGCATCCTAATAGTTTCTAATTTTGCTCAGGCAAAAATTAGGTTGTGTAGGAGAAAAAAATTAAAGAGGTAGAAATAAAAAAACATCTTTCATATAATTTTGCACTCAGAAGAAACAAAGCCATGTTTACAGCATCTATAGGTTATTTGAGATCGGCGGGGTTAATCTAGTTGATGTTCAACTTGGATATAAGAGCAGTAAATGTGTATGTTGAAGGTCAGAAGAACAAAGTGGGTGAAGCATTTAGTAGGAAGCTTATGGTATATGTATGTCTTGTAGGCATAAAGGAAGATAAGATTAATGAACACATGATAAATGTGGAATGTTGTGGACAGATGTATCTCTAACTGAAACAAAACACAACTTTGAAAACAACAGAATCCAGCACATACATATTTGATGTGAACATGTATCATGTTTTTACTTTGGAAGTTAAGAAGGTGCCAAAATCCTTGAATTATTTCAGATTAAAGAACAATACTCGTGTATGGATTAGATGTGTATGGCTGGTAGAGACCCCGGGAATTGTTGAGAATTAAATTATTTTCTCATCCAAGAGAAAGAAGAATTTAGCTTTGGGGCTGTTGTTTTTACATGAATACCTATGCTATAATGTAATCTCTGTGATGTAGGAGATAGTGAGCCCAAGTTTCACCCATTCATCTTTTATCACAGGTAAAAAGGGAGATAAGGAAATATAATAGGAAACTGGAGATGAAAGAGCGAAGGAGGATATTTATGAGAGATTCCTAAAAATAAAACATTTCTTGAATATCAAAAGTGTTTAGAAAACACTGAATTATAAAATGTATTGTATGTAATTTCTACCAACTCCTTTTTTTCCATATTGAGCATGGCCAAATCCTTGATGAGATGAAGACCCAGTCATCTTTCCTACTTACCAGGACTTTAGTCTTAACTAAGTTGACATTAAGACCTTTTGATTCTTCTTTAATTCATCTACAGATTCAACTATGAGCAATAAATCATCTGCATATCAGGTTCCCCATGGGCATCCAATTATAAAACTCTCTGTGTGACCTGGATGACTATAATAAACAGAAAGAAGCTGATAACAGAGACCTGGTGAACACCCACCTGCATGCTAAACACTAAGTATATTCATTGCTAACTCTACCTTTACTGACTGCACCTCTGTATATAGTTTGTACAGCCCTCACAAGCAACTCATTTATCCCTAGTTTTCTAAATGGTCATCAGATTATGGAGCACGATACACTCTCAAAAGCTTTCTCCAAGTCAACAAATGCTAAGTAGAGAGTCTTATTCTTTTCTAAGTACTTCCTGTGCAGTTGTTTCACAAGGAAGACAACATCAGTTGTACTTCTACCTGGCACAAAGCCAAACTGCATCTCGTCTAACTTAAAACCTTGATTAGTTGTGTTATATCTCTTTCTGTAACTTTCATGGCCTGGTCCATCAACTTGATGCCTCTAAAATGTTCCCTGTCTAGTGCATCTCCTTTGCTCTTGTAACAGTTGACAATGAGGCTTCTACATCTGCCATTGCATATGACACCTTCCTTTATGACCTGATATATTATACACTCCCAGATGCTTTCAATATCTGAGATGGTCTAGATGCTTTGTCTATCCTTAAATCCTCAATTGCCATATCTACCATACTGCTGTTAACTTGAAATGTCAGTCACTCTGTTGAGTATACCTGGAGTAGACCTTTCTGCTCCCAAGTATTTTCCTCATTTAACAGTCTCTCATAATAGTATTTCTTGGTTTCTTTCTTTTTAGGTGAAGGCAAATGTGCCATTGAAATTTTGGATGCCCTTCTTCCCAACAGCATCTTGATTTCTTTTAGCACACTGCTTTGCAATCTGGGACACTCATATATTTGGTTCTCATGATGTAGCTCATATGCAGTATATGTTTAGAGGTGCATTCCTCTCCAGTAAGTGACTTTAAGAACAAGAGTCTATCTCAACTTCTGGTTAGAATAAAATCTGGCCTGTATGCTCACCTGGCTTATAGGTGATCAAGTGGCTGGCTGGTTTTCTGACAGTGTTGCATATATCCTCATCCTCATTTTTTTGTCCAGTTTTCCCTCTAGAGTCTTTCCCTGCACCGCCTCCATTCAGTCATAGCATTCCTTCATTATCTCTACTGCAAGGGCAGTGGATTGGCAGTATCGGTAGAGGGTCGGACACTATGCTTTCCAGCATAGTTACGTCCCTTTACGATCTGAGTTCAAATCCCGCCGAGGTTGACTTTGCCTTTCATCCTTACGGGGTCGATAAAATAAAGTACTAGTAATGCACTGGGTAATTGCTGGCCTTGTGCCTAAAGTAGAAACAATTATCTCTACTGCAAGATCTACCATATTGAGATCAGCTCTAGCCACCTATGCCCAGGTTTTCTCAGTTATCCTCTACTACAGCATCCTTCAATTGGCATCACCTGGCACTTCTTCATCCAGCATTCACCATTCATATGCATCACAAGTCTACCCCAGTACACACTTCATTTGATTCCTCTTAGCTTTTCTCTCATCATGTTCAGTCCCTATTATTCATTCAACAAAGCCTGTTCATTTCATTTCTCTTCAACCTTCATATATTCTCTGCATTTACTGCCAATGTCTTACTGCAATGTAGTATTACAATTCTCACACAGGTATCATACAATCTACCATTTTCTCATAGAATAAACAAATGCCTTTGTCGTCAAAACGTTTTCCAGCCTGTTCTTCAGAGCAACCCCTTATATGTATTTGTTTTCCACCGTTTTGAGCACAAAACGTAGCCAGCATCATGCTTTCAATCAGCAAAATACATATACAGAGCAATAACATTTAGAAGATTAATTGAACTAACTTTTTTATTCTACTTTACATCGAAAAAGCAAAGAATTCAATTCTACTTGTTTACAAGCTTTCTATTATATATATATTTCCAATTATATTTTAAACTTTTCATTCAGCTGAAACAGTGAAAAACCTATTGAACTCACCTGAGAAACATAAAAAATTCAGACAACATGTTACAGACATCCAAACATAGAGACGTCGGTGGTTGAGTGATAAAAGAAGAGGTCAGAAGACATTCAGAAAAAAAAAGAAAGAAATGAGGTTTTCAGAAAGTCAGACAGAAAGAAAAACTTATGAAAATATGAATCATGAAAATATATTCTTATATACATTACTTTTTATTATTTATCTTTTATTGGTTTCAGCCATTAGACAGCAACTACGACAGGCCACTGCCTTGAAGGTATTTAGTTTACCGTATCAACTCAAGTACTTTTTTTCAAGTCTGGTACTTATTTTATCAATCTCGTTTTTGTCAAACTGCTAAGTTATTAAATATAAACAAACAGTATATGTAAGCACAGACAGATATTCACATACATATTTACATGCACACACATGTATATATAGGCAACAAACTTCCACACAATGTTCATCTACCAAATTTCATTAGTCACTGGTCAACCCAAGGCTATTGTAGAAGCCATTTTTCAAAACCACGTGATTGTGAAACAAACTTTGTAAACGACACAGCCATGCCTGCACCTATATTATGAGTTTTTCAGATCAAATATGTTTTATTGAATTCATACAACATTCATATTACCAATTTCAACCATTAATATCTTCAACATTATGATCATCATCACTGGTTTCATAACCTACATTACTATTTAAATTACCACTGATAGATGGATCATGTCAGTTTCAATGATAAGGATTCCATTATTCACTCAACTGTGTATACATTTTAGCCTATCTTTGTGTAAGTGTGCATGTGAATGTGTATGTATGTTTGTTTATGAAAGTAAGAATGTGAGTGGAAAAAAGGAAAAGAAAGAAAAACGAGAATACGAAAATAAGTATACATTGCAGGGAAATGGTACAACAATGATAATAGAGTACCTAATAGATTATCCCAACCTTGGTATTTATTATTGCAACACTCTGGGCGGTGGATTGGCAGTATTGGTAGAGGGTCGGACGCCATGCTCTCCAGCATAGTTACGTCCCTTTACGATCTGAGTTCAAATCCCACCGAGGTTAACATTGCCTTTCATCCTTACGGGGTCGATAAAATAAAGTACCAGTAATGCACTGGGTAATTGCTGGCCTTGTGCATAAAGTAGAAACAATTATTGCAACACTCTGTATTTCAGCTTGACTCTTTCGATTTCAAACTGATTGAAACAAACCCTAAGCTCTTTATCTTAAAGATTTGTAGCCATCTAGAAACCTTCCATTATAATTTTATATAAAAACCTTTAAGTTACGCTTAAACACCAAACTAATGCTTTTGATACCAAATCGTATGAAATCATCCCTGTAGCTAAGATATAAAATCATTTGTTTTAAAGTGTTTATAAAACATTCTATTCTAACTATATGTTGTGACCAGGTGTTTCAAACATTAGTTTAATAATGAGGAAGTTAGTTATTCTAATAACCCATTTAAACTCTTATTCCAAAATTATTTGAATGTTATAGGCAGTATCTTTCATTGAAAACAAGGTAATAAAAAGCTTAATAATAAGGAGGTGAATTATATTACTAAATTCTTCCTAAACCTTTCATTATTTCCAAAATTATTTGAAAATAATTGGTAATTTCGTTCCTTAGAAATGTGGTAATGAAATGGTTAATAATGTTAAAGTTATATTAAAGTATATATATAAGTTATAGTAAAGTATATTACTAAATTCCTGCAAATTCTTGAGTATTTCCAAAATTATTTGAAAATCATTCTTAGTGTCTTTTATTAGTAATATGGTAATGAAGGAGATAATGTTGATTACTCAACAAAACTCTTTGCACATAATTTCTTCAGCCATATTGCTAACATAGTCATCATAAAAGCCTTGATTTAGCAATAATTTAAATTAAAATGAGGCATCACAATCTATTTGTTTTTAAGAAAAGCTTTTACTTTGATGATGATATGCTTCACATATTTGGGAAATTGTCCTCAAGAAGACTGGGAAAAACAGCCTGGCAAATGCATTTAGCCATATTTTAACATTATTTGTTTTCATTTGATCTATTTTCAGTGTGATAATCATTACGATGGTGATGATAATGATTTCTATTAGAGTGACAATAATAATAATAATATATTTCTAGCATAATCACAAGGCTATGTTGCACCAGTGTTTGACTGGTACTTTATATTATTGATCCCAGAAGGATGAAAGTTGACCTTGGCGGGATTTGAACTCGGAACATAAAGGGTTGAAAAACAACAATAATGATAATTATGTTTTTCATTTACCACAAGAGCAATGGATGAAGACATTAGAAAGATGGAATGTCCTGATAGCCATACCAAAGACACACCAGAGCCAGATTATAGCCCCACCTTTAAAAGAAAGGAATACTAGTGTAACACTCCAATAAAAATTGCAATCCTGTATAAACACATATTATTCTATGGGATAGGGATCATAAAGAGGTCAACCTCCTGCAGACCTGTCACCAAACACTGGTGATCAGAGAGGGGAGGCTTCAGATCATTTTGGGTGAGCACTCTTTCAAAACAAAAATACTTCAGGACGTTTTTGTGATGCTATTTTACCATCACTAAACCTATTGTCCTTTATGCTGAGGAAATATGAAGGGCATGTAATTGGTTCACAGGAGGTTAAAAACACTAATCTAACTCATATTTTCTTCATCGATGATCTGAAAGTCTATGCCAAGAATATAAATAATATGAAAAAATACCTTGACCTGGTTATGACATTCTGAAAAAGTATAGGTCTGGATTTTGGTCAATATACATGTTTCTAAATGATTGTAAAATAAGAAAAAGGAAAACTACAAGCAAGTCTAGCAACATCTCTATCAATGGCCAGATTGTTTTATTTGTATCTGACAAGGAATGCTACAGATAGTTAAGGACTGATAAAAATATATCCTATGATGGAATTTGTAACAAGGAATGTGTAACTAAGGAATATAAAACCCAGGTAAAAAAAATATGAAACTATCTGCATACCATAACCCAATGGCCCACAGTGTGTTTGTTGTACTTGTACTAATACTAACATTTGGACGACTTGACTGAACTGGAAATTTTCACATCAACAGTGACATTAACAACCTCTACCCAAAATGTAAACAGGGAAGTAGGGCACCAAATAGCTTTTGAATTTCGCATCATATCCATTTGACAACATCTACTAATTCCCAAGCATAGAAGTCCTTCTATAGAACAAAACTGTCTACATAAGGTAAATCACATCATGAGAATCAGGAATGAGCTTCTTGAGAAATACTCCCTGAAAAACACTCACAGAGGGGAATTGCACAGTATTACCCCATCAAATTAGCAGATGAAAAGCTGTATGCTTATCAACAGAAAGTCATGCATGGCTATGTTGTCAGAAAACTTCAATGGAAGGGTAATATAGATGACCAAAGGAGTCTGTCTAGCTCTCATTTTGAAGAATATGATTTTTCAATCAAATACTTGATGCTCAAAAGATTTTGATGCAAGCAAAATATTATAGATGATGATTAAAATGTAAAAAGTTACATTGATGTAGAAGGCATATGCACACATAATATAAAAGTATTGGTGAAATGTTCCAGTCAAAGTACCAATAAAATGTAAACATAACAGACATGCAGAGTAGTGAGAATCTGCTGCCAAGTAGATGTTATGATAAAGATTAGCAGAAAAGAGAATATTTATGCCAATATAATAAGGAATTTGCAAATACCTCACCCTGCAATGATTGGGGCACTTGGATATGTTATTAACTGCCTCAACACAAACCTTAAGAAGCTGGACTTCTCAGAACCAGAAATAGCATGGCTAATTAGGAGATTGCAAGTATAATGATTTAATCGAAATATACAGATATGTAAAACATTCCAGATATTTAGTATATAATAATTGCATGTACACATGTTTAGAAAAAGAAACATGTATATGAGTACATATAACTCAAATCATTACAGACCTATATAAACACTGGAATCTACGTATAGTTGCTTATAAAAAACACTGACATATATAATTATCTAGATATATGTGAACGACAAAGTATAAATGTACTGCATGAGATATTAGACATAATAGGGATCAGTTGTTTCATGCAGGAGAAGAGATTGCATTGGTATGGAGGATGACAGCTGTATAAAAAGACGCAGAGCACTCAAAGTTGATGGTAGCCATGGAGTGGGCAGGACTAGGAAGACTTGGGATGAGGTAATAAAAGCTGACCTTGCAAAATTACTCTTCACCAAGGCCATTGCCTTGGTGAGGGGTAATTGTGCTATGGGGTGTTGCAGAAGACCCACCCTCTATTATTCTCGGGCTGAGGCTTATATCTAGTAGGCAACATCTTCCTCAACCTTCTCCCCTCCCATACATCTCCCTTTGCAGTAACCATCCCTCCCCTATTACCTATGTCTGCAATTTCTCCAAGCTTCCTTCCCCCTCCCTAGTTCCAAGACAAAAGTGCCCAGTCCACACTGTAAAGTGGTCGTGTAGGTGACACAACAAAAAGCACCCAGCACACACTTTAAATGTGGTTAATGTTAGGAAGGGCATTCAGCTGTAGAAACCAAACTAAAATATGCACTGGCTGAGCTAAACATGGTCTTCTGACCTAATTTTCTCCCTAAGGATCAACTTGTCCTACCCATGCTAGCATGGAAGATGGATGTTAAATGATGATGATGATGATGTCTAAATTCTAATAAAAGAGTCTATGTGTTAGAATCCAGCTCCCATATGTATGCACACATTAACTCACACTTATTCACAGATATCTGGAACTGTGTTTACTCAAAGAAAACAATGGTCTCTAATATCAACAGTTTTGGAAGAGGGAGATTTTCAATAAATCTATCCCAACAATTGATTGGCAGATTATTTTATAAACAGTAGAAGAATGAAAGGCAAAGTTGATTTCAGCAGGATTTGAACTCAGAACACAAAGAGCTGAGTTTGAACTAATACTGATAGGAGTTTGTCAGGTGCTCTAACCACTCAGTCAAATGAAATGATGAAAAAGAAAACTTGTCACTTTGTTAGTGACTAACTTGAATTTTGTCAAGAGAATTAACCCCTTTCATTACCATATTAATGAAAATTTCAGGAAGGATTAATTATAATTACAATTTCTTTAAGTTGATATTTGTAACATAAGAATATGTTCATATAAGAAATTATGTTGGAAAGTTTGTATTTAAGTAGAAAACCCTTAAAATGGGTGGTTTGTCTCATGGAAACTTCGGCAGTTTTGGAAGGGTTGCTATCAAAATGTTAAATAAATCTAAAAAACAACATATATTTTGGCATGGTAATCATACTGTTACTATGAACGCAATAGAATTGGTAAAGGTTGGATAAAATGCCACAGCAATATTTGTTTTGACACTTTACATTCTGTGATCCAATCCTATTAAGGTCAACTTTCATCCTCCTGAGGTTCATAAAATAAAGTAGCAGTCAAGTATTGGAATTGATGTAATCAACTATTCACTTCCCTAAATTTGCTTGCCTAATGCCTTAAATTAGAAATCAATATTGTTGTTGTTGTTACATCAATAAGATAGCAATAGACGCAATATTGGTGTCGATATTGTTGAGATAATGGGCTGGCAGTGCAGATACATATAAATGGAGAAGAGGAAAGTGGTGTTATCATGGAATTTATAACAAAATGGAATGTGTTAATAAGTTAGTTCCAATTCGGGAAGCCTAAAGGAAAGATTATAATCCCTAAAACACATCATACTTCTCCTTTTCCACATTTTCCCCATGCAACTACACAAACTTCTCAATATGTGTCTTGCAGTCAATCTGACAAAAATAAAACTGATATGAAATTAAAAGTCTACAGTACATAAGTAACAGTAATGTTAAGTAACAGTCTCTCTCTATATATATATGTTCATACATGTGAATATATGTATCTGTGTTGGGTGCATGTATATAGGCATATATACAATATTATATGCATATGTACACATTCTTGCCAATATACACAGAATTTTTCACATAACCGATATATTTATCAGCTCCTAAATTTACTTAATGTTAGGAAATATGTTACAACAGTAACAACAAAACTAAAAGAAACAAAAAATGTTAAAACAATTTAGTGCTAGAGGCCAAAGAAAAGTAACTATATATATATATAGAGAGAGAGATAGGCATAAATATGTGTGAGTATGTGTGTGTATATATATATATTTATATATGTATTTATATATATGCATGTGTGCAGATATATATATATTTTCATATATGTACCTATATATACATATATTTATACATATATGCACACATATATACATATGAATATGTTTATATATATAAATATATATATATATACATATATATATATACATATATATATGTTTATATATATAAACATATATATATATATATACATATATATACATATATATATACATAAATATATACATATATATAAACATATATATACATATATATATATATATATACACAAATATATAAACATATATATAAACATATATATACATATATATAAACATATATACATATATACATATATACATATACATATATATAAACATATATATATACACACATATATATAAACATATATACATACATATATATATGAACATATACACATATATATATATATACATATATATACATATATATATATATATACACACACATATATATATATATATATACACACACATATAGGCGCATGGCTTAGTGGTTAGAGCATTGGCCTTGCAATCGAAAGGTTGTGAGTTCAATTCTCGGACCAGGTGATGTGTTGTTTCCTTGAGCAAGACACTTTATTTCACATTGCTCCAGTTCACTCAGCTGTAGAAATGATATGATAGTGACTGGGGTCCCTATCATTCCACTGTAAAGTGGACGTGGAGGTGCCACGGCATAAAAGCACCCAGCACTCACTGTAAATGAGGTTGGTGTTAGGAAGGGCATCCAGCTGTAGAAATCAAGCCAGAATCAGTTCCCGTATGAGCAAGACAAGGTCAGCCGACCAGACACTGCCCACAACAGGACAACCCGTCCAACCCATTCTAGCATGGAAGAACGGACGTAAAACGGTGATGATGATGATGATGATGATGATGATATATATATATATACACACACATATATACACACACATATGTATATATATGTGTGTGTGTGTGTGTATGTGTACATACATACATGATAAATAAGAAAAAAAGAAAAGCAACAACAAAACAACTGTGATAGGTGTCATAATCAATTGACAAAACACTCTGTGATAAAATAAAAGCATTTTTTTTTCAACATCAATATCAACAGTATCATCATCAGCATCATGAAAAACTTTCAGCATCAATATCAACATCAGCATCAACATCGTGACCACTATCAACAGCATCATCATCATCATCATGATGAAAACCTCTTAGCATCACCATCAACATGGCCATTATGAGAAGCTCCCACCACTGCCACCATCTATGTTTCCATTGTTAGATAAAAGTGTGCAAAGGAAACCAAAAGCACTATTATAGGATTACAAAACAAAAACCGTATTTTATGGCAGCAATCCATAAAAAGTTTATGCCCATGTATATATATAGGTATGTATGTACACAGACTTGTATGCATGTATGTATACAAATGTATGTATATACATACATATGTGTGTATACACACACGTATGTACACACATGTAAGTACACACATGTATGTACATATACATATTTATTTATATACATGTATATATGAACATACCCATGTATATATATATATATGCACATACCCATGTATATATATGTGCATACACATGTATGCATGCCTTGTCTCCATATCCTGTTTACATAGAGGGATATTTATGTTGTTGCGTATGCATGGGTGTATGGAATATGCATGTATCTACACATATGTATGTTCAGATGTATGTATATATGCATCTATGTGTGTGTGCATGTATGTATGTGTAAGTGGTTTATTGTGTGTATATGCATTTAAAAGTATACATCTATCTATAAATGGATATGTATGAACAACATGTTTGACTGAATATAAGTTTATTTTGATGTCAAATTGTGTATCCTCTTATGCATAAATATCTATATATGTGTGTGTGTGTGTTAAATGATGATGATGATATATACATATAAATATAGATAGATAGATAGATAGAAATAGATATATATGGGGTGATGCTCTATACACACATATATAGGCACAATGAAGTTTTAAAGGAACTGTGTCAGTAATCAGGTTGTGAACTGTACAACAAAAATGTTGACACCAAGTTATAAATGATAAATATAAAGTGAATTTAACAGAATTTGTGTGTGTATTCAATAGCTCAAATGACTTTTTCATGATGTCTATGCTATATATTCACAAATAGAACATATCATATTTGTTTATGAAACCTTTGATTATGTATTCCTCTGTTATATAGCTTGTATACATTCAATTCATAAAATGTAAAAGAAAATGCAGTAGACCAAACCATGAATTAGCAGTAATAATACAAAAACAAAAACTCTGATATTGAAAACCTCCTTATTTACAACAAAGAGCAAACATGCAAACAAGAGAACAAGCTACAAATGACCATTGTGGTTTAGTTTCAACTGCAACAATGAAAGTTATAAGCTTCATAAACCCAAATGCTACATTGGCCATAGAATTACAGCACTCTCTTTAAGGCTTACCATGTATTTACCACAAGGAATTATTGCAACACACTGCACACCATAAAACAAATTTAGATTTGAAAAAAATAATAGAAAATATGTTAGTATTATCACAAATAGGTGATAAATTCAGAAGACAGTACTCATATCACAATGCAATGCTAAGATAACCACATAAACAACATACACACATCATAAACATGGGACTAAACTGGCCAAGTCTAGCAGTTAAACTGGTTAATGGATATGTTTTAAATTCTGATAATAAAGCCAGTACACAAGCTGGTGATTAAAATTTCATTGAAGTCCATCAAGTTCAATTGCTTACAATAAAAGAGGCAGTAAAAACCCAATAACACTCCACACCCTGAAGATCTGACAGTGAAAGTCTAGAAACATCATCATCATCATTGTTTTAACGTCACCTTTCACTGCTAGTAAGGGTTGGACAGGTCTACATCAACCAAATAAATACTAAAATGAGGCCACTAACCTTCCAGACAGGCCAGGGATCTGCATCTTGCTAACATGCAGTCTAACATGCTCTACAGGAGAGATTGTCAATGATTAATAATCCAATTCTCTAACACCTTCAATCCCCACCTCTCTCTCTCTCCCCCTCTCTCTCTCTCTGCCTCAGTATGCCTTCCACAAAGCCATAACTACTGAAGTCCCACTATTCTATGTTAGAATTCAGTGACCTCACATCCTTGAGAAATTTGGTAAAAATTTGGTAAAAGATTATTATTGCACTTGATATTAGGAAAACATTCAACTGTGTCTGACATGCAAATTTCTTAGATAATTTGCCTGTCTTTGGGTTCCATTTGTCCATCTGTATCTTGCATCAGAAGCTTCCTGTCAGTTTACAAACCCAACCACCACAACCAGCACCATCTAATTGATGAAACTATCTTATGTGCTGTCTTTCACTTTTTCTCTTTACACTCACCACCTTTCCCTCTATCTCTACACTTCTCTTTCGTACACACATACACTCACACACACATGCACACACACACATACATATATACAATTTATCAATCAAGTTTTTACATCATTGACCTATATTCTATCGGCTTAAATCATGCAAAGATGATACTACAATATAATATTGCTGTCATTCCTTCCTAGTTATCTATACATTATGTCTTTCACTTGCAATCTAGACATCCTGTACCCAACTTACACTGTCTCCATAAACATAGTTTGTGAAAATATTCTGTGATTGGAGTCATACTAGTCTTATTCTTTGACTGGTTTTGGTTATTATATTCTAATGGGGTTACAATATAATGTGGATATTTAGCATATCATATTGATCTCAGTACTTATATATTTAAAACTTGGTACTTATTTTATCAATCTCATTTTGTCAAACCACTAAGTTATGGGTTATAAATACATCTCTTTTGACAGCAGAAAAACAATCACAGCATACACCCAGAAACAATCATGTAACCCTGTTATAAAACGTCTGTCCTAATCCCAGAAGCTCACCGCGCTAGAGTGTTATATACTTTTGTTTTATTTTTATGTTAGTTTTGCACTTGACTAATTTCTTTTTCTTCTCTTTAGATTGAATAAAAGCTTTAATTTAACCCCTACAACAGTCTGTCATTTGATCCAAATGGTAAAGATATTTTCATGGAAAAACTGGAGCCCTTATCATTACAATATATAAAAAACTATAAGATGCAATATCATAGGATGTTAAATATAAAACAAAATCGAAAAGAAAAGAAAAAATAACACCCTTTTAATTATCATCATTTTACATTCATACTTCTATGCTGGCATGGATTGGGTGGTTTGTTACAGACCAAATCAGTGTTTCAACATTCCACTTTTGACATGGATTCTATAACTGGATGCCCATCATTATGCCAGCTATATTACATAGAATACTGGGTGCATTTGGATTTGGCACCAACACTAAGGAGGCTGTCATATCCTGAACACAACTGAAGACTCTACTTAACTCTTTTTAGCAAGGTTTCTACATATATCTGAATGCTCTTTCTAAAAATAACCACTTTACAAAGTGTACAGGAAGAATTTGATCAGCACTAGGGAGCCATATCCTGGACACAAATGGAAAACCTGCTCAACCTCCTACAGCATGGCTTCTGCAGCAGGAGGCTCTTCCCAATTCCAACCGCTTTACAGAGTGAATTAGGTGCATTTTATCATGACACTAGCATTAATATTGAGAAGAAAAAAACATCAGCAGAAAAACTTTTAAATTGAAGATATGTTAGGAAAGAGGGAGAAGATAAAAAAAAAACACTAAACAGTGAACAAAAAGCGATATTTTCAAAAATAATTGCTATAAACTCAATGATTGACTGCTTTCAAATATTTAAGAAGTACTTAAAAAAGTTCACTATTAAATTGAACTGATTTGGACAGAATGGATTTGATAAATATATAACTTAAATCTATTGGAAGAATTACCACAATCTATTTAAGTGAAGTAATAGATTAATTATTAAATAAAAATAGTTTGTAGTTTACTGCGATGTTCATGGTTCTTAAGAAAGATCTAATTAGATAAGATATAAATCTTCTGAAACAAAACATAAAAATGAATTATTATTCCTATGAATTCAGCCATTAATTTGTAAAAAAAAATGTATACATAATGTACAAAAGCAATGTTTGTCATGTTTAAAGATATTACTTTTGGGAAGTGATTAAAAAAAAAAGGAATTTGAAATAATAAATTTATTTTCAGATCTTATAGTAGTGACATTCAGGTCTAAACAAAAAAAAAAAACATTGTACTCTGAAAATAGGACAATTATGTAGAGTTATTTAACATAACCATATCTACTGTGTGTACCTAGCTTAGAATAGTTACATTTTTTATATGTTATAAGAAGTGACAAAAATGATAGGCACCAGGAAAGGCATGCTGCGTCCATGGGGCCCACAAGTCTAAGCCTGTTCATGTAAGGGGAATGATTATAAAATGTATTGAGGAAGAAGAAGAAAGAAGAAAGAAAGGAGAAAAAAGAAGAAAGGAGAAAAAAGAAGAAAGGAGAAAAAAGAAGAAAGAAGAAGAAAGAAGAAAGAAGAAGGAAGAAAGAAGAAGGAAGAAAGAAGAAGAAGGAATAAAGAAGAAAAAAGAAGAAAGAAGAAGAAGACCCATCTAGTGTATATAGTGAAAGTACATAGAAAGAAATAGAGAAAAGAAAGAGTTCACTAAATCAGGTTAAAACAGAATTCAAGGTGACCAGAGATTTAAGATAAAAAAATAAACAAGAATCCTAAACGGACGGTAGTCCGTTTAGTAATATTGTTGTGGTCGTGTTTTCGTTGGCAATACAAATATGTATATGTCAATATGATTGTACATAATTATATTTAGAATGTTCTCAGTAAATTTATATATTTTATCAAATACAACCTAAAACTTCATATCATTTTATTTGAAACTACAGAAAAAAATAGTAAGATTAGATATAAGTTGTATCCAGATATTAATTTTGACTACATTTTCTCTGATATAGATATAAATATTAATATTAAACTACTTAATTTGTCGAGTTGTATCAGACGGTCTTTTGGCTACTATTTCTAGCGGCATTATAAGCCTGTCACATAGTCCTAATATGTTGAGAGGTATTTGATCACATAATAGTTCAACTACATAATGTGTGTTTTTGTCCAGCATGCTACCGCAGCAAAGAAAAAGTATGTATAATTTCTTAGTCAAATTCCTCTTACTTTTTAAATAATTAAAAAACACCTGAAGAGTATTGCAGATACTTCAATTATGAATTCTTCCACAAACGAAACAATGGTAGGGATATCTTTATATAAGGGAGAATAGCTAAAATATATTTTTTTATCTGTCTGGCTTGTGCTCCCATAAATAAAGTTTTTCTCACTTAAATTTAATCTCTGTGTGTGTGTGTGTGTATAAATTAAAAGTAACAAAGGTGATGTGTGGTTACTAATAAATATTGGTTTCTTATATAGGCACAAGGCCAGTGATTTTGGGTGAGGGGAAGGTCGATTAAATTGACCCCAGTGCGCGACTGGTACTTTATTTTATCGACCCCATGAGGATGAACGGCAAAGTTAACCTTGGCGGGATTTGAACTCAGATCATAAAGGGCCGTAACTCTTTGCTGCAAAGCATGGCGTCCGACTCTCTACCGATACTGCCAATCCACTGCCCTCCCTGGTTACTAATAAATATTGTTTAGAAAACATAAGAGAAACACAAACATAAGGAGAATTCCCACTCTTCAGCTGTCTGCTGTGGGTTACTGATGTTTTGGTGCATTTCAGCGACCCACAGCAGACAGCCAAAGAGCGGGAATTGTCCTTATGTTTGTTTCTCTTATGTTTTCTAAACAATATATATATATAAATATATATATACCTAAGATACTATCCTTCAAAGGTGTACAAAATAAATATAATAGACAGATATATAACAATGGCGAAGAGAATAAACTATACCACCTAACAAGCATTTTAATGCCAATTTCTTTTTGAGGAAATGTGTTACAGCCAGATGCCATTCCTGACACCAACCATTTTAGTTGCTTCAAACAACATGCAAGGATACAGTGTACTTATTGTAAACCAGATACACGTGACTATACATATCATCATTCATTATCATCATTTTACGTCCGCTCTTCCCTGCTTGCAAGGGTGGGACGGGTCTTATTCAGCACAGCATCTCTCCACTTGTCACGGTCCGTCGTCATCTCCACCATGAGTTTCAGCGATCTGAGGTCTGTTCTCCCCACCTCCGCCCATGTTTTTCGTGGTCTACCTCTACCACGTCTTCTTTCAACTGGCATTTCCAGGCACTTCTTTACCCATCGGTCATCCTCCATGTGCATCACATGTCCATACCACCTCAGTCTTCTCTCCCGTACACTACATTCTATCCCTCTCAGACACAATTTCTCTCTCAACACATTTATGCTGAGTTGTTCACGCACATTGACACTCCCTACCTGTTAGTTTGCCTGCTATCCCGCTACATCTCTTGTGTACCCAGGATCTGCATTGTGTGCATTTTATAGAATTTATGCCAGTTACTTTTCTGCATATCAAATATGGCCATTTCCCTGATGGAATCAGAGTTTTGTCCTCTTTTCTACTCATCAACACTTTTGTCTTAGCTAGGTTCACTCTCAGTCCTCTTACTTCCAACTGCTGTTTCCATAGCCAGAATTTATTCTCTAGATCCTCTACTGATTCTGCTATAAGAACCAGATTGTCAGCATAGAGAAGTTCCCATGGACAGCCAGTCTTAAACTCCTCTGTTAGGGCTTGGAGGACTATAATGAACAAGAGCGGGCTGAGGACCGAAACTTGATGTACACCTACTTGTATCTGGAATTCTTCACTAAACTCCATTCCTACCCTGACTTTACTGACAGTACCTCTGTACAAAGTTTGCACTGTCCTCACAAGCCATTCCTCAACATCTAGTTTCCTTAGGGACCACCAGATGACAGATCAGGGTACCCTATCAAAGGCCTTCTCTAGGTCAACAAAGGCTAAGTATAGTGGCTTATTTTGTTCTAAGAAGCTCTCTTGCAATTGTCTCACCAAGAAGAGGGCATCTGTTGTATTCTTCCCAGGCACAAAACCAAACTGCATCTCATCTAGTTTGACCCTTTCTCTAATTAGTTGTGCTAATATCCTTTCTGCCACTTTCATAACCTGATCCATCAGTTTTATACCCCTATAATTGCTCCTCTCCAGAGCATCCCCTTTACCTTTGTACCAATTTATTAGAATACCAAGAGGGAAGCTAGGCGACAAGTATACTTAGCTAGGAGGGAAGCAGAGGATAGAAAATTCAAGCATGTTTTGTAACGTGAGGACCAGAAACAGGAGGTGTTCAAGACTCCGAGGCAGTGAGTCAGAGAGAATTGTGATGTCATTGGAGAGAAGTGTATCCGAAATGATAAAGGTGAGCTTGCCCTCACAAGTGCTGAGAAGAAAGATGCATGGAAGAGTCACTATGATAGATTACT
The DNA here is from genome assembly GCA_964016885.1 of Eledone cirrhosa. Classification (NCBI taxonomy): domain Eukaryota; kingdom Metazoa; phylum Mollusca; class Cephalopoda; order Octopoda; family Eledonidae; genus Eledone; species Eledone cirrhosa. The sequence goes on along the minus strand of OZ024741.1, from coordinate 112,619,187 downwards.
AAATGAGGAGAATGAATGGGAAGAAGAGACCCTACCCCAAGTAGAACCTATAGAGGGGCCAGCAGTACAAGTCAGCAGCAGCATATTAAGGAAGGCAACCGGTCCATCAGATATAGCTGCCGAGATGCTGAAGGCATCTGGATCTGTAGGTCACACTATAACCACACATATTGTTAACCAGGTAATACTAGAAGGTGTCATACCAAAAGATTGGTGCAGTAGCATCATTGTCAACTGCTACAAAGGTAAAGGTGATGCACTAGATAGAGGAAACTACAGAGGTATAAAGCTGATGGACCAGGTCATGAAAGTAACAGAAAGAGTTATAGCACAGTTGATTAGGGACCGGGTGAAACTAGACGAGATGCAATTTGGGTTTGTACCAGGAATTGGCACCACTGATGCCCTCTTCCTTGTGAGGCAGTTACAGGAAAAGTACCTAGCTAAAAGTAAGCCACTCTACTTGGCATTCGTCAATCTTGAGAAAGCCTTTGACAGAGTTCCACGTGCTGTAATCTGGTGGGCTCTTAGAAAACTAGGAGTAGATGAATGGCTTGTGAAAGCTATACAAGCCATGTATAGGGGAGCAGTCAGCAAAGTTAGGATTAGCAATGAGTATAGCGAGGAATTTAGCGTACAGGTTGGGGTCCACCAGGGCTCTATTCTTAGCCCCCTCCTGTTCATCATAGTCCTGCAGGCAATAACGGAGGAGTTTAAGACTGGATGCCCATGGGAACTCCTGTATGCTGATGACCTCGCACTTATAGCTGAATCTATGGTAGAACTAGAGAATAAATTCCAAACTTGGAAGCAGGGACTAGAAAGAAAGGGTCTCAAAGTCAACATGACAAAGACTAAGGTCCTTGCAAGTAGACAAGAAAACAGAACCCAGATCCCCTCAGGGAAATGGCCTTGCTCAGTATGTAGGAAAGGTGTAGGTAGGAACTCCATTCTCTGCCCCAAATACAAACAATGGGTACACAAGAGATGTAGCGGGATCTCAGGAAGCTTAATTAAGAATGTAGGCTCCATATGCAGCAGCTGTGCTGGGACAGCAAAAAGCAAACAGCCACAGGAAACAAGTACCACCAATCTCTGGGAGGGCTCTGTAGAAACAGTAGACAGCTTCTGCTACCTAGGTGACCGAATTAGCAGTGGAGGTGGGTGTTCAGAAAGTACAAAAACTAGGGTAAGAACGGGATGGAAGAAGTTTAGGGAACTACTACCACTGCTAGCTGCAAAAGGCTTCTCCCTCAAAATGAAAGGCAGACTGTATGATGCGTGTATCTGAACAGCGATGTTGCATGGTAGTGAGACCTGGGCGCTGAAGGTGGAAGACTTACGTAGATTAGAGAGAAATGAAGCCTGCATGTTCCGATGGATATGTAATAGTATTATACGCGAACGGCAAAGCATAAATGAATTGAGAGAGAGACTGAACATAAGAGGAATCAAATGCTGTGTGCAGGAGAGGCGGTTACGTTGGTATGGACATGTGATGCGTATGAAGGATGACAGCTGCATAAAAAGGTGCAGAGCACTAGAAGTCAATGGAAACCGCGGAGTGGGGAGACCCAAGATGACCTGGGATGAGGTGATAAAAGCCGACTTTACCCAATTATACCTCTCAAAGGCGATGACACACGACCGTGACCTCTGGCATCACGCAGTAATACAGAGTACCCGACCTCCTATCGGTACAAGCTGAAGCATATAGACAATATGCCCCCCCCCCCACTGCAAAGTGGTCGTGGAGGTGCCACGGCAAAAAAGCACCCAGCCCACACTGTAAAGTGGACGTGTAGGCACCACGAAAAAGCACCCGGCACTCACTGTAAATGAGGTTGGTGTTAGGAAGGGCATCCAGCGCTAGAAATCAAGCCAAATCAGTTCCTGTATGAGTAAGGCATGGTCAGCCGACCAGACACTGCCCACAACAGGACAACCCGTCTAACCCAAGCTAGCGTGGAAGAACGGACGTAAAACGGTGAAGATGATGACTTCTGCACCAGTCTTTGGGTATGACACCACCATATATAGCCTGATTGATGATGCGTGCAACCAGTTTAGTGCCTACGTCCCCTGATGCCTTCAGCATCTCAGCAACTATTCCCGATGGTCCAGCAGCCTTACCATTTTTCATTTCCTTAATCGCCTCTTGGACCCTATATTCGTCAATCTCAATAGCTGGTCCCTCTGTCGGATCTACTGAAGGTAATTTCTCTCTCTCCCATTCGTTCTCCACATTCATCAGTCTCTCATAATGACATTTTCAGGCCTCTTTTTTCTGATCATTCATGACACTAAGTACCCCGGCATCATTCCGGACACATTTATCTCCAACAACATCCTGATTTGCATTGACACACTGCCTTGCAATGTGGAACACTGCACTCCTCTGATCTTTCCGTCGCAGATCATTGGCAAATCTCCTACTCTCAGCCTCCCTGCGTGCTAAGTACACCTGACGTCTAGCTCTCTCTTAGCGGCTGTATATTCTTCCCTACTCCCACCCTTTTTCCAAGCCTTCCATGCTAGTCTTTTGTCTTTAATGGCCTTATCTACTGTGCTGTTCCACCACCAGGTCACTCTCTGTCTGGTTGGAGCTCTGCTCCAGCCACAAGTTTCATCAGTAGCCTGCAGTAAGTTGTCACATCAGAAATTCCAGTTATTATCTATGTCATACGACTCTAAATCGTCTTCTTTTTCGTCATACACATCTTGAAGGGCTTTCCTAAATTTGTATTTTAGTGAAAGGTATTTTATCTTCCAGACCTTTCTTCTCCACACCTTCCTGTATGTCTCATTCCATCTCTTGCTTACTGAGATATCACTAACGACTAACCTATTCTGTGGGGTACATTCTTCCCCAGGGTATGCCTTGGTATTAGACACTATCTGCCTGTCCCACTGCCTAACTAGTAAGAAGTCAATCTGGCTTATGTGCTGGCCAGATTTGTAGGTTATTAGGTGGTTGGCAGGTTTCTGGAAGTTTGTGTTGCATCACAAAATTCAAGAAGTCTCACTCCTTCTTCATTTCTTGAGCCATAATCGTGCCCAGCATGCACCCCAGTGTAACCATCCTTGAGCTGTCCAACATGACCATTGAAGTCCCCTGCTAGCATAACGATGTCTGCGTCCTCTGTCATTGCGGTTGTTTGTAAAAGTTGCTCGTAAAAGCAGTCTTTCTCATATTTGCCTAGGCCTGCTTGGGGAGCATAGGCAGAGATGATTGTCAGTAATCTCCTGCCTACAACTAATCTAAGCTTAATTATTCGATTACTAACTCGAACTACCTCTATTGTCTTATTGATCCATCTCTCAGCCAGAAAAATACCTACTCCCCCTAACCCATCATCCTTACCTACCCAGAAAAGCTTATAGCTAAGACGTTTGCCTACGACTAGTCTTGCAGAGGCACCTCTCCATCTCACCTCTTGCACGCAGCACACATCCACATGCCTTCTCTCCAGCATCTCTGCTATTTCAGCAGATCTACCTCTGAGAGTGCCAACATTAAGTGTTGCAACTCTGAGATGCGACGTCTTCATATTTTTGTTGTTCCTATCTATTTGTTGCTGTGCTGATAAGCATTTTGGCATTGATACACTGGTTGGATGCCCTTCCTAACCCCAGAGCACTTTACAACATGGAGTGTGTGCTTTTATTTGTGCCACCAGCACTAGAGAGGATGTCTTACTAGGCTCAAGGGCCCTCTCTACCCCTCCATTTTACAGCATGGTCATAAAAAAAAAACAAAAAAAACATATATATATATAAAAGCAGATGTAACGTGCTTATGGTGGTGTCATGACAAAAGAGCACCTAATCCTCCCTGTAAGACACCCAGTCCACACTGTAAAGTGGTAGGTGTTAGAAAAGCTCACCAGCCATAGAAACCAAGCCAGAAACAGTTCTGTATGAACAAGACACGATCCTCTGATCTGACTTGTCTCACAATGCAACTACTTGTCTAACCCATGCCAGCATGGAAGAATGGACGTTGAATGGCAATGATGATTATGATGATACACACACACAAACGCAAGCACTGAAAGTGTTACAGAATATAAGAAGGTAATAATAATTGTTTCTACTTTTGGCACAAGGCCAGCAATTACCCGAGTGCATTACTGATACTTTATTTTATCAACCCTGTAAGGATGAAAGGCAAAGTAAACCTCGGCGGGATTTGAACTCAGACTGTAAAGGGACGTAACTGTGCTAGAAAGCATGGCGTCTGACCCTCTACCGATACTGCCAATTCACCGCAATGATATATAAAAATAATAAGAAGAATATAATAATAATGATATGAGGAAGTATCAAATGCTAGATGTATACAAAACAGATGTATTTCGAAGTACACATATAAAAGCACAATTGTCTGATATACAATTAAAATACATTTAAATACATATTCCTCCAATGGAAGTTTACCTTAAGGTCGATATTGAACAAAAGTTAAAAGGACAGTATGAATTATCTGCAATATTGCAGATTTAGCACAAAAAATAAATATAGAATGGCCATTTAACAATGAACAGTAACTTTTCTAACTACTACAAAGGTAAGTAAAGATATATTGAACAATTCAATTTTGAACTATATATATATATATTACTCAGCTGTATAAATGAGATGATAGGGACTGGGGTCCATATCATTCCACTGCAAAGTGGTCGTGCAGGTGCCATGGCAAAAAAGCACCCAGCACTCACTGTAAATGAGGTTGGTGTTAGGAAGGGCATCCAGCTATAGAAATCAAGCCAGAATCAGTTCCTGTCCCACCCTTGCAAGCAGGGAAAAAGCGGACGTAAAATGAAATGATGAATGATGATATATGTAAAAGTTCTATTTAAAATGTTGGGATGCAACAAGCAAATATTTTTATAACTGATATAAAGCACTCAACAAATAATTGGAGTAAAAATACAATATTAACAAATGGAAACTATATTTATAAAACCATATTTATTTCATTATACATATTTCAAAGACACCAAGTTAAATTATGGTGTGCTTTCATCAGATAAAATATAATATAGAGCAGTTTTATAAATAAATATTGACATACCATTAAAGAATGCAACCATTACTGTTGGAAGCTCCCAGATAGTGGGGTTATAACTTTATTTATACTGTATTTATACTGTATAAATATAGTTTCCATTTGTTAATATTGTATTTTTACTCCAATTAATATTGTATATTTATATATATATATATATATATATATATAAAGTAAGGTATATATTATTTAATGAATAAATATTCACTTTACATTATTATGTACTGGGCCTTTTCTTAAAAAATACTTCTTTTCATAAACTATGAATATGAACATGTGTGTGTGTTATATCATCATCATGATTTTTATATCTAGAGTGGTAGATTGGTAGAATTGTCAATCTCACTGTGGTCAACTTCGTCTTCCATTTTTCTGAGGTCAATAAAATAAAGTACCAGTCTGAAACTAAGTCAATATAAACAACTTCTCACCGTCCCACAAATTGCAAGACTTGGACATAGATTAGAAATCATTTTTTCTGCTTTCTATGCTGACACACGTTTGATAGTTTTCATGATCCAAGTCATTTCTTATTCAGAATTACTGCTCTTGTAAACAGATTCAAGGACCATGTCTCAGTTTTACACTCCATTGCTGGCATGATTTCTACAGCTGAGTATCTTTCCTAACACCAACCAATTTACAGAATATACTGTGTGAATTTATTGTAGTACAAACACTAGAGAGCTTGACTTGTCCTATGCAAAATTAAGAAATCCTTTCCACTCATTGTAGTTTACATTTTTGAAGGCAAACAATGGAATTAAGTGGGGAGGAATGGCTAGGCTGAAAGAGAGAAGAGTATGGATATGAGTGTGAAGAGAACAACAGAATTATAGGATGGTAGCAGATCAAGAGAATTGGCCGTGGGTAGGAGGTTTAATAGAAAGCAGCATAATGCGATAGTAATATGTATATGACACGGTAAGAGAAAGTAATGAATTGTAACAGAAGTGTGATGGTGAGATGCACTGATCAAGGATACAGTCAGCAATGAATTTAGTAAGCAAGTAGACGTTCATTGTTTTCAGTCTTCAACTCATTACTGTTTATCACTATACTCCAAACTATAAATGAGAAATTTAAGACTGGCAACTTATGGGAACCTCTATACACTGGTACTCTAGTTCTTATAGCTGAATCTGTATTAAACTTAAAGAAGAAATTCCAGATTGGGAAACTGAAGCCTGAATTGAAAACCTCAAACTAATCTTAGCTAAGACTAAAGTTTTTATAAGAAAGAAATCAGATCCTAATACTATCAGAAAGGAGAGAATCCCACACAGCTATTTAGTGTAAATTGCACAAGAAATATAGTATTATCCCAGTCAGTCTAAGTATTAAGAACATACATGAAATAGATTCCCTTGACTGGTAGAGTAGCTTATTAGCAAAGACCTTCTTTTGCAGTTGTCCCACAATGAAGAGTGCATCAGTAGTAGCCCATTCTTCCACAAATCTAAACTACATCTTTACACATACAGTAACAAATCACATTTGAATTTCTAGATTTCCAGAAATTACCAGTATATGTTATTACTGGGAAATAGAATTTATTAACGTGACAAATACACCTCTGTGAATGCTTGTGTATGTGTGTGTATAGAATATAAAATGAAGCTTAGATATAGAAATCAATATTATTTGTCAGATAAGTGAATAAATTGTGTATAATATATACATATGCATGTGTTATTTAGAATGTGTGTTTTCATATTTGTATGTTTGAATGTATCAGAGAGATATGATATGTCTGTGTGTTTGTGTGCATGTGCGTCTATACACACACACACAAACACACATATGTACATATATGTGTATACACACACACACACACACACACACACACACACATATGTACATATATGTGCATGTCTATAAACATGTCTATAAAAATGTATATGATCATGTTTTCTGTATGTGCATGTGTAACATATATGCACAATTTTGGCATGTGTGGGTATATATATATATCAACACACACACATACACATATGTGTGTGTTGAAATAGAAGACGTAACTGAGTTCTTGTTTTATCTTTGTAAAGTTTTGTTTTTTCATGTTTTCAATTGAGTTCTTTGCAAACTGTTTGAAAGAATAAAGTTCTTAAATCCATGCTCAATGTTTCTAAACCTTCACAGTTTCTTCTTCTGGATGAAGTGATGTTAGCCTATGTTGCTTATTCCTTATAATCAGCAAAATTGTCATTGATATAGACATGACAACTAGATCTGAATTTTGTCCATTTGATTTGTATACGAGCAGTCAGATATATGTGTTTGTATGTGTATGTGTGTTTGTGTGAGAAGTAAATGGAAACAACATAGCAAATAATAGAGTATAATGAAGAAATATGTTACTGTAATGCTTGAAATAGTAGGTCAAGAGTCATGACGTTTCGGACACTAGTCTATCATCAGAATATAGAATGAGAAATAAAAGTTGAAATAGAAAGATGGAGATTGAGAAGAGGAAAGAACGGAAAAACAGTTTGGAAAGAAAAAACATGTACGTGTTCTGACAGACACTTGGGGGAAGAAAAAATGAAATATATATATATACATATATATATCATCATCATCATCGTTTAACGTCCATTTTCCATGCTAGCATGGGTCTGGATGGGAATTGTCCCACTTGAGGCAAGATTGGTTGTCTTGCTCAGGACTGTCTGGTGGGTTTTCTATGGCTGGATGCCCTTCCTAATACCAACCACGTTTACAGTGTGCACTGGGAGGTTTTTACCGTGTTACCTACATGGCCACATTACAGTGTGGACTGTGTGTTTTATTGTTGTATGTATATATATATATATATATATATATACAGGTTGTCCTAAAAAAATATATACCACATATTTATTAGAATGCTGTTGAAGTGTGTATATATTTTGGGGGGATGCCCTGTATATATACATATATATATATATATATATTTACGGGTGCATAAAAGATGTAGTGGGATCACAGGTAAACTAACAAAGAACATAGATTTTATATGTGGCTGGTGTGCTCAGTAGCAAGTAGTAGCAAGTGCCCACAGGATACTAGCTCCTTCCATTGCCCAGATGGTTCTATAGGAATAGTAGACACCTTCCATTACCTGGGTGACAAAATCAGCAGTGGTGGTGGGTGCTCTGAAAGTACAGTAGCCAGAGTCAGAACGGGATGGAAAAAGTTCAGAGGGCTTATACCACTATTGGCCGCTAAATGTTTCTCCCTAAAATTGAAAGGTAGACTGAATGATGCCTGCATACGAACAGCAATGTTACATGGCAGTGAGACATAGGCATTGTGTGAAGAGGATCTGCGCAGACTGGAGAGGAATGAAGCTTGCATGCTCCGCTGGATGTGTAATAGTAATATACGTGAACGGCAAAGCATAAATGAACTAAGTGAGAAATTAGGAATAAGAGGGATCAGATGCTGTTTACTCGAGAGAAGACTACGTTGGTATGGTCACGTGATGCGCATGAAAGACGACAGCTGTATAAAAAAGTGCAGGGCGATTAAAATAGACGGAAGCTACGGAGTAGGTAGACCCAGAAAAACCTGAGGACGATTTGATAAATTCTGACCTCACACACTTACACCTCTCCAAGACAATGTCACTGGACCGAGATCTTTGGCGCTACGCAGTAATACAGAAGACCCGCCTTGCCTAATTACAAAGCGAAACCTACAATCAGTAGGTACCACCTAACCAAAAATACACCCCCACCATACTACCCTTACCCCCACCCCCATCTACACCTAAAGTTATGTTGGTGCCACAACATCTAGTCCTAAATAAATGAGGTCGTGTAGGTGTCACGACAAAAAAAACACACAGTCGACGCTGTAATGTGGCCGTGTAGGTAACACGGTAAAAACCTCCCTGTCCACACTGTAAACGTGGTTGGTGTTAGGAACGGCATCCAGCTGTAGAAAACCCGCCAGACAGTCCTATATGAGCAAGACAACCAATCTTGCCTCACGTGGGACAATTCCCGTCCAAACCCATACTAGCGTAGAAGATAGACGTTAAACGACGATGGTGATGATGATATATATATATATACACACACATAATGTATGAAATAACATAGTTTTACTTTAAAATGATTTTATTCCATATTAAATGTTACATATGTTTTGCAGCTTGAGGTCATAATATGATTGATCTAACACCAGTATCAATCTGCTACTTGTCTGATGAACAGAGATTTACTGGAGTTAGGAAATCATATTGATTAAGGACTTGAGCTGATTATCTGCGAGTCATATGTCAAGTTTGATATGGAATAAAATAAGGTTTTCTCATACATAATATATATATTATTCTGATAACTTCGATATCTCATACATAATATATATACTCTGCTGAATACAAACATACAACACTGATACTGCAACAAAAATACTTGTTTTTCAAGTAATAGCACCGAGTGTTGATGCTAATGCCACCTACAGGAATCAACAAATATTACTTAATAACCTACACATGCATTAAGATAGATAGATATAGAGAGGTGTGCATGCATGTATATATCTATCTATCACCATCATTGTTGTTTTAATGTCTGCTTTCCCTGCTAGCAAGGGTTGGATGAGTCTATATAGACCAAATGTGTACTGAAGTGGAACTACTGATCTCCCAAGCAAGCCAGGGATCTGTGTCTCGCTTATATTTGGTCTTGCATTCTATTGAGGGCTCAGGAGAGGTTCTTGTACCTTTGGCACAAATAAGGGTCCTCCTAGCCTTTTGTTTGACAAGATTTCTATGACTGGATGCCCTTCTTATCACCAACCACTTTACAGCATGACTGGGTGCGTTTATAATCTAGATCACCAACACTAGGGAGGTTGTTATACCAAGATACAACTATGCCACAAAATTGATTGTCATATAGAGATATCAAGTATGTTTAAAATGTAGCACAGTATAACATTTTAAAGGCAGGAAGAAGAAAGCAGTTCCAAATATTAATAACTAATGAAATGTAGTTAGTAACAAGGATGAATTTAGTGCTCCTACTTAATTGCTGCACTGAATGTAGCCAGCCATAGATCTCAAACATAATACTGAAGTATGGGCTTGTTTCCTAAAGGGGATGATTAAAAGGGTTATAACTTACTTGCTCCCAAGTAGGTAAAAAAGTACTGAATCACGGATTATTATGTTACATATACAAGATAGGTGGTTGGATAAACACATACATAAGAGAGATCAACACAGGAGTGCAATACAATACAATGATGATTTATAAGTTTAATGCTTGAGATAGTTGGGAAAGCGAATGTTTTGGATGCTATTCTTTCATTGGATGATAGAATGAGAGAGAGGAGAAGATGGTTGGGAGAGAGAAAAAGTAATAGGAAGTTTGATGAGAGTAAGAGAAGAAAAGAATGACAATATGTAAATAGAAGAGAAAGCACATGTTCGTGATTTGTGTCACAATGTAAATAAGCTATCAACAAAATTAGTTTGTTTACAAAGTATGCAAGACACATGCTTCTTCTACCTCAGAATCCCTTTGTAAGAGAGAGAGAATGCATTCATACAAGTGGGCAAAGAAGTCTGGGTCAAGTACCCAAATGCACATTGCACATCTCAATGTGGAAAGGGAACATTAATGGCTGTAAATTCCTGATACAACGTGTCTGTGGACAGAATGCCACATCACGTCTTGGATGTCCACAGAGTCATTGATTTGATGGACTTCAGAGAAAAAAACAAAAGTGTTGCCCCAACTGTGCAGATATCGCAATGGGAACGCTGCTCACCCAAGGGGATAGTGGACATTGACATGGTGTCATTTTTATGGGGTGATTGATCCTTGAGGGTGTCAGAAGTGCAGGGCATGTCTTTCTGGAAGCAAGGGGCCAGTGACATCACATGGGAAGTTTGTGCTCTTCTCTCTAAAGTGGGTACCATATGCATGCAACGGTTATATGTTCATGGTTGCTATGATTGACTGTGTGAGAATCGCTTTATTCTTTAGCCAGACATAAAACAGGTGAACATCCATGCAGGCAGTTTCACTCCGGACACATGTGAAGATACACTTCCTACAACATATATATATATAAACAACTACTAGTATTTCAAAGAATTTTCTCCACTAAGGCAGGGGTTAGCCCTGGGAGCCCCATGACAGTCTTCATATATTTTCAAGGCAACATAGATGCCAATCCTTCAATTGCCTCATACAACATACAGTAATACTAAACAGGACATGCACAGTATATATGACTGTATATGTAAACATATATGTATGTGTGTATGTATATATATATATATATATATGTGAGTGTGTGTTCAGGTGCATATGCATATACGTGAGTATTATATTTTTGTGGGTATATATATATATATATACACATAATATATGTGTACATATATTGATGCATAGTTATACCTGTTCCTGCAAGTGCCTGTGATTTTCCTTTCATGTGAACCTCACATTAGATACATATGCATATGATTGTATATATGTATTATGTAAATATATTATGTGAGCATATATAGCAAATCTAAGATGATTTGTGAGTGCGAAAAGAACAAATACCTGTCTATGTATCTGTGCATACAGGGGTAGATTTGATTGATTTTGTATTTGAAGGTGTACGTGTGCTTGAATAAGAATAGTAAGTGAAAAAATAAATACCATGAAATGTCATGTAGAATGTAAAGCAAGGATTGCCGCAAGACCATGCAAGTACATGAAGCAATATGACACTGTTTGAGTTTGAAATGTTAAAGGAACAAGTAGCATGTCCTTTGGATGGAAAATATCTGCATGAAAAGCCATGACATCTTTCATGAGAAATGGCTCTCTCTCTCTCTCTCATTCTGCAATAGAATACAACTGTGTTTCCGCTAGTGAATAATAAGCACTGTATTGTGTAAGTCTTAATCGTTATCATCACCATCTTCATCACCATTACCATAGTGAGCATAAACGTTTTATACATTCTGATTTAGTTCATTAACATTCTGAGTTCAAATTCTGCTGTATTTGACTTGCTTTTTATTCATCCAGTGTTGCTGAAATAATTTATTTTTCTGTCCATTTTTTAACACATGTTAGAGCAAATGGTCTTACAACTGGATTCTTTTCTTAACACTCATTACTTAGCTGTGAAATGGAGAATGAATCGTTTTAGTGTCCATTCAGGTAAACCTATTACCTCATTTCCATTTCATAAATATAGGGGGTAATCATAAATAACTATGTTCTTCCTCCCATTTCTTGCACAATAACTAATCCTTTATACAGTTTATATTAAGCCAGATCTACAAAATATCTGTTATCATACATTTTCAAACTATGGAGAAATTAATGTTATTCTCTTTAGCATCAACAAATCCTTTGATCTTGTCTGGCCTGAGAAAATTTCTAACAAGTTATGCAACTCTCATCTGTTAAATTAAATATTTCCTGTTAGATTTCATCTCATCAAGTATGGGTAGGTTTATATACTATTAATCCTGCTATATCTCAAAATTCTGTTCTGCCTCTCAAATTTTTCATTTACATAGATAAGCTCCTCAAAGTTTCATCATGTCAAACCCACTCCAAAGCATAAAATATGACCCATTAAGGATGTAGACATTGCTAAGTGGTTAATAATTTCACTTTGTAATCATGACATCCTGGGTATGATCCCATTGTGTGGATTCTTGTGCATGTGTGTTTGCTACAGCCTCAGTTCAACCCAAGCTTTGTGATTGAAATTGTGTTGATGAAAACTGTGTAGAAGTACATAAGATGGATTGTATCTGTAATTCAAAGATCTAACATTGTCGGATATTGTGTCACACAGATTTTGCCTGAGAATTATGTTGAGGATACATGTGTCTGTGGAATACTCAGCCACCTATACATTAAAGTATCAGACAATTTGTTGATCAAACAACTGAATGCTCATCATCAAAATCGATGGAGGATTCATCAACATCATAACACAATTCACAATAATCCAGAAAAATATTGGATACGTCATAAATTTTAACAATGAACTTTTAAAATCTTTAATCCATGGAAATACCTAGAGTTTTTACGAGGAAGCAAATGGCTAAGTACCTCACAGACATATATGCACTTAATGTAATTTTTTTAGCAAAATCATTGAAATTCATCATGTTACAAAGCTGTAAAGATATAGTCGATTGAATGAACTTTTGTAGTTTCCATCAACCCAATTTCACTTACAATGCTGGGGGTGACTCAGGGGTATGGTAAAATATGTTAAATTATATATAAACACACAAGATCCAGTACATATACACAGCTATACATGCACAGATGTCTAGACAACATATATACAAATTAAATAAACAAAGCAATAAAGAAACGACAAAAGTTGTCGATAAAAGAAAATACAGCTTGATAATATAAAGCAAATATAAGGCCTTATCTCACAATGCCATCCCTCATATCAGCATTAATGATAACATCAGTGACAATGAGAGAAGAGCAATTTTTATCGTTAATAACTTCTTTTTTTCATACTAGACTTTTATTAGTATTATTATCATCATCATTAGATATGTTTTCTTCATTCATCACAAAAGACTTACAAAAAATACATTAAGGACAGCACAGGATGATACAATGTGGGGTTCTGCATGTAAAAAAAAATGAGCATAAAACAAAAACAAATGATATAAAAAAAAAAAAATAAATAAAATTCCCCATTAGGTGGGAGATCTCCAAGGGCTACACATGTAGAAATCCCACAAAAGCCACAGTCTCCCTAACTGCCAGAGTAAGTGTTATCTCCCAGGTGGCTTCCCTCAATCTACAGGCACATGCTCAGAGCAGGCCCATTCACTCAGGCCATTCTCACCTCTTTCACCCATGTTTCAACAAATTGCTCTTTCTCCACCTTGATTTTCCTCTTCAAGTGAAACCTGAAGAAGTTAATCAGGGTGTCTCCAAAGAGGAAAATGCCCATCTTCAGCCCTTTTAAATGCATCCACCATACAACCGCTTTTGTCATGGCCACCAGACAGACAAAAACAGCCTGTCCTTCCTGGCTAAGGAAGGGTGGCAGGGCAATTATTCCAAACTTACTTTATGATAAAAAGGAAACTTATTGCAGGCTACTGGCTGTCTCTAGGGTAGAGAACATCAGACACCATAACATGCGTGTGTATATATATATATATATATATATGTGTGTGTGTGTGTGTGTGTGTCAAAAGTAAACAGAAATAACAAATCAAACAACACAGTACAATGAAGAATTATATTAGTTTAATGCTTGAAATAAAAGTTTTAATGTTTTGGACATTAGTCCTTCATTAGAAGATAGAATGAGAAATATAAGATAAGATAGAAAGGTAAAGAGTGAGTAGAAGAGGAAAAAGTAAGTAGAAGTAAAAAACACACGTGCGTATTCAGTCAGCCATTTTGGAGAGAGAGATATATAATGAAGATTTTCAGAAGTTAATTATTGTTTACCTAAAAGAAAAATAGAAAAAAATATATTAGGAGAAATATTTAAGAATATGAAGAAGACAAAACAAAATAATTTTATTTTACTGAAATGAATAAACTTGTATCTTGGTGGCAAACATGTGTAAATTTTAATGGATTTTATTTCAATCAATGAAATTTATTCTGGACTGAGATATGTCATTTTGAAGTTAATGCTTAAAAACCTGCGTTAATTTCTAAACAACCTGATACTGGCTCCAAATTCCAAGCAGTGGGACTAAATCTGGGAACTCATGATTGCAAAGCAAACTTCTTAAGCACTTAACCCTTCCTGCATCTAGGATAACCATTTACACATAGGCGTTATCTGTGTGGTACCTCTATACATCCCACTTCAAACATGCACTACTTATATGATGAAAGGAAAAGGAAAGGGGCTGTTATATCACATTGGACTTAGGAAAGTAGGTCTCCATTGGTCCTTCCATTACTGATACTGACTACATGTCATAATTCCTGGCAGAAAAAAGGAGTTGATCATCAAATGAGACCAAGGAAATTATGTTTCTATAGGTGTTTCCATTGCTAGTACTAACAGCTGGTCACAACACCTGGAAGAAGAAAGCAGCCAATCATCACATCAGACCATGGAAACTAGGTGTCCATTAGTTGTTCTATTGCTGTTAATGTCTACATGCTGATACTTTCTTCCTGGCAGAAGCTTTACTGCTTTTCCAGTGTCAGAGGCAGGAATTGTACTCAAAATGCAAAGTCCTCAAAAACAACTTCAAATAAAAACATGACTTAATTTCATTCCATAGCAATAAAACAATTGCTACATATAAAGGAAACAGACAATATTAAACCCTATCTACTGACAACTAATATTTTCCGATGATCTTTCATAGCAACCATCTATTTACACCATAGCCTTTAAATGGCCCATTGCCAGGGTTTGGTGTGCAAGAGAGTTTTAAAACATTCTGGGTTGAAATTCTTTGGCAAGGAAAGTATTTCAGGATGTTTTTTTATAAATGTTATTTCCTAAATCAGAGGGTGCACCATTGAAACTTAATACCATACTCTATTTTAAATTCTAAGTCTACTTCCAGAAACAAAAACTACTTCAGTGCTGAAACGTTACTGGCCCTATACTAGGTTTAAATGCGCAGCTTTACACTAGAGTATATCTGTCATATCACAAAATCATTCTAAATAAGCTACATTAATTCTTTGAGTGTCCGTGCTGTTTTTTGTAATTTACTGCTCCTGACTGGAACAGCAAGTTAATTTTTGCATTTTTCAAAACAAATGTTAAAATTAAAATGAGATATTTTGATAAACTCTTAACAACCTGTCGGATTATTTTTGAAAAACAGGAGTGTTTTTCAAATATCTATAGTATCTTTACTTATGATCAGATTATTTTTAAAGATTTGCAGTATTAGAATAAAGACTTTAATTTTTTATGTGGAACAGTCATAGTGCAGTTTGGTACAAATGTGCCTTTCTAATATGGTTTCATGCCATAGAGGACATTAGGAATTAACTCTCTCATTACCATATTTCTAATGAAAGGCACTGCCTATGATTTTCAAGCAGTTTGAAAATCAAGTACTTGGAGGAATTTAGTAAATATATCTAACTATATTATTATTGAGCTGGTGTTTCATGTATAACTTAAATATATATATATATATAAACAATGCACCTATATGTGTGTGGTGTGACAGCTCACATCTATGAAGGTTTAGCTGGCCTCCTCCAAGGTATATCTCATCGGAGGTGTCATGGGTAATTTAATGATAGGGACCCCAGTCCTATCATCTCATTTCTACAACTGAGTAAACTGGAGCAACATGAAATAAAATGTCTTGCTCAAGGAAACAACAAAAATGTACCTATATATACATATATATCATCATCATCATCATCATTTTACGTCCGCTTTTCCCTGCTTGCAAGGGTGGGACGGGAATTGATTCTGGCTTGATTTCTACAGCTGGATGCCCTTCCTAACACCAACCTCATTTACAGTGAATGCTGGGTGCTTTTTTCCGTGGCGCCTACACGTCCACTTTACACTGTGGGCTGGGTGCTTTTTTACCGTGGCACCTCCATGACCACTTTGCAGTGGAATGATAGGGACCCCAGTCCTATCATCTCATTTCTACAGCTGAGTAAACTGGAGCAATGTGAAATAAAGTGTTTTGCTCAAGGACACAACACATCACCTGGTCTGAGAATTGAACACACAACCTTTCGATTGCAAGGCCAATGCTCTAACCACTGAGCCATGTGCCTCCATATATATACATATACAGAGAGAGAAAGAGAGAGAATCTGGTGAATGGGAAGAAGCAGAGTAGGTATAGAGGAAAATAAAAACCTGATCGCGATGCCAAGTAGTTTCAGCTTGGCATCGCTGTCAGGATTTTACTATTCTCTCTCTTTATATATATATATATGCATGTTCACACACACATAGAATTAAGCAATTTTGCATCGTAGAACCAAGGTCAGTTTCAAGCAGTTTGGTATCAATTTGCTCTATTTTTTCTGGTCCTGTGCATCACACTCTAAAATAAAATGTATACACATTTTTTGGGAGGTAAAATATATACAAATATGTTTTGGGCAGTCAAATACTTAAAAACAATTTTAATGAGATACCTCATATTTCCTGTAATATAAACTATATACAAGCTTCTTTCATTATACAACAAAATTCTCATCTACTGTAATTATATTAAAGTTTTGAAAACTATATAACATTGAAATGCTGTTTTGTCATGAAATATGAATTAGGAATTAAGGTGGAAAATGTTGAAAGCAATTATAAAACAATTTCAAATTTAATTACTTCATTCTTTAAAAAAAAAAGGATTATATTCTAAAATAATTAGATGTCTTTAATACTAAATTTCTGAAAATGACCCTCAAATTTGAATTGTTAATTACAAAGTTATCTAACATTTATTAGTTTTATAGAGTTTTTAATTGTATTTAAAACTTCTCATATCTAATTGGATTCTTACGTCTTTGACGGCCAAGCTTCTGAATGTTTTATGACATCTATATTGATTCCCAGGTATTTTGGTACATTTTGTTTAAATTCTGCTTCAACAGTTCTGACTGCACTGTCCTGTGCACTC
The DNA here is from genome assembly GCA_964016885.1 of Eledone cirrhosa. Lineage (NCBI taxonomy): Eukaryota > Metazoa > Mollusca > Cephalopoda > Octopoda > Eledonidae > Eledone > Eledone cirrhosa. The sequence goes on along the minus strand of OZ024741.1, from coordinate 112,601,533 downwards.
TACACTGCCCTGTATGCTATAATGCTATGTGTCATCTACATTATTCTGCATACTTTGTACTGGTCTGTGTACTCTATACTGCTCTATACACTCTACTCTGTTATGTGTACTCTGCATTGCTATGCATACTCATCATCATCACTTAGTTCAGAATCATTGTTGCTTTAAAAATCATTCTTGTTACTCTAATAACCTCCTGTTCATTTCCCTAATCAAAATTTAATATTATATGATATTACCTGATAACTTTCTCTGGGCCATTTTATGTGACTTAGATCCAGAAAACTTTTTTAAAATCATATAAATACACAAACATGCATCTTGCAAATACACAAGTCATTGTGGGCATTACAATGTTATGGACCACAACTGTGTCACATGTACTCAAAAGGTTAAGAGTCATGTGAAATTTCAATTGAGAATTTCGAAGGATTTACTAAACTTATTAATTATTTCATTATCAAGATTATATTTCTAACATAACAAATGATTCTTATGTAAAATTATGTCCGTAGGTTTCAATTTAAATAAGAACTCCTTAAAGAGGGTGCCTTTTTTTTTCATAGAAACGGGAAATTTTAGGAGAGTTGGTATGAAAGATGCTAATCTTAGGACCATGTTTTAATTTATACCAAATCTATTTGAAGTTAACTCTTTTGATAACAACCTGCCTGAAACTACGCTTGGTTTTATAATACAAAGTTGTTTGTTTTAAAGTGTTCTTATTTAGATTAAAATCTTCCATAATCTTATGTAAGAGCATTTTGTTAAATCGTGTTCCAAACATCAGCTTAATAATGGTTTCTGATTTAGGCTCAAGGCCAACAATTTTTGGGGAGGAGAAAATTGACCAAATCTGTGGATTACTGGAACTTTATTTTATCAACTCAGAATGTAGAGAGATGTAACTATATGCCACAAAGCATGCTGTCTAACACACTGCCGATAGCATTAATCCACCACCCTTACATCAGTTTAATAATGGAAACCTTAAGCTACACCACTAAATTCCTCCAAATTTATTGTTATTTTCAAAATAAATTAAGACACATAGACAATATATTCCATTAGAAATATCGTACCCAAAGGGTTATAGCAGCTGTAATAAGTTCAGCTAATCTATCTTCAGTGAAATAAACATAGATTTCCCTCAGAGAATATGTAAAGTTATGTTACATTATAGAACTACTGAACTAGCAAAATGCGATGGTGTAGAAACTTGATTATATGTGAAATAAAAATTTTCAGTGACTTTTAAACAAAATGTTAAATTCATTTCAATGATTCCTGACAATTGTAACAATATCTAGAAAATAAATGTTAATTGTAACCTTTAATACACTGAAATATTTTTTCTCTAATTTAGAATTAAAATTTCCCTTTTGGGAAAAGAATTTGTGTTTGGAATGTCCTTGGAATAACAGTTTTATTATTTTTTGTAAAAAAAATATATAAAAAAAAATGAAATAAATTAAATTTCATTCTTTCATTTCTATTTAAAATTTTTGACTGACTTTTTATTTCCTAAATTTGGTGGAATTTAAATATGGAGGGGATGGAACGATTTTAAACCTGCTTATAAATTTTTTAATATCTGGTTTCACTAGCTTACAGCATCTCTCAAATTTTCATTCTTCAATTTTTAAGTTATCCAATAATTGAGTTTTATAGCAGAGATCTAGAATATATGAATAATTTTAATGGAGATTATATTTTTCGTAAAAATTTTTCTCTTAAAACAATGTCAATGAAAATCAAGACTTGAGAATATTTTTTAGGATTAGTAGCTTTTGGACATATCATATACAATATTTAGCTAATTATAGGAATTTAATATTTCTGGAAAGAGAGAAGTTTAACTTATTAGTCCACCCTGTTCATCATCATCTGACTCAAAAGTACTGACTGCACTGCTCTCTACACACTGCATGGCTATGTGTACTCTAAATTACTTTATGCAATTTACACTACTGTGTGAAATCTATACGGATATACATACTAATAATCATCACTTAGTTCAGAATCATTAGTGCTATAAAAAGCACCCTTGTTACCATAATAATCACCTTGCTCATTCTCCTAATAAAAATATATGTGGGCTATTACCTAGTCAGCTGAATAAGCTGTAGCTTATATAGATTATCATATGCTCATTCACATATATTGCTGACTTGGTGGACTAGTATTAATTAGCAGTAGCACTAACATAGCATAATTCAGTACTGTGTAAGTAAACATCATTGAACATGGATAACAAATTTGAAAAAGTAGTGTTTTCACATGATTACTGAGATGGCTATGATATGTATAATAAATATATACAAGTCCCACTATGAATATTTTTAGTTATGATAATGTCACAGATATTTCAGTAGCTATGTGAGAATACCAGACACTAGTGTTTCATGATTTTTATCCATCTTCAATATAAATATATATATATATGAATCCACACGTTTCCAGGCGACCATGCAAACCTTCTTTATTTCAAGTACCGAAAGCATACACCCACCCTAACCCCTGCATATACTCACCCTCAACTTCCTCCTCTACCATTGACAGCAAATACCTGAGAGGTAGGAGGAGAAGACCCAGCAGCAAAGAAATTTTTTTTACCTTTAGAAAATCAGATACCTAAGTGCTTGACCAAATGAAAGGGAGAGGAGGAAGGTGGCAAGTAAAGTGAAATTTAAAAATGGGGTGGGGAGCAGATACAAAGAATGAGAGAATTGAATAAATAATTAAGAATAAAAGTAATAACATAAATAATTAAACAAATAAACTGTTACAGTGTGCAATGTTTAGTTGAAAGACAAAGTCAATGATGGAGTTCAATACTTTTTTTTCTTCCTTTCTTCTTCTTTCCCCTCCTCCCACTAAGTTGTGGTATTCTAACTGAGCAGCTATGAAGTTACACTGCTTGCTGGAAGATTTCCTTTGGGTGCAGATTAAGGATAATAAAATAGAATTAGGGAGTTCAACCATCAACTTCATTCTAATTTCATGAATTCTTAAATGTCGCATTTTTTTTGTTTATGGTTTTATTGTGGTTCATGATTATTCTGTCAGGCCTGTTAAGATTTTCATTTTGGAGTGAATGAAGCTGTATTCTATTTTGTAATTATATGTGATGTGAAAAATACAGTGATATTGTCATATCATTATATTGTAGGATCCCACCTTCTGATACACAATGTTTTACCAATACTACCATTTTTCTAAACCTTCTGTATTTTTCTTTTTACTCCATATTTTTTGTTCAGTTGTTACTTGTCTATGTTATTAGTATTTTTATATTTTATATATTATTAGTAATACTATTTTATTATTGTAATTATTTTTATATTTGTTATGTCTTGTTTATATTATTCTAATTTATCATACCCCTAAATGCTAGGTAATGAAATATTTTATTTGCAGCAGGTGATAGGAAAAGTAATCACACACACAAATACTACTAATAATAATGGTTTCTGATTTAAGCACAAGGCCAACAATTTTAGGAGTGAAAGATGCAAGTCAAGTAAATCAACTCCAGCGCTTTACTGGTACTTTATTTTATCTAACTTGTAAGGATGAAAGGCAAAGCTAACCACGGCGGGATTTGAACTCAGGACGTAAAAGGCCATTACTTTTTGCCACAAAGCTGGATGTCTGATGCTTTAACGATTCTGCCAATCTACCATCTAATAATAACAGTGATTCATTTCGCCTCATTTTAGTTTGGTTTAAGATTATAGCCAATTGAATTGATACTCACATACTACTACGACTATATATATGTGTATTTATAAGTATATATGTATTTAAGTGTATTGGCTGTATAAAAAGGTACAGAGTGATCAACGTTGATGGAAGCTATTGTGTAGGAAGACCTAAGAAGACTTGGGATGGGTGATAAAAGCTGAACAATTGCATCTCTCAAAGTTGATGACACAGGACAAAGATCTCTGGTGTTATGCAGTAATACAGAAAACCTGCCTTTCCATGAGCACAGGCTGAAGCATACATATAGTATGCACCAGCTTTATCTCCATCCTCTCCTTACATACACCTCCCATGAGTACTAGCTGAAGCAGGCATCTAATATGCACCACCTTCACCCTCATCCCCCTTCCATTCACCTCACACGTCCTCTCTGCCTCTCACATGTGCCCATATACTCCTCACCAATCCCCTCCACCACCTAAGTCCTCAGCCCATACACTAAAGTGGTTGTGATAGCAGCACGGCAAAAAGCACCTAGTACACACTGTTAATGTGGTTGGCCTTAGGAAGGGCATCCAGCTATAGAAACCAAGCCAAAATCAGTTCTGTATGAACAAGACATGGTCACCTGACTTGGCCTATCTCACAAGACAACTCGTCAAATCTATGCTAGCATGGAAAAATGGGTGTTAAACGGTGGTGATGATGATCATGATATATATATATATATATATATGTATGTGTGTGTATGTGTGTGTATATATATATAAATGGGAAAAATGAAACAAAATTTCATTTCTCACTCTTAGTACGGCTGTTACTTAAATATAAGTATGTATACGTACATACATATATGTATACAGACGCATACATATATGTATACAGACACATCGGTGTGTAGGAAAGGCGTAGGTAGAAACTCCATTTTATGTCCTAAATGCAAAGTATGGGTGCATAAAAGATGTAGTGGGATCACAGGTAAGCTAACTAAGAACATAGATTTTACATGTGGCCGGTGCTCTGGTGCAATAAGTAGCAGCAAGTGCCCACAAACTACTAGCTCTTTCAATTGCGCAGAGGGTTCTATAGAAATAGTGGACAGCTTCCGTTACCTGGGCGATAAAATCAGCAGTGGGGGAGGGTGCTCTGAAAGTACTGTAGCTAGAGTCAGAACTGGTTGGAAAAAGTTCAGAGAGCTTATACCACTATTAGCTGCTAAAGGGTTCTCACTAAAAATGAAAGGCAGGTTGTACGATGCCTGCATACGAACAGCAATGCTGCATGGCAGTGAGACCTGGGCATTGTGTGCAGAGGATATACGCAGACTAGAGAGGAACGAAGCTTGCATGCTCCGCTGGATGTGTAACAGTAATATACGTGAACGGCAAAGCATAAACGAACTAAGGAAAAAATTAGAGATAAGAGGGATCAGATGTTGTTTACTCGAGAGAAGGCTACGTTGGTATGGACACGTGATGCGCATGAAAGTCGATAGCTGTATAACAAAGTGCAGGGCAATAAAGATAGACGGTAGTCACGGAATAGGCAGACCTAGAAAAACCTGGGACGAGCTGATAAACTCCGACATCACACACTTACACCTCTCCAAGACAATGTCACTGGACCGAGACCTTTGGCGGTACTCAGTAACAGAGAAGACCCGCCTTACCTAAATATATAGTAAAACCTACTCCAGCCAGTAGGCATCTCTAACAAAATACACCCCGTCCCACCACCACCACCCCCACCCGATCCACACCACCCCGTTCTATGTAAAGTTATGTTGGTGCCGCGCCATCGAGGCCGAAACAAATGAGATCGTGTAGGTGTCACGACAAAAAAACACACAGTCCACGCTGTAATGTGGCCGTGTAGGCAACACGGTAAAAACCTCCCAGACCCACACTGTAAATGTGGTTGGTGTTAGGAAGGGCATCCAACTGTAGAAAACCTGCCAGACAGTCCTATGCGAGCAAGACAATCACTCTTGCCTCAAGTGGGACTACCCCCGTCCAAACCCATGCAAGCGTGGAACACGGACGTTAAACGTTGATGATGATGATGATGATGATGATACATACATGCACACATATATACATGTACGTATGGGTTTACTGAACATTTATCATAAAGCTTGGTTTGTTTGTAAATAAAAAAAAGCCCGAATTAAGCCGTACAGTGTTTAGCAACCATCGTTTCCCTTTTGTTCAACACTGACAAAGGAACGATATACTAGTTTCAAGCTTATTAGCTATCGTCAGCCTCGTATACCTTCCTGCCAGATGATTGAACGTCTGAAAGTATATACTTTCTTTATGCATATTAACGGCTGAGCAGCCTAATTTGAATGTCGAGTGAGTTAGTCGGCCGGGAGCACCGAAAATGATAAATGGAAAAAATGAAACGAAATTTCTTTTTGTTTGTTTACAAACAAACCGAGCATTATGATAAATGTTTGGTAAACCCATACGTACATGTATATATGTGTGCATGTATGTATATATATACATACTACTGTACGTCTGTATACATATATGTATGTACGTATACATACTTATATATATATATATATATGCATATATGTGTGTGTATGTATGCATGCATACACACATACTCAGAAATATATATATTGTTATTATTATTATTATTATTATACAGCATCTTGTCTCTTCTAGTGCATTGTATCGTTTGCAAGATAACAGAAACTCGTCATCTCCATAAACTTCTTTCAACAATAATCTTAATATTCATTAGTGTACTTGATTTACTAAAAGAAAAAAAATATTGACCATTATATTGTCAAGGTATCTTGCAGCACTAAGCCATATGAAATAATAAAATATTGACTTTTCCAAAAACAGCCTATATTCCTTGAAAATCATTTCCCTTAAGATATTTTTGTCAAGAAGACAACTGACATAGCTTTATTTAAACTTTTATTTGATATTTTTTTTATTTCATTCACAAATATATATATATATAAATACACACACACACGTGTGTGTGTATATATATATTTATATATATATATATATATAGACATACATATATATACATATATATACATATTTCTATGTTTAATTTTATACAAAATCAAAGAGAGTTTCTAAGTATTAATAAGTTTAGGTGTTGTGAAGAGAGAATAAATCTTATGTTTCAGACTAAGATCAATCTCTGTAGAAAGACCTTAGTTCAAAATGTAAATTATTTCCAATCCTCATGACAACTAAACTTAAATATTTCTGACACTGGCACAAGGCCAGCAATTTGGGGGTAGGTGAAAATCGATTATATGAACTCCATTACTTAACTAGTATTTTATTTTATCGACCTCAGAATGATGACTGGCCAAGTTTACATCGGTGTGATTTGAAGTCAGAACATAAAAAGTTGTAACTAAATATCACAAAGCATTCTATTTGATTCTCTACTGATACTGCCACTCCACCACCCTAAACTTAATGACACCTACTAACTCTCTCAGATTTTATCACTATTGTTATTAAACTAGTTCTTCATAAGTTTCCTTGAATTCTAGATTTTACCATTACCTTTATATGATGATCAATAATTCTTCATCAGATTTGACAATGAACATTCCAGATGTTCGATGATGTAAATCTCACATTTGTCAATTTGTAAGTGGTTGAGGATTTTGCAAATACATCTACCCTTAATATAATTCTAAGGTAGAACCAGCATGACATAAAACATGAGGCTGACCATCTAAATTACTGGCACAATCCATCTGACAGGCTTCCAAATAGTTTCCTTTTATCCTATTTCACTTACAAGGATATTAAGCTAAATTGATCTCATGAGAAATTGAAATCATATCAATATGCCACTGTGAAGTATACAGTCTGTATCATTTATATACCACAAAAGAAATACAATAATAGTTGCTGTTAATGATTCATTGTTCATGCGAATGCAATTTGAGTAGTATAGGGCGGCATTTAATACAGTATATATGTGATTCAATATTTAAGGATACAGTAGTCAGGATGATAAGTACTTTGGTTAAAGCCCTGTTACAGAGCACAGAAATATGTTAAATACTCAAACAGCCAGAGGGTTAGCTTGGGTGCATGTAGGGTTAAATAGGAGACATATGCTAGACGTAACATTTGAAATATGCTTGTCTCCAAAGATATACCAATCTAGAATTATACATTTAGGTTGGTTGGTTAAATAAATTTTGGTTACTAAGCAACTAAGGAACAGGAGTTTGTGGTTGCTGTTGTTGGGGCATGGTAGTGATGGAGGGTTGTCAATGTTACCAAAGCAAGAATACCAATCATGTTGGTTTCTCATATGACACATCTAATATAATTTGATTAACTCTAGAAAATATTCTGTGTTTATTCTAGGAATATTACATATATTCATCACTACTAACACACTAACATGATTTCTTTCCTTATTACAACTACTGACACCATCTATGCAACCATATGGTCTTCACTATTGTCAATACCAAAACCAATACCACACCATCATTACTGTCATCATTATAGTCAGTATGACCAAAATATGGCTACTTTATCTACACCTTCCACACTACCATCTTCACCATTGTCACAACCATCACTACCCAAACATGGCTTCTTTTATTTCCTTCTTCCCCACTACCACTAACATTTTCACAACCACTACAACCAAAATATGGCTACCTTCATCCTCATCTTCCATACTATGGCCTTCACCATTGTCACAGCCATCACCACCCAAATATGGCTACTTTTATCTCTCCCTGCCCCACTATCACTACCATCTTCACCTTTGTTTCTACTGCTAGAAAATAAAAGCCTCATTTCCTGTTATTCCACAATCATTTAGACAACTGACATATTTACCATCACATGTGACTTGCAATCAATATTTATATTATTATTTTCATCATCATCCTTCTCCTCAACCTTGTAATCATTGTCATCATCATTTTCATTGTCATTATTGTTGTCATTGTTGTTGTGATCATCATCGTCATTGTTGTCTTCATCCTTTACATCATCCGTATTGCTGCTATCATTGTTATTATCATCATCATTGTGAACATCCTCATTATCGTGCCACTTACAATGATCTATTTCATCACCAGTAATATTACACATGATCATCACCAATGTTATAATCATCAAACACCCAACTAAAATAATCATCAACATTTCTAACAAAACATCCACCTCCACATCATCACAACTAACATTCATAATTTTTATCACTAACAATGCCAACACTACCACTAATTTATTCCATTTATTTTATTCCATGTTAAAGACTGATAAGACATTCACTCGTGGTTTTCATCATCATTATCGTTTACAGCTTATTTTCCACACTTGCATGGGTTAGCTGGTTGTCACGTTATGAGATAAGTCAGGACCGGAGACAATGCCATTCTCATACAGATCAGTATTTTGGCTTGGTTTCAACAGCTGGATGTGCTTCCAAATACCAACCACACTACAGTGTGGACTGGGTGCTTTTGTTGTGGTGTTGAATCAGCATACAGGAGAAGTGCTTAAGAATTTCACTTCCTAAATTCATGGTTCCAGATTCTATTCCACTACACAGAATTTTGGGTAAATGTGGTCTACTATGATTTCATGTTGAACAATATCTTATGAGTAGAATATGATTGGAGGAAACTGTGTAGAAGCAAGGTTAGATTTATAGGGCAGTAAAGGGGCAATTGCCTTGGACTGTCTTGTTAGAAGGGGGTTCCATAAAAGAGGATCTCCAGATGATAATTTTTAAGGACAAGGCACATTCTCTTGCTGGAGAAGGAGTCCTATTCTTAAAGATTAATTTTACCTTTTAGATACACACTAGAAATGTGTTTTTAATAATGTAATGAACTTTGCCATGAATGTGTATGTATAGGTATATAAATAATGGTGTTTGCTAATATTGATGATCACTGAGGAGATGACGAAGAGCATGACAAGTGGAGAGATGCTGTGTTGAATAGGACCCATCCAACTCTTGCAAGCAGGAAAAAGCGGACGTAAAATGTTGATGTATGTGGCTATATATATATATATATATATAGTAAAAGAAAGACGAATAACATGGTTGGCAGTACAATAGGGTTTATTTATAGTATTAACAATTGTTTCTTTAATCAGATGAGTCTAAAAGCCACTGATCATTAGAAATTACATCACTCGACCTTAATTACAGTCCATACCTGATCAAATCGTCAGAATACTGGATTACCTTAAACGATACCTTGTTATCCTCTCTATATATATAAGAATGATAATTTTTTTTTTAAAAGTCCACAAGGCTAAGACAATTGAAAAAGTAGCAGAAACATTTTTTTAGAAATGATGTCAACAAATCTTTCATCCAATATTTGTAAAGTCAGTCCAATTGAAGACACTGTATCATTATCTATAAAAGCAGATTGTTGTTGTTGTGTGTGTGTGTGCACATGTTCCATGTTTATACATTTGCACAATTTCAAACCGATTCGACTCAAAGTCTGTAAGAATGTTGTAAATGGTCTAACTTAGGTCAACGACTATTTATTTATTTCAAAATCACCCACAATTACGGAAATAATTTCCTCTCTCTACTCAACATATAAATCAAAAAAAAAAATACGTGCTCACACACAATTACATTTTGAGTATAACATATTTACACGGTTATTGAGTGATAAAAAAACAAATAGGGATTTTTGGCCAAACAACTTCAAATTGCTGACAGAAGCACGCTTTCAACAAACTGTGAGTTTGCCGTTCGTTCTCCCATTTTTTCCCATGCGGAACGCAGACAGTTTTCAGCCTTATACTTTCAATTTTGCTGTAGAAGAACTTTCACCCTTTCTTTTTCACATAAAATACCACCTAAAAAGAGAAGTCGCTTCGGTCGCCATACTGCGCCAGCGGCGGCGTAGAGGGTGATTACAGCAAACGAGCCCCCCGAGGAAACTGCTTTAAGACTTTCACAGAGCACCTTACGTTCAGCGGAATACAGAGCTGCTGAAAGTTTTCAACAACGCACCGCACGCCTAGCCAAGATGGCTTCATACGACGCCTCGAGACGTGCTGCAATGTGCGATTCGGAGCGGGCGATACGTCATTAAAAAAAAACGCTTCTACTGCTACTTCCAGGGCTTCAGAGGGCCCGGAACAAAGGTCGACTCGTCTGAATAGAAACGCTGCTGCTACTGCTGCTTCTAGGGTTTCAGAGGGCCCGGAACAACGGGCGGCTCGACTGAATAGAAACGCTGCGGCTACTGCTGCTTCCAGGGCTTTGGAAGGTTTGGAACGGCGGAGGAATCGCCTTGCTAGGAACGCTGCGGCTATGACTGCTTCCATGGCTTCTGAAGATGCAGACGGGCGCTCCACTAGGATTGCAAGGGTGGCTTCTGCTACTGCTGCAAGAGCTTCCCACGACCCACAGGAGCAACATTCTACGTTGGAGCGGAACAGTCGACGACAAGAAGCTTCCCGCGGTGTGACGAGCCCCGACAGCCCATACTGGCACCTACGGGCTTTCAAGTATGAGCCCAACGTTAACTACTCGATGCGTGCCGACATAAATATAGGGGAAATGCGCTTCAATTGCAAATTTTGCAATGCTAAAAAGTGGGCTGGGGAGCCACCTGCAATGTGCTGCTTAAACGGTAAGGTCAGCTTGCCCCCTTTTGGGGAACCACCAGAGCCTTTGAAGGAACTACTTACTGGTTCTACCTCAAGGTCATCCAAATTCCTTCAACTCATCAGGAAGTACAATTGTGCGTTTCAAATGACTTCTTTTGGGGCTAACGTTGTCAGAGAAAGTGGTTTGATGCCTACTTTCAAGGTCCAGGAGTAGGTGTACCATCTTATTGGGTCGCTCCAGCCACTACAAAATTGCAAGCCTTCGTTCCTTCAAATTTACTTCATTTCTAACTACAGTAGGCAAGTTAATGCACGGTTCGGCGTTATTCCAACACATGCAAACACTGACGCTGACACTTTTAAAAGGGTCGTGCTGCTCGGTCTTCAAAACATGCTTCATGAGCACAACAGTTATATTCGCAGTTTCAATTCAAATACGCACTGGAAACACATCCTTCACCAAACTTCACCATTGTAATCGATGCTGACAAAAGACCTTCTGGGGAGCACGCACGCCGTTATAACGCTCCTTCGTGCAATGAAGTGGCCGTAGTTATCCATGGTGAACAGCACAATAAGCGAGACATAGTTCTTCAAAGTTGTGACAGTGGTCTTCAACGTATTAATGAGACGCATCGTTCATACGACACCCTGCAGTATCCCCTTCTCTTTGCATACGGAGAAGACGGGTACCATTTCGGCATTCCTCAGCGCAAACCAAACGAGCCCACTGCTGCAACATCTAAAACTGTTTCATGCATGGCTTTATACTCATACCGCTTCATGACGAGGCCTAGCGATTTCAGCACCGTGCACAGGTCACGGGAACTGTTTCACCAGTTTGCAGTTGACATGGCTGCAAAGATGGAGTCGGAGAGACTGTGCTTCATAAAATTGAATCAGAAGCAGCTGCACTCAGACTCCTACATCCATTTGCGTGACGGCATCAGGAATGACACTGACCCCCGGAACATCGGCAAAATGTGCATTCTCCCCTGAACCTATACGGGGGGGGGGGGGGTACATGCACGAGCGAACACAGGACACTATGACGTACGCTCGGCATTATGGGTGCCCCGATTTATTCATCACGTTTACGTGTAACCCCAAGTGGGTTGAGGTTACGTGGGAACTTATCCCAGGGCAGCGGTACTGCCATCGGCATGATATTGCCAGGGTTTTCAGGCAGAAGCTGGCTAAGCTAATTGATCTAATAAAAAAAGGGAAGGTTTTCGGGCCTGTTAGGTATCACCTACCCCTGGCCTCCACTCAGCTCTATTTCCCTCCCTCCGTTGGCACAGCAGCAGGCTCATCTACGCCCGACGTACATGATGCACCAACCATACAATGATCCCTCTTGCTCTTTTTTGGTTGTCATAATTCGACAATGTTTTCAGGCCCCAGTTTGCGGTTCCCTCAATCCACTCCTCCCCCGTTAAAACATCTCATGCAGAACAACTCCATCGCAGCCCTGTTGCTTGGCTGGCATCGTCTACACGCGTGTTGTGCAAGTACTGTGAAACAATAAATTTGAACACTTCTTTGCACAGAGATAATATCAATAGGCGAAACTACAATTGTCACTGCTGGCGCAGCTCCTGCTTCGGCAGTGCAGGTTTGCAATTCATTCAACCAGTGCCTGGCAGACAAAAAAGTGCTGCCATAAAATGGGTGGTGCAACCTAACTTTGGTAACTTACTGACCCCGAGCAACGCAGGGCTTTAATGCTAGTATTCTAATAAAATGTATGATTCTTCATATCAATTAAAGCAGCAAGATCATGTGTGCAATGAAGTTGAAAACATAAGTAATAAGGTTTAGCAGAGAATTCTGGAAATTTTGAAAGTACATTTGAAAATCATCCCAAAAGAAACAATTACTATGATCCAATATTGACCAGAGGAATTATCAGTGGTGGAGTCTAAGCCACAACATCCTATTAATAAACAGTATATTTTCCCAAAAGATGCACATAAACATAATTTTTCTGTGACAATATATAACAAATTAAGAACAGTGAACATTTTCTGAGAAAGTAGTTTGTTTATACAGAGACTATCAATATAATATATTACTTTTGTGGCAAAGTTTTGAGCATCTCAAATAAGTTATTTTTGGCAAATCTGGAAATTAATGACTGGAAGCATGATCTGAACTAGCTATTGCAAAAAAATTATTTCCTGGAGATATTAAGTTTCCGATATATTCATCATCAGTAAAAAGTTACAGGATGTCATGTCGAATCCGTGGGTTGCATTAAGAATAATGCTTACAATAAGTATAAATGTAGTGATTGGAGAAAGAAATGTTAGTAAGCTAAAGCTTATAAAGACATATTTGTGGTAGTTCATGACACAAGACGGGTTAATTTATTTGGCAATTTTGTCAATAGAAAATGATATTGCAAAAAGATAGATATAAAGAGTTCTATGAAATATTTGGATGATCTGAAGACAAGAAAAATATTTTCATTGGGATAATATATGTTCTTTAGCATTTATTCTTTTGTTAAGATACAATTTGTTAATCCTGCAGCACTCTTCAGATTTTTTTATCCACCCAATCTAAATTTGTTTTTAATGTCGGGATCATTGCAACTAATGTAAATATGGCCCCTCTTTCTTTCCCCTACCTCTCCTCCTCTCACTAATCTCTCACTTTCTCTCCACCTCTCTCTCTTTCTAATCTCACACTTTCTCTCAGATCTAACTGATCCAGAAAACTCTCTGAAATCCCTTTGGGGTAGGCATAATGAGTCAGAACTGGATGCAATAGAACCACAGACTACAAAGCAATAACTGGTTGGCCAATAAAGAAAAAACAAACATTATGATGCAAATCCAACATTAATATCAGAGGAAATTGTCTTTTCCCCCAAGAAAAAAATGCAGATGTACGTCTTTCAATATAATTTTAGATCAGTTGTCTGATGCCAATCAGTACCAATCAGTACATGGCAAGTTCAAAATTATAGTAAACTTGTGTAGTGTACCTGATGCAGAAATGTGAACTGAAAATGAGAAACTTATTGCTGCTTTTCCCTATGGTATTGTGTTGAAAGAAGAAATTCTCAGCTTGCAGCCTTTTTCTTGCTTAGATCATGTGTCACTCTATCTTAACAGGCAGTTTTATTCCATTATGAAAGGCTTGTTGATACATTTCCAAATCTTAATGTAGCTCTTAGAATATGTTTGAGCTTGATTGTCTCTAGCTGTTCAGGGGAATGATCACTCAATAAACTAGCACTGAAAATGAATTATCTGAGAAGCAAAATGGCCCAAGTGCTCTCTACCTACTGGATGTAGAAAGCAGTTTGAAGGCATTAAAGATTTTTTAGATGTCAAGTGTAGAAAGAAATATTTTTGAAGTTACTGTAGCATAACTGTATTTAATTTAGATAAAGTTTTGCATTGACAGATGCATTTAACCTTTCTATGTTTTAGTAGGCTTGCTATAAATTCTGTGGTAGCCCTGCTACTAACTTGTCAGATTTGTATTTAAGATGTATGTAAAACATAAAAATTATGTATTTATGTATATATCCCTGAAACTTTTATGTATTTATATATATTTCCATGAACCATTTATGTATTTATATGTTTCTCTGTAACTTGTATATATGTATATTTCACAGTAAAATTGATGTATGCATGTATATGTCCATGTAACCTTTAAGTATTAACACACATTTCCAAGTAACATGTATTTGCATTTATGCACAACTGGTCATTTTTGTATTTAACATGTCTGTATAACTTGTCAATTCCAATTACATGCATTAAGCAGAGTGTGATATGGAAATTTGGTAAATTGTTAGGTATTGTTTTATGTGAGAAGCTTACTGAAGCTGAATTGACATGGACCTCCAAAAATCAAAATTCAGCCCCATGTAGAAGCATGTCTATCCAGTTTTGAATAGGTAAACTGTATCCTTGCATGCTGTAAGAAGTGATTAAAAGGGCTGGTATCAGGAATGGTATTTAACTGTAAAATATTGCTTCTTCTTGTCGTATGACATATGTACAATTGTTAGAGAGACAGATTGAGATTGAGGAGTCAGACTAATGCATCATTTGTAGTATTATAGATTGACTCCAAACTGCTGGGAAAATGGCTAAGGGGACAATCCCAAACAACATGCAGCACTGTCTAGTCTGGGCTCCCACAGTCACATGCTGGGCTGTCTTTCATTTTTCATCGGTGGAAATGATGGGCTGTTTTGGTATGTGTTGTGCAGATCCGATTAAGGGACACCCATTGCTTTCTAGGAAGGTCAAAGCCAACTCCTTTAGATGTAGAGTCCTGGATGTGGTCTTGGTTGGCAAAATTGGACTCATTCCATAATCTTTGCAACTTTTTCTTCAGATCAAAGTTATTGTCTTGAAAGGTCTTCATAGATTCCCAGAATGGTTTGAATCATTTCAAGCGCATGTTGGGAAGGTTTTCTATGTCTTCATGGATGAGAAAGTTGGGCTTGAACTTGATAAGATGTGCTGCCTCTCTGATCATCTCCTGATGCCGCATGTGAGAAGGAGTTATATGAGAAAGGGTAGGGAGCCTCTGAGTAGGTGTAGATTTCAGTGTGCCTGGTATTATTCTCATTGCCGAGTTCAGTATGGTGTCAACTTGCTTGTCATGGCAGTTACCTGCCCAGACTGGTAAACATTACTCTGCAACTGAGTATGCAAGTGCTAAGCATGCAGTTCAGAAAGTGTGTGCATTACATCTCCCAGCTGCTTCCAGCTAACATGTGGATAATATTAATACTAGTCTTGAGCTTTCTGGTAACCCTCTTTAGGTGCTCTCAGTAGGTCAGGCTGGGATCCAATGTAAGACCAAGGTATTTGTGGTGTGATTCCTTCTTGACAGGTCTACTACAGAAGGAAACCCTGAGTTCTATCCTAGCTTGTCTGGTACTGAGATGGAGAGCTGTCACAATGGTCTTGCTTGGTTTGAGCTGAAGGCACTAGTAAAAGGAGTAGTCCTCCATTTCTTTAGAATGTAAAGTTGAGTTTGAATGTAAAGTTGAGTTTGTCAAAGTCAGTAGATTGGGTAGCCAAGGTAAGGTCATCTGCTTATGCAAATTTCCTTGAAGTTGTCCTTGGGCATATCACTCATGTGAAAGTTAAAGAGCATCGGTGCCAAAACGGAACCTTGGGGAATACTTTACATTCTGAGTTCAAATCCCACCGAGGTTAGCTTTGCCTTTCATCCTTACGAGGTTGATAAAATAAAGCACCAGTAATGCACTGAGGGCAATTTAATTGAATTTCCCCTGCCCCAAAATTATTGGCCTTGTGTTTCAATCAAAAACGATTATTATTGTTATTATTATTATTATTATATTTCACATTAGCAAACCTGCTTCGTTGGATGTGCAATATAGTTGTGAGAGAAAGGCAAAGCTTGGATGAACTGAGAGAGAAACTAGGTTTAAGAGGAATCCAAAGTGGTGTGCAAGAGAAAAGACTGCATCAGTATAGGCATGTGATGCACATTGATGATGATCACTAGGTGAAAAAATGCCAGGAAATCTAGTAGAGGGAAGCTGTAGAGGTAAACCAAAAATAACCTAGGTAGAGGTGTTAAGAAATTATCTGAAATGACTGAGACTCACAAAGGAGATGATCGAGGAATACGGTGGGTGGAGAGATGCTGTGCTAAAAAGAACCCAACAAACCCATGCAAGCATAGAAAACAGACGTTATTATGATGATGATTGACAGAACTGTTAGACTGTTGGACAAAATACCTTATTGTATTTACCTTATTGTATTTTACATATTGAGTTCAAATTCTGCTATGGTCAGTCATCTTCATTTTTCATCTTTCAGTGACTATTTAAATATCAACTGCGGTCAATATAATCAACATCCCCCTCCCCTAATTTCTGGCCTTGTGCCTAAATTAGAAACCATTATTAGTATATTTCACATTCTTCATGTTCTCTTACAATGTTTTCTACCATAAGTACACATTACAAAAATCGAAATATGCAATGGTGTTCATTTAAAAGATTAGAAAGAAATTCTTCCCCACCCTCCTCAATATTACTGCCATATTTACCATTGTCACAACCATCACCATATTCGCATGCACAGACACATATACACTCATATACACACACATACATACTTATATTTACACAAGAACAAACTCACACATTCACAGACCCACATGTACATATGAAAACTCATGTTCACATGCACAAACGCACACATACAGACACATGCAAATTTCCTGACACATACACTGACATATATATATATATACACATACACAAACAGATAGATATGCACAAACACATGCTGATAAGTATAGATACGCATACACACACACAAGTATGGTAATTCCAAAATTCAGAGAATAAAAGACAAAGAAATCTCATACTTATTAAATTACTTACAAATCAAGATTTTTAGCTGTTTTGCAAATTAAAATCTTCTACAAAATAAATTCAAATAATAAAAGATAGAACCATGAGACATCTATTCACATATTCTTTTATTATTTTACTCGTTTCACTTATCAGATTACAGCCATGCTGAGGCACCATCTTTAAGGAATTTAGTAAATTATATCAACCCCAGTACTTATTTTTTCAGGTTTGGTACATAGTTAATCAATCTCGATTTGTCAAAGTAAGAAGCTACTAGACATAAACAAACAGTATACTCACACACACACAGACAATAGGCATCCATACAGTTTTCATCTACCAAATTTCATTCACAAAGCAGGCTTCTGTCAACCCAAAGCTATAATAGAAAACACTTGCCCAAAGTACCACACGGTTGGACTGAACCCAAAACAAGGTGATTGCAAACCAAACTCCTTAACAACACAGCCATGCCTAAAAAATGTCCCAAAAAACAAAAATGAAATATATAAGAATAAATAAAAATTCAAATTAATTAAACAAGATGAACAACGGAATTATTATTTTACTTTATCAAAGAGAATTGTAAAGTTTTTTAGGGACAGAAAGGGTATCCAGCTGTAAAAAAACCTGCCAAACAATAGGTTGAAGGGACACTTCAGCTGAGTCAAAGACATGACAACTTTCCTAGTATTGGTGCTATGATAAAATGTACTTAGTACAGCATGACAATGTATGTTAGCATAATGCAAGCCCCCAAAGGCCCCAGCACCTCTAAATATTTAGTAAGATGCAGGCCCCCAGTCATTCTGAGTGGTCAGTATCTTCACTTGTATACTGACAGGTCTGCGACAACCCATTCAACCCTTGCTAGCAGGGAGAACAGATTTTAAGTGGTGGTGGTGGTGGTGGTGGTGGTGGCGGCAGCAGCAATGACAACATTGATGATGATGATGTTGATGATGATAAATTGCCACAAATTGGTTGCTAAACTGGAACAAAGTTAAAGAGTTGAAGGCAGAAACTAATTTTACATACTTCGCTAGATACAAAACTAATTACAAGCCATCAAAAGATTACCAGAGAATGTTACACTGTTACTACTACAAAACGTTTTTCCTTCAGTTTTTTAAGTTTTTTTTTTTCCGTTTGGTAAAACGAAGGTATAGATAATTACATTCACATATACAAATATACTCATACATAAATAAGTTAATATAGATATAAACTGATTTAAATGCATATACTCAAATACATATATAAGCATCTGTGAATATATATAGGTGTGTGTGTGTGTGCGCATGTGCACATATGTGTGAATATATATATTTATATATATATATAAATGCATCTATGTTTGTGTATGTGTTTGTACATACACATTTATATCATATATTTGTATGTACATACATACAAAGTCTTAATTTTTTTAAATGTTTTCATTTAACTCATTTAACTGTTGACTGTTAAATTTAAATACAATAAACACATGCATATGCACTCAAACAGATAGGCACACACACACATACACACACACACAACACACATACACATTAGCAATTATCTAGTGTTATTGATGTTATTTTTCTTAATTCTCTAAAAAAAAATGTTCTTGTAACAAAACAGAAGTAAATATTTTAAACTATTTCAATAATGATATTTATTACCTTATATGTTCTGTTAGATATTTTCTATTGTATTTAGTGTATCATATTGAATTGTGTTATGCAGTACTCTTCAGCCAAGCTCTTTGCTATTATTATCTCTTTCTTCAAGGGGCTTATATTCAGCGTTTTTCTTCTACAATATTTGTCATACCATCATTATCATTATTATCCATCCACTGTTCCATGCCTGCATAGGTTGGAGAGATCATTTCCAGCAGAGCATCCCTCCACTTATTTTGTTTCTTCGTCTTCACATCAGTAAGCTTTTGTGATTTGGGATCAGCTTTCATAACCTCTATACCGGTTTTCCTTGATCCCTCTACTGCAGCTTCATCTAGTATTTATAGTGTTACAATGGAGAGCTATGTTAACAAACTCTCTCATTTGTGGTTTTTCTATTGTTGTGCAAACAGCAAATTGCAGAGTAGTTAAAGCACTGGATTAAATGTTTCTGCATTTGTTCTAGCTTTCTCTGGTTTGATTTCAAATCTTGCCAAAGTCAACTTTGCCTTTCATCTATTTGGAGTCAGTAAACAAATTACCAATCCAGGAGCAATGGACTGGTGGAATTGTTTAGCATTCAGGTGGGATGATTTGCATTCTCTGATCTGGTTCCGTGTGTTCTGTATGCAAATCCTGCCCTTTTCTGCCAGATAGTATTAGCAATGAAAAGACCAATCGAAACATTAATACCCTGATCTAATCTGATGATCAACTCCTTAACCTTCCCTTTTCTCCTTGTATTGCAGTGTGGTTATGTAATATCTTGAGGTTTGTTGCATTGGGAAATATTATGATTTGTGGCACCATACCTAATTTTATAACTGCATCCTCATCATCATCCTTATTTTTATATCTGCTTTTCCATGCTTGCATGGGTTATAGGAACATACTCCTGGTTCTACTACATAAAGCTTTCATCATAATTTTGTGCAAAAACATTTGCTAAGCTATGCACAAAACACCAGCTTAATAATGAAAATGTCCGTTATATTACCAAATCTCTCAAATTCTGAATTGTTTCAAAATGATTTGAAAATCATAGGCAGTATTTTTCATTACAGTAATGAAAGAGTTAAAGAAAACTTCCTCTTATTGTAAGCACCTGCTGCATGTTCAGAGTTTATTATCTTTTGTTAAGTGCATATATCCTAGAATAAATAATATTTATCATATCATATTATCAAAGAATGAATCCAAAATCTAAATTCAAATGCAATAAAGTATTATTAATGTATAGGTTTGAGTGGTTTTCATCCAGCATATAAAAAAAGTTGAAGAACTGTATCAAATTTTGGAATGAAAATATGGTATTCAAGACGAAATAAAGAAATAGTTTCTAACAAGATTCAACTAACACAGGTATATATCCAAAGTGTCTTTTCCCTAGCCTTGAATTGACCCAAGCCTTGTGAGTGAAAATGGGTAGATGAAAACTGTTTGAAGGGCTGTCAGATGGAATATAGCTGTAATGCAAAGGGCCAACTTTGTTACACACTGTATAACACTGAATTTCCATGACAATTGGGTTATGGGTTCGAGTGTCAGTGGAATACTCAGGCACTTACACTTTGATTTCATGAGCTGGCTACTTTTCTGGTCAGACTATTGGGACACTCATCAATGAAACTGACAGATTTTCATTCTACTGCATTAGTTACATAAAAAGTTATTTATACCTATTATCAAAACAAATCTCTATTCTCAAGATATGAAAACTATTTGTGATTCTAATAAAAGAAATACAATAATTCAGATCACCAGTTCAAACAATTTTATCTATTTTTGGCACAAGGCCAGCAATTATCCCATTGCTTTATTTTATCGATCCTGTAAGGATGAAAGGTAAAGTTAACTTCGGCAGGAATTGAACTCACACCGTAAAGGTCTGTAACTATGCTGCAAAGCATGGCACCCAACCCTCTACTGATACTGCCAATCCACCAGTTCAAATAATTGTTTCTACTTTAGGCACAAGGCCAGCAATTACCCAGTACATTACTGGTACTTTATTTTATCGACCTCGTAAGGATGAAAGGCAAAGTTAACCTCGCGGGATTTGAACTCAGACTGTAAAGGGACGTAACTATGCTAGAAAGCATGGCGTCCAACCCTCTACCGATACTGCCAATTCACCGCCAGTTCAAATAATGATGTTAGCTGTTATTATACAAATTGTTTGGATGAATAAGATAAACTAGAAAGAATCTTTGAATGTAAATATTTAAAGATTTAAATATTGTTTTAAAAAGAAAATCAAATATAATCCTAGGAATAATGAACAAAAATACTTGTGTATAGTTATATTTGTGAGCAATGACCTCAACTGACATTTAGTGTACTGCATGATGTATACTGAATTTAAACTAGATTAGTATTATGAATTTTGCCAGAAATGGTCTTTTGAACTTTCAAACTTTCTGTTTCACGACTAAGAAAAAAGTGTAAAAAGTAAATAATAACAATTGCAGGCATATCTGTGTGGATAAAAAACATTCATAACCAGTTGGGTTTAATAAAACTGCACACCCCCACATATATATATATATATACAGAGAGAGAGAAAGAGATGTGTTAGGAAGTTCACTTTACAGCAGAATCATGATCTAACTTTGACACCACTATGCAGAATAATGAGTAGGTGACCAATTTTTTTAAGTTGAGTGAAATTTGGAAGGCAGAGACTGTGTAGTAGCCCATTGTGTATGTGTGGCAATCCATCATGTATGTGTGTATATACAGTGACCATAGAGAACTGAAACAAATATTATAAACCGTTCTATCCAACATTCTAATGACTGCCAATTTGCTGCCTTGCTTGATTGGTTAACTCTTCAGAGTAACTCTTTCATCTTGTAATACCCATGTGTCTCCTCATCCCATTAAATCCAGCACTAAACACATCATTCAAGCTTTTATCCCTAGAACTACAACACCCAGGATCTTTCATACTGATCCATATTTTCTTTACATGCTTACTTCAAGTACATCATTGCTGCCAACATCAATGTCTGGAGGTGGGGGGGGGGGGGGGGGGGGGGGGTGTAGTAATTATGAACACTTTCCTATTCATCAGGATTAAAATATTAACCATTTCATTACCTTATTTCTGATGAAATATACTGTAGATCATTTAATTAACTTTTTAAATAATAAATAAATTGGAGCGATTTGGTAAAAATAATTAACTTATTTATTATTAATTCTTCCGAAAGCATCTCCTGGTTTTAAATTATCTATACTCATCTAAATATCCTCCCATATAAACTATATATAAACTACAAGTAACTGTGCCACCGATTTCCTAGATTTTATTAACCCTTTTGATACCAAACCACCTGAAACCAATCCTTTTTCTATGATATTTAACCCTTTACATTACTATATTTCTAATTAAATACTCTATATTTTAACTGATAAATGAAAAATTGGGGAAGTATTTACTAAGATTATAAATTCATTAACATGGTGGTTGTAACATACTGAAATGTTCTTATATACAATTATGTTGGACAGTTTTAATTTAAGTAGGAATCCTTTAAAATGGGTGGTATTGTTTCATAGAAAGTTTGCAATGTAAAGGTTTATAGTGTGTCTATTTATCTAAAACCTTTCCATTATAATTTTATGTAAGAACATTTGTTAAACTATTTGTTAAATTATTTTCAAATGAAAGATATGTTTTAATAAAAATATGGTAATATAAGATTTAAGTAAAAGATATAAACTATATTACACAAGGAATTGCCATTGACTTCACTGTTTATATTAATGGCATGGAAAGTGCAATTTATGAAAGATGATATTTTAATAAATTCTGCCAATTTCAATATTACAACAACAAACACCATACTCAAAAGAACATTAACACGTTTACATAATATTAAGCTGAACAAATTAATTATGCAAATCAAATGAGAAACATTTGAGCTTATGCATTTAGAATATGTACCATTTTTTTATTTTTTGTTTAACTAATTTTCTCTTAATTAAATGTCTGTATCCTATTTCGAATAAGTACACTATATCCATGCGTTTTGTAAAAGATGACTTAGGAAAGGCATTCAGCTGTAAAACAGTGCCACATAAAGGATCCCATCAGGATTATGAAGTCTATTATGGAGACTGCAAAATTAATCTCTTAAAGAGTTAGGTAATTTTATTGTCATTAACCTTGATTGGTAGATAAGGTTATGGGCCCTGATAATTATGACCCTCAGGAAGAAAATTTAGCCCCATTGCTAGACTGTTACTTTATCAACCTCAGATGTATGAAAGGCAAAGTTGACCTTGGCAGGAATTGAACTCTGAGCACAGTGAACCAGAACAAATACTGGAACAATTTTAATCCAATGCCTAAATGACTCTGCACTTGATTGGTAGGATCATATGCCTAAATGACTCTCCACTTGATTGGTAGGATCATATAAACAAATCAATATCGCATGTCTCCCTTACAATTTTGTCAACCTCCAATATTCCACCATTGTCTAATTCTATTCCCTTGTTGAAAAATTCTGTCCTTCATTGTTATCTAATACCAAGAAGAACTTAATCAAAATTCAAATCTCGCTGAGTGTGTTCATGAAGAAAATAAATATTATGGTTGGTCGTCATTATTGGATTTCCTTCCAGCTCAGTTACAAAACAAATATTTTATCATTCCTAAGATTTTGTTTTATTTTGTTTGTTTCCTTTATGTTTTATTTTAAGAAATTATTTTTTATTTATCTAATAGAGGTCTATTAATAAATATTCATTCAAATCAAATAAATCTAACTTTTTTTTAACAAAATTAACAAAATTTATTTTATCACAGTGAGTCATGGAAATGTTCCATAGTCTTTACAGGCAAAATGGCAAATGAGTAAATGCAAGGAATGGTGAGAGAGATATAGTAAAAGAGCCATTCCACTTCATGTCCTTCAAATGGTCATCTCTACCTCAATATTTTATAATGCAAAGAAATTCCCACAAATATCCAAAGATTATCTATGGTAAAATGGTATGGTATTGACCTGTATCTCCTGAGGGAGTCATAGGGGCACCATATTGACATATAGCATTTCTTAGAGCATTTTAAAACCTGGTGGAGCACATCCCTTCTCCAAGTCTGAGTACAGATTAGAAAGTGAGAGAGATGAAGTGAGAAAGAAACATAGAGGAAGATCAACATCAGTACTAGGCTGATATTTTTTATCAACCTCAAAAGTATGAAAGCAAAGTTGACCTCTGCAGAATATGACTCAGAGAGCTGAGAAACAGAACAAACACTGCAAAACATTTTATCCTATGTTCTAACAACTCTGCCAATCCGTTGCCATGTTTTATTAACCTGACTTTAAAAAAATGTACTGGAATTGATATGATCAACTTAAAACCTTAACAGTTTAGTTTTCATCATGTCAATGACTAAAACCAACAAAAGAGTAAGCAATGACTTCATGATTAAACATACTATATTTCAACTTCATACAAAACTTTCACACATCAGTTACATTAGCAAATATTTATTTGAGAATCTGAGTTGAGTACATGTATATGCATATGTGTGTATCAATGCATATATGCGTGAGTGTGTATCTATGTATGTATGTGTGTATGTGCATATATGTATTTGCATGTGTACACATTATGTGTGTGTGTGCATGTGTGAATTAAAGAAGGTGCAAGAATTCCATGTGCAAGGAAACCATGGTAAAGGAAGACCAAGAAAAATGTAAGTAGAGGTGGGGAAATCTGATCTCAATAAACTACACCCCACAAGGAAGATGACAAAGGTAAGAGAAAATTGTGGTGTTGCTGTAATGGAGAGGATTCATTTAACCTATACAAACATTGAAAAATCCATATACAACAAATTTTACATGGATGCCTGCAGGGTCATTTTTGCACACCATGATTCTGCCCTTCTCTACAGAGCCAAAATAGCTGGAATATGCTGCATTTCAATGAGAAGATGACAGCTGCCATCAGACCAGCCATCCATAAGGAGGAACTGAATATACAGCTGGCACATTCAGGACCTTCATTGAAGAGATTGCTCCATAGACACCAACCCACATTCGCCGATATGTGCACACTTCTTAATTGATTTGTTTTATTTGTCATCACTAGCTCTTCATATTTTTCTACTGCATTGTACTGACCTTTTGAAAAATTATTGGCCTTTTGTTACATATGCGTGGGTGCGTGCGTGCATGGGGGATGTATTAAGGTTTTGTGGGTTTTTTAATTTAATTTCCATGTAACTAGATTTTATTTTAATGTTTCTCTCAAATTTAGCTAATTAATAACTCTAAGCTTAAATTATTTTCCTTCTTATTCAACACCTATTAATTTTCAATATAACTGCAAAATGGTTGATTACATATATAGCATTTCCTCTTGATACCAATTTGTCTTAAACCACACCTGATATAAAACATTCCATTATAAAGTGTTTATATTTAAATCTAAGCCATCTATCATAATTTTATGTAAGAATATTTTCTTGTGATATAAATCTAAACTTATTAATAAGAAAGTTATATTGCTAAAGACAGCAATATAATTGATTATTTTTTTTTAAAATAATTGAAACAGATAGTGGGATTTCATACGAAATATGGTCACAAAAACTTTAAACAAATCCAATTCCAGTTCTATATTTTTGAGATGAGGAATTATTTACATTATATACATTGGATGGATAGGTGTCCTCATCTTGTTTTGCTGTTAACATAACGTTTCAGCTGATGTACACTTCAGCCTTCATCAGGTGTCCTAGTGATGTTATTATTAACGTTTGTTCAGGTCACTGCGTAGAATTGAATTTGGAATCTTGAGGTTAGTAGCCGCTTTTTAACCACTTTGTTTTTTCTCGTGAATTTTTAGGGCTTATATACTGATAATTTTTCTATCCTTCGTCAATACCGGTTCCCATATACTACTCATATCTGCACTAGGTCTGCTTAGGAGGTTAATGTGTACTCCATCCCATGCAGTTGTGGTAGGTTATACAAAGGAGAAACAGGCCACCCCCTCAAAATAAGGGTAGAAGAACATCGTAAAGCTGTGTACAAGGAGAGATTGAAAAATCGGGTATAACTGATCATGTATGGAAAAATGGAGACCACCTTCCCCCTGTGGGATGAAGTTAAAATAATAGACAGGAAACTGGAAAACACGAAAACTAAAAGAGGCAGCACATATGCTAGGACACAATAACCTCCTAAGCAGACTTAGTCAGATATGAGTAGTATATGGGAACTGGTATTGAGGAAGGATAGAAAAATTATCAGTTTATAAGAAAAAACAAAAAAGGGGTTAAAAAGCGGGCTACTAACCTCAAGATTCCGAATTCAATTCTACGCAGTGACCTGAACAAACGTTAATAATAACATCACTAGGACACCTGATGAAGGCTGGAGGGTACATCAGCCAAAACGTTGTGTTAACAAAACAAGATGAGGACACCTATCCGTCCAATGTATATAATGTAAATCCAATTGCATTTACCTTCTAACAAGTCTGTATTTGACGTTTTCAACATTTTCCATATAAGGCCAGCAATTACCCAGTACATTACTGGTACTTTATTTTATCGACCCCATAAGGATGAAAGGCAAAGTTAACCTCGGCACGATTTGAACTCAGACTGTAAAGGGACGTAATTATGTTAGAAAGCATGGCGTCCAACCCTCTACCGATACTGCCAATTCACCGCCCTTTTCCATATAATAATATCAATTTGTGCTGTGTATAACAGCTGTACAGGTATGGTTGTGGTTGGTTGGCAGAAACAACATTATCCACAGACTTATTAAAGATATATATCTTATTTTTATATAACTAGATTTTATATAACTAGATTATGATTTTGAGTGTCTAATCAACTACTAATAATGAATTTAATAATATATAAATAGATAGATCTTCTGCCAGTACGCTGGTCCGACTCTTCAGCTATAAGGTCGTTATATCGACGACTGTGTCGGCGCCACCTCTCTATCACAAGAATAGCTCGACTGTTTTCTTTCTTTTGTCCAATCTTTCCATCCTGCTCTCAATTTCACCGCCTCCGTCTCCGATTCTTCTGTGGCTTTTCTAGATATCTCTCTATCTATTAATCACTCTCACCACACCCTCTCTACTTCCATCTTCATTAAACCAACAGACTCCCAATCTTACCTCGACTTCACCTCATCCCATCCAACTGACACCAAACACTCCATACCCTATTCCCAATTCCTCCGTCTTCATCGACTCTGTAGCCAGGATGACGGTTTCGAAACCCATTCACTTCGCATGGCTTCCTGCTTCATCCAGCGTGGATATCCCCCCCACCCTGATCCAAGCTGCTCTCACCCGCGCCCGTGAAACAGACTGCACCACGGCCCTCTCACCTCACCCCCGCCCTCCCAACACCTGTGTTCCTTTCCCTCTGACCTACCACCCCATCGCCCTGCCACTCCGGCGACATATCCTCCTTTCCTTCTGTATCCTCTCTTCTGACCCCGACACTTCACGCTTTTTTCCAAACCCACCCATTACTGCTTTTAAGTGTGCCCACAGCCTCCGTGACCTCCTGGTTTGCAGTTCCTTTTCGTCCTCTCCCACCACTCCACCCGGCTCTGATTGTTCCCATTCCCACTGCAATACTTGTCCCTTTATTTCCACCCTCACCACTCTTACAGGCTCTAACGGATCTTTCCGTATCTGCCATTGCTTCACCTGCACATCCACCCACGTTGACTATGCCCTCCAGTGATCCCTTTGCGGGTCTTTATATATCGGACAAACATTTGCCGAACATTTGAGGGACATACGACTCAGCTTGGATACACCTGCCGCCCCTCATTTCTGTTCTCCTGGTCATTCTTCCCTACATGTTTCAGTCCTGGGTGTCCTTTTACATCATGGATCACAGGCCTCGCGCACCAGGACTGAACAAAATCTGATTCACCGCCTTGGGTCTTATTCCCCTCTTGGCCTCAACTCACCTCCCCAATTTCTCTAATACCCCATCCATTATCACACCCCTAGATTCCTATCGCTTTCTCTTGATCCTTAACAACTCTCTTACAACTAATACACGCCGACTATATATGTTCACACCACTTTTCCCTTCACTGCTCTGTATACACACATACACACGCTTATATTAACATATTTTTTCTTCTAGATTCGTACTTACATGCACACACACTCTTTTACTCACATATGCCCACACATTTCTTCTTAGCTTCATACGGATGTATAATAACACACACACACACATACTTACGCACGTGCTCAAGTATGGCTCTTTTTACAAAACGTTTTTTTTTCCATTTCCGGTAGACGTGCTCCATCATCCACTTTTCTAAAAAATAAATTATATACAAAACGCCAGCACCAACAGTTTCGCAAGAGATGTCAACATGAATGGACCAGTTATTTTTATCTAAAGACATTTTTTTCCAATTCCATCCCACCCATCCCCTCAATCTATCTTATTTCTCATTCTTTCTTCTGATGAAGGACTAGCATCCAAAATGTTAAGACCCTCTTCCTGCTCTATCAAGCCTTAACCTAATATATCCCTTCCATATACTGTACTGATTGTGTTGTTATTTCTGTTTACCTTTTACATACACATATATATATAGAGAGGAAACTATAGAGGTATAAAGCTGATGGACCAGGTCATGAAAGTAACAGAAAGAGTTATAGCACAGTTGATTAGGGACCAGGTGAAACTAGATGAGATACAATTTGGGTTTGTGCCAGGAACAGAAAAAGGCACCACTGATGCCCTCTTCCTTGTGAGGCAGTTACAGGAAAAGTACCTTGCTAAAAGTAAGCCGCTCTACCTGGCATTCATCGATCTGGAGAAAGCCTTTGACAGAGTTCCCCGTGTTATAATCTGGTGGGCTCCTAGAAAACTAGGAGTAGATGAATGGCTTGTGAAAGCTGTACAAGCCATGTATAGGGGAGAAGTCAGCAAAGTTAGGGTTAGCAATGACTATAATGAAGAATTTAGCATACAGGTCAGTGTCCACCAGGGCTCTGTTCTTAGCCCTCTCCTGTTCATCATAGTTTTGCAGGCAATAATGGAGGAGTTTAAGACTGGATGCCCATGGGAACTCCTGTATGCTGATGGTAGAACTAGAGAAGAAATTCCAAACATGGAAGCAGGGACTAGAATGAAAGGGTCTCAAAGTCAACCTGACAAAGACTAAGGTCCTTGTAAGTAGACGAGAAAACAGAATCCAGATACCCTCAGGGAAATGGCCTTGTTCAGTATGTAGGAAAGGTGTCGGTAGGAACTCCATCCTCTGCCCCAAATGCAAACATGGGTACACAAGAGATGTAGCGGGATCTCAAGAAGCTTAACTAAGAAAGTAGGCTTCACATGTAGCAGCTGCACTGGGACAGCAAGCGGCAAACAGCCACAGGAAACAAGTACCACAAAACTCTGGGAGGGCTCTGTAGAAACAGTAGACAGCTTCTGCTACCTAGGTGGCCAAATTAGCAGCGGAGTTGTGTTCGGAAAGTACAATAACTAGGGTAAGAACGGGATGGAAGAAGTTCAGGGAGCTACTGCCACTGCTAGCTGCAAAAGGCTTTTCCCTCAATATGAAGGGCAGACTGTATGATGCATGTATACGAACAGCAATGTTACATGGTAGTGAGACCTGGGCGCTGTCTGTAGAAGACTTGCATAGATTAGAAAGAATCAAAGCTTGCATGCTCCGATGGATGTGTAATAGTAATATACACAAACGGCAAAGCATAAACGAATTGAGAGACTGAGCATAAGAGGAATCAAATGCTGTGTGCAGGAGAGGAGGTTGCGTTGGTATGGACATGTGATGTGTATGAAGGATGACAGCTGCATAAAAAGGTGCAGAGCACTGGAAGTCGATGGAAGCCACGGAGTGGGGAGACCCAAGAAGACCTGGGATGAGGTGATAAAAGCTGACCTTACCCAATTACACCTCTCAAAGGCGATTACACACGACCGTGACCTCTGGCGTCATTCAGTAATACAGAAGATCCGACCCCCCATGGGTACAAGCCAAAGCTGAAGCATATAGACAATATGCCCCCACCCCTCCCACTGCAAATTGGTCGTGGAGGTGCCACGGCAAAAAAGCACCGAGCCCACACTGTAAAGTGGATGTGTAGGCGCCACAGAAAAAAGCACCCAGCACTCACTGTAAATGAGGTTGGTGTTAGGAAGGGCATCCAGCTGTAGAAATCAAGCCAGAATCAGTTCCCATATGAGCAAGACATGGTTAGCCAACTGGCTACTGCCCACAACAAGACAACCCATCTAACCCATGCTAGCGTGGAAGAACAGACGTAAAACGGTGATGATGATGATGATATATGATAGATGGACTTTCTCATCATATTTCAACATATAAGGGTTCAACAATCTTCTCAATTCATTTTTTAATTTTCAAATTTATTTATACCTTCATGGCAGACAGTTCTCTATCCTCCACAGTCAGCAGCTAGTGCTTCAAAAGAAGTAAAAGATTTAATATTGTACTTCAGATTGTCTTTATATCTAAATAATGGTCTGCCTACATTACGTGCACCATTATGAAGTTGACAATATAACAATATTTTGAGTATGCAGTCTTCAGTCATCCCTAGAACATGACCAGCCCCTCTAAGTAGGATTGCATCAGTAATAGCTCCATCCCACCAATTTTGTACCTCATGAACAGATCAGCATTGGAGTGTCTATCAGAAAGTAAAAGTATAATTCTTTTGTTTGCATGCTTGTTATACTCAGAATCTGATCATTTATCCATATCCTTATCATAAGCAACTATACAATTTACTGAAATCGGTTGCTGTGACACCTACTCTAGTGAAAATCTGGTGCATTCAGCTACCAGCCCAGTCACTGCTCCCCGTCAAGCTGAAGAGGGAAAACTGTCCAAGTATTGGCTGCTCTCTGAGAATAAAATGCTCTATTAATGGCAGATTGATCTTTATTGGATCTTTGTCAATGAAGCACACCAGTTGATTTGTCAAATTGTTCATTATTCCTAATTAAAGCCAGATTTTTTTTTATCGATACTATGTCTGGAACTTAAAAATTCACTACGACCATCAACTGACATCATTTCAACAGTTTGAAACAGTAGTTCGGGATCTCTCTTGAAAACATGTATACTTGGTTGATCGGAATATCTATTGTCAGTTGAGTAAGATTAGAAACAGAATAAAATAGTACTGAAGTATGATTTGATTTTCTCTTTAGTTCAGTATCAAAATAACAGTTAAACAAATTCCAGATGTGTATAAGTGGGTTAATCAGTCAGTGTATAATAGTTGAAATATGTTCAAAATTTATGAAACAAATATTCAGATATTCAGTGAAAAGGAATCATAGGTAACAACTTAATAAGAAAAAGATAAAAAAACACCTCTAAAAATAATTGACCCTGAATTTTTGTGTGATGTTACATGGTGTATTATGTGAATAACTGCATCATATATATATAGTATATATACATGTGGTACTTTACCTGATTTTTCTCAACTATTAGGTGGATTGGCAGTATCTGTAGAGGATCGGACGCCATGCTTTGCAACATAGAGTTACGCCCCTTTATGGTCTGAGTTCAAATCCCGCTGAGGTTAACTTGGCTTTTCATCCTTACGGGGTCGATAGAATAAAGTACCAGTAGTGCACTGGGATAATTGCTGGCCTTGTGCCAAAAGTAGAAACAATTATTACAATTA
>OZ024741.1:112549428-112566928 GCA_964016885.1 Eledone cirrhosa | reverse complement strand
CTTTCGCTGAGCTGCCTACTAACTCAAATGGCTCGCAGTAATAAACAATGCCACTGACAACAACACTACTACTGCAATGAACAACACTAAATTTCCTATATACCACTTAGACCACCCACTCTCTCCACTGCCTATCAACCAAGAGCTTGACCACAAACTCTCCAGGCTTAAGCAGTCTATTTTTAGCAGATTACTGAAACATAAGAAGGTATTCCCTAACCTCTCCACAAAAGACCACCTCATTCTAAACAACATGTGAGAGAAGGACCTTGTATACCTACCTCCCTTCCAACAAAGGGAAAACATTCTGTGTTATCTCGAGGGACACATACAACAGCTTGACATATGAGCACCTTAACAATGGTGAATTATATACAGAAGTGACAGATATAGCAGCAATCCAAACTGAAGATCACATCAACACCACCTGGATGGATATCTGCAGACATAGATAACTCCCCAACAAATGTAAAATCAACCTCACCACCAGCAACAGCAGCCTAACAATGTTCTACCACCTCATTAAAACCCACAGAACCAGAGTTAATCTACAGATTATATCAATTGTCCTGAGTATAGAAGGACTCCTCTATAACATCTCTTGGTTCTTCTCCCAGATCCTCAAGCCTATGCTTACTACTTTTCTTGGACATGTCAGCAGCTCCAACGAAGTCATACAAAGACTACATCAACTACAACCTAACCAACTTAAACTCAACAGATATGCCTTTAGCCACGACGTTGTCTCCCTCTACAGGATAGTACCCGCTCATCCAGCAGTCAACCTAGTGACTGACTGCATCCTTTCATACAACATATACTGCTTCAACCTCACTCCACAAGATATACATCAGCTTCTATCCGTCATCATAGAAAATATATATTTCACTTTCTACCACCACACATACAAACAAACAACAGGCCTACCCATGGGGTCCAGTTTTTCAGGCTTTCAAGCCATCACCTATATGAACCAACTGGAACGTCAAGCGCTCAACACCTGCCGCTCCTGTGTTTTCTTCACCCAATACATAGATGATATACTCATCCTCACATCATCCCATGAGGAGGCCGACATAATATCTACAGCATTTTCAAACAGATAACAACATACAATTTACCACAGAACGCCTCAATAAAAATGGTTCCTTGTCTCTGCTGGACTTCCAACTTAGAGTAACAAAAGAAGGTACTATATACACCAACTTCTATAGGAAAGCTACCAGCAGAGACCTGTTTGTGCATTATAGATCAGCCCTTCCCCTTGATGCTAAAACTGGATGTATAAGAAATGAACTTACCTGTATCTGGAATAAATGTAGCAAGACAGAAGACCATATCACTCACACTGCACACTTCATAGACGTATTGAAGACGAATAGATACCCAACATCCACAGTGAATCGACTTAAGAATTGAAGGCGCCACAGGCATAAGACCTCTAACACTTGCTTCATGAAATTACTACATTTCAGCAAAAGCATAACCAGAGCTATCTGCAAAGAAGGACTGGACATACAATTAGCACACTCCGGCCCTTCACTGCATGGATACCTGTCTAAAAAGCAATCCAGAGACAACAACAATTATTGCTCGCTGACTAACTGCCCTATCTGCAATAGAGGTATGTGCCAGTGGACACACATGGTATACCGGATTGAATGTAACAAATGTAAGAAGTACTACAATAGTATCACGACTTAAGCACTCCACACTCGCATTAAAAAAATCCTCAACACACATGCATCCTCCTTTGAAAAACACATTGACAATTGTAGAAACATCAACCAGCATGTTACCACTACTATTAAAGACAGTGATAGCAATGTGAGCAATTTAAGTATTAAGGAAGCGTTGCTCATAAGTAGACTCAACCTGCAAAAAAATAATAGATTAGAACTCAGCACACAGTACTTGACATAAAAAGACACACCCACAGGCACACAAACTAAACATCTCATACAAAAAAGAAAACTGATTTCGTGAAATACTATATGGGCGATTGACGTCATTCTTGTGGAAAGTGAAATAACTGTAATAAAAATGCTTGAAAACGACTTCGAAAAATTTAAATCAAAATCAAAATTTAATCCCAAAGAGAGGAAGTTGGAATATTATCTACTGAAGGTTGCTTAAAACCTGAAGAAGGGACTTTTGGGACCCGAAATATTGGACAGAAAAAAGAAAAACAACAACAAAAAAACAAAACAAAGATTACCAGGTAACTTTTACTTTTCGTTACCTCATCTTACAGTTCATTTTGTATTGTTTAGTCTTCTATCTCTTTCAATGTTATATATATATATAAAACAAAGAAAGTGGTAAGATACCAGGTGGACCATAATGCACGAGAGTACTCGATACGTAGGGTACATATGTACTGAAAATAGTGTACACTCATAAGATTATATAGAATACATTATAAATGCCAGTGTTTATAATGTTTTACAACAAACATAATTAAATGGATGCTTGGGTACAAATACTTCAAATGTACACAATTTTTGTAGGCATATTTCATTATATATATATATATATACAGGTGTTACTTAAAATAGCATCTTGTTGGGTTTGATTTATTGTATAAAAATATAGATGTGTAGATGTCTATGTGTAAAATTGAGTGAAATTGTGTATAATGTATGTATATATATGTGCATATAAAACACATACGTACATGAAAGCATGCATAAATATATTCCTACAAAATGCACATACACATATTTCATATATAAACATTGGTGAGTGTCCCTCCAGAGAGATACAATCAGATATACACATACACATAAATGTGTATGTAAACACACTCAATCATGAGTGAGAATGCATATATATGCATATATATACATATATAGGGGTACTTAGTATCCTTGGACATATTAACTTCATTCATTATACTCCGTTATGTAGAGAACAAATCTGTTGTTCTATTTAGCTGCTATTTTTTTTAGTAGTAATTATACTCAGCAAGTCTGTGGTTTCCTGCTTTTACTTCGGACCGGTTTACATACGGGTCACTTTCACGACCTTTCAGACCTGTGTTAGCTGGCAGGAGATCATATATTTTATCGTTCCTGGGTCTTTTAGCCCTAGGAAAGGAAAATGCTTCTCTCATGAGCTTTGGTTTTCCATCAGATATCCATCGGATTTCTGAGGTTTTACAAAGCGAAACTGATCAGTAAGGGCCATTAGAAGAGGTAAATATTTATATTATATTTTTTAATTTATTTTGAAAAATTGGTTGAATTTTACTTGTTCTGCTTATCTTAATATTAAAGTTCTGGTATATCAAATTAATACCATTGAACAACTTTGAATCATAGACAACCTATGTATTTCTAGGGGTACTTAGTATCCTTGGACATATTAACTTCATTCATTATACTCCATTATGTAGAGAACAAATCTGTTCTATTTAGCTGCTATTTTTTTAGTAGTAATTGTAGACAGCAAGTCTGTGGTTTCCCGCTTTTATTTCGGACCGGTTTACATACGGGTCACTTTCACGACCTTTCAGACCTGTGTTAGCTGGTAGGAGGTCATATATTTTATCGTTCCTGGCTCTTTTAGCCCTAGGAAAGGAAAATGCTTCTCTGATGAGCTTTGGTTTTCCATCAGATATCCATCGGATTTCTGGGGTTTTACAAAGCGAAACTGATCAGTAAGGGCCATTAGAAGAGGTAAATATTTATATTATATTTTTTTATTTATTTTGAAAAATTGGTTGAATTTTACTTGTTCTGCTTATCTTAATATATATATATATATATATATATATATATATATATATATATATACACATACATACATACATACATACATACATACATACATACATACATACATACATACATACATACATACATACATTAAAAGCTACACAATGTGGAAGACATCTATGTACATAATATGAAAGAGTACTGGTGGAATGTTCCAGTAAAAACCCCAATAAAATGCAGGCATAACAGACCAGATATTATGATAGGGGACAGGGAGAAGAAAACATGCACAGTAGTGGAAATTAGCTGCCCACCAGATGCCAATATAATATCAAAGATTAGTGAAAAGGAGAATATTTATGCAGAACTGATGAGAAATCTGCAGATACTCCACCCTATTTACACCTTCAGATTTAGGCCTGTGATTATTGGGGTACTGGGATATGTTAGTAACTGCCTCAATACAAATCTTCAGACAGCATTTGAATGTCGCATCATATCCCTCCGACAACATCTACAAACCTCGAAGCGTAGGAGCCCGTCTCTCGAGCAAGTCTATCTGCATGAAACAGATAAAATTATGAAAGTTGGGAAGGAACTCCTCAAGAGATTTTCCCTGTGATAATAAAAAAACTCCACCCAGAGAAGTCGCTCAGCAGTATCGCAGTGAATCCATGGATGAAAAACTGCATGCTTATCAGATATGTTGCCAGGAAGCTCCAGAGTGAGAGTAATATAGATAAGGAAAGTAGTCTACCTTGGACCAACAACCGCTATATTGACTCCCACTTTGAATGATACGCTTTTGCAATCCAAGAACAGGAAATTAACACGAAATACCTGATTCACAAAAGAGATATGGATGCAGACAAAACACCTAGATGTGCTAACAAGTGCAGACTCTGCAGAATTAACATTGAAGATGTCACCCATGTCATCAGCAGCTGCACAAAGATGTCATCGCAGTACTATCTACCTATGAGGCATGATGTAGTGGCCAAAACACTGTACAATGCAATCCGTAGAAAAGATAGCCCCGATAATAAACACATTAAAAGCTACACAATGTGGAAGACATCCATATACATAATATGAAAGAGTTCTGGTGGAATGTTCCAGTAAAAACCCCAATAAAATGCAGGCATAACAGACCAGATATTATGATATGGGACAGGGAAAAGAAGGCATGCACAGTAGTGGATGTTAGCTGTCCAGCAGATGCCAATATAATATCAAAGATTAGTGAAAAGGAGAATATTTATGCAGAACTGATGAGAAATCTGCAGATACTCCACCCTATTTACACCTTCAGATTTATGCCTGTGATTATTGGGGTACTGGGATATGTTAGTAACTGCCTCAATACAAATCTTGAGAAGCTGGGCTTCACAGGAACAGAAAGAACACAACTAGTTAGGAAATTAGAAGTACAATCCATTAATGGAACAGTAAAAATATGTAAAACATTCCAAAAATGTTGCACCTAATAACTTCATATACACATGTACAGATACAAAGCATATACACATGCACACATACAACTCAAAACATCCACATCCACACATACAATAACATCCATATCTACACATGCATGCATACATACATACATATCTACCTAGTTGATGTTGTGTAAATTCCAATGAGAGAGTCTTGTGTCTATGTTAGAAACTGACTCTCTCTCTATTGGTAAAACTTTGTGAAATTATAAAACCAGAAGAACATACATACATATATATACATACATACGTATATATACATACACACATATATATACATACATATATACATACATATAAACATATATATATATATATATATATATACATACATATAGAATTTCAACCAAGATGCAGCGTGGCTAAAAGAAATCCAAAAGAACTATTGCTCCTACACTACAACAAAAACATACAAAATAAGTGAGGTTACTCTTGAGACTGTGATAGGAAAACTTCAAGATAAGAAAACACCAGGAAGAGCATGATTGTCGGCTACTGGTACAAAAAAACTGATATTCTATCGGAGGTATCTTACTGACCTCTACCAACAAGTTCTTAAGGGAGATACACTTATACCAGAATGGTTGACATTAGCACAACCATTACTAGTCCCCAAGAACAAAGACACCCACTTGGCAAAAAACTACTGACCCATTGCATGCCAGAACCTGATGTTTAAGATGTATACAGCCTGCCTGAACCTATTCCTCCAAGATCACTGTGAAAATAATAACATCATCACAGATGAACAAGCAGCTGGAAAGAAAGGGGTTTGGGATGTGCTGAACAACTCCTAATCAACAAAACTGCGGTGTCGAAGATGCGACAACTTAGGAGGAATATGTCTACAGTCTGACTGGACTACAGGAAAGCTTTCGATTCTGTTCCCCACTCTTGGATGATAGAGGCCCTCCAACTTGCTAAAGTCCCAGACATTATTATCAGTGCCATAGAGAAGCTGTCTTCTTCTTGGGCTACTATCCTAAAGTTAAAGACAGAGAAGGAGGACTCTATTTTAACTGATAAAATAAAATATCGCAGGGGTATACTTCAGGGAGATAGTCTCTCTGTGATATTATTCATCCTGTCATTAAACCCCTTGTCCTTTCTGTTCAAGAAATGTGAAGGATACACCATTGGCTCACAGGAGGACAGAAATACGGACCTAACCCATAATTTCTATGTGGATGATCTGAAACTCTATGCCAAGAACATGGATGGGATGAGGAAAAATCTTGACCTGGTGACAACGTTCTCGAAGGATATAGGAATGGAGTTTGGCCAAGATAAATGCTCATATATCACTGTCAAGTGAGGAAAAACAACAACCCAATCTAGCAACATTGTCAACAATGGCTTAACTGTTTTACCGATATCTGATGAGGGGTGCTACAGATACCTGGGGATAGATGAGAACGTATCCTATAATGGTATCTATAATAAGGAATGCGTAACCATGGAATACTACACCTGATTAAGAAAGATATGGTCATCGGAACTCTCTGAAATCTGAGCAGTTGATGTTAGAACTCGAAAAATACTAAACAACACCGGAAACTTCCACATCAACAGTGACATAGACCGCCTTTACTTGCAACGTAAGCAGGGAGACAGAGGCCTAACATCGGTCCAGACAGCATTTGAATGTCGCATCATATCCCTCCGACAACATCTACAAACCTCGAAGCGTAGGAGCCCGTCTCTCGAGCAAGTCTATCTGCATGAAACAGATAAAATTATGAAAGTTGGGAAGGAACTCCTCAAGAGATTTTCCCTGTGATAATAAAAAAACTCCACCCAGAGAAGTCGCTCAGCAGTATCGCAGTGAATCCATGGATGAAAAACTGCATGCTTATCAGATATGTTGCCAGGAAGCTCCAGAGTGAGAGTAATATAGATAAGGAAAGTAGTCTACCTTGGACCAACAACCGCTATATTGACTCCCACTTTGAATGATACGCTTTTGCAATCCAAGAACAGGAAATTAACACAAAATACCTGATTCACAAAAGAGATATGGATGCAGACAAAACACCTAGATGTGCTAACAAGTGCAGACTTTGCAGAATTAACATCGAAGATGTCACCCATGTCATCAGCAGCTGCACAAAGATGTCATCGCAGTACTATCTACCTATGAGGCATGATGTAGTGGCCAAAACACTGTACAATGCAATCCGTAGAAAAGATAGCCCCGATAATAAACACATTAAAAGCTACAGCAATGTGGAAGACATACATATACATAATATGAAAGAGTTCTGGTGGAATGTTCCAGTAAAAACCCCAATAAAATGCAGGCATAACAGACCAGATATTATGATAGGGGACAGGGAGAAGAAAGCATGTACAGTAGTGGAAATTAGTTGCCCAGCAGATGCCAATATAATATCAAAGATTAGCGAAAAGGAGAATATTTATGCTGAACTGATGAGAAATCTGCAGATACTCCACCCTGATTACACCTTCAGATTTAGGCCTGTGATTATTGGGTACTTGGGTATGTTAGTAACTGCCTCAATACAAATCTTAAGAAGCTAGGCTTCACAGGAACAAAAAGAACACAACTAGTTAGGAAATTACAAGTACAGTATAAAAATATGTAAAACATTCCAAAAATGTTGCATCTAATAACTGCATATACACATGTACAGATACAAAACATATACACATGCACACATACAACTCAAAACATACACATCCACACATACAATAACATCCATATCTACACATGCATTCCATGCATACATAATCTACCTAGTTGATGTTGTGTAAATTCTGATGAGAGAGTCTTGTGTCTATGTTAGAAACCGATTCTCTCTCTATTGGTAAAACTTTGTGAAATTATAAAACCAGAAGAATATACATATATATACATACATATATCCATACATACATATACATATACAGACATCCAAATGAAATTTGGTGAGTCCAAGTGTGCATATTTGGCAGTAAAACGTGGAAGAGCTAGAAATCTAGAGATGAACGGCCTGACAATACAACCTCTACAGTCAGGTGACAACTACAGATATCTTGGACAGGAAGAGAATGTCAGATATGATGGACCCATAAATAAGGAGAGAACTAGAACTGAATACCTCAGAAGAGTAAAGAAAATAGGGTCATCAGAACTGTCAGCGTACAACAAATACATTGCCCACAATACTTATGCTGTGTCAATTCTAACGCCAACATTTGGCCTGCTGAACTGGTCATTGCAAGAACTAAGTGAGATGGATGTTAGAACTCGCAACCTTCTCAGTGTTACTGGGAACTTTAACATCAATGGTGATGTGGATAGGCTATACTTCTCACGCAAGGATGGTGGCAGGGATCTAAAATCCATATTAACATCATATGAGACCCGGATAGTAACACTAAAGCAACATTTTCAACAGAGGAAAAAGGTTGGCAACCATCTTGCCCAGGTTTGTGAGCATGAAAAAAAAATATCATTAGAATAGCCACTGATCTGGAGGAGAGATATGGAATAAAGCCTGATATAAATCTCTCACCCAGAGAAATCGGAAGATCCTATTCAATGTTCAAACAAGATGAAAAAATTGACCAATTTACAGAAAAAGTTGTGCATGGATACTTGAGGCGTAAAACTCAGACCATAGAGGGGATAAACCACTCAAAAAGCCTGGCATGGAGTTCCGACAAGTTTATGACATCACACCTTGAAGGATATCTCTATGCAATGCAGGAACAAGAACTCCCTACCAAATATCTGCTGCACAAAAGGGGTGGGCCATCAGCTGACAATAAATGTAGGCTATGTAAAGCAAAGATCGAGGATGTAAGCCACATTGTTGCCAGCTGCGAAAGAATGTCATCTCGCTACTACCTCCCATGAGACACGATGGGATAGCTAGAACCATCTGGAACGCACTTCGGAAAACAAAATTAACAACAAACGAGGGAGAATATATTGAGACAGATGGCACTAAGGAATACTGGTGGAACCTGAAAATAAAACCTGCTACCAAATTAAAGCACAACCGGCCTGATATTGTTGCTTGGGACCACACACTGAAAACGTGTTCTGTTGTGGAGATCAGCTGCCCACTTGATGTTAACGTTGTCAGAAAAATACAGGAGAAGGAGGACATCTACGGACCATTGATGAGTTTACAAAACCAGTATCCAAGATACACCTTTAGCTTCATACCCATCATTATTGGAGCTACGGGTTATATACCAACCCGCTTGGACCAAAGTATGACTGAACTTGGATTTACGGAAAAAGAGCGCAGTTCCCTAATACATAGTCTACAAATGGCTGCAATAGCTAGCACCTTCAAAATTTTCAAAACATTCTTGCGATTCAAGGGATGACAATTTCTTTTCTTTTACAACCTTGCCACCAGGAAGGTGGCCAGTCAAAACAATATACTCGAAATTAAGAGAAAGAGATAACATATATATACATACATATATATATATACATATATATACGTACATACATATACATATATATATATATACATACGTATATATACATGGTGGTTGCCAACTTGTTTTCGAGTACGGCCACTACTTTATATCCATGTAGGAGAACCCCTACCGATGCGCTGAACGAGTGTGACGTTTTAGTCCAACCAGCGACTTGAAAACTCTGCTACAAACACTACACTTGTGACAATTATTGACACATAGTGCTGGGTCCATGGTACCATGTGACGACAAGTTGAGAGAGATCTCCAGATATAAAGCAATACCTGTGCCGTGAAGCTTTTATAGTGAGCAAAGGCACTGCACAAAGCCAGTCCCACTCTCTTAACCAAGATGATATTTACCATAAAGAAGAACAAGTCAACATCATTGGATACCATCAGGGTTGCAGGTGTTATATCAGAGTTTTCCTTCTCCTAGAATTCTGCCTTGACAAAGGCTAAGGGGTCATCTCTCCCGTGAATTTTGGATGGCCATTGACTCTTAAGAGCTCCTTTGCCCTTTGACAGGTTTTGCTTTTAGTCTTGCAGGATGTCCAAAGTCACCCTCCTCACCAAGAAAC
Source organism: Eledone cirrhosa (assembly GCA_964016885.1). NCBI lineage: Eukaryota > Metazoa > Mollusca > Cephalopoda > Octopoda > Eledonidae > Eledone > Eledone cirrhosa. Next base: position 112,556,690 of record OZ024741.1, on the reverse strand, counting down.
CTTAGTGGGGTTGCCAGTTTAGTCGCCAACGACCCGACCATGAGAGGTTGTACTGGGATACATGTTACCAGTAGCACCAACTGGTGACCTGACATAAATGTACATATATACATACATATATATACATACATATATATATATACATACATATATGTATAGATATATATACATACATACATACATACATACATATATATATATACATGGTGGCTGCCCACTCGTTTTCGAGTACGGCCACTACTTTATATCCATGTAGGAGAACCCCTACCGAAGCGCTGAACGAGTGTGACTTTTTAGTCCAGCCAGCGACTTGAAAACTCTGGTACAAACACTACACTTGTGACAATTATTGACACATAGTGCTGGGCCCATGGTACCATGTGAGGACAAGTGCAGAGAGATCTCCAGATATCAACAGAGTTGCAGGTGTTATATCAGAGTTTTCCTTCTCTTAGAATTCTGCCTTGACAAAGGCTAAGGGGTCATATATATATATATACATATATAAATATACATACATACATATACATACATACATATATATACATACATACATATACATACATACATACATATACATACATATATATATATATACATATATTTATATATATATATACATATATTTATATATATATACATATATTTATATATATACATATATATATATATATATATATATATATATATGAAACAAAAACAAAGGGTGCTTACTTCATCAATTAATCTTTATTTGCTGACAGTGTTTCGTCTTTGCATAATTGCAGTACTCATCAGAGCGTTATAAAGAGGAATTAGATCAATAGTATAAACTCTACGATCCATGTGTAGCACAGAGGACTAAGAAGAGTGCGGCGCTTGGACGACGCGTCACCGCTAAAAGCCGATACTTATAAGACCAAAATCAGTTACAATAATTAAAGATAAGGAAAAATAAAAGATAAGGAAATTAAAGATAAGAGATAAAACGTAAAGAGTAGAGTCTAGAAGTAAGGATAACATGAAGATAACAATAAAGTGATGATAATATAAGAAAATATAAAAAAATTATAAAAAATAATCAAAATAAAAATGAGAATAAAACTAGGTGATGAAAATAAAGATAAAAATAAAAATGAAACATAAAAGATAACACATTATATAAGCAATGCAAATAAATGTACTTGTAGACAGTAAAGGATTTCAGAGGTGACAGTTTAAGAATAATATCAACGAAAGTGAATGATGTAGGCAGAGTCAGATATAGCGGGAGCCAGATAAAACGATCATATAGTGGAATTCCATGTATCCATCACATTATGGCAACAAGTGTTATAGGTGGCGTTCAAATGCAATTTATGTGTGTGGTTCACAGAACATATAGGTCGCTAAAGGAAGGCGTAGTGGAAACAGGTGAAAGCAATCATCACGGATATCAGTAGAATATAACGTTTGCGTGTGTGTGTGTAAGTCTAACTAGACCTACGTACATACACACACACTCATATATATATATATACATACATACATGTATCTACGTGTTCCATTCGTTCGTGTTACCCCTTACGACTACAATACCATCCACTCCAGTCTCATGTTGAGATCAATACCTCCGCATCATAGCTGTGGAGTTGTGAATCCATGCAATCCTAAGTTTCCCAGCATACCACGTGGTGTAACGAATGACTTAAATTATCCAAGTCATATAAGTATAGATGTAATTATACATATCAAGCTGTAAGGTAATATATATATATATATATATATATATATATACATACATATATATATATATACATATATATATATATATATATATATATATATATATATATATATATATATATATATATATATATATATGTATATATATATATATATATATATATATATATATATATATATATATATATATATATATATATATGTATATATATATATATATATATAATGTCAGGTCACCACAGTTGGTGCTACTGGTAACATGTATCCCAGTACAACCTGTCTCATGGTCGGGTCGTTGGCGACTAAACTGGCAACCCCACCAAGGTTTCTTGGTGAGGAGGGTGACTTTGGACATCCTGCAGGACTAAAAACAAAACCTGTCAAAGGGCAAAGGAGCTCTTAAGAGTCAATGGCCATCCAAAATCACCGGGAGAGATGACCCATTAGCCTTTGTCAAGGCAGAATTCTAGGAGAAGGAAAACTCTGATATAACACCTGCAACCCTGATGGTATCCAATGATGTTGACTTGTTCTTCTTTTTGGTAAATATCATCTTGGTTAAGAGAGTGGGGCTGGCTTTGTGCAGTGCCTTTGCTCACTATAAAAGCTTCACGGCACAGGCATTGCTTTATATCTGGAGATCTCTCTGCACTTGTCGTCACATGGTACCATGGGCCCAGCACTATGTGTCAATAGTTGTCACAAGTGTAGTGTTTGTACCAGAGTTTTCAAGTCGCCGGCTGGACTAAAAAGTCTCAGTCGTTCAGCGCATTGGTAGGGGTTCTCCTACATGGATATAAAGTAGTGGCCGTACTCGAAAACGAGTTGGCAGCCACCATATATATATATATTACCTTAAAGCTTGATATGTATAATTACATCTATACTTATATGACTAGGATAATTTAAGTCATTCGTTACACCACGTGGTATGCTGGGAAACTTAGGATTGCATGGATTCACAACTCCACAAGCTGTAAGGTAATATATATATATATATATATATACATATATATATATATATATATATATATATATATAACGAAGGAAATGTGGTAAGGAACCAGGTGGACCATAACGCACCAAAGTACTCAATACTTGAGGTAGTAGAGTGGGTAATAGGAACCAGTAAGACCCCGACAGCTGAGCTCAAGCCGTTTCGACAGTCCAGAATTAGCCGTCGAAACGGCTTGAGCTCAGCTGTCGGGGTCTTATTGGTTCCTATATATATATATATATATATATATATATATACATATATATATATATATATATATATATATATATATATATATATATATATATATATATATATACATATATATATATATATATACATATATATATATATACATATATATATATATATATATATATATATACATATATATATATATATATATATATATATACATATATATATATATATATACATATATATATATATATATACATGTATATATATATATATATATATATATATATATATATATATATATATATATATATATATATATATATATATATATATATATATATATATATATATATATATACATATATATATATACACTTATATATCCATATATATATATATGGTGGCTGCCAACCCGTTTTCGAGTACGGCCACTACTTTATATCCATGTAGGAGAACCCCTACTGATGCGCTGAACGAGTGTGACTTTTTAGTCCAGCCAGCGACTTGAAAACTCTGGTACAAACACTACACTTGTGACAATTACTGACACATAGTGCTGGGCCCATGGTACCATGTGACGACAAGTGCAGAGAGATCTCCAGATATAAAGCAATGCCTATGCCGTGAAGCTTTTATAGTGAGCAAAGGCACTGCACAAAGCCAGTCCCACTCTCTTAACCAAGATGATATTTACCAAAAAGAAGAACAAGTCAACATCATTGAATACCATCAGGATTGCAGGTGTTATATCACAATTCTAGGAGAGGGAAAACTCTGATATATATATATATATATTTATATATATAACGAAGGAAATGTGGTAAGGAACCAGGTGGACCATAACGCACCAAAGTACTCAATACTTAGGGTAGTAGAGTGGGTAATAGGAACAAGTAAGACCCCGACGGCTGAGCTCAAGCCGTTTCGACGGCTAATTCTGGACTGAATGAAAATTTATTCTGGTATTTAAATAGCCGAGCTTATCAAGGGGTAATTCCATATATGGTCAAAGAGATAATCACCAGGATTGGTCACATCACAAGTTAGTAGTAAATCTGTGATGGCAAATTGGTGGGGGAAGGGGTAGCTAAACCTGCCGGTAGGAGAAAAAGGGAGAGGGGTGGAGTAGACCCATTCATGCGTTGGTAGTGCCGGCTACAGCTGGGCGAGAGGTCAAAGAGGATACTGGGGAGGGGGAGGGGGAGGAAGTCGAAACGGTAAGTAGAACAATAAAGGGTAAAACTATAAAAAGTACTGAGAGAGAAAAAAAAAAAGCAAAGTCTGGTTACTAAGACTTAAGTCTCTCGCTATTGCTAGGCTAAAGAAATACATAAATAAATAAATAAACAAATAAGTGAATAAAAGAATAGATAAATAAATTTAAAAAAAACCCATACGTACATATATATATATGTGTGCATGTATGTATATATATACATACTACTGTACGTCTGTATACATATATGTATGTACGTATTTTTTTGCGGGACCCTGAATTATATTCTCGTACTAGTTTACCTTCTTGCACTGGGTGGTTGCTGGCCCTGTGATTGGGGTAGAAACCTTCATTATTCCGTGGTAGTCTCTTTAGTTTTTTGCCCCCCTTGTTGACCCGTCACCGTACGATACACGCACTTATACCTCGTATAAGGGTCCCTTCATTTCCGTCCCACCTAGTTTATTTTGATTATTATTATTTTTTTTTTTTTATTATTATTCATTATATATATATATATATATTTTTTAAATTTATTTATCTATTCTTTTATTCACTTACTTGTTTATTTATGTATTTATGTATTTCTTTAGCCTAGCAATAGCGAGAGACTTAAGTCTTAGTAACCAGACTTTGCTTATTTTTTTTTCTCTCTCAGTACTTTTAATAGTTTTACCCTTTATTGTTCTACTTACCGTTTCGACTTCCTCCCCCTCCCCCTCCCCAGTATCCTCTTTGACCTCACGCCCAACTGTAGCCGGCACTACCAACGCATGAATGGGTCTACTCCACCCCTCTCCCTTTTTCTCCTACCGGCAGGTTTAGCTACCCCTTCTCCCACCAATTTGCCATCACAGATTTACTACTAACTTGTGATGTGACCAATCCTGGTGATTATCTCTTTGAACATATATGGAATTACCCCTTGATAAGCTCGGCTATTTAAATACCAGAATAAATTTTCATTCAGTCCAGAATTAGCCGTCGAAACGGCTTGAGCTCAGCCGTCGGGGTCTTACTTGTTCCTATTACCCACTCTACTACCCTAAGTATTGAGTACTTTGGTGCGTTATGGTCCACCTGGTTCCTTACCACATTTCCTTCGTTATCTAGCTCCTATCCCCGTAGTAGAGCACTTTCCGACCCTACCACGCCGTATCCAGACTTTTTCCGCTAAGCTCAATTTCTTTCACCCGCACCATGCGAAAACACAACATCGACTTCTCTACCAAGAACATCCCAATCCCACCGAAAAAACTTTACCTTCGGATGCTCACGCAAAAAAATCGATCTATTTACGAAAAGACTTAGATGGAGAACTTTTTTCTACGACAGATTTTGCGACAATCAGGACTTCGGTACCAAGGAGAGATTCGGATTTATTACCTACAAATCCCCCCCCCCAACCCTTTGCTCTCACCCTTCGAGAATGACCTCTTCCAACTGGTCAAGAACCTTAAATTCAAACCCAGACACAACCGATTCCTACAAAAACTCCGTAGCAACTTAACAGAGTATGATAACACCAATGACATCATGGTGCATTCGGATAAAACTGGGAACCTATACTTTGTCAACCCCGACAGATACCACACACTGATCAGGAGCAGCCTAAACTCCACCTATAAAAAGGCTAACCACTCATGCATCGAGGACATTAATCGAGATGGACAACAAATTACCTCCAGCCTCGGGGTCGCCGACCGCACCGAACCCCTAGACCCACGGACACCCTACCACAAATCCGATTTCAACCGTAAACCATCTATCAGGCTTATAAACCCAACGAAGTCCGACATAGGGAGAATCAGCAAAAAAATCCTAGACCGCGTGATACCAAAAGTCAAGCAACACGCCCGACTTAGCCTATGGATCAACACCCAGGAAGTTATCTCATGGTTCAGCAATATGGAGGATAAACGAGACACTAAATTTATCCAGTTCGACATAGAGAGCTACTATGCTTCAATCACCTTACCGCTACTTACTGCCGCCTTGGACTTCGCCGAAGCACTTGTGCCCATCACCGACCAGGAAAGAAACATCATCCTCCACGCCAGGAAGACAGTCTTACTCTTTGACAACTCCAAATGGATAAAAAGAGCTCCCGACTCACCCTTCGACGTCAGCATGGGCGCTACGGATTCGGCGGAGGTCACAGATCTTAGAGGATTATTCCTTATAGCCAAACTCACCGATATGTTTCCTGCTTTCGGTGGTGGATTGTACCGTGATGATGGGCTCCTTACCGTTAAAGTGTACAACCCCAGTAGTACAGATCGGGTCCGTAAACAATTAATCAGCTTCTTCCGCGACTGGGGATTTAAAATAACCCTACAAACGTCCCTGACCCGAGTTAATTTCCTGGACGTTACCCTCGATCTCAATAATGACCTGTACTACCCATACAGGAAACCCAATGACAACCTGCACTACATCCACCGCCGATCTAACCAGCCTAGGAACATCACCAACAACCTGGTCAAAAACATCTCCCTCCGCATATCCCGTTTGTCAGCTAATGAGAAGATATTCGATGAACATGCGCCTTACTACAACCAGGCCCTCAAGCGGAGTGGTTTCCGGGAGGAAATATCCTACTGTCCAGCTCCCATCAGCGGAACCAGCAGGCGACACCGCCGCTCACGCAATCTAACATGGTTCAATCCTCCCCCACAACGTCGAGGTGACAACTCCCATCGGGAAAATTTTCTTTAGGCTCATTGAAAAACACTTCCCACCACAACACCGCTACCACAACATAATTAACAAAAATACCATCAAACTCTCTTACAGCACTACACCTAACTTCGCACAAAACATCGTCTCCTCCAACAACAAAAAACTCAACCCCGATGGAAGAAACAACCTAAATAGCAGTGGAGAGCCGACCAGGTGGTGCAACTGTCCTGATAGATCCAGTTGCCCCCTCGACAACAGATGCAGAGACCGTAATGTGATCTACCAGTGCAACGTGAGCACGGACACCTCCAACAAAGCTTATATAGGTTTAACTGCATGTGACTTCAAGACCCGGCTATACCAACACAGACATACCTTCCGAAACCCGGCCCGGCGTCACGCCACTACACTTTCGGGCCACATATGGGACCTCAAGGACAACAACATCAACTATGATCTCAC
>OZ024741.1:112541928-112544428 GCA_964016885.1 Eledone cirrhosa | reverse complement strand
AAAACCCGACAACCACCTGATCACCTATAGATCAGGGGAGCATTCTAGTCAGATAGATTTTATCCTCATCAGTGGACGCGTAAACACAAAAGCCTTCCCTAGTGAGGAATGTACCTCCCAACATAACTTAGTTGTCAGCGACCTCACGGTCAGAACTAGACGAACCTGGAAACAGAAGCCAACCTGGAGTAGAAAGATCTGGAAGCTGAAAAACCCCTCAGCCAGTAACAGATTTAAAGATATTTTATTCAACGCCTACGACAGTAAAGAAGAACAGATAGAGACATTCAATGTAGAAGAGTACTGGGAGTTCCTAAAATATAACTTACTAGAGGCGACGGATGAGATCTGTGGCTGGAGTATGACCACAAGCAGGAGGAGAGTGACTTGGTGGTGGAACAATAAGGTAGATGAGGCAGTTAAGGCCAAGAGACAGGCATGGAAAGAATGGAAGAACGGGGAAGCAGGGTACATTACATAGAGACCAAGAGGGAAGCTAGGCGACAAGCTAAGAGGGAAGCAGAGGATAGAAAATTCAAGCATGTTTTGCAACGTGAGGACCAGAAACAGGAGGTATTCAAGATTGCGAGGCAGTGTGTCAGAGAGAATTGTGATGTCATTGGGGAGAAGTGTATATGGAATGATAAAGGTGAGCTTGCCCTCACAAGTGCTGAGAAGAAAGATGCATGGAAGAGCCATTACGATAGATTACTAAATGAGGAGAATGCATGGGAAGAAGATACCCTACCCTAAGTAGACCCTATAGAGGGGCTAGCAGTACAAGTCAGCAGCAGCGTAGTAAGTAAGGCAATCAAAGATATGAAGATGGGGAAGGCAACCGGTCCATCGGGTATAGCTGCCGAGATGCTGAAGGCATCTGGGTCTGTAGGTCACACTATAACCACACGTATTGTTAACCAGGTAATACTAGGTGTCATACCAAAAGATTGGTGCAGTAGTATTATTGTCAACTGCTACAAAGGTAAAGGTGATGCACTAGATAGAGGAAACTATAGAGGTATAAAGCTGATGGACCAGGTCATGAAAGTAACAGAAAGAGTTATAGCACAGTTGATTAGGGACCGGGTGAAACTAGATGAGATGCAATTTGGGTTTGTACCAGGAAGAGGCACCACTGATGCCCTCTTCCTTGTGAGGCAGTTACAGGAAAAGTACCTAGCCACTCTACCTGGCATTCATCGTTCTCGAGAAAGCCTTTGACAGAGTTCCACGTGCTATAATCTGGTGGGCTCTTAGAAAACTAGGAGTAGATGAATGGCTTGTGAAAGCTGTACAAGCCATGTATAGAAGAGCAGTCAGCAAAGTTAGGATTAGCAATGAGTATAGCGAGGAATTTAGCGTACAGGTTGGTGTCCACCAGGGCTCTGTTCTTAGCCCTCTCCTGTTCATCATAGTCCTGCAGGCAATAACGGAGGAGTTTAAGACCGGATGCCCATGGGAACTCCTGTATGCTGATGACCTCGCACTTATAGCTGAATCTATGGTAGAACTAGAGAAGAAATTCCAAACTTGGAAGCAGGGACTAGAAAGAAAGGGTCTCAAAGTCAACCTGACAAAGACTAAGGTCCTTGTAAGTAGACTAGAAAACAGAACCCATATCCCATCAGGGAAATGGCCTTGCTCAGTATGTAGGAAAGGTGTCGGTAGGAACTCCATTTTCTGCCACAAATGCAAACAATGGATACACAAGAGATGTAGCGGGATGTCAGGAAGCTTAACTAAGAATGTAGGCTTCACATGTAGCAGTTGTGCTGGAACAGCAAGCAGCAAACAGCCACAGGAAACAATACCACAAATCTCTGGGAGGGCTCTGTAGAAACAGTAGACAGCTTCTGCTACCTAGGTGACCGAATTAGCAGCGGAAGTGGGTGTTCAGAAGGTACAATAACTAGGGTAAGAACGGGATGGAAGAAGTTCAGGGAACTACTGCCACTGCTAGCTGCAAAAGGCTTTTCCCTCAAAATGAAAGGCAGACTGTATGATGCGTGTATACGAACAGCAACGTTACATGGTAGTGAGACCTGGGCGCTGAAGGTGGAAGACTTACGTAGATTAGAAAAAAACGAAGCCTGCATGCTCCGATGGATGTGTAATAGTAATATACGCGAACGGCAAAGCATAAATGAATTGAGAGAGAGACTGAGCATAAGAGGAATCAAATGCTGTGTGCAGGAGAGGCGGTTGCGTTGGTATGGACATGTGATGCGTATGAAGGATGAGAGCTGCATAAAAAGGTGCAGAGCACTAGAAGTCAATGGAAACCGCGGAGTGGAGAGACCCAAGAACACCTGGGATGAGGTGATAAAAGCCGACCTTAACCAATTACACCTCTCAAAGGCGATGACACACGACCGTGACCTCTGGCGTCACGCAGTAATACAGAGTACCCGATCTCCCATGGTCGTGTAGGCGCCACGGAAAAAAAAGCACCCAGCACTCACTGTAAATGAAGTTGGTGTTAGGAAGAGCATCCAGCTGT
>OZ024741.1:112391928-112536928 GCA_964016885.1 Eledone cirrhosa | reverse complement strand
AATAAAGCAATGCAGATATCGGATAAGAAGCACTCTACAGTTTGTAGGACTGGAGTATGCATAATATAAGATCAAAAGATGGTTAAAGGAGTTCCATGTATTTTATTATGCGCATTTCAAAAACAAACATCATCATGCAGTAATATTTGTGTTTTTATCAGATAAAACAGGAGAACATGATATGAAGGCTAAAAAACACTTGTGGATAGTGCAGTTTTAAATCAACATATGAAAAGCGGTTTTAGATTGATGTGTGATATTGGGAAAAATATTTTATTTAGAGAGGGGTGGGGGGTGGAAAGGATGAAAAGGGAAGGAGATGAGAGGGAGAGATGGGTGATAGAGAGAAAGAGATAGTTTTTATAACTGAGAGGAGATATATTGTTTTACATAGAGAGGTTGAAAACCGTTGGAAGATAATGTATAAATTAAAAATTTTGAAAATTAACGAAGGGAGGATATGTGCGAGGAAAAAATATTTTATTTAGGGAGGGGTGGTGGAAAGGATGAAAAAAGGGGGAGGAGATGAGAGTGAAGGTGGAGAGGGAGAGATGGGTGATAGAGAGAAAGAGATAGTTTTTATAACTGAGAAAAAGATATATTGTTTTAACATAGAGAGGTTGGGAACCGTTGGAAGATAATGTATAAATTAAAGGAATTTGAAAATTAACGAAGGGAAATTATGTATGAAGATAGAGAGAAAAAAAATAATAATTGTGGATGAATATTCTAACGTCAAAAAAAGAAATGTATGTATTGTGGCAATTTCAAAATTAACGAAGAGAAAAATTATTAATGTTTGTGTGTAGAAGGATTTGAGAAAAATAATGTGAAGTTAAAGTTTGTATATTGAAGGAATTGATAATATATGCGAATAAAGAGTTGATATGTATTAATAATGAGTTCGTTGATGGGGAGAAAAAAATAATAAATTAAGGATGAAATTGAGATTAAAAAGATTTATGATAGAGAGAAAAAATAATAATGATTGCGGATGAATATTCTAACGTCAAAACAAATGTATATGTTATGATTTTACAAGGTGAAGATAGAATGAGGGTAATGAGTAAACAAGTATTATAGAGTGTATAATGCCCTTTAAAGTAAGGTAGATGGGTATATTTTAAAGAGGTGTATGTATATGTGCCTTTGAGAAAAGATTCTAAATTGATAAAGAATTGAATATTAACTGTATACTTTGTGAAAAGTTCTATGGAATTTATGCAGGCAGATAGAAAACAAATCTGTGCGTCTATTTATTATAGAATCTAGGTTAGAGATAATGTTAAATGTCCTCTCAACAACCATTGTCTCGATAAAAACTTAATTTATGAATGTAAAATTATAACTAGCACCAATTCCTTCACCTATTTTGGCTCCACTTCCACCTCTTTTAAAGCTCGTCTCTATAATCATCATTCATCTTTCAAATACAAACTTAAAAGAACTAACACTGCTCTCTCAGAACTCATATGGTCCTTAAAAGACAAAAACATTAAATATACCATCTTTTGGAAGATTTCTTCTGCATCCTCATACTTGAACAGCTCTCTATCTAAAATCTGTAATCTCTGCCTAAATGAAAAATTTACCATTATCTCTAACCTAGATTCTATAATAAATTGACGTTAGAATATTCATCCACAATTATTATTTTTTTCTCTCTATCTTCATACATAATTTCCCTTCGTTAATTTTCAAATTCCTTTAATTTATACATTATCTTCCAACGATTCCCAACCTCTCTATGTTAAAACAATATATCTTTTTCTCAGTTATAAAAACTATCTCTTTCTCTCTATCACCCATCTCTCCCTCTCCACCTTCACTCTCATCTCCTCCCCCTTTTTTTCATCCTTTCCACCCCCCCTCCCTAAATAAAATATTTTTTCCTCGCACATATCCTCCCTTCGTTAATTTTCAAAATTTTTAATTTATACATTATCTTCCAACGGTTTTCAACCTCTCTATGTAAAACAATATATCTCCTCTCAGTTATAAAAACTATCTCTTTCTCTCTATCACCCATCTCTCCCTTTCATCTCCTTCCCTTTTCATCCTTCCCCCCCCCACCCCTCTCTAAATAAAATATTTTTCCCAATATCACACATCAATCTAAAACCACTTTTCATATGTTGATTTAAAACTGCACTATCCACAAGTGTTTTTTAGCCTTCATATCATGTTCTCCTGTTTTATCTGATGAAAACACAAATATTACTGCATGATGATGTTTGTTTTTGAAATGCGCATAATAAAATACATGGAACTCCTTTAACCATCTTTTGATCTTATATATATATATATATATCATCATTATCATCATCATCATTTTTACGTCCGCTTTTCCCTGCTTTGTCCCTATATTTCAGATTTCGCATCCATCAACTACGGGGGTTTTCCGAGAGGGGAAAATGATCTGTTGGAGAGGAACAGTACGTGCATATCATCATCATCCCCATTTTACGTCCGTTCTTCCACGCTAGCATGGGTTAGACGAGTTGACCTGTTGTGGGCAGTGTCTGGTCAGCTGACCTTGTCTTGCTCATACGGGAACTGATTCTGGCTTGATTTCTACAGCTGGATGCCCTTCCTAACACCAACCTCATTTACAATGAGTGCTGGGTGCTTTTTTTCCGTGGCGCCTACACGTCCACTTTTACAGTGTGGGCTGGGTGCTTTTTTTGCCGTGGCACCTCCACAACCACTTTGCAGTGGAATGATAGGGACCCCAGTCCTATCATCTCATTTCTACAGTTGAGTAAACTGGAGCAATGTGAAATAAAGTGTCTTTCTCAAGGAAACAACACATCACCCGGTCTGAGAATTGAACTCACAACCTTTCGATTGCAAGGCTCTAACCACTAAGCCATATGCCTCCATTATATATATATATATATATATATATATATATATATATATATATATATATATATATATATAATATTAAGGATACTATTTATGGTTATGTATATACTAAAACTTTTTATAGTTATATATATTTTAAACCCTAAACAGTGAAGGTCAGTAATTTATTACTATCTTATTACCAGTAAGATAAATAGCTCAATGTAATAACATCAGTTGTTCTACAGAGCAGTTATATAGAATTCACAAGAATCCATAACTTTCTTTTGCTTCTCCTTTTTATTTTTATTTTTCTGCACACATACTTTTTTTTATTATATATTAAAAAAATACCTTACTACAACCTCCATAATACTCTTACTTACCTGCTTAAAGTGCTTGTATTACATGTAACACCCTGCCACACAATAATCATATATAAATGAGACATACGTAACTAACGCATACAATGACTACTACATCTGACTAACAAACTATCCTCTTGCATTATCTATGTTAACTGCCGAATGTATTTTAATTTTGTTTTAATTTTGTTTTAATTTTAATTTTGATTTTGATTTTGAATTTGAATTGCTATACAGAAATAATATAATATAATATATGTCACTCCACTGGACATCAATATATATATGTATGTATCTGTATGTCTCTTGCGTTGGAAAGGAGATCAATTATGTGTACAAACACTGAAAAATGCTCCGAAGACTCCAAACCTAGGTTTGGATGAAACAATTGTAAGTGAATAAATGCTTTGGACATAGCTTTGATTCTTGTGAATTATATATATATATATATATATATATATATAGGCATAGGTTAATAATAACGTTCGCGAAAATGAAAGTAGGTTTTCTGACAAGTGAATGTGTTTGTTTGTTTTTTTTACATTGAAAGTTACGATACAGTTTGTTTATTTACAACAGGTCTCTATAGTGATATGGTGTTAATTAGTATTGCGTGTGTGATTATTTTCTCTTATATATATATGTGTGTGGGTGTGTATATGTGTGTATATATATGTGTGTCTGTATGTATATATATATGTGTGTTTGTATATATATATGTGTTTGTGTCATCATCATCGTTTAGATGTTTTTGTAATATCTTGCCAAAGTTGGCACCAACTATCTGTCCCCCAAAGAAATTAAGGCCGCGTCATAAGAAGGACAGAGAATGATAAGGGATTTGGGTCAGAGGGGCAGCTTGGGGTCAGAAAGGCAGATAGGCGTCAGAAGGGCTGGGAAAATTTTTTATTTTTTAAACGAAGCACCGAAGGGCTGGATTCTAATACAGTATCACATCAAATATGGCTGGACGAGTGGTTGGTCGCGTTAAGTTAGTTGAAGATATTTTGGATACTAATGCTATTGTTGAGCGCTTTGAAACAATATATACGCTGTGTCCGGCGATACACGGTGACACGTTATGTATGTTAGAGTGGTTTGTGAGTCGGCGTCTGTTGGCGAACAGTGTGATTTGTCCTCTCTGCAATGAGGCGTGCACACTGAGAAGATATTCTGAGGGGATTGATAAATGGAGATGGCGATGCTGCCGCGACACATTTTGTCAATCGGTGCGACGGAACTCTATATTTTATCGAAGCCATCTTCGACTCGAACAACTTATTGGCATTATGTATATGTGGTGCAACGATCAGGCCCAAACTGAGATGATGAGAGAAACAGGGCTTAGCAAGTCGACAATAATAGACTGGTGCAATTTCCTTAGAGAAATCTGTGAGCAGTATTTGGAGGCGAATCCTCAACAGTTTGGAGGATTCGATGAGAATGGTTCGTCGATCATTGTAGAGATCGACGAATCAAAATACTTTCATAGAAAGTATCATCGTGGCCAGTGGAGACAAGGCCACTGGGTGTTCGGCGCTGTAGAACGCCATTCTGGACGCTGCTGCCTCATCGAAGTCCCAGATCGAAGCCGTGAGACTCTTGTCCCCATCATACAGGAATGGATTTCGCCAGGAAGCCACATCATGTCCGATGGTTGGGCTTCCTATTCTGATATTGAAGAAATTCAAGGTGGCATTTACCTCCATGATATTGTTGTGCACCAACGGAACTTTGTCGATCCTGAAGACCCTAATGTGCACACACAACTCATAGAGAACACTTGGAGCCGTGCGAAGAAAAAGCTTCGTCGACAACATGGGACAAGCGACGATTTATTCCCCTCATATTTAGCCGAATTTCTTTGGCGGCAGAGAGTTGGTGCCAACAAATTTGGCGAGATGATCAACTGCATTTCAGCTATTTATACGGTCTAATAAGGATGTTGATAAGGTACGTCAATTTATATGTTATATGCAACAAACGTCTAACTATGTATTTATTTTAAAAAAATGTATTTCTTTCAGCACACAATGTCATTTTCCGTACACACAATACACAAAAAAAGAAAAAGAAAACATAATCACACACGCAATACTAATTAACACCATATCACTATAGAGACCTGTTGTAAATAAACAAACTGTATCGTGACTTTCATTGTAAAAAAACAAACAAACACATTCACTTGTCAGAAAACCTACTTTCATTTTCGCGAACGTTATTATTAACCTATGCCATATATATATATATATATATATATATATATATATATATATATATATATATATATTTTAACTTTAATTATATCTCATAAAATAATACAACTGGCTTTCCACAAAATACATATAGTTAGCACCCCAAACACTTAAATTGGGTTATACTAACATATAACCTAATGTTTGTTGAGTGAGATGGTTACCAGTCGGAGTTTAGCGTTAAGCTATCTCTGTAATTGTATTATATATATATATATATATATATATATATATATATCGTTTCTGAATTTGTTTAGCAAGATTCTTTATCTGAAATCGTGTGTTGAAACCGATATTGTTATACTTTGGGAGGGTCATGTTGCCAATAAGAAACACACGCACCAGTTGCTTTCACTTCAATTTATTATTATAATAAATTTATAAATTTCTGGTTGGTTGGTTGGTTCCACAACCAGATAGTTGTTTATATATTGTCATAGTTCTTTCGTCACACACTCTGTGACCTCTTCAGTGACTGGGGATTCCTTTCTTTGTTTCTGTGCCTCTCCTTTGTTCTGTCCTACGCCATTTTGTTTCTGTGTGTGTGTTGTGTGCTCAGTCTGCGCATGCGCCACATCCGGGTGTCTGTGTGTGTTTATGTTCTAGTCTACTGTCCCACCATACCATGAATAAGTTAGCTATGTCGCCTACCATAACCTCAATGGCCAAGAAAACCCACACAGATAGATGGAACGGGTGGACAAGAGTCATACGGACACCCGAAAACCACGATGAACTGAAGAAAATGATTGCACATGCGGTAGGCGCCAGCATAAAACTAACCCTTAAGGAACATATGTTCAAATTTAATGGAAAAACATATGCCCAAGAGGAAGGAGCAGCCATTGGTATTAGCATTGCAGGCGACATAGCTAACTTATTCATGGTATGGTGGGACAGTAGACTTAAACTTAAGCTTAAAGAACAATTAGAAGACCCCTTAACCCTGATAATGTACTCCCGCTACGTTGATGATATAAAGATCGTAGTTAAGACACCCCCACTAGAGAACAGTCAGGAACTAGAGAAAAACACAATGGAAAGCATCCAGTAAATAGCTAACTCCATCCACCGGAGCATTAGAGTTACTATAGACTACCCAAGTAAACACCCCAACCATCGATTACCTGTACTAGACACAGAGCTCTGGTTAGATACCATTAATAACAAAAAACAAATCCTCCATTCCCATTATGCCAAACCCATGACTTCCAAACATCTGATCCACCGAAACTCGGCCGTTTCGGACCATACCAAAATCAACATACTGATTGCGGATTTGGTACGGGTGATGAGAAACGTGTCCCGCATGTGCAACCCCGAAGAACTAGAGAGACACATACAACACTTCATCCACCGTATGCAGTTCTCTGGCTACAATCAGAGAGATAAAATCAGAGTGTATAGAGGAGCCAGAACCAAATGGGAAAAAATGGTAAATCATGACATAAATGGGACCTGCCCCTTGTATAGGAGCAAATTTTGGAATAGTATAGAAAGAACTAGGAACAAGGCTAATAGAATAAACTCATGGTATGATAGCAATAAATACCAGAGTGTAATGTTCATCGATACAACCCCTAGAGGTGAATTAGCTTACAAATTTAGAAGGGCCCTAAATAAACATAAACTCAATATTAAGATAGTAGAAAGACCAGGTACCTCCGTAAAAACACTTATTAGCAAGACATACCCGTTCCAAAGACCCTCATGTATAGATAAGAAATGTATAACCTGTAAAATAAGCCCCCATATTAACTGTAAAACTAGAAATGTAGTGTATAGCATAAGATGTACTGAAGGACAATGTAGAGACAAAAATATAGTGTACATAGGTGAGACAGCTCGTAGTGTAGGGGAACGGATAAACGAACACTGGCGAGACCTTCAAGATAGTAAAGAATCATCTGTACTCTACCAACATGCTAAAATAGAACACAAGGGTAAATTAGAGAACATAGAAATAAAAATAGAATCTACACACAGAAAAGACGCAATGTTTAGACAAATTACAGAGGCAATAAACATAAAAGAATTACAACCAAAATTAAATAGAAAATATGAGTGGAACAGCAACATCACAACTTACAATTAAGGACAAAATGAAAACACACACACACATAGAACAAACAACCAACCAGTAACATGTAAATAAACAAATAAATAAATGAACACAAACACACACAGACACCTGGATGTGGCGCATGCGCAGACTGAGCACACAACACACACACAGAAACAAAATGGCGTAGGACAGGACAAAGGAGAGGCACAGAAACAAAGAAAGGAATCCCCAGTCACTGAAGAGGTCACAGAGTGTGTGACGAAAGAACTATGACAATATATAAATAACTATCTGGTTGTGGAACCAACCAACCAACCAGAAATTTATAAATTTATTATAATAATAAATTGAAGTGAAAGCAACTGGTGCGTGTGTTTCTTATTGGCAACATGACCCTCCCAAAGTATAACAATATATATATATATATATATATATATATATATATATATATATATATATAATAATGAAATTATTGTGTACAGTGCTCAGGTGCACTACAACTCATCAAAGGTGCATGTATAGTACATAGAATAATGTACAAATGTCAGGAAAATGAACAGTGTATGAGTCATGATATAATAACAATAACAATAATGAAATATTGTGTACAGTGCCCAGGTGCACCACAACTCATCAAAAAAGTGCATGTACAGTACATAGGGCAATGCACAAACATCAGTAAAATGAACAGTGCACGAGTCATGATACACACATGTGTGCATGTGTATGGAAGGGGTACATCAGGTGTAGTTTTGGCGTATTTCGGGAAGCATGAGTGTCTTAAAGGATGCAGTGTCTCGGCAGCTAACAATTGACGCAGGCAGTTTGTTCCATGCTTCAGCAACTCTGAGCGTGAAGAAATGTCTGCGAAAGTCATGGGAGCTGTGCTGTTTTCTTATCTTGTAGGCATGTCCACGTGTGTTAGACACATGGAGATCAAAGAGGCGCTCAGGGTTGCAGTTGGCGAGATGGTTAAAAACTTTGTGGGTATTCACCAAGTCCATTGCCAGACGTCGGAGCTTCAATGAATCCATACCCAGGGAAGCAAGGCGTTCAGAGTATGGTAGGTGTCTGATGGAGGGTATGCGCTTGGTTGCACGTCTCTGAACAGTTTCCAGGAGGTCAATGTTCCGAGCAAGATAGGGGTTCCAGACTGATGATGCGAATTCCAAGTGTGGTCGCACCATAGCTGTATACAGTTTTAAATAGATGGCTGGAGAGCGGCTAACAAAGGTCTTGCTGAGTGATGCCAAGACACCCTCGGCCTTCTTGACAATCTTAGAGACATGCTTTGTCCAACGCAAATCGTTGCTGACATTAATGCCCAGGTCACGTTCACAAGAGGACTTTTTGATGTCAGTGTTGTGGAGAGAGTATGTGGACGCTGGATTTTTCCTTCCAAAATGCATGGTGGTACACTTGTCCACAGCCAGCTTCAGTTGCCAGTCTGTGATCCATTGCTGCATTGTGTCCAGGTCTGATTGTAGGAAAGAATTGTAAATTTCAGGATCAGTCCTTTTGATTTCAAGGTACAGCTTGATGTCATCTGCATATTTTAGTACCGTGGCATTCTGTAAGTTGGCATCTATGTCATTAATATATGCCACTGTCTTTCTCGGACCCCGCAGAGGCAACCTCATATCATCTGGCCTCTGCTAAAGCTGGGCGTGAAAATCGGATTACCTTCCGAACACGCCCAGGCCTACCACCCCATGTACGTCCAAAACTACGTACTGCAGCTTCCTTGAATCGGAACTCAGCACAAGATGAAAGTTTCAGTCTGAGTGATGATGGGCAGGTCTGGAGGTTTGTCAAGGCTGGTGAAACGTGGAAGAGAGATACCAGCTGGTCTGAGTGTGATCTACCCACAATAACTGGCAATGTAAAAACTGCTACAACTCTGGGAAACTAAACCAGAACAACCTGCCACCCTCTACACACCATCATAGACTGCGAGCAGGGTACAAATTGTTGTCCTTAAATGCTCGCAGTTTATGCAACAAGATACATCTGTTCGAATCCTACGTCAGAAGCATCGACCCTGACTTCATCACAGTCATGGAAACATGGGCACATTCCTTACTCTGTGATGGGGTTTTCACCATTACTGGGTACAACCTTTTCCGCAAGGACCGCATTAACCGCCGTGGTGGTGGTGTGATGGTCTACGTTCGTTCAAACTTTTCGGTAATTCCTTGCGTTGATTTGAACGAATCACAGGAAGAAGTTTTTTTCTGTGACATACGTATGACTATGTCAACACTTCTGCTTGGTGTTGTTTATCGCCCCCCAAACTACCATCAGGACACACAGCTTTGCGATATCCTCAGAGTTGCTGCCAAGAAAACAGCCACTTATGTGTTTATTGCAGGTGACTTCAATCATCCTGAGATCGATTGGGAAACCTTTCGTTGGCCACAGGGTGCAAACGATTTCCTTGAACTAGTGCTGGACTCAAACTGGTCACAAGTAGTCACCTCTCCAACAAGAGGTGACAACACTTTGGACCTGATCTTCACCACTACTCCTGAAGTGGTTATCAGTTGTACTACTGAGGAACCTCTAGGCGACTCTGATCATGCTATGATCATTGCCAATCTGGCACTTGAGGGCAGCAACAAAAACCAGAGCCATCTCCAATCTGCTTGCTTTGATTGGAAGAGGGCGGATTGGAACTTGTACTGCACTGAGCTACAGCGCCCAAACTGGCATGAGATGTATAACTCTGGAGATGTGAACTCTATACTCCAGAGCATCCTGGACTCAATATGGATAGCGTGTGCAGCATCAGTGCCACGGAAGCGGAAAAATAACCACCCCAAAAGTGCAATCTGGGAAACTTCAGCGGTCCGACTTGCCAGGAAAGAACGTCGGAACGCTGAACGGGAATATAAACTGCATAGATCAGATGCCAACAGAAAAAAGCGGAATAAATCTTCTAACCATCTCAAGCAAGTGACAAAGAAGGCAGTGCTTGAATTTGAACAGTGCATCGCAACCAATCCTGACAGTAAGGTGTTCTGGAAATATGTTCATTCAAAGCAGAGACCTCACTCTCCAGTTGGTTCTCTTCGCAATCCCCACACAAGCCAGATCACTGACGATCCCAAGGAATGCGCAGAACTCATTGCTGAGTGCTATGCAAGTATTTTTACTGTTGAAAACCAGAATGTACCATCTCCACCATCAAATTCCATAACAACTATGGAATTTACACCTGCAATGTTGCGACGTCACCTTAAGAATAAGCGCAACTATGCCTCCCCTGGTCTTGATGGTGTGACATACCTGCTTCTCAAACGTGGCGGGGATTTCCTTTTGCGCCAGCTTTCTTTTTTCTTTCAATACTGTCTCAGCAATGGTGCTACTCCGGAGCAGTGGAAAACTGCCAGTGTCATTCCCCTGTTCAAAAAGGGCAACCGCATGTCACCTGTCAACTATCGTCCAGTCAGTCTTACTAGCTGTATGGCCAAACTGATGGAATCCTGTGTCAGAGAAACACTTTGGAACTTCTGGAGCTCTCACAGCCTCATCCGGCCCTCACAGTTTGGATTTATCCCTAACTCCAGCTGCTGTGATCAGCTTATCGAGTTCCTTGAGGACATCACCCGGATCACTGACAGCGGCTCATGGGTGGATGTTGTTTACCTTGACTTTGCTAAGGCTTTTAATTCTGTGCCACACAAAAGACTTATGGCAAAACTTTCTGCAATGGGTGTGAGGGATGATCTTTTCGACTGGCTGAAATCCTTCATTCTCAGCCGAAAGGAAGTAGTCACGGTTCTAGGACAGCATTCTTCACCATATGAGATGTCATCTGGTGTACCACAGGGATCTGTTCTTGGTCCTCTTGTGTGTGTGTGTGTGTAGAGAGAGAGAGAGAGAGAGAGAGAGAGAGAGAGAGAGAGAGAGGGGGGGGGGTGGAGTAAATACACAATATATTAATAAATGGAAACTATATTTATAAAATCATATTTATTTTATTATACATATTTCAAGGGCAACCAAGTCAGGGAAGCTCCAACCGTTAAGGTTGTCTTTTTCCGGGTATGTCAATATTTATTTATAAAACAAATCTGTATTTTATCTGATGAAAGCGCACCATAATTTGCCTTGTTGCCCTTGAAATATGTATAATAAAATAAATATGGTTTTATAAATATAGTTTCAATTTATTAATATATTGTATATATATATATATGCATATATATACACACATATATATATATATATGCATATATATAAAATATTTTGTTATATAATCAATTTTACTTTAAGGGGTTTCACTTGTGTTCCCATTCTATGAATACATATTAAATTATACAACAATAGAAGGAAAGAAGCTTTATTTTCTTTATTTCTTCATAAACACAAGCACAAATACATATTTCTGGCCAATATAGACAATGTCTCAGACACATTGAATACAATCCCTTATTTATGTATATATATATACATCCGTACAGATTTTCTCAAATATGTTGAAAGAAATACACCGATTATATATTTACATACACACTCACATGCATACACACCACTCATTTATATACATTTTCTCAGATATATCGAACAAAATACATTACATATAAGCACACATACTCCAGTAGTCATGCAGACATACATGCACAAATGTATAAACAACACAAATAAAATAAAACAGAGAAACAATAGAAAACATCTATAAAAATAATCATAAACTACTGCTTGATGATATATAGCAAACAGAATACACCGTCCCACAACACCATCCCTTATATCAACATTAACGATAACATCAATGATGAGAGAAAACATTTTTTTTATTAATAATTTTTTTTTCTTCATATTTTGACTTTTTAATTATTATTTTTGTCGTTATTATTATTATTATTATTATTATTATTATTATTCCAGACTTACTGTATTGAAAAAAGGAAACTTATTGCAGGACTGACTGTCTCCAGGGTAGAGAACATCAGACACCATACCATATGCATACAGACATATGTATATATATATATATATATATATATATATATATATATATATATATATATATATATATATATATATATATATACGTAACGAAGATTGTCAGAAGTTAATCATTGTTTACCTAAAAGAAAAAATAGAAAAAATATAATTTAAGAAATATTTAAGAACTGATATAAAGTACACAAAGAAAAATAATAAATAAAGAAGAAACTATACATAAAAATGTTTTGTTTGCTTTCGTTTCTATTTTATTTTTGCTTTTCACTACACAGTGTGAAAAGAAGTGAAACAATGAATGAGAAAGAGATAGCATGTTGTGTTGTATGTGTGAAAGAAAGGGGGAGAGAGAGAGGAAGAGAGAGAGAGACGAAGTGATAAAGTGTGTCCGGGTGATAGAGATACACACATAGAGAGATAGAGAAAGTGTGTGTGTGTGTGTGTGTGTGTGTGTGTGTGTGTGTGTGTGTGTGTGTGCGTGCCTGTGTGAGTGTGCGTGTGTTTTATGGCAAAAAATATAGATGAACAGAGAAAGTGACAGTGTAATGGAACTAATATGTACAGAACACATAATATAGAACAGCTAGATGATAGCAATAATAATTGTTTCTACTTTTGGCATTAGGCCAGCAAATACCCAGTACATTACTGGTACTTTATTTTATCGACCTCGTAAGGATGAAAGGCAAAGTTAACCTCGGCGGAATTTGAACTCAGAATGGCAAGGGCCGTAACTCTATGCGTCAAAGCATGGCGTCCGACCCTCTACCGATACTGCCAATCCATAGCAATAATAATGATTCCTGATTTAGGCACAAGGTCAGCAAATTTGGAGGAAGGGCAAAGTTTATTAAATCAATCCAAATACTTGATTAATATTTTGTTTTATCGAACCAAGGCAAAATTGACCTTGGATTGATTTATTTCTTTATGGCTCTTTACATTCGATTTGAAATCAAGAGTCTTAAATAAATACCACGGCGCATTTTGCCTGATGCTCTAACAATTCTGTCAATCCACCAAAGCATGGCGTCCGACCCTCTACCAATACTGTCAATCCACCGCCCTTCTAATAATGGTAATAATGATTTAAACTATAGGCACAAGCCCAGCAATTTGGGGAGAGGAGAAAGTCAATTAAATCGACACTGGTACTTTATTTTATTGACCCTGTAAGGATGAAAGGCAAAGCTAACCATGGTGGGATTTGAACTCAGAACGTAAAAGACGGTAAATCTATGCTGCAAAGCATGGTGTCTGACTCTCTACCGATACTGCCAATCCACTGCCCTAATAACAATAACAATGATTATTTCTACTTTAGGCACAAGGCCAGCAATTTGAAGGGGAGGGGAAAGTCGATTAAATCACCCCCAGTGCATTACATTTTATCAACCCCGTAAGGATGAAAGGCAAAGCTAACTTCAGCGGGATTTGAATTCAAAATGTTAAGGGCCATTACTCTATATTGCAAAACATGGTGGCTGATGCTCTACCAATACTGCTAATCCTCCTAGGAAATATAAAGAGTCATTTTCATGATATAACTGGTGTCTCTCATTAAAACACCCAAGAAACCAACTATAAGATTCAGCTTTGTAAGAGACTAACGAAATATAAAGAGTCATTTTCATGATATAACTGGTGTCTCTCATTAAAACACCCAAGAAACCAACTATAAGATTCAGCTTTGTAAGAGACTAACGAAATATAAAGAGTCATTTTCATGATATAACTGGTGTCTCATTAAAACACCCAAGAAACCAACTATAAGATTCAGCTTTGTAAGAGACTAACGAAATATAAAGAGTCATTTTCATGATATAACTGGTGTCTCTCATTAAAACACCCAAGAAACCAACTATAAGATTCAACTTTGTAAGAGACTAACGAAATATAAAGAGTCATTTTCATGATATAACTGGTGTCTCTCATTAAAACACCCAAGAAACCAACTATAAGATTCAGCTTTGTAAGAGACTAACGAAATATAAAGAGTCATTTTCATGATATAACTGGTGTCTCTCATTAAAACACCCAAGAAACCAACTATAAGATTCAACTTTGTAAGAGACTAACGAAATATAAAGAGTCATTTTCATGATATAACTGGTGTCTCTCATTAAAACACCCAAGAAACCAACTGTAAGATTCAGCTTTGTAAGAGACTAACGAAATATAAAAAGTCATTTTCATGATATAACTGGTGTCTCATTAAAACACCCAAGAAACCAACTATAAGATTCAACTTTGTAAGAGACTAACGAAATATAAAGAGTCATTTTCATGATATAACTGGTGTCTCTCATTAAAACACCCAAGAAACCAACTATAAGATTCAGCTTTGTAAGAGACTAACGAAATATAAAGAGTCATTTTCATGATATAACTGGTGTCTCTCATTAAAACACCCAAGAAACCAACTATAAGATTCAGCTTTGTAAGAGACTAACGAAATATAAAGAGTCATTTTCATGATATAACTGGTGTCTCTCATTAAAACACCCAAGAAACCAACTATAAGATTCAACTTTGTAAGAGACTAACGAAATATAAAGAGTCATTTTCATGATATAACTGGTGTCTCTCATTAAAACACCCATGAAACCAACTATAAGATTCAACTTTGTAAGAGACTAACGAAATATAAAGAGTCATTTTCATGATATAACTGGTGTCTCTCATTAAAACACCCAAGAAACCAACTATAAGATTCAGCTTTGTAAGAGACTAACGAAATATAAAAAGTCATTTTCATGATATAACTGGTGTCTCATTAAAACACCCAAGAAACCAACTATAAGATTCAACTTTGTAAGAGACTAACGAAATATAAAGAGTCATTTTCATGATATAACTGGTGTCTCTCATTAAAACACCCAAGAAACCAACTATAAGATTCAGCTTTGTAAGAGACTAACGAAATATAAAGAGTCATTTTCATGATATAACTGGTGTCTCTCATTAAAACACCCAAGAAACCAACTATAAGATTCAGCTTTGTAAGAGACTAACGAAATATAAAGAGTCATTTTCATGATATAACTGGTGTCTCTCATTAAAACACCCAAGAAACCAACTATAAGATTCAACTTTGTAAGAGACTAACGAAATATAAAGAGTCATTTTCATGATATAACTGGTGTCTCTCATTAAAACACCCAAGAAACCAACTATAAGATTCAGCTTTGTAAGAGACTAACGAAATATAAAGAGTCATTTTCATGATATAACTGGTGTCTCTCATTAAAACACCCAAGAAACCAACTATAAGATTCAGCTTTGTAAGAGACTAACGAAATATAAAGAGTCATTTTCATGATATAACTGGTGTCTCTCATTAAAACACCCAAGAAACCAACTATAAGATTCAACTTTGTAAGAGACTAACGAAATATAAAGAGTCATTTTCATGATATAACTGGTGTCTCTCATTAAAACACCCAAGAAACCAACTATAAGATTCAACTTTGTAAGAGACTAACGAAATATAAAGAGTCATTTTCATGATATAACTGGTGTCTCTCATTAAAACACCCAAGAAACCAACTATAAGATTCAGCTTTGTAAGAGACTAACGAAATATAAAGAGTCATTTTCATGATATAACTGGTGTCTCTCATTAAAACACCCAAGAAACCAACTATAAGATTCAACTTTGTAAGAGACTAACGAAATATAAAGAGTCATTTTCATGATATAACTGGTGTCTCTCATTAAAACACCCAAGAAACCAACTATAAGATTCAGCTTTGTAAGAGACTAACGAAATATAAAGAGTCATTTTCATGATATAACTGGTGTCTCTCATTAAAACACCCAAGAAACCAACTATAAGATTCAGCTTTGTAAGAGACTAACGAAATATAAAGAGTCATTTTCATGATATAACTGGTGTCTCTCATTAAAACACCCAAGAAACCAACTATAAGATTCAACTTTGTAAGAGACTAACGAAATATAAAGAGTCATTTTCATGATATAACTGGTGTCTCTCATTAAAACACCCAAGAAACCAACTATAAGATTCAACTTTGTAAGAGACTAACTAAACCTACGTGAGCTGTAACATTACCATATGGTGTGATAGTTTTGTTTTTTTTTCTAACCAAAGAAGCACCTAAAATCTAAATTCCTTCCCCAAGATATTCTTCCATATTCATATTTAGAATTGATTACATTATGTTGATGATAGGAGTTAGCTCTATTTCTATCAAACTATTGCAAATGATTTCTGACTTTAGTTCTTGGAAATTCATGATATTTTCTTACACAAGGACAAGACACATATTTTTTCTGAATCCCATTGCATTAGTTGCACAGAATTTGATAACATAATTTATAACAAACCAGCTACAAAATCATTTGACCAGCTAGAAATAGCAAATCTCCTTCAAATGACACACACTACAATTTTAGATGGAAAAGGAATACATTGGACGATGTAGTATCTGACTGATAGACAGAAAGTCAAAAGTGTCTTAGTTGCATTGCTTTTGTACTTATGTTTGTTCAATCAGAGTAAACTTAATGTTAAGCCATAACAAAAGCAACTACATAATTTGTTATGTAATCATTAAGGGATTTGCAATCGAAAGGTTGTGAGTTCAATTCTTAGACCGGGTGATGTGTTGTTTCCTTGAGCAAGACACTTTATTTCACATTGCTCCCGTTTACTCAGCTGTAGAAATGAGATGATAGGGACTGGGGTCCAAATCATTCCACTGCAAAGTGGTCGTGGAGGTGCCACGGCAAAAAAGCACCCAGCACTCACTGTAAATGAGGTTGGTGTTAGGAAGGGCATCCAGCTGTAGAAATCAAGCCAGAATCAGTTCCCGTCCCACCCTTGCAAGCAGGGAAAAGTGGACATAAAATGAAATGATGATGAAATGATGAAGGGAATATATAATATTATTCAGCTTTATATAACATTCATGCATGAATGACAAAGCATAGAAGTGAGAGAAAAGCTTGGTATATAGGAAATCAAAAGTAGTGAACAAGAGAGACAACTGCACCAGTGTGACCATGTGATGCAAATGGATGATTATTGTTGGGTGACAAAGTATTGAGAATTCCCAGCGGAAGGAAACTGCAGTGGAAGACCAAGAAAGACCTAAGTAGAAGTTGTGAGAGTAGAGCCAAATTGCTGAGGCTCACAGAGATGATGAAAGAGTGCAATGAGTGATGGGAAGCTGTACTAGAAAAGACACATCCAACCCATGCAAGCATTGAGAAGCATATGTAAGACAATGACGATGTTGTAATGTATGCATACATATATTTTTTAAGTGTTGTCTGCTAGTGTAGGGGTTAGCCTGGAGGGCTTTTAGTTAATGTTTTACAGCCAAATGCTCTTTCTGGCAACCAGCCTTTTAAGGCCTACAGGATACAGTGTACTGATTCTAAACATAGCAAATACACACAATAGATACGTAATGCCACAAAATCCAATTTTCAGAAAACTTACCCTAAAGCTTTTGTATTTTGATAACTTAATACTGAGTTCAGTATCCAACCTTTTGACTCAAACCCCTGATCTTCAATGCATCAAACTTATGCAGTTCTTGGATATGACAGGTAGGGCTTGAGTTTATGTCATTGTTACTTTCTCAGAGTGATTTATATTGATGCTATGCTCCTCTCCTACAATCATTCTTGTCTACATTCATTTCATTCTCCTTTCCTGCACATCATACATCAACTGTCTCATATTCTAACAACTCTTGTCCTTCACTAACTTTATATTTTCCACTGTTTCTTCATTAATACCTGAAACTACAAAGACTGGCTGACAAAATATAACATTGAATGTATGAGGTGCTGGGATTGTTGTGTAGTTAACTGGCAGACATCAGTCAAAGTGGCAAGAGTTCCACTTGATATGATCAACAGAACAACCTGTTCATGAAATTAACCTGCAAGTGACTGAGAATTTCCCAGACCAAGTACCTTTAACCTAGTTCTCAGGGAGATTCAATGTGACACAGAGGGTGATACGTTTGGCCCTTCGAATTACATGTACAACTCATTTTTGGCACCTGAGTATGAAATGAAGTGTCTTGCCACCACCTTACGACTATGAGCCAAATACCCTAACCACTAAGCCATACCTGTGTGTGTGTATATATATATATATATATATATATATATATATATATATATATATATATATATATATTTAAAACAATAACAGAAGGCCGGACTGGAGGATATGCTGTAAATTTAAATTCAGTGAAATGATTATACAAATTTCAATGCCCAGCTCCATCATCCATTTTTGATGCAAGACGGGATTGTCTCATCAGATAACATCAACTGAATTTCAAAACAGGGTTACGAAGAACCCATACTCATCATAGAAGATAGGGAAAAGAGAATAGCATGTTCAAAAACTGAAAAGTGAAAAGAGAGTGTTGTATTGTCTGCAGACATTCTCCAAGTATGTATATATATATATATATATATATATATATATATATATATATATAAATATAAATTAGAAATTATAAGCTTTCACCGTATTTTTCCATTTTTCTCCGAGGGTTATAAACCCCACTATCAGGCTAGAAATTTCTTTAGTCTAAAATACGGTGAAAGCTTATAATTTCTAATTTCTAATTTCAAACTCGCGCACCGTTTCAAAAACATACTTAGATGTTTACGTTTATAATTTGCTTGTATATATAAATATATATATATAAGCAAAATTAATCATTTACAAAGTGTAAGGCAAATTTGAATGTACATTACCTTTTGTAAAGCTGTCTCAAAACAGGTTAACTATAGTTGAATAAATTGACGATAGAAAAAAAAGTAGACAGCTGTATATGACTTCTTCTGTCTTTAAGGGTTAATTGTGTGATTTATTAAACTATTTTATAGTTAACCTGTATATTGGCAGCTTTACATAAAGTTCACCCAGTCAAGCCTATTAGGTGGTCATCCTGGTGCCATGAAAAAATGCAACCAGTCTACCCTGTAAAGCCATTATGGTGGTGACACAAGAAAAGCTTGCAGTACATGTTTTTGTGTAGTTAGAATTAGGAAGGGCATCTAGCAGTAGAAAATCTTGCCACAAACAGATGTTTGAGCAAGACATGCTTACTTGACCTGGTTAGTCTCATAGAATAAAAACTCGTCTAACCCATGCAAGCATCAAAAATAGATGGTAAATGATAGTGGTAGTGGTGGTGGGGGTGATGATGATGAGGAGGATATGTATAGGTGTGTGGATGTATTCACCATTCTGTGTTTATGTCCTGGAACTTAGTTGTTCAACAAAAACAAATCAATTCAATAAGCATCAGACTTGAAAAAAAAGTAAGCACTGGGGTCGATATGATCAACTAAATCCCTTTAAGGTGGTGCCCTAACATGGCTGCAGTTTAATGATTGAAACCAGTAAAAGAGCTAAAAAGTATTTAGAAAAACAATAAAGGGTTTACATGTAGCTCTTAACTTCAGTGATATAATTATTTGATAGAGAAGGATGGTGTGTTTAGCTTGATAGGATTTGATATC
The DNA here is from genome assembly GCA_964016885.1 of Eledone cirrhosa. NCBI lineage: Eukaryota > Metazoa > Mollusca > Cephalopoda > Octopoda > Eledonidae > Eledone > Eledone cirrhosa. The sequence goes on along the minus strand of OZ024741.1, from coordinate 112,516,898 downwards.
ATTCAAACTATCTATCTATCTATAATTAGATCAAGGATGAGAGGAAGAGAAGAGACAAAAACAGAAGAAAGAACATTGGATCACCAGTAGATATATGCAACCATATGTGTGGATGCGGGTGGGGGGTACTTCCTATGTGTGTGTTTCTGTGAGTGTGTTTTAATTCGTATATATGTGTGTTTATGGGGTTCTCTATCTTTCTGTTTCTCTGCCCTATCTGTCTGTCTGCCTGTCTTTCTCTGTCTCTTTTCTGCCTCATTTCCCTCATTAGGTCTCTCTCTCTCTTAACCATTCAGCTTTTACATACATTTATGTGCGCATGAGTATATTTACTTTTCACATGGTTCTTACACATTCACACACATACATACATTCAAATCGACCTGTGTACATAAGTATCCCCACATATGCATAGATATGCACATATGAATACATACATATATACATAAATTTCCACGCAAATACATAAAGACACATACATATACACACACATTCATGCATACATATATATACTACAAACATTACATATGCATATACATCCACAAACATGCATGCATACAAACCCACCTACACATGCACACACACATATATACATGCACATGCATGAATAAATACTTTACATATATACACATACTTATACAACACACGCACATGCATACATACACACATACAGCACACAAATAGATGTGCATGCCTGCATACACACACATGCATAGATTCACACTTAAATATACATGTAGAGTGCACAAGCACGCATTCGTTTCTTTAACACACCTCATTAGATTTAAGAAAACCATCAGAGAATTGCAAACTGAATGCATGTATGGATAGATGGATGAATGGCTGGATTGATGACTACATGGCGCCAATCAAAATTAGTAGTATCTTCTAAAAAGCCAATAGTTCATTGGAAACAGTATGCCCCAATAGGAATAACAGAACTTCCTGGCACCATATCATGCAGTTTGAAGAATCTCTTCTATGAAATTGTTCAATAATCAGATAAAATGAAATAGGACTGTATATTCTCTTGATATAACAGCAAAAAATATTTGACCAACTCACAGATATTTTTATGACTGTAAATGAATATGCAGTGTACTAAATATATATCACCATCATCACTGATTAATGCCTATTTTTCATGTTTACATTGATTAGATGGGCTGTCATGCACTGAGGTCAGGGCCGAACTTACACCTCCTGAGGCTCTTCTCTAAAAATATTTGGGTAAAAAATATCTAAATTATACATGATATGTGTGTGTGTGTTTATTCATATGTATATGTACAAAGAAGGTGTGGTAAGATACCAGGTGGACCATAATGCATCAGAGTACTCAATCCTTAGGGTAGTAGAGTGGGTAATAGGTAAAGAGTCAGGACCCTGACGGCTGAGCTCCAGCCTTTTCAAGAGCTAGATCTGGCTGTCAAAACAGCTGCAGCTCAGCCGTTGGGGTCCTGACTCTTTTCCTATTACCCACTCTACTTTTTTTCCTGTATGTGTATATATATATGGAATGTATAAATGTGACACACAAGTTGATATATATATATACAAATAGTAAAAAGGAAAAAAATACAGTAGAAAATGGTGGAGGGATCTTTTCAGTATAATATCAAAACATTTATTTATAAAGTGGGGATTTCCGCATTTAATCGTGGTAATGGTTTCAGCATTATATGCTTTTCAACGATGGAAGTGTAAAGTGCAGCTAAATTGCATATTTATATGATAAATAATAAAATGGAGAAGAAAAATTATTAGTTTTTACATACATATTTAGAGAGGAAAGTTCATGTTTCTGTCCGAAGCTCTCTTTCGCTCTCTGCTAAAGTATGGGGTTAACCTTTCCTTTTGTTCTTAATTAATTAGTTTAATTTTTTATGTGGTTAATTTTTGGTATCGGTTATAATATTCAGAGTTGTTGCAGACCTGTGGACAATAAAGGGTTGGAAGGAGATGGATGTCACTACTACTACAACAGCTACTAATAGAGCAGGGAGGAAGAAGGGCTACCAGCTGTTTTAGTTACTTCCTAAACTGACCAACACTTCCACCAAAATTCTTGAGATTATACAGGGGCCGCCCGTTGAAGAAACAACACCATGCATTCGGCCAGCCCTGTGTATCATGGAAAAAAATCTTTTTGGGGGGAAATTATTGGATTTTCCCAAATTAGAGGTTTCTTAGGAGCTTTATTTTAGGCTTTGTCTGAAGAGCTCAGGCTATCATAACTGATAGTCCTCAGTGAAATATGTATAACAGAGTTTTAAATAAACCTGAATCAACTAAATATGGCCTCCGATCTTGTATTAATTATATATATAAATATATATATATATATATATATATATATATAATTTCTGACGATTTAGTGTTGAAGAATAAAAACTAATGAAAATATATTTTTTTAAATGAGACCCCAAGAGTGTGTATCCCTAAGCTGAGGCTTATAGGTAATTCCAGCACTGACTGAGGCTAAACTAATCTAGCTCATACACCTTAAATAATTCAATAAGTGCTCAAAAAAATGATGATATATATATATATATATATATATATATATATATATATATATATATATATATATATATATATATATATATATATATATATATATATATATATATATATATATATATATATATATATATATATATATATATATATATATATATATATATATATATATATATATATATATATATATATATGGAGGCACATGGGTTAGTGGTTAGAGCATTGGCCTTGCAATCGAAAGGTTGTGAGTCCAATTCTCAGACCGGGTGATGTGTTGTTTCCTTGAGCAAGACACTTTATTTCACATTGCTTCAGTTTACTCAGCTGTAGAAATGAGATGGTAGGGACTGGGGTCCATATCATTCCACTGCAAAGTGGTCGTGGAGGTGCCACGGCAAAAGGGCACCCAGCACTCACTGTAAAGTGGTCGTGGAGGTGCCACGGCAAAAAAGCACCCAGCACTCACTGTAAATGAGGTTGGTGTTAGGAAGGGCATCCAGCTGTAGAAATCAAGCCAGAATCAGTTCCCATCCCACCCTTGCAAGCAGGGAAAAGCGGACGTAAAATGATGATGATGATGATGATGATATATATATTTATTTGTTTATTTATATTTGTGGAGGGATATAAAATATACAGAAACGAAATCCAAACCAAACAGTAAGTGTGTTTTATTATTTCTGGCAATATTATAACAATATGACCCTCCCAAATATAACAATATTTGTTTCAACACATGATTTCATATCAAAAATTTTGCAAAACAAATTCATATATATATATGTGTGTGTGTGTGTATTAAGGAATCCACGAGTCTGATGATTCTAGAGTCAGGCCTGATTGAGCTAATCAATTGTGATTAAACTTAATGATGATACTTCCTACACATTATTGTGCTTATAAAGGAGAAAAACTGTAGTGTAACACCAAATGTACAACACCACATACTATACTATAACGGACCCAGCATTGAGTGCTCAAGTTGGAGAACCGATGGTAAGAAAGTTACAAACCATCAAACTATATATATATAATGGGTGAATTCCCTGTAGGCATTGGGGTGGGTGTGACCACATGATAAAGGTACTCAGTACATTTGTAGTTTTCCTGCTAATTTCATACAAATGAAACAGTTCTAGTCCTGTAGAAGTCATTTCTAAATAACAAAGATATATATATATATATGTTCAGGAGTACACAACAAATAATTGAATGCTGAAGGAAAAGAAGGAGACTCCATTTAACATTTCAAGTATAGCGCTTCAGCATAGATTGAAAGAACAGCAGAATGGACATTCACCTTTAAGCATCAAGTAGATATTCTGCTATAGCTAGCGGCAGTAACAGAGTTAAATAATAGATTCCATTTAATATGAATGTGAATAAGTATGCATTATGAGAGATTCTTTTGAATGCCTGTTCTGTATATGTGTTTTTGGTGTTTTGAAGAAAAATCCCATATAATTTATATATGTTGTATGAATATATAGACACACACATATGTATATATATATATATATCATCATGATTTTACGTCTGCTTTTCCCTGCTTGCAAGGGTGGGACGTGAACTGATTCTGGCTTGATTTCTACACGTGGATGCCCTTCCTAACACCAACCTCATTTACAGTGAGTGGTGGGTGCTTTTTTTTTCTGTGGCGCCTACACGTCCACTTTACAGTGAGTGCTGGGTGCTTTTTTGCTGTGGCACCTCCACGACCACTTTGCAGTGGAATGATAGGGACCCCAGTCCTATCATCTCATTCCTACAGCTGAACTGGAACAATGTGAAATAAAGTGTCTTGCTCAAGGAAACAACACATCACCCGGTCTGAGAATTATATATATATATATACATACATACATATTTATATATATACACACATATTTTTACACTGAAGCAATAAATGGGTGATGGCTTCATATGCTCTGCCTGCATCAAAAAGCACATAGCAACACATTGAACTAGAAATTCCACTTCATTTTTATTACCAGAGCTTACCAGAGGACCCAACTCATCCCTAAAGACTGGTGGAACACTCAAGATAACAACAACACCACACCATGGACAACACTCTATGGAATTTAACCAGTGGTTGTCCATAGGAGTAAGAACACTTATGGGAGAGACCCTCCTCTCTCCCCTGCTGCACACTAACTGTCAGACCAGTGGAAGTCTCTCTACAAACACTATAAACTCTATCCAAACCCTTACCTTAACTTTAGTGTGTGTGTGTGTGTGTGTGTGTGTGTGTTTTAAGAATTCAAATACATGAGAATATGCAGCATACTTTATGTGCATAACTCTGAAAATGTGTTTATGTTTAAATGTATTACTCATGCATACCACCTAAAATTCTTAATATTCAACATATGAACCAATAAGAAAGAGTGAATTTATAAAAACAAATGTATTTTCCTGGATGCGTATAAGAAAATGTAACTGTGAAATAGCAAATACATTGATGCATGAAAGCAAGCATTTATTTATTAATCTTACAAGAAACAATATTAATTACAGTCCAACTGAATACATTATTTTGCCTATATTTTGTATATATCAGTCTCATTTCCTTTTCTAACTTTAAATATATATTTTTATTTGTTTAAATTATTATAAGAGTAGACCATGTGAATATCTGAGCATCTATGATTTACATAAATTACAGAATCATTTTATGATTGAAATGAAAACCACACAACACAATTTTTCAATTTTTATCTGAGATTTGTTTCCAACTTTAGGGTGCTGAATCTCCAAATCATGTTAGTGTGTGCGTTAAATTTTACTATTATACCCTCTCTCAGAAACAGGAGTAATGGTAAAATGATCTTTAATTTTAATGGTAGTTATTTGATAGGTTAGGTTAGAATTTTGAGTTGGTTAGAATTTTGAAGATGAAATTCATTTTTTTCCTATGATTTTTTATGTGTTTTGTAAGAAAATGGCCTTACGATCCTAAGGTCATGATTTTGATTCCCTATGGCACATTGTGTCCTTGGGCAAGACATATTTCATATTGTTCCAGTCCACTCAGCTGGCAAAAATGATTTGCACATGTAATTCAAAGGGCTAGCCTTGTCGTGTTCTATGTCATGTTGAATCTCCCTGAGAACTATGTTATCGTATGCATGTCTGTGGTATGTACAACCACTTGTACATCTATTTCTGTTGTTCGTATCAACTGAGACTCTTGTTGTCATAACCAATGGGATGCCAGTTACGTGTGTGTATGTGTGCATGTAGTTATAATTATATGTGTGTATATATATATATATATATATAAATGTGTTACTTTGTTTGCACATTGATTCACAAAAACAAATTTTAACCCGACATATCTTTGTATATATTTATATATATCAACATAATCCTCATCATTGTCATTTAACATTTGCTTTCCCTATTAGCAAGGTAGGAAGGATTATCTTCGATAAAGTCAGTCTTGAAGAAGGGCTACTGACCTCCCAGACAGACCAGGGTTCTGCATCCCATTTATGTACAGTCTTATGTGCTACTGTGTGCACCAGCATAAGAGAAGTTGTCATGTCTGACACAACTAATGAGTCTGAGATTACTTCCCAACAATGTGGTTTTGAGTTAGACAAGAATTTATGAATAAAATTGGTTGACTGAAACTGCAAAAGCCCATTTTGTGTGTGCGTGTGTGTACACACATACACAAGATGGGTTTTTCTAGCTTGCTTGCTAAATGTTTGTAAAGATATAGAGGTGTGGGGATGTGTGTGTGTTTCTATCAAGAACTTAACCATTCAACAAAGAAAATCTGTAGTAGGGGCAATATGATTGACTTTGTGGTAGTGCTCTAGCATGGCCACAGTTTTGTTGTTCAATCAGCCTTTCAGTCAACTGAAGATTCAAAGGAAATGGTTTTTGAATCAACTGATGTGTATTATCTCTTTTTAACCTAAGTATACAGACATACATAAGTATGTATGTATTCATATCTGTATATATAACATATTATATCTATATGTACATATATATATATATATGTACACACACATATATATATAGAGAGAGGGGGGGGAGAAAGAGAGAGCAATGTAATGGGATAAGTGGAGAAGCTGTGATGAAGAGAATACATCTGACCCATGCAAGCATGGTAAATAGATGTAGAAATGATGATGTATAATGTGTGTGTGTGTTTGTACCATCATCATGTAACATCTATTTCCCCTGGTAGCAAGGATTAGACACACACCTATATACACTCGTACACACACAAGACAGATGTTTCAACAAAAATATGTTCTCAACAACTCTGTGTTCAATCAAGTAGTAAATGGTGTCTCCTTTTAAGACAGCCAACTTTATTTCTTTCTTTCTTTCAACATATTTGATCTCATCAAACATGGACGCCATTTTCCTTGAACTGTGATGTCTGAAAGCAGTATCATTTCAACTCCTGGTACTATTTTCAGATGAAATAATCTGTTAGCGTCCCTAAATTTTATAGTTGTTAACTCTTTTGATACAAACACAAGCAACATCGCTTCTGTTTCTGTGAAACAAAACCACCCATTTTAAAATGTTCCTACCTCAATTAAAATCGTCTTCTTCGCCTACTTATTTCTGGAAAGGTCGTTGGGGCAGAGTCCTTAAGTACTCAGTCCAGTCGGCCAGGTCAGAAGCAACCATCTCCAATTGATCCATTTGGATCCCCAAGCAAGACCAGCCAAGCTTATGTATGTTATTCAAACATTTTGTTTAGAGTCTATCCCAGGGTTGGTTTTATCCATAAAATCTGTCCAGCAATACTTTCCTGGGATATTCAAGCCACATCCCCATAATATCAGAGCTGCGATCCTTCAATTCAAAGAAGTCTTCCAGCATATCTCTAAGAACATTTTATGTGTTACAAACACCATCTTAATGAAATTGTAATTTTAATAAATCCTTCCCAAATTCTTAAAGTAACTAAAATGCAAAGAAATTCATTAGAAATACGGTAATGAAAGAGTAAATCATAAATTTTATTCTTTTCCGGTTTCCGTTATTGCACTGTGGCCATGCTGGGGTAGCAACTTCAAAGATGTAGTTGAAGATATCAACTCCTGATTTTTTATTTTCAAGTTTGGTACCTAATATATCAATCTCTATTTGTCAAACTGCTAAGTTACAAGACATAAACAAATAGTAAACATGGACACAGACACCCTCGTATATATGCATATATATGTGTGTGTGTGTCTATATATGTGTGTATGTGTATATGGATGTGTGTAAGTATAATTTTATTTCAAGTTTTACATCGTTGTAGTTGCATCCTGCAATACTAATCAAATTATATATATATTGTGTTGGTGCCACAGTAAAGTGATTGATGATTAAATGGAGACAATATAGAATAGGAAGGACTCTTCAGTGTTGCTGAGAACATGACAAGCTTCTTACTGCTGTTGTCGGGATAAAGGATGAGGATCCAGCTGTAGAAACCATGCCGAAATATGAAACTTATAAACAATATGTAGCTAGGGAATCTGTTGACCCATTCAAACCATTCTAGCATGGAAAGTAGTCATAAAATGATCATGATGAAGATGATATATATATATATATATAACGGGATGAAAGAAGTTCAAGGAGCTACTGTCACTGCTAGCTACAAAAGGTTTTTCCCTCAAAATGAAAGGCAGACTGTATGATGTGTGCATACGAACAGCAATGTTGCATGGGCACTGTGTACAGAAGACTTGCATAGGCTGGAAAGAAATGAAGTTTGCATGCTTCGATGGATGTGTAATATTAATATATGTGAATGGCAAAGCATAAGCGAACTGAAAGAGAAACTAGGCATAAGAAGTATCAAATGTTGTGTGCAAGAGAGGAGATTACGCTGGCATGGATATGTGATGCGTATGAAGGATGACAGCTGTAGAAAAAGGTGCAGAGCACTCAAAGTCGATGGAAGCCTTGGAGTGACAAGACCCAGGGAGACTTGGGATGAGGTGATAAAAGCTGACCTTACCCAATTGCACCTCTCAAATGTGATGATGCAGGACTGAGATCTCTGGTGTTATGCAGTAATACAGAAGACCCGACTTCCCATGGGAACAGGCTGAAGCTGAAGCATATATACAGTATCCACTGCCCCACCACTACTCACCCTCCACTGTGTAGGGGTTGTGTAAGTATGATGACGAGAAGCACCCGGACCACACTGTAAAGTGGTTGTGTAGGTGTCACAACAAAAAGCACCCTGTCCACACTGTAAAGTGGTCGTGGAGGTATCACAACAAAAAACCCAGTACTTACAGTAGATGAGGTTGGCATTAGGAAGGGCATCCAGCTGTAGAAACCAAGCCAAATTAATTCTGTATAAGCAAAGCATGGTCACCTGACCTAGCATTGCCCATAACAGTACAACTCATCTAGCCCATGCTAGCATGGAAGAATGGATGTAAAAAGGTTATGATGATGATGATAGGTTTCTAATCATTTTCCCTCTACCAAATTTCACTCACAAAGCAATGGTTAATCTAAGGCTATATAGTATAAAACACTTGCCCAAGCTTGCCATTCAGTGGGACTAAACCAATGCCAAACCATTTGGTTGAGTAGCAAGCTCCTTAACCACACAGCAATGCCTTTGTCTATGGAGCTATTTTCTTCTGAAGCAATCTGCTAGCAACTCTAACTCTTGCAGATGTTGAATCATAAATGTTTACATTTTTTAAATTTCTATTGATCTGGCTGTGAAGAATTTGTTATTTCCTTGGCGTTCTGTTATGCACACATAGATTGTTATCTCAAAAGTTAAAATCAACATTCCTTTCCAAGTTGCTTATCTGTTTGTAGGAGAATTAAAATTTATAAGGTTTGCTTTCCCAATCTCCTATTTTTTAACTTCCATTTCCTAATATTATTATTATTACCTCAATCTTATTTTTCGAGAAGAAAGAGAAAAGGTAATATATATATACGATCAATATAGATACATCTTTTTTCCATCTATTTTTACAATTCATTTATTCTTTCACACACACATATATATCATCATCATCATTATCATTTTTATGTTCGCTTTTCCATGTTAGCATGGGTTGGACAGGTTCTTCTCAGTATGGTATCTCTCCACTTGTCACATTATTTCGGCACCTCCTCTACTAGTCTTAGCAATTTTAGGTCCATTCTCACAACCTCAGCCCAGGTCTTTCTTGGCTGTTCTCTATTGCGGCTTCCTTCCACTGGGATTTCTTGGCATTTCTTCGCCCATTGGCCATTGTCCATGAGCATCACATGTCCATACCAATCCAGTCTTCTCGAAACATTGCTTCATTTCTCTGCAATCTACACATGTCCTCTGCAGTCACAGCCCTTGTTTCACTACCATGCAGCATTGCACACACACACATCATACAGCCTTCCCTTTGTACGTAGGGAGAAACCTTTTGTGATCAACAGTGGGAGTAGGTCTTGTTCTCTAAACTCCTTCTATCCTATCCTTATTCTAGCTCAGCACACCATCCTCTGCTGCTAATTATGTCATCTAGAGAGCAGAAGCAATCAGCCACGTCTATGGATCCTTCCTGTGACTAAAAATTGTTTATATCATTAGCTGTCTTCCTCTCGATTTTTCCTGTGCATCTTCTACAAGCAAAGTTCTCCCTTTCTGTTAGTCTACCCGTTATCCCACTACCTCTTTTGTGTACCCAAGATTTACATTTTGTGTACCCAAGATTTACATTTTGTGCATTGTATGGAGTTTATGCCCACTCCTTTTCTGCATATTGAGCATGATCACTTACCTGGGGGAATCTGGATCTTGCCTTCTCTCCTACTCACTAGCACTTTAGTTTTGGCTAAGTTTACTCTCAAGCCTTTTGATTCCAAATTCCGTTTCCATAATCAGAATTTATTTTCTAGTTCTATTCTGGTTTCAGCTAGAAGGATTCTGGTTTCATCTGCATAGAGAGGCTCCCATGGGCAACCCATGTTAAACTTCTCTGTTATGGGCAGAAGAACTATGATGACTATCAGTCGGCTAAGAACTAAACCTTTAAGAACTCCTACCTGTACCTTGAATCCGTCGCTAAACTCATTTTCTACTTTCTGTTTACTGACAGCTCCTCTATACATAGCTTGCTCTGCTCTCACAAGCCATTCTCCTACACCTAATTTGTTTAAGGACCACCAGATAATAGATCGAGGTACTCTGTCAAAGGCCTTCTCTAGATCAACAAAGCTAAATATAGTGGCTTATTTTTGGCTAGGAACTTCTCTTGTAGTTGCCCCACTAAGAAGAGAATATCTGTAGTACTTTTCCTAGGCATGAAACCAAACTCCATCTTGTCTAATTTGACTCTTTCTCTAATTAGTTCCACTATAACTCTTTCCATCACTTTCATAACTTCCTGGAGCATCACTTTTACCCTTGTAACAATTTATGATTGTACTGCTGCACCAGTCATTGGATATGATTCAGTCATATATTACTTGATTTACTATATGGGTTACAATTTTGAATCCTACCTCTCCCAATGATTTCTCAGCAACTATTTCTGATGGTCCCACAGCTTTACTATTTTTTATTTCCTTGACCTTAAAACTATCAACTTCAATAGGTGGTCCCTCTTTTGGGTAAGTTGGGGGTAGTTTCTTGTCCTATTCATTCTCTACATTCATAAATCTCTCATAGTAACATTTTCAGGCCTATTTCTGTTGATATAAATATATCATGCACATATGGTGGAAGTTGTAGTAGTACAGCGTGCAGGTGTATTAAATGTTCCTGTATAAAGGTACATAATAAGTCTTCGAAAATTATAGGATGAATTTAGATATTTATCAATGTCACATGGATATGTCTTATTGCATTTTTTGCTATTTAGTGCATCAGAAAGGGTTAGTGTCTATACTTCTTTGCTACCCTTCATGACTAGTAGGAGAAAGTGAAGAAGGAATATGTCCAGAAATTTGCAATAAATCAGACTCTTCTAAAAGCCCTAAAGGCTAGTTGGTAATGTTGAACTTGCCAATGGAGTAAATCTAACACATAAGTAAGCTTCAATTCAGGATATGGGGAGGGGGTCCCTCAAAGAATTTATAATTTTAACCCTTTAGCATTTAAACCGGCCACATCTGGCCAGAATTCTCTCAACTCGTTCTGTTCAAACTGGCTGTAACTGGCCACTAATGCTGATGTTAAGATATTGTTCTCAAAATAAATAATATCAAAATCTCATAGATTCGATATTATGTGAGATAATTATGTGAGGCAAAGCCTTTACCATGAAAATATGAGAGTATATATAGAGTAATGTAAATGCTAAAGGGTTAATAGTATGTCTTTATTTTAAAATGAAATAATTGAAAATATATTTGCAGAAAGAATTCTGTGATTCTCCTTGAATATTGACTTTGGAATAAGAAAGCATGTCCAGTAAGAAAATGTGATTATTACAGTTTATAATCACATTACTCTATTGCTCTATTATGTGTTCCAGTCGAGAAGCTGTGACCATGCTGGGGCTAATGCTTTTATTACAAAACTTCCTGAAATTACCATTTGTTATACAATACTAACTGTTTATGAAAAAGTTTTATATTTATTTAAAAGCCTTCCATTATGATTTTATGTAAGAACATTGCTTAATTTGTGTTCTAAACACCAGCATAATAACTATTTCACAAGTCAGTAGGTCAGTAATTCAGGGAGGGGGAGGGATTCAATGAAATCAGCCTCAGTACTTGACTGATACTTTATTTTATCAACCTTGAAAGGATAAAAATCAAAGCTGATCTAACCAGGATTTGAATTTAGAACATAAAGAACCAGAACAAATACTGCTGTCTAATGCTCTAATGACTGTCAATTCACTGCCCTGAACACCAGGTTAATAACAAAAAGATTTTTTATATTAAATTTCTCCAAATTCTGATTATTTTCAAAATTATTTGAAAATCATAAGCAATGTCTTTCATTAGAAATAAGTAAATGAAAGGGTTAAAATGGGGTATTAGTAGATGAAAGAAGTGCATTCGACAAAACACATTTCAAGATTTGTTCTAACTCTTTACATTCAAATCCCACTCAGGTCAACTTTTCTAGCCCTTTACATTCAAATCCCACTCAAGTCAGCTTTACTTTTCATCCTTCTAGAGCTCGGTTCAATAAAATAAAGTAGCACTCTATGCAAGTAGATTCTCAGAATTGGAAGAGCATTGAGCAAAACGATTTTCATCTTTGTTCTGATTTTTTATGATCGCTGTTCAAATCCTGCCAAAATAAACTACTAGTCCAGGATAGTGGAGAGGCAGAATTGGTAGAGAGTTGAACAAAATGATTTTCATATTTCTTCCAGCTCTTTACTTTCTGTGTGCTCACACAGGTATAGCAAACTTGTTTCTATTTAGACAATAAAATGTTGTAAAGAAATACATAAAGAAATGCAACAAGAAGCCACCTTTGTATTCTCCAATGAAAAATTCCATAACAAGCATATAGCGGTTGTCATGGAAGTCACCAAGGATCGTTTGTCAACCTGATGGTGCAGAAAGGAAAGAAAATTGCAGTTAATACTGAGACTGAGAGAAATAATGACACCTGAGATTTATTTAATATTATTATGAAGGCAAAAGCATACAAACATACACATACACACACAGAAACACATGCATGCATCCAAATACACATGCACATATAAACACAGACATATACATAAGCACACACACATATAAACATACATGCACACAGATAAACCTGCATGCACACAAATACTTATACACACCTGTACACACACATTGCAAACACACTGAGGCACATGAATGCACAAACACACACACATACACAAACATTGACACAGACACAAACTCACTCACACACAAACACACTAACATATACACAATGTGTATATGTTAGTGTACATGCATATGTTAGTGTACATGCATACACAAACAATTACAAATGCACTTTGTTATATTGACATGGACGCATATGCACAGACATATGCTTGAGTGCAAAAACATACTCACGTACACACACTTTCAATTCAATTTAATATAATTTTGTTTCATTAATGTTCACAACACAAATATGAACATGGTTGATGCTGAGGGATGGAAGAACTACAGTTTCTAAAATGTTTATATTTGCAAACTTTATATACAGATTTTTGTCGATGCTGACTATCACTAGGGTGTTTAGAATTTCTTTTTTTTTTGTAATATAATTTTTAATTTAATGTCATTAAATGTTTACAAGTACAATGAAATGTCAATAAAAAATATAGATGCTGACGACACCTTGGTTTCATAATAACAAGTGGTTCGAAGTACTAATTAGGTTCAATATTGATTAACTTAGGGTGATTAATTGATACTGGATACTTTCAATGTGATATGCTCATGAACTTCAGGTGGCATTTTTGCAGAGTCATAGAGGGTTGAATTAAACTACTTCTGTGTATATATATATATAGACCCATTCTAGCGTGGAAAATGGACGTTAAACGATGATGATGATATATATATATATATATATATATAATAAATTGCCAGAATCATATAGGACATTAAATTAAAATGTATGTATGCATATGAGCATGAATATACAAACATACATCTCTCTCTCTCTCTTCTCTCTTTCTCTAGAGAGAGGTGGCAAAATGACAGATTTATTAGAGCATTGGAGTATAGGTATATTGGAGCATAAGTATATATATGTATATGTATCTATAAACAGTAGCTGGACCTGTGGAAATTCCACAGCTCAAAAATAAACTAGTATATATATGAAATAAATATTTTACTTATGGAAGATAAGTCTCTCAATTTGTTAATATTACAGCATACTTTTACTGCATAGTACAGAATGTGTTAACTTTCAATTACAACATAGAAATATGCAACCTAAACAATATTCATACTGACCTCACCACACACACACACACACACACAAATGCCCAAACACTCAAACATAATCCCACCACTCTCATTAACCAATATTCCTTCTGATAATGCTACCAATTTAACATTTTTGTGTGCATTTGAGCACTTTTCTTACTATTACCACTTGCCTTGGACTAACATTCTTTTGTTTACTTCTTCCTCCAATCACATAACCTACTATAAGTAAATGGCCTTCTCTTTCATCTGCCTCAACCTATTGCTAGTTCTATTTTCATTCTGCCTCACACTATTACTACTTTCACTTTGATGAACACTACCCACTCAGGTTTTGAATTTAATGTTTCTTCTAACTGTATAACATACGTACAAGTATATTAATATTATAGCTTTATAAGGTAAATCGGTAGAATCATTAGATAGTTAGATTAAAAGCTTCTCTACATTTATTCCAAATCACTGTATGCTGAGGTCAAATTCCATTTTAGTCAACTTTGCTTTCTATCCTTCTAGAATCAATAAAGTAGCAGTCCAGGGTGGTGAATATGGATGTGCCAAATTGTTAGAGCATTCCAGTATCTCTTTCATCCCTCTCTCTGAGTTTGCCTGTGATATCATTAGTGCCAGGTTGTATCAACATTACTCGTCTTCCACAAAACATCTTACCCAAGCTTGTGTCTTGGAGAAGAAAATTCCAGATGCAAACTCATAGTCAGCCATGACCAAAGTTGCACAAGCACCATTTGTGAAAATATTTTGATACCACCCAATATCACTTTCTAAGTTCAATTGTGTATTTACTCATTTTTGCTTTTATCATTTCTTCATGAAAAGTAAGTCACAAGTTCATATCCCCCACATATTACACATTCTAATATAAGGCTTTTATGTCTTCACATAATCATGTAGATTATTTTATACAAAGCAAATTCCTAATTCTTTTATGTACATTGTTGTTTACATTCCTGTGTGCAGTGTCTATTGTTCTCTGGCATCTTCTTTATTTCAAACAGTTCTTGATTATTTTGATAATTATTTGAATATCATAGACAGTGTTTTTCATTAGAAATATGGTAATAAAAGTGGTTAATATATTTGTTCTATTTTGTCTGAGTAAACAGAAAACAAGTTCCATTTTTACTTCTTAGCTAAATAGTTAGTGGTAGGCATTTCACAGTAAAAATAGTTGTCTTGACAAATAAATCATTTTAGCTATGGAAGAATGGAAAATGGATATATAACAAATAAAAATAAAAATTATAACCCCCCCCCCCCCCCCCAACACATTTCTACTCTGTTTAGATGGCTACTAACACTTTAGAAAGTTTAACCTGTCTATGTGATCCATCTTAATTTGGTTTGTGTACAAGGCTCTAGGGTTTATTCAGAATTATATATATATATATACAGTATATTGCATTTCACTTCTAATTTCAACTAAAGCCCATGAGTAATAAAATCAAAACATTTTAGCCATAGAAAACTAGAAAAAGAATGTAAAAAGGTTAAGATAAGTATTATGAAAATAAAAACCTGTGTCTATTCTATCTAGTTGGCTACTTCCACTTTAGAAAGTTTAGCCTGACTATATGATCCATCTTAATTTGGCTTGTATACAGGACTCCGAGGTGTATTGAGAATTTTATAATCTTATTAAAGAAGGAATAATATTTTTTTTGTATTTCACTTATAATTTCAATCCAAGACTATGAGTAATAAAATTCTCTCTCAATTTGGCTGAAATCCATACACAAATACTAACTTTCTACCTTTAGTTTGATAAAGACAAATATTTTCAAAAATATGTAAATAAAAAAATAAGAAATAAATTACCAAAACTGGAAGGAAATAAACAAAATGTAAATGAGTTGTAATTCATTCAATTCATTGCTTGTATAAAATGGTGAAATGGTAATGTAGAGTTGGTGATGGTGATAGGGGAAATGGAATTTGAATTTATTTGGAAAGATATAAAGAGTTAAAAATTAATATTCAGAAATATTTCGCCTCATGCAAATAATAAAAATAATAAATTTTAAACAGAAGAACGGAAATAAGAATAAAAATGTGAAGTAATGAAAAAAAACAACGAAAGAAGAGATGTTTGGGGAAAATGGCAGAAACAAAGATACAGAAAATCAAAAATAATAAGGAAAAAGGATGATAGAAAGAGGGCAAAATTTAACTAAAAAAATATATATATCAGTGAAATTCAACAGTTAAAGTAGTTTTGAAAATCATAGAATCAAGGACGCCCCCACCACCACCACAACCACACAAAAAATAGATATGAAAAGAAAGTAAGAAGAAATGCTGATTTAAAAGGAGATAAAAAAAGACAAATAGAAAAAGAAAAGAAGAAAAAGAAAAAAAGATGAAAAAGAAGAAAAGAAGGAGAAAGGAAGAAGAAAAGAAGAGGAAAGAAGAAAAGAAGGAGAAAGTAGGAAGTATAGAGAATAGAAATTCAGTAAAATCGATGAATGAAAATTAAAAACAAAACATAAAATTAGGTTTATGAAGGCCAAACATTAATAATAAGAATAAGAAATATAGAATGAAAAATAAGAGAACAACAACAACAGCCATAGCAGAGACAAAGTAAAAGATGAACCGGAAGAAGATGATGAGAAAATTATCCGAATTAATCTGTGGGAATTTAATTGCAGCATTTAGGACAGGAAATGAAGTGGTGGTGATGGTGGTGTTTATTGTTGTATGGTGGTGGTGGTGTTTATTGTTGTGGCATGGTAGTTGTGGTGGCAGAGTTTATTGTTGTGGCATGATGGTGGTGTAGGTGGTGGCACTGGTGTAGGGGTGGCGGTGGGGGTGTACTGGGTAGTGGTGTTGGTGGTGTGGGTGGTGGTGTAAGTGGTAGTGGTGATAAAGAATGGAGGGAGGATGGAAAGGGAGTACTGGAGAATGAAAAATAAACAGTGATATAAGAAGGAGATCAAGTTGAGTAGAAGGTGGAGTAGTGTTGAGTGGGGCGTAGAGTGGCGGGTGTGTTGATTGCAACAAATGATAAATAAACAAATAACAAAACATATGCCCCTTGAAGGTATATCTGGTGATTGAGAATATGAGGTAAGAAGGAGGAGGATGGATGTGGGAAGGTGGTGGGGATTGTTGTAGTTGTGGTGGTGGTGTTGGTGATGGTGATAGTGATAGTGATTGTTGTGATTGTGATAATGGTGATGATGATTGTTGTAGTTGTGGTGTTGGTGATGGTGGTGATAGTTGCAGTTGTGGCGGTGGCAGTTGAAATTGCAGTGTAGAGGGTATGTGGTGATGGTAGAAACAGTTTTAGTTATGCTGGATGTGGTATTGGTGCTGGTGGGGTGCCAGTACTGATACTGGTCATGGTATTGATAGTTTTAGTGGTGAGGGTGATGGTAACAGCTGTTGGAGATGATGATGTTTAATAGTGGAAGTGTTGGTAATTGTAGTTGAGGTGGTGGCAGCTGTTGTAGCTGTGTTGGAGGTGGTAGATGATGGTGCTTAGTGGTGGTGGTGTTGGTGCTTAGTTGTGGTACTGACTAGAGGGGTGCAGAAGATTCAAGGAGAAAAACACTGTAGGTGATGATTTTGATAATGGTGGTGTGGCAGAAGTGATGGTGAAAGAGGAGCTGGCATTGGTTAAAAAATAGTGAAATGGTTAGTGGAAAAGCGGGATGAAATTTGTAAGGCAAGGTTTGGAATACACACAGATCATTATATTTTGGTGATCTTGGGTGAAAGAAGGAGGTGGGTGTAGCTGATATTTAGAAGTATGAAAATCATTGATAATGTTCTGTTCTGTGATAGGAGGAATCTTTTAGAATGGTAAAGAAAGCAGTAGAAAGGTTTCAGATGGTATGGTAGTGGGGTGAGAGAGAGACAAGGTATGGGAAAAGGTATATGAATGTGTGTGGCTAACACCTTATTTACATATGGCTTAGCTTCATAGTCCAGAGCCACTGTCCCATTAAAATATATATGAAGATATAGTATGAAATATAACATTTTTATCAAAATTTAAAACATTACAATTATTACAAAATGTATTTCTTTGGGTGTTCCCTCGGTTTTAGAGGTTTCTATGGATTGGTGCTGGAATGTTAGCACCAATCAATATGTAAGCTAATATTTCACTAGGTTTCTTGTGAGTAGGTGGTGGGATCCAAACATGTTCTCTAGTCCAGGACTTTTACTTGCTATAATCCAACCCTGCATGTAGTTTAGGGTTTAAGATGTTGAATTTACAATCATACAGTCCAAAGATTAATTACTGGGGCATTTATTCCAAGATTTTACATAATACATCAATTCTTTCATAATTGGTGTCTAAGTAGTAGTAGTAGTAGTATTAGTAGTAGTAGTAGTAGTAGTAGTAGTAGTAGTAGTAGTAGTAGTAGTAGTAGTAGTAGTAGTAGTAGTAAAAGCTATAAAAGCAAGGAAACACTTGATTTGGTGAAACCCATTAATATCGCTTCTCTAGTGATATGAGCCTGGGTAGTGTGGGGAAGCCCACATATAGGCTGCCCCATGGGCCCAGGAGACAGAATAGAGAAAGTTTTGTTCTGCAGAATTCCTATCTGTAACAAGGGAGAATACTTTTGCTCATTATAATGAAGTGCCTCCTGGTTAGTTGCTGGTAGCCACAAATCAAAAATGTCTTCAACAGCAACGATTAGCCATGAGTGGTTTTCTTATTTACCAGCAGTCACCAGCTTCCAATAGTCATCAATCCAACCAGGTAATATGAACCAAACAATTAGGATGAGATTTACTCAACACTAAATGACAACAAGCCTTATTTAGAAGCTTTGAAAGCCTTTTCACCCAAAGAAAACACCGAAACTACTGGAATATATTTTCTCACTCCTCTGATACTTTATGTATTCTGAGGCATGTTATTCATACAAATAAACAAATAAATTAAATAATTGTATATATATGATTATTTTCCTCTTGATTCCAGTTTATTTAGATACATTCATATTTAATTGAGAAAAATCAAAGTTCATTATTAACTTAATTTGATAATTTTGTAAAAGAAAAAATATACAAAAACATCTCATTTTAATTATCTCAGCAAATTTGAACATGGCTAACCTTTATTCTGATATGATTTATCATATATAGAAAACAAATATTGAAGCAGCAGCATGAGTAAGAATAA
Source organism: Eledone cirrhosa (assembly GCA_964016885.1). Lineage (NCBI taxonomy): Eukaryota > Metazoa > Mollusca > Cephalopoda > Octopoda > Eledonidae > Eledone > Eledone cirrhosa. The sequence continues at coordinate 112,497,343 of OZ024741.1, read as the reverse complement.
TCAGACACTTATAGAGAAGAGAATATGATACAGAACAACATAATAATGGGCGTTTTAAGGCTATTTTCCTTGTAAAAGCAGAAATTACCTAGCTGAAGAGCCCCATGACAAACCTCTCCATTTTCCTTATCTTCTACAATACACCCTCACCAAAACCTTGGCTTTCATTTCCTTCTCTATTGTCTTTAACCATGTCTTTTTTGGCTTTCTTCCTCTTCATCTATTTCCTTCCACATTACTTTCCATTATTCCCCTCACCCCACCCAGTTTCTTCCATCCTTCCTCAATATAGGACTCAATCAATTTTCCACTCCCCTATACTGAGCAATTTACCCCTTTCATTATCAAGCTGGCCAAAACCAGCTTTGGTTCCATGAAATAAAACTACTCATTTTAAAAGTTTCCAATTTAAATTAAAATCTTCCAGCATAATTTTATAAGAGAACCCTATATTAAATTACTATCTTAGTAATGAAATAATTAATAATCTAATTTAATCCCTCAAAATACTTCATTAATTAATTGAAATAGAGTGTATTTCATTAGAAATGTGGTCATGAAAGGGTTAACCCTTTAGCATTTACATTACATTTTTACTATTGTATTTTCATGGTAAAGGCTTTATTTCACATAATATCTCACATAATATTGAAGCTATGACATTTTGATGTTATTTATTTTGAGAATAATACCTTAGCATCAGTATGAGTGGCAGGTTATGACTGGTTTGAACAGAAAAAGTTGACAGAATTCTGGCCGGATACAGCCGGCTTAAATGCTAAAGGGTTAAGGCAATTTTCCTTTGCTAAAGTATGGGTTTGCCAATATGGGCCCAATGTCAAACTTCTCTTTTTTACCCTATTACCTACACCACCACTCCCATACAAGACCATGGCATTCATTTCCTCCCCCATCATCTTTAACAATGTCTTTTTGGTCTTCCTATACATCTTTCCATATAATTCCATCACTTTTCTTAGTATCCTCCACCCTCAATATGTCACAAGTTGAAAAACTAAAATAAAATACTATATTATCTGAGTGTGTGTGACTGTTTGTATTATTCTTCTCAAGCAGCCACTTTCATCTTTCCTCAACATATGAGTTAAACACTACTAATACTACAGCTTTTACTCGTAATTGAGTATAACTTGGTAGTTCAGCCACAAGCACTCTCACAGCCTTCTTCCCCTTGATACAGTGGAACATCCAGGATGTGATGGCTATAACGATGAAAGGCAAAGTGATTCATGAGTAAGATTTGAACACAGAACTCAGAGACAAGGAACAAACATCCAATGCTTTAACTCTTTATATAAACTATTGTATATTTGTGGTAAAGACTTTATCTTACATAATTATCTCACATAATATCAAATCTATGAGATTTTGATATAATTTATTTTGAGAACAATACCTTAATATCAGCATGAGCAGCTGGTTTGAACAGAAAGTGTTGAGAGAATTCTAGTAGGATATGGCTAGTTTAAATGCTAGAGTTAACAACTGTCCAAAATCGATCACCTTAATGAATTGAATAACTAACATAAAATACATTATCTCTCTGTATATGTGTGTGTGTGTTTACACACATCAATATGGTTATGAATGACACTGACGCTTTGTGAATGACTTAGGTGTTTGGTTTTTAAGTGCAAGTCACAACAATTATCTTCTGTTGTATATTTTTCTTTTTTTCATTTATTTTGTTTTATGTATGTTATATATACACACACATACATATGTGTAGGTGTATGCTTATATATATGTATTCACAACATTTTTACTCATTAAAACTTATCTCGTGTATTTTAAATCCTAGCACCAGTTTGTAATTACTTTGACATAAATATTATCCCTCTCCTTTTCTCTCTCTCCCTACAGGCACATACACACACACACACAGGAGATTATGCATTTATTTAAGAGAGTCATTAAAGAAAAAAACACGAAAAAAATATTGTAGTCTAAGATAAATTTACAGTCTTCAATGTTGCCACTTCATAAATTAGCAAAATTAACAGTTACAGTGATGACAGATAATTTTGAAGTGATGTTAAATTGGGGTGAGAAAGACCAACATAAAATTACATTGCTCATTATACTGCTTTTGATTTAGGTACAAGGCTAGCAATTTGGGGGGTCAGGAGGAGGTCAATTAAATTAAACCAGTACTTGATTGGCATTTTATTTTATCGACACCCAAAGGGTGAAAGGCAAAATTGACTTTGGCAGAATTTGAAATAAGAATGTAGAGCCCCCGCCCCCTTCTGCAATAAAAATGCTGCAATACATTTTATCTAATGCACCAATGATCCTGCTAATCCTACAGATATTTTTATAAGGATATATTGATTTCTAATTTAAGTACATGGCTGGTAAATTTAGTAGGAGAGTAAAATTAATTAAAGAAACCCCATTATTTGACGGGTACTTTATTTTATCAACTTTAAAAGGAGGAAAGGCAAAGTTAATTTTCGCAGTATTTGAAACCAAAATATACAGGGCCATAAAGAAATATTGCAATGCATTCCATCAAGAACACTAATTCTCCCAATCTTACTGGATTGCTTTTATTTGTATTCAATATGCATGCCAACCCTTAACTAAGGTCATGAATCTTGGTTTAATGACCTAAAGAATATGGTCAGGAACACAAGTGGCTGAAATGGAGTTACTCCAGAGGGTTATTGGAGTAACTTGGAATGCATAGCTTGGGAATCAGAAGTCACTCCAGGTAGAGCTGCTACTTCACCAAATTGAGAGATAACAGCTCCGATACTACAGGCATGCGGTTAGAATGTCTCAAGAAAGAATAATTTCACAGATTTTATCAGCAAACCAGCTGGCCAGATGGTTGGGTAACATCCATGAGCTTGGCTTGTCACATTTGGTGATACAGCCTGATCAACTGGTGATGGTTGGCTTTGACAAGACTCATAGGAAGGAATGTTTGAGGACTCTGCCCCTATGCCAAAAAGCACCTAGCCTACACTCTGTAGTGATCATCTTGGTGCCACTATAAAAAGCACTCACTACATACTGTAAATGTATTTTGTATTAGGAAAGGCATCCAGCCATAAAAACCAAGCCAGAAACAGTTCTGATTGAGAAAGACACAGTCATCTGATCTGACTTGTCTCACAACAGGACAATCATCTATTCCATGTTAGCATGGAAAAATGAATGATAAATGGTGATGATGATATATGTATGCATATACTTACTCCATGATTTTTCAGCTAAGAGGCTAACATATAATCTTAAAGACATTACCAGTCATCTTAACCAGTCATGTATATCCTTATTTATGTTTTAACAGTAACCAATAATTCATCCATCAGTGGGGAAACCAGTAACCAACGAGGTTGTTGTTCACCAATTGCAATAGGAAATAAGTACTAAACATGTTTGTATACATTATTTATCTGAATTAAATATAGTGATGATACACCTGTTGCCATCCAAACAACAGCAATTAAAAATAGCATAGTAGTAGTGGTAGGTTACAGGTGACCTATTTAAGTCAATGATTTATTTACTGTCATTGTGATGTGGGAAGTGAAGCATTCATACTGGAAGAAATCATCTTTTAGAGGTGAATCTGAGGTCAAAGTATTTTTCAGCTTCTGGATTTGGTCACCAGAAGAAGAGAGGGAGGTAGGTGTAAGGGCCAAACTCCTTATCTTCAATTCAATATTAGTGCCTACTTTTACCTATGATCAGGAATCATGGGTAATGATAATCATGGGTGACTGATAAAATATGAATACAAACAGCTGAAATGGTTTCTGGAATAATGATACTCAATAGGGCTGTAGATCAGACATAAGTGTGTCACACCAGGTGGATCTACCTCTCTGTATTCAGAGATCATAGGTCTGGTGCTATGGTTATGTGGTTGCAATGTCTTAGGACAGAATGACATATCATATTTTACAGGCAAGGCCAACCCACAGGAGACACAGAGGTAAACCATGAACAAAATGGTTGGATAAGATCCATAATCCTGGTCAGTCTCACTTGGGGAACTATCCCGATCAAGTGGAGATGTTTGCTTCAAATAGGACTCAAGAAGGCATGTCTGAGTTATCTACCCCAACTGCCCATTCAGGAAAATATGGAAGAGGAAACAAAGTTATGATGTATGTTTATTTCTAGTTCAGTTTCCTTGATTCCTTCTGGACTGTACTGTTGTCTTTTTTACTACAAATGGAGATGAGGCCATTACACAAGAGGCAGAAATGGCTGATGTAGCATGTGTTGCTGGCTCTTCTCCATGACAACACTGGCTATCTTAACCAAGGCATGCAGCTAAGATATAGTGTCCAACCAAAGGTGTGGAATTTTCCCTAACCTTTTTTTCTTTTTGGCTGTTTCTTTTCTTTCTTTTTATCATATAGGTAGTATGAACAGAAATCTTATACAAGCTCAGCTATTGTATTGAATATATTCAGCTCTGAAGTAGATTTTTTTAAATGTTGAATACGCAATTAAGTGAAATTAATGGGATATGTTGCCATTTACATAATTTAACCTTGAGTTAATTTTCTAAGTATTTCAATACTCCGTAACCAGACCTTGGGAAACTGAGCTGCAGTTTTAAATATTAAATATTACTGAAGAACAGCTAAATGTAAGTTGCGGTTGTTTTGTTGTTTTTTTCTATATTCAACAGCTCATGCATTGTGTAGAACTACCAAACATCTTTTACTAGTTTTTTTCATTATACTGGGGAACCACCTTGAAGAGATTTTAGTCAATCATATCAAACTTTTTAATTATGCTTTCTAAGTCTTGTACTTATTTTATCAATCTCTTTTTGTCAAACTGCTAGGCTACAGGACAGAAACTCTTATACAGATACAAATGTAAACATGGACACATATACGCACACAACAAGCTTCTGCAGTTTCTGTCAAGCAAATTTGACTCACATGGCATTGGTCAATTTAAGGCTATAGCAGAAGACATCTAGCTAAGGTTCCACACTGTGGGAGTGAACCTGAAACTACATAGTTGCAAAGTAAACTCTTTAACTACAAAACTATGGCTGCACCTATACATTAATTTTTAAATGGCAACTGTAAAAGTTGTTTTGAAAAATGTGTTTCAATTCAATATCTATATTAACAATCCATTCCAATAAATGTTAAAACATTATGACAGCCTTGTGAGAGCTACCTCGTTATTTTACTATTGGAATACGTTGTTCATACGCATTGGAATAATGTTCAAGAATTTGAGATATTACATATTTAGATATTCAAATTTTTCCCAACTGAGGCATAATGGATACAAAATATTGATTTCGTTGTTGGTCTTGTCATTACAGCTTGACATTATGAAAAGGAAAAGATATTACTTATTATGCATTCACTTCAAGCAATGAGCTGCTGCAGTTCTTCCTAATGGGGAAAAGAAGAACTACGCTGGGTGTCTGTAGAGATATGTGGTATATGGCACATCACAATTTTTTTTTCCTTTTCTCCTTTTTGATGGAATGAAGGAATGACTGGCCAAAGTGTTGAAATACTAACCCAAAATGTCAGGAATTGAAATCCTGCCATATACATTAAAATCTTTCTATGAGTTGTGAACTTTAGTTGGCTGAGATAGATGAGATGTAAACATGAAATCCATGTTTTAGTTGAATTCTAATATTATTTTCAGAAAGAAATAACTAATAGTAAAACAACATTGCATTTTATAATACTCTATAAAGTGGCTGATGATAGAAAGGGCATCAACCGTACTATCACTGCCAAATAAAGCATGAGGAAGACTCATCAGCTGTATCAAAGACATTTAACCTTCTTAGTTTTGGTAATGTTCACAATAAATGCAGCCAATACACTATGTAATGTGGTTGGGGATAGGAAAACCATATTGCCTTACAAAATTTTCCAAACAAAGGGTTAAAAGTCTTTCAGCTGAATCAAAGTCATAGTCACTTCCCTCATGCTAGTGCCACAATAAAATGTATTTGGTAGAGAATTGGTGCCTATGTAAGTGATATGTGGGACCCCTGCCCATCTGAGCATTCAGTAGAATGTGGGAACTTAAGTGAGATTCGGGCCCTGGTACATCTGAGAGATTTGAGTATTGACTCAGTCTCTGGAGATCCATCCAACCCTTGCTAACAGGGAAGGTGGACATTAAATGATGATGCTTGTTGGACAGCTACATAAGAACTCAATGATATAGCTTTATGAACACCAAAACCATGGCTATGAATGTGTTGGACACCCAGAAAAGGCTTTCAATGGTCAGAAATATACAGATTTGGGATGTTGTTATGGTGACCTCTTAGGTGTTATGCAGGATTGTGATATGTGGCATGATTTAGGCAGATGAATCTGAGAATGCTCAACTAGATGATGATGAACCACCTACATTTCTGAACTTGTTGGTTGTATTTTAATGTTAACCAATTGTTTTCAGAACTCATTATCTCTATGTAACCACCACTTAAAAGCTAGTAATGATTTTTCCACCAGTTTAAACAAAGAATGTTTAGATTTCCAATCAAGAGAAAATACTACTCATGATCTAGCATGTAAGTTATTATGTATTCCACAAGCAAGTGTACCCTTAACATAACTTCCCAGCCAAATCAGCATAATTCAATCATCAGGCAAACTTCCATACAGTTTTCACCTACTCAATTTCACACACAAAGCTTGAGTTGACCTGAGATGCTACACACTGGGATTAAATCCAGATCCTCATGATTAAAAAGCAAACCTCTTAACCATGCAACCATTCATATGTCCAGACTCCAACAATGCCACATGTTAAATAATGAATTTAATTCTTCTCCGAATTTCCATACTTCATTGCTCATGTTTTACACTAAAATTATAAACAATATCATCTGCACCTGTAATGTTTTCCACCATAAAATAGTGGATTTGAAGTAGTTTGGTTTGTTTTCTCTTAAGACCTTTTGTTACCATATATCTAATAAAAGATACTACCTATAAATTTCATCGCAATCTGAAATTAATTAAGAATTTGTTTGAAGCAATTTAGTAATGTAATAAACTTTTGCATTATCAAATTGGTGTTTAGAACATAAAGTTTATTACATCAAAATATGATGGTAGGTTTTTTCTAGTAATATACTAGACCACCCGTGACTCGTTGGGTCACATTCACGTCAAAATATATTTTTTTAAATCATGTTCACTTAAAAATAATTTTTAAATAATTAAAATATACACGCACATGTATATAATGTGAAAGGAAACTGGAAGGCCCATATATATACATGTGTGTATGTGTATATATATATAAATGTGTATGTTTGTATATACATATATGTATATGTGTATGTATATATATATATATATGTGGGTGTCTGATCTATATACACTGGTCATAGGCACATACACACATACACACACATATATATATATATATATATGTATATACACAACAACACCACCAGCTCTCTCTCTTCCATTCTCCTCCCCCTCTTCCTCTCTCTATGTTTCTCTTTCAATCTACTCTCTCACAACTACTATCTCTTTCTTTCTATCCTTCTCTCTCTCTGTTTATGAAGGTACCCAGAAAACCCATATCTTGGGAACCCGTGCTCCGATTAATGCAAAACTTGTTTTATTCCATTTGTATTCCCATTTCAGGGGCAACTTCCTTTCAAAGTATTTTCTCATTATGCACCCTTTGGGCTGTATTATATTACAGACAAGCAAGCAAGCAAGCTATCACAGACTTTTAGTAATATATAGATGTATGTAGAAACCCATAACTCTTGGTGGAATCTTTTGGGCACCATAGAAATATACAGCATATCTTAAGCATTTTTATAATCTAGCAAAGCCCCTCTCTTCTCCATGGCTGAAGACTTGCTACTTCCAGAGAAGGCGAGAGTGATAGAGTAGAAGTGAGAAAGATATATTAATACCAATACTGAACTGGTACCTTTTTAGCAAGCTTGAAAGGATGAAATATAAAGTTGATATTAATGGAATTTGAGTACAGAGAGCTTGAACAAATACTGGAAAGCATTCTGGCCAACATTCTAATGATTCTTCCAATTTGCCACCTTATCTAGATAAATATAAACACTTTAAAATAAATAGCTTAGAATTGTAGAACTAGGTACAGTTTCAGGTGAACATAAAGAAATGGGATGTATTCAGTTTGGACTGTTACCCTTAAGAGGATGGTCTTGCTACTACAACTACTATTACCAGCACCATTGTCACTACCACCAACACTTACACTATTACTACCTCACCTATTTGCACCAACACTACAACCACTCCAACTACCAGGAAAACTACTACTATTACTACCACCACTGCTGCTGCTACTGCTTCATCTACATAGTACTAGCTTTTAAAGTGTGATTATAAAATGAGCCTAATGAGTTAAGGCTGCAAGTGAAAAAATATAACAATTAAAATACCTTCACAACTTCAACTACTTTTGTCACTTCTATTTTGGGCAGAGAGTGGGGGTTTACTCTTATAATGTTCGTCTTTTTCCTTTCCTTTTCTTTTTTGTTGTATTTTATTTTATTTTGTATTTTTGTTTTTACTTTGCTATCGATTGGGATACTCTGGCATTTTTTGATGAATTTTATATCAGTAAAAGAAACTAATAATATGAACAATAACAAGAACAACAAAATAGCTGCAGTAACAGCAACAAAATGGATAGTTGAATTATACTATATTGAAAGAAAACTATCTTTAGTCATCACAAAAAACAGGCAGCACTTATTGATCCAACAACATGCATGGATTCTTCCTCAATTTCTATATAATGGCGTGTGTGTGCGTGTGTGTTTATGCGTGTGCACATATATATATATATATATATATGAGAAAATAAAGAAATATTTTCAGAGACATGTTTAATGCTGCTATAAATTCCATCTATATCAAATCTGATTTTATATGCATTTATTAACCCTTTATTTCCAAATGGCACCAGCTTTCACCAATGGCTTTGAAGCAATCATTGTTCCCTACTTGTTATCAGTAAAACGTTTGGGGATCTTTTTTTATATCTATTCAGATTCATTGTCAAATTTTTGTCAATCTTCTTTTCACCAGGATTGTGTCTTCATTGACAAATGGCTGAGAGGAAATTTAGATTCTGATTTCGTTAATATAAAAGAAACAAATTCAAGTTCTACTACTACACAAATTGTATTATATGTTTCTTCTTTTTGGGGTTTTGTTTTTTATTTAAGAAAGAGACATGCCTTCACTTGTCTCTCACTGCATCTAATGGCAAATTATAGGCCACCACCATCTCCACCTATTTTATAACATGGAATTTATTATCTAAGAATGGAAACTATCTATATATTAATTTCTATACAACACACATAGATTGAGATTTACAAAGGTAAAGAAATAGCAACCTGAACATTCATACATTTCAATTCGTGCTTTACAAAGTGAATTGGCAGTGTCGTTAGAGTGATGTATTATATGCCTCAGTAATTCTATTTTCTAACTGTGCTCTGAGTTCAAATCCCACTGACGTCAACATTGCTTTTCATTCTTTAGAGCAGTGATTCCTAACATGGGTCCAAGCCTCACGGGGGTCAATTTTAATACTTAGAGGTTGGGGGGGGGGGTGCAATTTGAAAATGATGTTAATGAGAACAAACTTCAGGTTTTATCTTATTCATTTTACACTAAGACAACTTTGGTATACATTACTGCCAGAAACTCTTACCTCACCTCCTCCATATATGTTATTGTGCATATATATGAATTCATTTACACTTCCCCGTTGATCATCACCATTTTCATATCAAAAGGGGGCATAATTCTTTTGAGATGTTGAGGTGGGGCTTGGTCCACAAAATGTTGGGAACAACTGCTTTAGAAGGTCAATGACGTACTAATTCAGGAGCATTACAGTATGTGATATGATTTGAGTGCTCTGATTTCAAATTCTGTTCTTTCTACCTAACATTGCAAATGGAAATATTGCAAAAAAAGAGGAAAGGAGCTGATCATCAGCTCCTTTCCTCTTTTTTATTTTCAAAAATGATGTGGTTCCAAGCGAGCACAAACATGATAGTCATTGATTCAGTTCAAGAAACTAAACTTTTCCAATGAAAGACACTGCCTGTGATTTTCAATTCATTTTAAAAATCATCAAGAATTTGGGAGGAATTTGTAATATAACCAATTTTCTAGTGTTTGGAATATTTTTACATAAAATTATGATACAAAGTTTAAAAGAAAATACAAACATTTAAAACCATGCTGCTTTACAAAGCAGCATGGTTTTAAGTGTTCATATTTTCTTTTAAACTTCAAACCAGTTGTTTCAAGTGAACATCCACAAAGAAAGAAAATCCATCATCTCAACTGGCCATCATCTGATACATTATAAGAATGGGTGAGTTTGATCTATGTTCCACAAGATTTCCCTAGTACTATTTCTATTATCAATGCTAAAAGCACTTTGAAACCAAATTCTTCTTTCCTGCATGCTTTGTGAAAATCATTTTGTGAAAATCATTTTTCAAAGATCATTACAATGCTGTTAATTTCTTAACACTGTAAATTCATTATCTCCTAACCTGAGAGCTCCATGCACCACTTGTTAATTGAATCATGATGGATCAAATAACATTGGATCTATCATGAATCAACTTGCCACTTCATCAGAAGAATTTGATGGAATTTTATAAAGTTAACTGCAAGCATGGCTGTGTGTTTAAGGAGTTCACTTCACAAATAAGTGGTTTCAGTTTCAGTCCCACTGTTTGGCTTTGTTTTATTCTACCATGTAACATTGTTGTACATCTACACACTTCATACAATCTGCTCTTCATTTTGAAGGAAAAAACCTTTTGTAGTTAGCAGTATTAGTAGTTTCCTGACCTTTTTCTATCCCGTTCTCACTCAGGTTACAATACTTTCAGCACACACATCTCCACAGCTTATTTTGTCACCGAGGTAGCAGAGGCTATCAACTGATTCTACGGAACCTTCCAAGAATTTTATAGCACTTGTTTCCTGTGCAATGGCCACAAGTAAAACACACATATATATATATATATATATATATACATATATATATACATACATATACACCCACATATATACATCATCATCATTTCATCATTTCATTTTATGTCCACTTTTTCCCTGCTTGCAAGGGTGGGACGGGAACTGATGCTGGCTTGATTTCTACAGCTGGATGCCCTTCCTAACACCAACCTCATTTGCAGTGAGTGCTGGGTGCTTTTTTGCCGTGGCCCCTCCACGACCACTTTGCAGTGGAATGATATGGACCCCAGTCCCTATATTCTCATTTCTACAGCTGAGTAAACTGGAACAATGTGAAATAAAAAGTGTCTTGCTCAAGGAAACAACACATCACCCGGTCTGAGAATTGAACTCACAACCTTTCGATTGCAAGGCCAATGCTCTAACCACTAAGCCATGTGCCTCCATATATGTTTATATATTATGGCTGCATCTCAGTTTTAAGAAATGCCATCCCATGACCTTTTTTCTCATACTGGAATGGCACGAATATGACTTTTAGCCCTGCCTAGGACTTAGATCCCTTTCTGCATATGGTGCCACAAAAGGAAAAACAAAAAGCCATGTTTACGCAACACACGTGAAAGTTGTTTAAATCAAGTGATGCTTTTGCTTGAATCTCTTTTAAAAAAGACCTTCACTGGACCAATCCCAATCTCTGAACAATTGTGACAAGTATTCAAAAAGCAGAACAGGTCAACATAATTGGCTGCCATCGAGGTGCAGGTTTTACATCAGAATTTTCCTTCACCTAGATTGATGTCCTGACAAGAACTAGGGGTCTCTGACTCCTGTTGGTACACTCAGGCACCAAACCAAGTATTTCCGTGTGTATATATATATATATATATACTACACACATAAAGAGAAATATGTAGAGAGAGAGAGAGAGAGAGAGAGAGAGAGAGAGAGAGAGAGAGAGAGAGAGAGAGAGCACTGTTGATAGAGATTGCCTTTTGAATATTTAGACCATTTGCACACACACACATGCACACATTCATGTTTTTATCTTATATTTGTGTTCCAAGAATTATAAATGAAAATTTTAGTAGTTTTTGACAGATTGTAGAGTTTCTCTGACAGAAAGACAAAAAGGATGTACAATATAGATTGTGTTGTTACTTTAAGCATATTATTCAAGCTGGCTGAAAAATAAGAGCCTTTATCCATTCCATAGAAATGGTTCATATAAGTGAAAGGTAGAAAGATGTGGCTATAAATATACTGGCTCCAAGAATATGCAAATACACAATTTTGCAAAACAAATCCATCTCCTCTATATTGGCAGAGAATAATGGATCTTAAACATATACAAATAGAAAAAAATGAGCAAAAAATAAATTGCAAGACTACGAAGGACAGAGCTGAGCTGAACAATGATTTATTAGTGTTAAAAGCTAAAATATTGAACCACACACACGTATATACACACACACGTATACACACACACACATGCATGATATTCTTCAAAGAAAACAAGTTACACTGCATAAGAAAAACATAAGATGTTCATAAGAAATTCCAAGAATCAGCAGTATACAGAATATAAGTAGATGGGAAGAATTAATACAAGAAATATGTAAGAGTAAAGCTAAGTACTAACAAGCTGGAATTCTAAAACTCAATTTTGATTGTCAGTAAAATAATTTTAATCCTCTTATGTGCCATATTTTTATAAACTTTATATATGTTTTGTTTTGCTATTGTTAGGCATGGGTATGGGGTTTAGGAGTTTGTTTTGCAGTCCTGTTGTTCCAGGTTCAATTCCATTCTGAACACATATCTTCTTCTTTAGCCTTAGGTTGAGTAAAATTTGGTAGATAGAAACTGTTCAGTGTATATACATATATATATATATATATATATATGTGTATGTGTGTGTATGCATTATATATATATATATACGATATTAAATGAAGGCATACCATATTTTAATTTGGTATCCCTGAAATATGTATAATGAAATAAATATGGTTTTATAAATATAGTTTCCATTTATTTAATATCGTATATCTACTCCAAAAACTTGTCGAGTGTTTTATATCAGTTATAAAATATTTACTTGTTGTATCCCAATAATTTTAAATAGAACTTTTGCATATATATATATATATATATACACACAAACATACACAAATGCATACACACATATACACACATATATTTATATATATATATATTCAGGGTGTCCAGCCATGTTTGTGTTTATGTTTACTGTTTGATTAAGACCAATAATTTAGCCTTGAATAGATCTTGAGTTGATCATATCGATCCCAGTAAAATAAATTAAAAAAATAAATATTATTCAGCTATGACTTAATACTAAAAAATAAAAAAGTGATTATTTGAGAGCCTAATACTTCTGATACATAGATATGTAGTGAAAAATTGGTTATATGGTCATAAATTCAAGCCTTATTGCTAGTTTATATTTGGTACATTGCCACTATAATTATCTAGAGTCATTTCTCTCATCCTAAGTTACAATGCAATGCTGTAGGCTTGGACTTGAATTTATGTTATTTCCATCAAGCTCTAATTTTGTATGCATCATATATCACAGATCCTTCTAAAACTAAAACAAAGAAACAAGAAATATGTTGATAGTCAGATTCAACCAAGGACACAATGTTTACATTTGTCTTTCCATTGCTAATACTATCTACTGGTTACAACTGGCGGAAACCTGGTGATAGGAAGCAGTATTTGAACTCAGAAAACAGAGCTGAAACAGATTCCCAAAGCAACCCAACCAATGCTTTAACATTTTTGCTAATCCATTGTCTCTGGACTGATACTTTATCAACCCCAAAGAGATTAAAAGTAAAGTTGGCCTCATTTGGCCTTGATTTGAACTCAGGGCACAAAGAGCTAGAACAAATACTGAGGTATTTAATTCGTTTCCCTAACAACTTTACCAATTTCCCAACAAATCCTTCTGAGTATATCAAAATTTTAAAAGAAACAAAAAAAAAGTAAAAATTGAAAACTAGAATTGAAAACAAACAAATATCCTTTGATATGAATTGTGCTTGGAGCATCACTATTTTGAGATAGAATCCCAATAACTTCTTGCAGAATACATAAATATATTTGTTGCTGTTTGTGGTAACAGTTTCAATTTTTGTTTGAAGATATCTTACACTTTGGGCTCTACTTTGATGTTTAAATGTAGCCTGTAAAAAATAGAAAAGCAACTTCTTTCCGTTATCTTAGATTTCCTAATAATCATGTCACTCCCTTACTCTTTGGGGAAAACATCCTTTGGAAAGAAGTGGGCATTTTAAAAATGAGTTCCCTTTTCTATATTTAACGCTTGATTCTTATATAAGATATGAATATTATGATTTCAAATTAAGATACTGTTTTGTTTCTGAAATGAATAAGAAAAGCAAAATGTTCTATGAAACACTAAGCACTAACTCTTGAAATAATAGGAATTTTACATAATTTATATTGTTTCTGTATAGAAATTCTTGTGGAAATGTAAAGATTATTTTGTTTCTTTTTTTAAATATTATTCTTTTTTTGGTGTGTTATTTATTAATGTTGCTATGTTTATTATGAAAAAGACAGGGCTTTAGGGTCAAGAAGCTTTCTTTGTAAACACTTAGTCCTATATTTAATTCCATTTCGTGGCATCTTGAGCATCCTTCTTTATGATAGCTGTAGATTGACCCAAGCCTTAGAAATAGAACTGAAATAGAACTGAATTGACAGAATCTGTGTAATTTAAAGGTCCAGTCTTGTCACTGATTTGAGAATTAAATGAAGAATACACTTGTCTGTGGAATACTCAAACACTTACACATAAATTCCTATGGTGGTCTTTCATTGGATTGAACAACTGAATGCTCATCTTCAAAACCAACAGAGGACCCATCATCATTTTAAAAACAATTGGAATGTAAATACATCCTATTCACAGGCTTATAAAATATTCTATATAAAAATCTCACTGATTGTATTACTATCAGCCTCATCAAATTATTATTTATTAATATTATGCAGAGTAATAGTATTATTGTGGTGTGTAAGTAAATTAACAGGCTGTGCTTTGCTGGGGAGGTCTTATAAGACTGAAAATTGCCATCAAGCTTAGCAAACATCAGGTTAAACTAACACTAGTACTTGAACTAATATCTTCATTTCCACTATGCATACATAATGTAAATTTTCATTGATTAAAACTTCATAGCTGCCACTTAATTATTACATCTGTTTTTTTCTATTTGGTACATGTAAAATTCTTTGTCCAACGTTTAGTTAATTCACCAGTAATCAGAATTTGTCTTGTCTTGCAGACATGGGATCTTCAGTGCTTTAAAACACTTTGAGACTATTCTATTTCCAAAAACGTAATAATTTATTGAATATGTAGTCACAATTTCTTCTAGTATTTTAATTCTTCTTCACATTATTATATTTTTTATTTCATTTTTCATTTTCATAGATATTTTCCAACATAAAGTTCAATGCTGCTTGAATTAACACTGCATTATCACAAACAGCTATTGCTTTTTAACCATTATAATTTCCCTACTTTTATTATATAACAATAACCACTAAACCCAGAACTTTCATTATACATTGAACTTCGTGTTTCATGATTTTCAATATACTTTCTTTTCTTAATTAGTAATATTACCCATTTTATTTTAATCTTCTTTTAATATCTTGCAATGTTTTATTATTTAGATTTTATTCCAAATAATTCATTATCACACAATTTCCTTTTAACTGAGACCTTATATGTTGTTGAACTTGGTTTAATAATTCTATTGTTCTGGAACTCAATATTATTTTCTTAATATTAAATGGTAGTTTACACACATACACATTATTAAGAGATACACATTTATTTTCACTTCTTTGTTTACCCAAATGTACATTACCTTTGCATGTTGCTTAAAAGGTATAATTCTATTTAATATAATTTACACATTGTCTCTAATACATATTTCTTGCTTCTTAATTGTAAATAACGAGAGAGAGTGTGAGTGTGTGTGAGAGTGTGAGTGTGAGAGTGTGAGTGTGTGTGCAAATGTAGAAAAGCAGATGTAAAAGGGATTATATATATATATATATATATATACATATATATGATGATGATGATGATGATATATACTCCTTCTCCCACTTATTCCTGGGAGAGCTGTAGAGGCAGATTCCTCAAACGCTCTTTCATTCTTTAGGCATTTTGACCACATGTACCAGAGCTATAATCTCTCAGCTAGAGGAAGTTGTGACTCTACCTGGAGTGACTGCCTGATCTCCAAGCTATGCAATCTATTGAGTAACATTACTCTAAAGACCCTTTGAAGGAGCCCCATTTATTCGTGATCATATTCTTTCAGTCATCACCCAAGATTCATGACCATAAGTAAAGGCTGGCACAAATACTGAATTGAAGATAGCAAGTTTGGCTTTTACACCTACTTCCCTTCTTCTGATTACTGAATGCTTATATATATATATATATTAGAAAGTGAGGTTTTTTTTACAAAATGAAAAATAACCGAGGTGTCCTACATGAGTGAAAGTATAAAGAAAAAAAGATGAAATCGAAAATGCAACTGGAGTCTTATTTTAAAAGAAATATATATATTTATTTGGTTCCTTTACCGGTTTCGCAGTTCTTCTGCTTTTCAAAAGTAGAGTTACTTACATTAGGAAATTTATTTTATATAATAACTTTGGAATCAAGTGAAAAGATTTCTACTTTATAATATATCATCATCATCATCATCATCGTTTAACGTCCGTGTTCCATGCTTGCATGGGTTTGGACGGGAGTTTTCCCACTTGAGGCAAGAGTGGTTGTCTTGCTCGCATAGGACTGTCTGGCGGGTTTTCTACAGTTGGATGCCCTTCCTAACACCAACCACATTTACAGTGTGGGGCTGGGAGGTTTTTACCGTGTTGCCTACACGGCCACATTACAGCGTGGACTGTCTGGCAGGTTTTCTACAGCTGGATGCCCTTCCTAACACCAACCACATTTACAGTGTGGGACTGGGAGGTTTTTACCCCGTTGCCTACACGGTCACATTACAGCGTGGACTGTGTTTTTTTGTCGTGACACCTACACGATCTCATTTGTTTCGGCCTGGATTCTGTGGCACCAACATAACTTTACATTGAAAGGGGCAGTGTGGATGGGGTGGGGGTGGTGGGACGGGGGTGTATTTTGTTAGAGATGCCTACTGACTGTAGTAGGTTTTACTTTGTATTTAGGTAACGCGGGTCTTCTCTATTACTGAGTACCACCAAAGCTCTCGGTCCAGTGACATTGTCTTGGAGAGGTGTAAGTGTGTGAGGTCGGAATTTATCAGCTCGTCCCAGGTTTTTCTGGGTCTGCCTACTCCGTGGCTACCGTCTATCTTTATTGCCCTGCACTTTGCTATACAGCTGTCGTCTTTCATGCGCATCACGTGACCATACCAACTTAGCCTTCTCTCGAGTAAACAACATCTGATCCCTCTTATTTCTAATTTTTTCCTTAGTTCGTTTATGGTTTGCCATTCGCGTATATTACTATTACACATCCAGCGGAGCATGCAAGCTTCGTTCCTCTCTAGTCTGCGTATATCCTCTGCACACAATGCCCAGGTCTCACTGCCATGCAACATTCCTGTTCGTATGCAGGCATCATACAACCTGCCTTTCATTTTTAGGGAGAACCCTTTAGCGGCTAATAGTGGTATAAGCTCTCTGAACTTTTTCCATCCAGTTCTGACTCTAGCTACTGTACTTTCGGAGCACCCTCCCCCACTGCTGATTTTGTCACCCAGGTAACAGAAGCTGTCCACTATTTCTATAGAACCCTCTGCGCAGTTGAAAGAGCTAGTATTTTGTGGGCACTTGCTGCTACTTATTGCACCAGAGCACCGGCCACATGTAAAATCTGTGTTCTTAGTTAGCTTACCTGTGATCCCACTACATCTTTTATGCACCCATACTTTGCATTTGGGGCATAAAATGGAGTTTCTACC
Source organism: Eledone cirrhosa (assembly GCA_964016885.1). Taxonomy (NCBI): domain Eukaryota; kingdom Metazoa; phylum Mollusca; class Cephalopoda; order Octopoda; family Eledonidae; genus Eledone; species Eledone cirrhosa. Next base: position 112,479,294 of record OZ024741.1, on the reverse strand, counting down.
TACGCCTTTCCTACACACTGAGCATGGCCATTTCCCGGAAGGGACCGGCGCCTTATTTTCTTTCCTACAAACTAGAACTTTATATAACTAGAACTATATATATATATATATATATATATATATATATAAATATATATATATGTGTGTGTTTTTCTTCCATAATTCTTTAATAGGTTATGCCTTTCATCACACCAAATATTTTAGCATTAGTTTTTAATTGCATTGACTCCTTTCAGTCGCAGTATTACAAACTATATAACATTTCAACCAAAACAGATATTTTTATTGATTCATTTTTACTTTTAAATTTCATATTAAATTGTTTTTAGTCTATTAGAACTATCAAATAAAATAATAATAAACATACTCCAGACTTATTCTTGTCTCCATTACATTCATTTATAAATAAAGGGAAAAAATAATTTTCCTTAAATAACTTGCGGCTCTTTTTTTTTGTCTACTTACATTAGGAAATTTATTTCATATAATAACTTTGGAATCAAGTGAAAAGATTTCTACTTTATAATAGTAGCTAGAATAAGAGCATAATGGAGAATATCAGGGAGCTACTAACAAAAGGTTTCTCTCTATGAACCAAAGACCAGCTGTATGATGTGTGTGTGATGTGCAATGTTGCATAGTGATGAGACATGGCTGTGAATTTAAAGAATATGTGAAAGCTGAGAAAAATAAAACCAGCATGCCCTGATGGGTGTGCAATAGCAAAGTGTACAACTGGATGAACAGAGAAAAATTGTGTATAAGGAGACTCAGATGTAGGGCACAAGAGAAAAGACTTCACTGGTGTGGACCTGTGATGCATATGGATGATTATTTTGTTAGGTGAAGAATTGCCAGTAAATCCCAGCGGAAGGTAACAACAGTAGAGGAAGGCCAAAGAAGAGACAGAGTAGATGACAAAGGAAGACAATGAATGGTAGGAGGTTGTGCTGGAGAGGACACATCCAACCCATGCAGAATGATGATGATGATGAATAATTTCTGGTGCCACAGTAGAATGCACATAGTCTCCCCTGTTTGGCAGTAGTGGTGTTACCACAGTAGAATGTACCCAGTACATGCTGTGAAGTGATTAGTGTTATGAAGGAGATCCAGCCATACAAGCCATGTCAGAATTTATTCTTAAAATATCTTATTAGTAGAAATAATATCAACTGTAATTCAGACTTATTTTTTTTTATTTCCATATGATTCATTTACCTGTTCTATCCCATGGATTATGATTATGATGAGACACAGCCATTTACCATATAAATAAAAGGAAGCATATTCATTTCTTATGAGACTTATTGCCTTTTGCTTCTTTATATTTCATACAAATTTATCTTTTTAAACCATTTGAAATGAATTGAATACACACTTTGTTATTCATATCAATTTAAGCAATGTCTTTAACCTTTAGTTAATTATATTTGAATTTAACTTTATAATGATATAAATTTGAAAATTTCATTTTTTTAAACTGAAGTAATTTTTTTTCAAATTTGTACTGGATGTTTATAAAAAAAATTATTGGCATTATGTTTAAATAGATTAACATTAACATAGCATACCACTTTTTATCAGCCCTTCTACCTACCCACCAATTATATCTGTTACAAACAAGTTTTTTGTCAAATTCAAGGACTATTCTAAGGGAAATGATAAATGAATTTGGTAGGATATATGATAGAATGAAGCATAAAACAAAATTTTAATTCCATTAATGAAAAAAAAAAAATGGAAACTAACATTTCAAATACAAATACCCAAGTTAAAAACAAAGAATTCTGCACTTAACATGTAACTCTAATAGAATAATAGCAGTTTAAAAATGATGTTTAAAATCATTTAAATTAATCACCATACCGACTTTAATAAATGTGAGATTTGAGAAGAAAGGCATTAAGGTATAGGTGGAGGCATGGCTGTGCGGTTAAGGTCTTTGCTTCACAACCACAAGGTCTGGGGTTCACTCTCACTGCACAGAAACTTCGGTAAGTGCCTTCCATTATCTTATGTATGACATTTAGTAGATGGAAACTGCAAAAGACCACTGTGTGTGTATATATATATATATATATATATATATGTATGTATGTATACAGGGTGTCCTGCCAAAATCTATACACTTCAACAGCATTCTAATAAATAATGCCTGTACAGGTAATCAAAGTGTGTATACATTCTTTTGGGACACCTTGTGTATATGTACTCCATAACAGGAGTTTAAGACTGGCTGCCCATGGGAACTTCTCTACGCTGACGATCCAGTACTTATAGCAGAATCAGGAGAAAAGCTAGAGAATAAATTCTGGCCATGGAAACAGCAGCTGGAATCAAGAGGACTGAAAGTGAACCTAAGTAAGATTAAAGTATTGATAAGTAGGAAAGAGGACAAAACTCTGATTCCATCAGGGAAATGGCCATGTTCAATATGAATGTACACAATGCAGATCTTGGGTACTCAAAAGGTGTAGTGGGATAGCAGGCAAACTAACAGGTAGGGAAAACTACATATGCAGTAGATATTCAGGGGAATTTGACATTAGAAGTTGCAATGATTCACTGGCATTTATGCAAACTAAACAATTTACCACATTCTGAGGAGTGGTATAAGCATAAGCCAGAGTCAGTGATAGAAAACGATCAAGTGAAGGTGCTATGAGATTTCAGGATACAGACAGACAAGAAGTTAGAACACAATAGGCCTGACCAGGTGGTTTTTGACAAGGAAAAAAGATCGTGCCTGATTGTAGATGTAGCCTGCCTCTTTAACATGAGTGTGCAAGAAAATGAGAAGGAGAAAATTAACCGATACCAGGATTTAAAGTGGGAGGTAAAAAGGATTTGGGATTGTCATGAGATCAAGTTCATCCCAATTGTCATAGGAGCACTAGGTATTATCTCAAAGAGTTTTCAAGGATGGTTAAAGAACATTAGTCCAGCCCCCTTTTTGGAACACTTCAAAAGGCATGCGTGCTGGGAACAAGAACCCTGCTATATGTCCTGAATATCTGAGGCTGCAGGTAACAGCTTGATGTTCATTTGAACAAATTTTCAAGTTAAATAACATCAATGACTGAGACTCCAATAATAATAATAATAATTGTTTCTACTTTTGGCACAAGGCCAGCAATTATCCAGTGCATTAATAATAATATTAAGGAGCATGTGACATGAGTTTTGCAATTGTTCTGCTCAAGGTATGATTGGAAATGATTGCATGCGGCTCTGGAATCAATAGCTCATTAGATCTGTGGATTTTCTACATATTCACTACACACGCACTCATATGTGTGTGTGTGTGTGTGTGTGTGTGTGTGTGTGTGTGTGTGTGTGTGTGTGTGTGTGTGTGTGTGTGTGTGTGTGTGTGTGTGTGTGTGTGTGTGTGAGCGTGTGTGTGTACACATATACGCAAATAAAGTTCTTGTGAAAGTAATATACAAAATGATAAAATGCTAAAAGAAAAGCCAAAGGCAAAAACAATCCTTACAAAATATGCCTAATCTGCAATCAATAGATTGTTTAGCACCATTGTTCTTGTTTCATAAATAAATTTAAAAAAATCTTTATAACCATTTCTCTCTCTCTCTCTCTCTCTCTCTCTCTCTCACACACATGCCGACTCACACAAACATATACACACAAATATGCCTAAAAGAAAATATAAACAAAAATCTACTATGTGTATACGTGTATGTATATATATATATATATATATGAAGAAGAAGTTTATGAAACGGAAATGCGGGTATAAAGAATTTATTAGGTAACAATTGTTTCTATAGTGTATGGGTTACCTATACCTCGCTATTTGTATAATATAAAAATATTATCATAAATCGTAGGTACACTGTAAGAAAACACACCATGTCGTCAGAAGTACAAAAAAACAAACGCAACTACACTAACCAACATTAATAACGCAGCATGTGATATTGTTAAGAAACTGAAAATCGACGACAGAACGGTACCCCTTTCTCCAGTACACCGACTTTTAATCTGAAGGACCATAAGGCTAACTTCGATACTAACCCTAAAATTAGATTAATATGTCCTTCAAAGTCTGATATAGGTAGAATCAGTAAGTACATATTAGATCGTATTATCCCCCAAGTTAAGGCTAAGGTAGATATTAAATTATGGGGTAATACTCAACAGGCAATAAGATGGTTCAATAACATCAGTGACAAAAACAAATCTTCTTTTATTCAATTCGATATAGATGAATACTATTCCTCTATTTCACCTGAAACCCTGCCTAAGGCCCTCTCATTCGCTAAGGCTAACTCGGACCTCATAAACGAGGAAATTAATATTATACTTGAAGCTAGACGCACAGTAGTTCATTTTGAAAATAGTTATTGGGTCCGCAGAGATAGACCCTCGGAATTTGACATTACGATGGGTTCTAATGATTCGTCGGAGGTTACGGATCTGGTTGGAATCTATATAGCCCACAGACTCCAGAGCGAATTTACTGACCTCCACGGTGGAATCTACCGCGATGATACACTTCTATTAGTCAAGAATATGAACAAACAAAACCTAGAAAGGCGACGTAAAAACATTAGGAAACTTTTCTTAGAACTAGGGCTTAATATTACCTTCGAACACAATCTTAAGGTGGTCAACTTCTTGGATGTCACCTTCAACCTTAATAACGGTAATATAGAGCCATTTCACAAACTTAATGAAAATCTCAAGTACGTTAATGTAAAATCGAACCATCCCCATTCCATTATTAAATCTATCCTTAAAAATATATCCATAAAGATCTCCCGACTGTCCTCTAATTTGCTGACCTTCAACGAGCATGCTGAATATTATAATGACGCACTTAGAAAAGCTGGTTACTGCGAGAAAATAGAATATCTAGATGATAACCGCATAGGTACTATGAATAAACCACATCTAAGTCAAACTAGTATTGCACCACACAGACACATCAATAGGCATACTAATAAGTGCAAACCAACAAATAGAGTCAGACGTAGAGAGTACATATGGTATAACCCCGTGTACAATATTTCTATTAGCACTAAGATTATCTCACAATTCTATACACTGATCAATAAACACTTTACAACTTCACATAAATACTATAAAATCTTAAACTCGCGCACCATTAGACTCTCATACTCCACTGCACCTAACATAGAACAACTAATTAAAAACTCAACTCAACAATACTAAATAAGTACATCCCTAATGACACAGCGCACCAGCATAGCGACATACAACGCACTAACACGCAACTACATCCCCACCAAACTATCAAGGATACTACTGCAAAACATAAAAATAACTGTAACTGCACCAAACCAGGTACGTGCCCACTGAATAACCAGTGCCTAGAACGCAATATTGTCTACCGATGTACAATAAATTCTGGAACCAACAAATGGTATTACGTCGGATGTACCGCAACATCTTTCAAAGCTCGCCTATACCAACATCGATCTTCGATCAGGCATGAGAAAATGCGCTCCGTAACAACCCTCGCCGATAAAGCCTGGCAGCTTCGGAGGAACAATCAAGCATTCTCCCTTGATTGGCAAATTATTAAATCTGCGCATGCATATAAGCAAAATCATCGATTCTGTAAATTATGCAATATGGAGATATACTGCATTTTAACGTCGGAAAACAAACTTTTGAACAGCAAAATTGAACGTTCACTTTACTGTAACCATCGTTTGAAAACGACTTTTTCTTTTTTTAAATGCATGTAATGTTACCTTTTTACACCACCGTTTGCAAATTTTTGTTTTATATGTTTATACACACGATATGGCTTTCTATAATAATAGTACTAAACACTGTTTTTTTGGGACCCCTTTAGAAATAACCTGCTACTATAATAGCCCCAATAACTTGTCTGTAATTCTGTACTACTTTGACCCCTTCAACTAAATTTTGTCCAAACAACACCACTAGAAGAATTTACTTCCCCCGCCAACCCTAACATGCCTCATTAAGCTAACTGCTGCCAAAACATTTTCTCCTTACAATCTCTGCTACTCTGACAGTCTTAAATCCTAAGACTCCCTCCCCCTTACTCGCTTCCCTCTTCCTCTTCCCTTCCTACCTCCTTCTTTCTCTTATATCTAGTGTATAAAATATTTTCATATCATTCTACCACAAAGGTCTGACGACATGGTGTGTTTTCTTACAGTGTACCTACGATTTATGATAATATTTTTATATTATACAAATAGCGAGGTATAGGTAACCCATACACTATAGAAACAATTGTTACCTAATAAATTCTTTATACCCGCATTTCCGTTTCATAAACTTCTTCATATTTTCTCCGGATTTTAAAACACATTTTATTATACGTTGAGCAATCTCCGACGTCGGTGATTCCATCCAATGCGACTACTTAGTAACATTGGAATACAGATTTATTAATTATATATATATATATATATTGTTTAAGAAATGACTAGACAAACACAGATGCAAAAAAAATGCAAATAAAAGTCTTATTATTTTCACAACACACATGCGAGTATCTGTTTGTCTATTGATTTGTTGATTGAGTGGTAATAAGGAGAAGAGGAACGAGTCAAACTCTACTCTCTGCTACTGAGTTTCTGCCAATTTTATGTTACTTCATTACATACATATACATATATATATATATATGTATATATATATATTAAGCATGAGAGATTGAAGTTCAGTTTAACATATTTTATTCATAATCACATGTAATGCGTGTTTCGCAGCTTGGAGCCTTAATTCATTATAATCATCTTTGACTGAAGGATTGATCAGTTGCAGTGAAGATCAGAATCGAAACATATATGTACATCAAATATATATAATGAATGAAGACAGAAAGAAGACAGTTAGATAGATATGGCTGTGTTTTGTGGAAGATGTATTAGGCAGTTTGTTTTAATTGCAATCAGAGATTAAAGGGTAAAAAGAGTAAGACCTGCTTCAGTCATGAATGACCATGGGATTTTCACCTAGAAATTTCCCCTCCAAGGCACATGTCCAGGCGAGGTATTTTGGTGGAAGACCAGTAATCACATATACATACCAGTCACCCCTCTCCGTGTCACCGATGTAGTCCAAGGGAAAGGCAAAGGCTGATACAGCTTGGCACCAGTGATGTCGCAACTCATTTATACAGCTGAGTGAACTGGAGCAATGTAAAATAAAGTGTTTTTCTCAAGAACACAATGCATACCCTGTCTGGGAATTAAACTCATCACAATTCTGAATACAAGATTCTAACCACTAAGCCATGCACCTTCAATTAGAGATTAAAATTCTAAATTGAGTATGTTTTAAAACTGATGAATAAAGAAGAAAAATCATGAGAAAAAGTTTGAAGTTAAAAAGAAAGTTACATAAGGTTATATAATTTCTCTAAGAAAATTAAGTTAATGATTATTAAATAATTAAATAGGGCAGATACTTAAGCTAACGTACACTAAATGGGGAATTAATTGCAATCACAATTTAAAATGTTGTAAGTGCTGTCTATCATTAAAAAAATAGTATATGATAAAAAAAAAACATTAAGAAATAATGGGATTTGTATATTCAGTTGAGTAGATATGTATATTTTATAATTGATTGGTATAGAAGAAAAAATCAGGAAAATATTTCTTAAGTATGAGAATTGTGTTAATAATTATTAAACAATTAAGCCAGAGAAAATTGCTAAGATTACATATAATAATGAGTAAGAATAATAACAAATATTGAATACAGTTAAAATAATGCAGTTTAAAAATGATTTATAATTTAGGCACAAGACCTGCAATTTATGGGGAGAGGACAGTCAATTATTTCGACCACAGTAATTTACTGGTACTTTATTTTATCAACCTTGAAAGAATGAAAACAAAGTTGACCTTGGTGGGATTAGAACTCAGAATGTACAAAGCTGGAACAAATACTGCTCTAATGACTGCCAATCTACTGCTCTATCAGTAGTTAATAATAAGGAACATGGAGTGATAGAATAAATGGGGAATAAATAATGATGACGATGATAAAAATAATAATTGTTTCAACATTAGGCACAAAGCCAGCTGGATTTGTTTTTCTTTAGAGGTGGTGTGAAATTCAAATATATCATCCCCAGTATTTAACTATTAATTGATTTTATCAAGCCACTAAAGATGAAAGTCAAAGTTGCCCTCAGATGGATTTGAAATATAAAGAGCTGGTAAAAATACCACAAGGTAATTTTTTTACCTCTCTAATAATGGTTTCTTATATAGGCACAAGGCAAGCAATTTTGGGGGAGGGAAAAGTCGATTAAATCGACCCCAGTGCATGACTGGTACTTTATTTTATCGACCCCGTAAGGATGAAAGGCAAAGTTAACTGTGGCGGCATTTGAACTCAGGTTTATTCATCTAATAATGATAAGATAAGTCTTATATACAGGAATACCTCACCCTACATGTTTAATAGGTTCAAGTAGTCAAGGCTTAAGTGAAAAATGACAAATATCAAATTAAACCCCCTACAAAACAACTAATAGGCACCCCTAGTGCCGTACTTTAATGTGCTTACACCATACAGCTCCATCATATATATGTTTTTAGTGTTTTTATGGTTTGATATTTTATGGTTTGATATTTTTGGCAGACCCACATAAATGGATATAACATCAATGGATATAACACAAGGCCATATAATATTTAAAAAACCCACCTTACCTTAAAAAATGATGAAACTCAAAGTAACATAAACTGAGTTATACCTATATATACATATATATATGTGCTCGCATGTGTGTGTACATGTATATATATATATATATATATATATATATATATATATCATCATCATCATCATCATCATCGTTTAACGTCCGTGTTCCACGCTTGCATGGGTTTGGACGGGAGTTTTCCCACTTGAGGCAAGAGTGATTGTCTTGCTCGCATAGGACTGTCTGGCGGGTTTTCTACAGCTGGATGCCCTTCCTAAAACCAACCACACTTACAGTGTGGGGCTGGGAGGTTTTTACCGTGTTGCCTACATGGCCACATTACAGCGTGGACTGTGTGTTTTTTTGTCGTGACACCTACATGATCTCATTTGTTTCGGCCTGGATGTTGTGGCACCAACATAACTTTACATTGAAAGGGGCGGTGTGGATGGGGTGGGGTGGTGGGACGGGGTGTATTTTGTTAGCGATGCCTACTGACTGTAGTAGGTTTTACTTTGTATTTAGGTAAGGCGGGTCTTCTCTATTACTGAGTACCGCCAAAGGTCTCGGTCCAGTGACATTGTCTTGGAGAGGTGTAAGTGTGTGAGGTCGGAATTTATCAGCTCGTCCCAGGTTTTTCTGGGTCTGCCTACTCCGTGGCTACCGTCTATCTTTATTGCCCTGCACTTTGTTATACAGCTGTCGTCTTTCATGCGCATCACGTGACCATACCAACGTAGCCTTCTCTCGAGTAAACAACATCTGATCCCTCTTATTTCTAATTTTTTCCTTAGTTCGTTTATGCTTTGCCGTTCACGTATATTACTATTACACATCCAGCGGAGCATGCAAGCTTCGTTCCTCTCTAGTCTGCGTATATCCTCTGCACACAATGCCCAGGTCTCACTGCCATGCAACATTGCTGTTCGTATGCAGGCATCATACAACCTGCCTTTCATTTTTAGGGAGAACCCTTTAGCGGCTAATAGTGGTATACGCTCTCTGAACTTTTTCCATCCAGTTCTGACTCTAGCTACTGTACTTTCAGAGCATCCTCCCCCACTGCTGATTTTGTCACCCAGGTAACGGAAGCTGTCCACTATTTCTATAGAACCCTCTGCGCAATTGAAAGAGCTAGTATTTTGTGGGCACTTGCTGCTACTTATTGCACCAGAGCACCGGCCACATGTAAAATCTATGTTCTTAGTTAGCTTACCTGTGATCCCACTACATCTTTTATGCACCCATACTTTGCATTTGGGACATAAAATGGAGTTTCTACCTACGCCTTTCCTACACACTGAGCATGGCCATTTCCTGGAAGGGACCGGCGCCTTATTTTCTTTCCTACAAACTAGAACTTTAGTCTTAGCCAGGTTAATTTTAAGGCCTTTTGATTCTAGGCCGTGCTTCCATGTTTGGAATTTCTTCTCTAGCTCGGCCATTGATTCAGCTATGAGCGTTAGATCATCTGTGTATAGGAGTTCCCATGGGCAGCCGGTCTTGAACTCCACTGTTATAGCCTGAAGGGCAATAATAAATAGTAGGGGGCTAAGAACAGAGCCCTGATGAACACCAACTTTTACACTAAACTCTTCACTATATTCGTTGTTAATTCTAACCTTGCTGACTGTTTCTTTATACATGGCTTTTATAGCTCTCACAAGCCATTCGTCAACACCTAGTTTTCTAAGAGCCCACCAGATAAAGGAACGGGGGACTCTGTCGAAGGGTTTCTCCAAGTCAACAAAAGCTAAGTATAGGGGTTTACTTTTAGCTAGGTACTTCTCCTGTCGTTGTCGTACAATGAAAAGAGCGTCTGTGGTACTTTTGCCTGATACAAAACCGAACTGCATTTCATCTAGGTCAATTCTCTCTCTGATTAGTTGCGCTATTACTTTTTCCGTGACCTTCATGACCTGGTCGATTAATTTAATGCCTCTATAGTTACTCCTATCTAGGGCATCTCCTTTACCCTTGTAACAGTTAATGATGATGCTGCTACGCCAGTCCTTCGGAACAACCCCATTCTGTATGACTTGGTTTACTATCCGGGTGACCATGGTGTGTCCCACCATTCCAGAGGCTTTCAGTATCTCAGCAACTATTTCCGAAGGCCCAGCTGCCTTACCCATCTTCATATCTTTGATTGCCTTACTTATTATACTACCTTCGACTAACACTGCCGGTCCCTCTATTAGGTCGATGTGGGGGAGACTGGGGTATATATATGGGTTATAGATTCTTGATGTGAAATCGTGTATATATTTTGAATCATTAAAGTACTAAGTAAAAGCATTATGAAAAAATACTGCCAAAAATAAATATTAAATAAAAGTTGTTTAGTGCAAATTATTTTTTTAATGAGTGTATGTACCTACAATCAGATAAAGAAATATTTTCAACTACATATATATTTCGGTTGAATTCACTTTCTTCAAAGTTCATGGATAAATAATTTTATTAAGCTGAATGTGAGAGTATGATGAAAATTTTTTAAAATATTTGCACCAAACAACATTTTATTACTTTCATCAGTATTTTCACAGCTAGTTCTTAAATGTTTAAAAGATGTTTCACCTCACCACATCCATCATACATCTCTGTTCCAGCTTAACCACATCCCTTCACCTTCTATTCTCCCTCTCAAACACATTCGCCTTGAAACAAGCAACCTATAAAATGCACTGTTTTAGTTTCTCAATTTTCACTTAGAAGGCTTATGTCAACTTGAGGCAATGGGAAAGAAAATTGCCCAAGCTTCCAGTAAGATTGAACCTGTACTATGTTAGCAATGTATATACACATACATTTGTGTGTGTGTGTCTGTGTGTGTATGCGTGTGTGTGTGTGCGTGTGTGTGTTTGTTTGTCTCTGTGTGTGTATGCACACCACATAAATGCATACAGACAACATTTAGATTCACTAATGGCAATTTATTTTTCATTTAAAATGTTATATCTAAAACAAAACAAAATATTAAATCCGCTCTACAATTTATTGGTTATTTCTAGCATTATTTGTAACATAAGGCAAATTGAAAATATTAAGAATGTTTCAAATGTCATTTATTTATTTTATTTCTTCTTTCAATATTATAGATTTTAATTTTTTTAAATAAAAATCATATTGTTCTTATGTTGAATATTATCCATTATGCTTCGTTGTTAAGGATTATAAAAACATTGTGTTGCTTTTATATCCTTAAGCATTTCTGTGTGAAAATGCCAGCATTCTATGAATGCAGCTGATGTTCATAGCCTGCTAATTATCACCTGAAATTTCTTAGAAAAATGTCTAAATTTTTAAATAAAAGACTGCTATATTTTTGTTTATTTTTATAAGTTGTTTTGTTTTGTTTTTAAATACACTAACTTCCCAAGTGTTGGTGATCTGCATGCTTAAGTGGTTGGTGTAAAGGAAGGCATTTAGCTGTAGAAAACCTGTCAAACAAAGAAAGGGTTGGGAGGACCTTTCAGCTGTGTCATAGAAGTAACAGCCTGTCTGTGCTGGTGTCAAGACAAAATGAACTCAGTAGAGATAAAGATTAATATTTTGGATTCTTGGAAATAGGCACCAGGATAAGCAGCCAGTTGTAAAACAGAAAGGACTCCACGATAATATGAAGCTTGCTGTGAAACCTTCAATAGACTTCATGCTAAGTATGAAGTTAACAATGAAGCCTGCTAGTCTAACCCCTGCTTTAAAAGAGAAAATCGCCTTAAAATGCTTCTTGTTATTGTTGTAAATTGATACAAAATCAAGTATGTCTATGCTTTATCAATTCATGCTACTTTAAAACTGATACATTATACTTTCAAATATATACTTTGTATGTAGATGTGCAGGAGCAGCAGTAAGCAGTAAGAACACATATAAAGTAGGCTGTGTCAATTATTCAAACAGTGGTATCTCTTAGTAATTGACAACATTCCACTATTTATGTAACCTAACCGGGGACTCAAAATATATAGCAGCTAGATTAAGAACTGCTTGAAAATAGTTTAGGGGGATACTACCTCTGCAAACAACAAAGGATTTTACTCTCAGAATTCAGGCTTGTGAATGATGTGTGATGCTTGTCTGTAAGGTTAAAATGTTGGATTATTGGAAACATTATTGTGGATGTAAACTTTACAGTTACACAGTAGTATGCCCTCGATAATGGAACATAATTATGTTTGTTCCAATTTGCATGACTTACATAAAATAAGTGTTACACAACTATTTCAAATCAAAAGAGTTTGAGCTAGAAAGGATGTGTTGCTGCAATACAATTGCTCTAAGAAAAACAGTTCCTTCCAAATCGAACCAATAAGAAGCCGCTAAATGGCTCTTTAATCTGCTAGAAATAGCAGTCAATTTTTCCTCAAATCATACCCTGCTGTCTTAAAAAAGAAGGACACACTCAACAATGAAATTTTACATACACTGTCTGAAGAAATAAGAAAATTCACAGCTGGAATGGCTGTGATCAGTGGTTTATTCAATCAGAGCTATCCTGAGGCTAAACATCACCACCACCACCACACCCAATTAAGTATAGAAAACATGGATATAAAAGAGAATAGAGAAATAAAATTACCATTATCATATTAGAATAGTACATTATAGCTACATTTTTCAATTAGGTTTCTTTGTTGCAAGACACTTGATACATTTTTAGATATTTGTAGTATCTCCTTTTATTCTTATTTTCATGGAAATGAAAAGAATTTTGGGCTGCTACATTAACTATTTCTGAGCTATATTTTTAATTTCATAAGATGTGTATAGGTTTCAGTTAGTTTTGAAAAAATCAAGAACTAAGAAGGATTCAAAAATAACCCTTTTCATTATTATAATAGTGTCTGTCAGTGAGATCAAGGTCTGTGAGTCTTCCATGTTCCAATTTGAGGTCATATGGACTTCTTCATGATGAAATCCACCACTAGCAGAAACAAGAAAGGAGAAGGTACATATACTTTATGCACCACTTTTATGCTAATGAAACAGCATTTCAAACATTGGTCTTAGAATCAACAATGAAAAGACAAAAGTGATGTTTATTGAGAAGGCACAGCAACGGCCAGTATAGCTTCAGATTCTTCACACCTTCATGTACCTGATCCATAACATTACTAACAATTGCAACTCAGCAACTAATGTGAAGAAGAGACATGGCAAAGCTGCATCTGTCTTTGAGAATCTGAAGACTGTATGGTTCATTTCCTCCATCAACCAAGGCACCAAACTCCACCACTATACATTAATCATAGTGCAAATGACAACTTGTTCTTGCAACATGTGGAACAAGACCAGCGGAATCTACAAAAATGTAGATGTCTTACAAAGATGTTTCCTTAGAACCACACTAGGTATTTCTTAGTAGGACCATACCAAAAATGAAGAGGTTCTTGAAAGGCCTGGCTGAGTAACTCATGGGATACCAAAATCATAAGGCAGTAGATGTTTGGCTATATGTTACACATGCTCATAAACAGATCAATGAGAGCATCTCTTGAGTAGAAGCTAGGGAGAAACAGCAGTGAAACAAATGTGTCAGGACATGGATGAGGTGTGTGAAGGATATGGGCCTGGTCTGGGAGCAGATATGTGAAAGGGTGTGTAACCATGCTGAATGGAGATCTCTTATCACTTAATTCTCCATAGGGATTAGTAGCAACTAATAATTTTTTCTACTTTTGGCACAAGGCCAGCAATTACCCAGTACATTACTGGTACTTTATTTTATCGACCCCGTAAGGCTGAAAGGCAAAGTTAACCTCGGCGGGATTTGAACTCAGACCGTAAAGGGCCGTAACTATGCTGGAAAGCATGGCGTCCGACTCTCTCCCGATACTGCCAATCCTCCACCTTGTAGCAACTAATAATGGTTCCTGTAACATAGCATGAAAAATACATTTATGATGGAAGGTTTTAGTTTTGATATGAACATGAGAAGATTTGTATCATAAAACCAGATGAAGCTTCAAGCAAATTGGTATCAGAAGTTTTAAGCTACATAATTCTTTTGAGCTCTATGGTACTGGTTTCTAACAATAACACAATAGGATATATGTACAGTAAAGAGATGAATTTGCAGAATCATTAGAACATTGCATAGAATGTTTTTCATTATTTGTTCAGTCTATTCTGTGCTCTTAGTTCAAAACTTGCTGAGGTCAACTTTGCCTTTCATTCTGTTGGAGTTGATAAAGAAAAGTATCAGTCCAATACTGAGATCAAATCATCCTCTATATTTCTTTTAACATCCTCTCATTCTTTTGAAAAAATTGGCTATATTCAGACATGGAAAGGGAATAAACTCCACCAGGTTTAAAAAGAGCTTAATGCATTCTATATATCACTACAGCACCCCTACAACTCCATCAGAATGTATGTGTCCAAACATATATGTGTGTAGTAGACATAGTTGATTAAATTAGTGAAGAGCTTGCACTGATTTTAATAACTGCATGGGCACAGAGGTTTTGAAAACTGTTAAGATCTTTAATCTGACACTTTATAAATGAATGAATGTAACGGAGGCAGCTTAGAGTAAAGTGGATACTTTATTCCTCTTGGAAGGAATGTCTTTAGTGCAACAAAGATGCCTTGTTTCCTATATTCTTCCCTTTTCTCCAGACACTGCCTCTCATTGCTCTATTCAGAACACAACAACCTCTCTACTGATGGAGTCACAATAAAATACACTCAGTATGCTCTCTTAAGTGTTAGCACTCATGACAATAAAAAACACACAGTACCCCCTGGAACGTTTTAGCGCTGATGTCACTTTAAAATGCATCCAGGACACTCTTAAGCGTTACAGCTGATGTCCCAACAAAATACATCCAGTACAGTCTCTAAAGTGTTAGTGCTGATGATGATGATGACTCATATGCCTAGCCAATAAAATTTCCATACTATTTTGACAATAAGAAATGAAACAAACAAGACAAAGTAAAAAATCAAATTGGATACAGCAATAGCCAGAGTGTCTCAACATCTGTAAATAGATGTATAGAAGTAGCTTGCAACACAAACATGAAGACATTAAAAAATGAAATGAATTCAGAACAATATACATAATTTCTAAACTCAGCCTCTAAAACTAGAATCCATCCAATTAACCAAAACACTTACATGACCAAAAATAATATAAATGAATAAATTATAATTTTTTTTAAACTGATCTAGCAAAACAGTTGCTATGTCTTGATATATATAAAAATAAATCCATGAAAATATCTATAATGCTCTGTAATTTCATTGTCATTATTATTATTATTGGGTTATTTCACTTGGTTCTGTTCTATTTTTCTGTTGCCAGGTTCAGGCTTTGAACCTAGGGCAATAGAAGTTTTCATTATAGAGAGAGAGCTGGTCTAGGAATATGTATCCTCTTTCTAGAAGCCCAATCTTCTGTGACACATATTTTCTGATCCTGGCAGGATAGATACCAAGGTGCAGGTCTGATGATTTACGCATTAATCCTAGTGTTCCTATTACCACAGTGATAGTGTTTGTGGTCATCCTCTACATGCGGTTGATCTCCATTTCTAGGTCTTTGTACTTTTGCTGAAAAGTGGGTGAATGTGGCGAGAATGGCCCGTGTGATCATGCCCTGTAGGTGAGTGAATTTGAGGAGGAGAAGGGTACCCTTCTCGGGTGCTCTCGAAGCGTCAGGTGGTTCAGGATTGGTGGGATACCTGAGTCAACCCTGGGTGGTTATCTCCCCTATTGGCGAACTTTCCTTGTTGTATATTTTATTGTTATTTTGTTATTGTTATATATATTGTTTACACATTGTATATGTAAACCCCTACTGTCCCTGTCTTTTGTATTGTCCCCTATATGTCGGCTCTTGTGGCCAATAAATGAAATATCATTATTATTATTATTAGGTCAGTGAATTGGCAGTATCGCTAGAGCATTGGACAACATGTTCCACGGCATAGAGTTATGGCACTTTACGTTCTGAGATAATCCCACAAAGGTCTGCTTTGCCTTTCATCCTTACGGGGTCGATAAAATTAAGCACCAGTAATGCACTGGGATCGATTTAATCGACTTTACTCTCCCCTTCAAATTGCTGGCCTTGTGCCTAAAGTAGAAACAAATTATCATCATCATCATCATCATCATCATTATTATCATTATTCCCCTTCATCTGATGCCCTTGTGGCAAATAAATGAAATCAATATCATAATCATTATCATCAATATTATTTTTGTAACCAGATGCGGAAGCGTATAACATATAGCAAGGTCTCCACAACACTCCAGCAACAGCAACAGAAATAGTAAGTAAATGAATTTAACATCTTTTTATAGAACTGTAAAAATATATAATGAAGATAAAAAGAGGTAAATAAAATAAAAATATATAAAAATGGTAAAATAAATAATAAAATAATAACAATAATAAGTCAAAATGATGGAAATGATTGTGAATTTAGACCAATATAGATCATTGATCGGTAATAGAATCGTGTTTGGTATTCGGTCAAATATATTAAGTGCCATGGGCTGTAGACATTAAAATATAACTAAATCAATGAATAAAAATGAATGCAAAGCAAATGGTAATCATAAATGATGCAGAAGCCTCTGGAAGACAGCTAAATATCAATTAGATGGATGGAGAGTGGAGTGACAATAGTAATATATTGGTTTGGTTTGCTTTGGTTGGTTGGTGGCTTTTTGGTGGTTGGTTGGTAGATTGGTTGGGTTAGTGATGTGGGTGTCTTTTATGTATTTATATGTGTGTATGTCTGTGTGCATACACCACACACAAATAAATGCAAATACATACATGCATACACAACGTACCCAAACGTATATATATAATATCTTAGTGAGAGAGAGAGAGAGAGAGAAAGAGAGAGAGCGAAAGTGTGATGTGTGGTTTTAGTATGTATGCATGTATGTATACAAGTAGAGGCAAAATGGCTGACTACATAAATTATTGCGCTGTCTTCTCATGATTCATATTATGATTCATTTCCTCTGCAAGTTTTTTTCATTACAACCCCTATGTGGGACACAATACAATATTTGTTTTTGATTTTTGTTGTTGTTGTTGTTGTTTTGCTGCAGAGAAAAGAGGTACCTACTACACCTAGAAATGTTACTAATGAATATTATTGTTGTTACAGCTCACACGCGATGTTCTCAATTTTTTCCAAACACTGAGCATCATGTTTGATGCTTTGAGCAAAAATATTTTAGATTCAGAGCTACAAACATGGAATATTTTAACATGCCTGGCACCGATATAGTAACTGCACAACCATGCAACTTAGGGGAGCATGGCTCATACCTGGCATTCAAGATTTAGCTGGCGTTCGATGAGGTTACATCTTATAAAAAGTTTCTTGGGTCTTTTAGTAATATCATGAAAAAAATTCCCTCTGGACTGGATGGTGATCTATTATAGGGACTACCCTCAAGCTACAGCTGGTGCTAATATTTTGTTCAGCTGAGTGGACTAGAAGAATAGGAAGTGAAGCATCTTGCTCCAGGACAAAACACCATCTAGTCAAGGATTGAAGCCTACATTTTATGTCCAACACTCTAACCACTTAGCCACATGCCTTCACATGCTTGTGAATGATTAATATCCTATCCAATTAGTTATATATCAATCATCCTTTCTGCACCACAATAGCCAAAGCTCAGCTCAGTTATGGCTTTTTGAGACTGTACATCTTATAGTAACATTCATCATTATTATGAACATGTGTTGCATTTTATGACTGGAGCCATGCTGAGGCACCACTCTGAAGGGACTTTGTTCATCCTATTGAATCCAGTTCGTATTTGTTTCAAGTTTGATATCTATTTATTGATCCCCTTTTGTAGAACTGTTAAATTATAGGACATTAGTAAGCATAAATATAGTCATAAAGGCATATATATATACATTCTTTTTAGTAAGATAACTACAAGAGAAGTTCTTAGCTATGATTAAGCCTCTGTGTCTAGCTTTTGTTGATCTAAGGAAAGCCTTTGACAGAATACCTTGATTTGTTATTTGGTGTCCTTTAAGGAAAGAGAGTGTAGCAGGAGTTGTCTCCCTGGTTGTCACACACACAACCCCAATAGATTAACACCATCTAGACAGGAAGTAGAACCCTTTCTGTAACTTCCGGTCAGAACCCTATAAAACTAACAACTTTAAGTTCTCACCCTCTCATTTGCCCTTCCGGCGCCTGGCCTTCGCCAGGCGTCTTCTGCCAGCCGCGTTTGCCTGGCAATCAAAACGGTAACTACTAACTTTGCTTCATTCTTTCGTTTATTCATTGACATGTCAACTATACTGTTAAATTGTTGATTAAACATTATACACACAAACCATGTCTCCTTGTTACATTCATACACCGCTAGTAAGCTCGCTATATTGCTGACCCTGACGTGATACGAACACGCAGCCGTTCATTGTTATAAGTGGTCACCCCGAAAAAAGAAAAAATAGCAGAATCTGGTGTTGTGTGAGTAACATTACGAATACACAGCAAATTTATTGACAAACTATGAAAATACTCAGTCAAAGAAACGTACACACGCACATGTGAAACTTTCGTGCAGACACTCTTTTTCCCTCACGCAACCACTAACTGTCGCAGTTTGCTGTATATATATATATGTTTCTCCAAGAAACGAACACACCACGCACATGTGAAATTCGCGTTCAGACAGACTTTTTCTCTCACGCATCAACTAACTGTCGCATTTCACGATATATATATATGTTTCTCGTTTCTTACAACGAACACTTTCAAAACAAAACAAAAAAAATATCAAATTTCTTTTTTTGTTTGTTTTGAAAGTGTTCGTTGTAAGAAACGAGAAACATATATATATATCGTGAAATGCGACAGTTAGTTGATGCGTGAGAGAAAAAGTCTGTCTGAACGCGAATTTCACATGTGCGTGGTGTGTTCGTTTCTTGGAGAAACATATATATATATACAGCAAACTGCGACAGTTAGTGGATGCGTGAGGGAAAAAGAGTGTCTGCACGAAAGTTTCACATGTGCTTGTGTACGTTTCTTTGACTGAGTATTTTCATAGTTTGTCAATAAATTTGCTGTGTATTCGTAATGTTACTCACACAACACCAGATTCTGCTATTTTTTCTTTTTTCGGGGTGACCACTTATAACAATGAACGGCTGCGTGTTCGTATCACGTCAGGGTCAGCAATATAGCGAGCTTACTAGCGGTGTATGAATGTAACAAGGAGACATGGTTTGTGTGTATAATGTTTAATCAACAATTTAACAGTATAGTTGACATGTCAATGAATAAACGAAAGAATGAAGCAAAGTTAGTAGTTACCGTTTTGATTGCCAGGCAAGCGCGGCTGGCAGAAGACGCCTGGCGAAGGCCAGGCGCCGGAAGGGCAAATGAGAGAGTGAGAACTTAAAGTTGTTAGTTTTATAGGGTTCTGACCGGAAGTTACAGAAAGGGTTCTACTTCCCGTCTAGATGTTGTTAATCTATTGGGGTTGTGAGTCACAACAAGG
Source organism: Eledone cirrhosa (assembly GCA_964016885.1). Taxonomy (NCBI): domain Eukaryota; kingdom Metazoa; phylum Mollusca; class Cephalopoda; order Octopoda; family Eledonidae; genus Eledone; species Eledone cirrhosa. The sequence goes on along the minus strand of OZ024741.1, from coordinate 112,459,088 downwards.
GAGGCAACTGCTACATAACCTCCCGCCAGAATTTTAGAATATAAAAATCGAATGAAATATGTAGCAATTTGGCGAGAATGTTGTAACAGGCATGAAAATTACGACAAAAGAATGTTTGCAAAAATCAATGATAGATATCAAGGTAGCCAACCGCTCTTGGCCAGAGAACGACTGGACATCTATCTATCCATCACCCAAAGATACAATGTAATAAAGTAAGAGAAGAGCTCAAAGTTCAAATGTACAAAATATAGTTCACAGGTGTGCAATCACATGACCGCTGGCCTCTTGACCCTTCCAGGTCAACGCATTCTCAATATCGACCATCAACTTCGGCTGTTATTTCTAACACTTTGCGCAACTCATTTTTTCTGAAAAAATTTTTTTTTTTTTTACTGTGAATTTAAACACCGAATACGCTCACTCCGCGAGACAACATCAACAGCAACACAGCTTCACCAACAACCAAAACCAGCAGAACAAGCCAGAGAATTTATTTTTGCAGCACTCTTCCTGTGAGAAAATCCATTCGGAGGTTGGAAATTTCACGATATACCACAGAACAGAAACCACCTGCATTCATTCTCTGGAACACACTTTCTTTCCTGCTGTCATGTGATTGCACACCTGTGAACTATATTTTGTACATTTGAACTTTGAGCTCTTCTCTTACTTTATTACATTGTATCTTTGGGTGATGAATAGATAGATGTCCAGTCGTTCTCTGGCCAAAAGCGGTTGGCTACCTTGATATCTATCATTGATTTTTGCAAACATTATTTTTTTTGTCGTAATTTTCATGCCTGTTACAACATTCTCGCCAACCTGCTGCATACATATTTCATTCGATTTTTATATTCTAAAATTCTGGCGGGAGGTTATGTAGCAGGAGTTGTCTCCCTGGTTGTGACACACACAACCCCAATAGATTAACACCATCTAGACAGGAAGTAGAACCCTTTCTGTAACTTCCGGTCAGAACCCTATAAAACTAACAACTTTAAGTTCTCACCCTCTCATTTGCCCTTCCGGCGCCTGGCTTTCGCCAGGCGTCTTCTGCCAGCCGCGTTTGCCTGGCAATCAAAACGGTAACTACTAACTTTGCTTCATTCTTTCGTTTATTCATTGACATGTCAACTATACTGTTAAATTGTTGATTAAATATTATACACACAAACCATGTCTCCTTGTTACATTCATACAACCCAGTATCCCGCTATAAGAGCATTACAAGCCATAAACAGAGATGTCAGTAAAGTGAGAAATTGAATGTATATGTAGGAATACATCAGGGTTCAGTTATTTACCCACTTCTGTTTATCATAGTCCTCCAGATCACAACAGAATAGTTTAAGATTAGATATCCATGGGAAATTCTGTATGCCAATGATTTAGTCCTCATAGCTTAATCTGTGGAAGAGCTAGATAATAAATTCTGGCCGTGGAAATAGAATTTAGAATCAAAATGTCTGAGAATAAACTTAGCAGAAAAAGTGTTAAGAAGTAGGAAAGAAGATAGAGCTCTGATATCATCAGGTACGTACCCTTGATGGATATGTAGAAAATGAATAAGCTTAAACTCTATATGATGTACACAATGCAAATCTTGAATACACAAGAGGTGTAGTGGGATATCAGGCAGACTAATAGGAAAGGAAGACTTTGTAAGTAGTAGATGTTCAGGGTCATTTGATAGTAAGAGTACTAATAATATAAACCTTTTCCAATCCCAGGAAGGATCCATAGAAATGATTGATAACTTCTGCTACCTAGGTGATCTAATTAGCAGTGGGCGAATAGCAGCTATAATAAGGACATGATGGAAGAGGTTAAAGGAACTACTACTTCTGCTAACAACAAAAGGTTTCTCCCAACAAACCAAAGGTGAGCTGTATGACATCTGTGTGTGAAGTGCTATGCTGCATGGTAGTGAAACATGGGCAGAGGATATATGAAGGCTTAACAGAAATCAGTTAAGCATGCTTCAGTGGATGAGCAATGTTAATGTATGAGAACAACAAAGAATGGATGAACTGAGAGAGAAACTAGAAATAAGAGGAATCAAATATAGTGTGCAAGAGACTGTCATGGTATGGACAGGTGATGCACATGGATGGAGGGAATCTTCAGTAGATGTAGACCAAGGAAGACAGAGGAACGCAAGTGGAGAGATGCTGAACTGAGAAAGCCCCAACCAAACCATGCAAACATGGAACAGCAGACATAATGTGGTGGTGATGATGATGATGATGATGAGTGTGAGTGTGTGTGTGTGTGATGAGTTCTACATAGTTTCTGTCTATCAAATTTTACTCATAAGGCTTATATAGGGCATCTGTAGTGTGTGTATGAATTGCTTTTAGTAATAGAAATTTCAATGAATAATCTATATATGATCAATAAAACAGTAATAAATATATACATAAAAATATATAGAATCTAGAACTATATACCAAAAACTTAGAATTTCTTTACATCAATACAGTGCACAGCATTCACATAAGGCATTGGATTGCTATTCTCTTTCTTGATATGAATTATGAGAAAATAGAATGTAAATAGACAGTATTTGAAGAGAAACCCTCAAACTGAATCCAATTGGCAAACCCAAGTCACTATTAGATTACCAATCAATATAGCTGCATCACATTTCTACTGGGTTAACAATTGAAACCATCACGCTATAGTGGGATTTCCTAACAATGGATCATAGCAGTATTCTCTGCAGAGAAAAGAGTTACTTATGAGATCTAGGAATGGTTACTTGTGAATGACTAGAATGTTAGATAAAATGTTTTACATTTAATGTTCTTGTTTTGATTCTCTACATTCTGGGTTCACATCATGCCAATGCCAAAATTTCCTTTCATTCAATTTATGTCGATAAATAAATCACCAGTCCATGGATAGCGAATTGATGAAATTGTTAAAAAGTTGGATGGAATACTTTGTGGTATCTGTTCTGGTTTTATGCATTCTGCATTCAAATCCTTCCTTCTGACACCAGAAAAGTGATGGGACTTCTGTCAGGAGTTGTCAATGGCAGATATCATCAAAAGAAAGACCAATAGAAACAGTTTCCTAAGTCTGATCTGAGAATCAGCTTTTTTCCTTTTTATAATGCACATCTAATGCCTCAGATGATCTTGGGTGATATAATATTTCACAAGGTGCCTTCTTCTTTGCCTACTTATTTGTGGGTGGGTCATAAGGGCAGAGCTTCAAGCACGCCTTCTTGCAGGTCCTGTTAGATACAACTGTCTTCAATTGATCTGGCTGAATCCCCAATGAAGCCAACTGAGCTCATGGATGTTATCCAACCATCTTGCTAAGGGTCTACCCTTAGGTCTCACCTATAAAATCTGTCAAGTGATTCTTTCCTTAGACATTCTGACCACATGTCTGCAGTATCAGAGCTGTGATCTCTCAATTCAGCGAAGTAGCAATTCTATATGGAGCAACTACTTGATTGTCAAGCTAGGTAGATATAAGATGTCTAATACAAATGCTATCATCATCATCAGACATGTTAGAACATCAGATTGGATACTTTACTGCATTTATCCAGCTCTTTATGCTCTTAGTTCAAATCATGTGAAGGTCAACTTTGCCTTTCATCATTCAGGGTCCATAAATTAAGTACTTGTCTAAGATGATAGATTGGTGGATTGTTAGAGTGTAAAAAGTGATGCCTTTTGATATCGCATTTGGTCATTTGCATTCTGAGGTCATCTGCAATGTCACTGGTGTCAAGCTGTACCAGCCTTTCTCTTTTTCTTAGACAAAATTGGAGACATGGAAAGGGGAAAATTCTATATGTAGGTGACTGCTGGTCTTCCATAAAACAGTCTCCATTCCCAGGTCTGTGCTTTGGAGAGGAACTCCCCAGGTGTAGATTTTCTGTCTCACAAGATCTACAAAGGCCCTAAATAATTACTGCTACACTGATATATGTCAAAATAGAAATCTGATATATGTGTATAATTATTGTTTGTAACTGTATACAAAAAGATTAGGATATTTTTTATGTTTTTTTTAAATCTCAGAGAATATAACTTTATAACTGGCTTCAAATATTTGGATATATATACCTGTAAAATGGAGTCTCCTCTTGGTTTGGAAATTGAGTATTTAGTTTTTTATAAACTTGATGTCCTCCAACTTGTGTATTTACATGTAAGTAGCTGAGAATTTCACAGACGTGTATCCTAATGTGACTCCCAAGCCAGGTACAACCCATTCAACAGGCTTCCAGACTGTTTCCATTTATCCAGTTTCACTTACAAGGCTTCAGTTGACCTGAGACTATAGTAAACACACTTATCCAATATGTCACTCAGATCGAACTTAGGACAACGTGATTGCAAAACAAACTTCTTAACAACTTGGCCATGCTTATGTGCATACCCATTAAATTTTTCTTCTCAATACAGATGTGTTGTGTCAGGTATTGTAATATTGAATATCATTATTTGTTTCACTTGGATTGGCAGTATCGGTAGAGGGTCGGACGCCATGCTTTCCAGCATAGTTACGTCCCTTTATGATCTGAGTTCAAATCCCGCCGAGGTTGACTTTGCCTTTCATCCTTACGGGGTCGATAAAATAAAGTACCAGTAATGCACTGGGTAATTTGCTGGCCTTGTGCCTAAAGTAGAAACAATTATTTGTTTCACTAATAATAAAGTTTCATTCAATATTTATACTTTTTACTATCATTTTATAAAGGAAACTTCATACATTCCATTAATTTACAAGTAAACATGTTGTAAAGTGTAAAGATCAAGTTCAACTGCTGTATCTATTTACAATCATGAATATGTAATGCCTAAATGTCTACAATTAATTGCTGTTAATAAGAGTATAATTTTTTACATTATTAACCTCATCTTTAGAGAAGAAAAGTTATTTGACCCTATTGATACAAACCCACCCAAGACCATTTTGATTTTATGAGACAAAACAAGACTTTAAAAAGTTCCTATTCAAATGAAAATCTAGCATACTTAGGTATAAATAACCTTTTGATATTTTACATCTACCATCTTGATAATGAAATAATAATTTTAGTGAATCACTTCAAATCTTTCATTAAAAGTAATTTGATACCAGAAGGAATAAACACATCAAATATTTTACCATGTGTTGCAAATTCAAATGTTTTCATTCTAATTGAACTAACAATACGAGGAAAACAGTGTCCAATAAAGAATGTTCAACATACTAAATGTAAATGTATTGAATATTTGTGAAGCCATGGGGCTTAGTGGTTAGGATACTAGACTCATAATTGAGAGGTGGTGAGTTCAATTCATGCACTAGGCAGTGAATTGTGTCCTTGAGCAAGACACTTTATTTCATTTTGCTCCAGTCCACGCAGCTGGAAAAAATGAATTGTGACATTGTGGTGGCAAATCTGTATCGGCTGGTGGCTTTCCACATAACACCCTGCCCAGGCTTGTACCTCAGAATGGTTAATCCAAAATTAATCATTTATGATTACAGAATAACTTGGTCAATATTGACCCAAAGGGGTTCTTTTCCTTCTTTCCTTTACTTATTGGAATGCTACAACTTCTAAAAAAATATATGCTAATGATGATGAAACGAATATTACAGAACATTATGGAAATTGTCTTGAAGTTCATTCACTTTTAGTAGTTTACTTCATTATTATCATGACGTTGGGTAGGGGGGGTGGATTGGCAGTATCGGTAGAGGGTCGGACACCATGCTTTGTAGCAAAGAGTTACGGCCCTTTATGGTCTGAGTTCAAATCCCGCTGAGGTTAACTTTGCCTTTCATCCTTACGGGGTTGATAAAATAAAGTACCAGTAATACACTGGGATAATTGCTGGCCTTGTGCCAAAAGTAGAAACAATTATTATTATGACGATGATGATGATGGACCCTTTGTTGGTTTCAATGCTCACCTTTTCACCTTTCAGCTGTTCAATCATCTCAATATCCATGACATGAATATCGAGTACTCCACAAGCATGTGTACCCTTAACATGAACCCCAAGCCAAATCAGCATGACACAAGATGTAACAAGGTTTGTACTGGCATAGTTCATCCACTTTCTACCTAATTTCACTCAAAAGACTTGGGTCAAAGCAAGGTTAGACCAGGCAGTGGAATTGAACTCAGAACTTATGATTGCCAAGCAAACATTTAACCACTCAATTATGCTGTGCCTATTATACTTTAAAATAATGGTTGCTGATTTAGGAACAAGGCCAACAATTTGGAGGAAGGTAAATTCGATTAAATTGACCCCGGTTCATTACTGGTGCTTTATTTTATTTACCTTGTAAAAATGAAAACCAAAGCTAACCTCGACGAGATTTGAAATCAGAAAATAAACAGCAGGTTGTCCGACATTCTACCGATACTATCTATCCACAGCCCCATTATGCCTTAAAATGATAATGACAGTATAAAAGAAAATAAAGGACACTTGTTCTGTTGATAACATTCTCTTCCAACATTTTATTAATTCAAGTTCTTTAATAATTGGCGACATTACTGTGACATGGAATATGTTAAAGAAAATGAAAAATAACTTGCTAGTCAAACCATCAATATCGAGGCATGGAATACATTAAAAGACAGGGAAAATAACTCTCTAGTCAATGGAGATGTCACTATATTTTCAATTATGGCTCTGAGCCAATAAAAGTAATTGAAAAATTTATTACTGATGTTTAATATCATGATGAATTTATGTCATTGGAACATTTGGTAATTAATGGATGTGGACAACAAATACTGGGAGTATAAATGTCAAAGGATTTGAATGTCGTTCATTTGAATATAAACTGCCTTCTTGCACAAGGCAATTTTGAAGTCATATTTAATGGCTTTGGTAAATTAAGCATTTTCCAACCAAAATTATTTATTGATAAAATAATTACATCTGTTTCCCAAGAGTCTAACTCAGCACTATTTGAGTTACATAGAAAAATAGTTTGCTTTGGAATAACTTAAAACCCTTTTAAAACTAAACTACCTGAAATTGCTCTTGGTTCCACAGCATAAAGTGGTTAATTTTAAGGTGTTTATGCTTATCTAAATATCTTCCATCAAAATTTTATGTAAGAATCTTTGTCTTTGTTAAGTTATGTTCCAAACACCAGTTCAATAGTGATAAAATTTGTATCATGAAAATTAGAATTGAAATGAAAGGGTTAAAATTACATAAGTGAAGTGATGCAATGGTAAGCCTTCATATTGATCATAGGGCCCTTATTGAAGTGATGTTGTACAGTCAGAAGCCCTTTCTGGAACCAACTCTTTTAGCTGCCTCATACAACACACATGAATTCAGAGTACCTATTCTAAACCAGATACACACAGAAAATGTATAATCAGATAAGTCATATATCTGAAAGCTATTCTTGTTTTTGCTTTTACTCATGAAAGTATGATGCAAACTTGAATTTTTTTTCCTTAATTATTCTAGAAACGGCCTTTGACAGACCCCCCTCAATCCATTATTTGGTGGTCCTTAAGGAAATTAGGTGAAGAATGGCTTGTGAGAGCAGTGCAAACCATCTACAGAGGAGCTGTCAGTAAAGTGAGAGTAGGAAGTGAGTTTGGTAAAGAATTCAAGGTACAGGTAGGAGTCCATCAACGTTCATTTCTTAGCCCACTGCTGTTCATCATAATCCTCCAGGATCATAACAGAAGAGTTTAAAACTGGCTGTCCATGGGAACTTCTCTATGCAGAGGATCTGGTCCTTATAGCCAAATCCATAAAAGAACTAGAAAATAAGTTCTGACTATGGAAACAGAATTTGGAATCAAAAAGTCTGAGTGTAAAATTAGTCAAAACTAAAGTGTTAGTGAGTAGGAAAGAAGATAGGACCTTGATACCTTCAGAGAAGAGGCCCTGCTCAATATGTAGAAAAGGAGTAGGTATAAACTCCATATGGTGTACACAATGTAAATCTTGGGTACACAAGAGATATAGTGGGATAACAAATAGACTAACAGAAAAGGAAAACTTTGTAGAAGATTCACAGGAGTAATCAAAGGAAAGAACGGCAGTGATATAAACCTCTTCAAGTCACAGGAAGGGTCCATAGAAGTGGTTGATAGCTTCTGCTATCTAGGTGACTTAATTAGCAGTGGAGGAGGGTGCTCTGAGAGCATAATAGCTAGAATAAGGGTAGGATGGAAGACGTTTAGAGAGCTACTCCTACTGTTGACAACAAAAGGTTTCTTCTTATGTACAAGAGGACGATTGTATGACATCTGTGTATGAAGTGCAATGTTGCATGGTAGTGAAACATGGGCAGTGACTGCAGAAGACGTGTAGATTGACGAGAAGTGAAGCAGCCATGCTCTGTTGGATGTGCAATGTCAATGTGAGAGAAAGGCAGAGCTTGGATGAACTGATGAAGAAACTGGTTTGAAGAGGAATCCGAGGTATACAGGAGATAAGACTGCATTGGTACGGACATGTGATGTGCATGGATGATGATTGATGGGTGAAAAAGTACCAGTGGAAGGAAGCTGCAGTAGCGGTGGACCAAGAAATACCTGAGCAGAGGTAGTGAGCGATGACCTCAGATTGTTTAGATTCATAGAAGAGATGATGAAGAAACTCAACGAGTGAAGAGATGAGATGCTGTGTGGAGAAGGACCCATTCAAACCATGCAACCATGGAAATACGGACGTAGAAATGATGTTGATAACTCATAAAATTAGGGCTTAACATTAAATAAAACTAAATCACAATTTGATGTTAGAAATAGACACACTTCTAGAACAAAGAATTTTTCCAACTTGAGCTGCAGGAAATGACAACTAACTTCCTTCAAATCACATCCTTCCATTTATAAAAAGAAAAAAAATAACAGGGCACATTTGATAATGTCCAAAAGTACATATAAAAATACCAGATGGTCTTTGATCATAAATCTGCTCAATAGGGCTAGCTAAACAACAATAACTGTTGCATACGATAAAGAGCACATATGATACAAGAGTGTAGAGCAGACCTTTTTGCTGAGCAATCAAAATTAGCAATCAAAAAGAACAACAATGATTATCATTTTCCAATTATTTTGTAAATAATTAAGAACTTGCAGAGATTTAGTAATATAACATTTTTTTAATAAACAAGCTGGTATTTGGAGTATAGCTTAAAGTTTCTTACATAGAATTAGAATGGAGTTCTTTTTTTTTAGATACATACAAACATTTAAAAATAAATATCTTTCTACCATATAACTAGGGTCAGTTTCAGGCAGTTTGGTCTCAAAAGGGTTTAGCATAATTGATATCCAAGTGTTAGAAATTTCTTTGTTCATGAGAATGAACAGAAATTGATTAATGAAGCAATATTTATAAAAGATTAGAGCAAATGTGAAAGTCTAACACTCTATAAAAGGATTGTGATTTGATCATCAATTCTGAGATAGCATGGGAGTAAACTTGTCATTCTTATGATGTTTAGAAGTAAATAACTAAGTCTTGGTCACATAGGTCAATAGGGAATCATAAGAACAAAAACAATGTTACAATAACAAGGTTTAGTGACCTAACATAGGATCAAGAACTAAAACTAATGTGTAAAATGTATCATAAACACATGAAGTCATAATCATCCATAATACATAGCTTAAAAAGGGATCTGAGTAAACAAGAGAACGTTGGGGAAATGTAAAAGTGTTTACAGAAGTGTTCAGTAACTTCAAATACCGTGGAGTATGAAATATCTAGAATTTCATGTTCTTACTCTTTTCCTGAAAGTGAGAATGTTCAAGGGTGTGTATCACTTTGGTTGTAACCAAAGAAAGATACTTTCTCTCTTTTTTCATTCTCAGAAGAAAAGCCAAAATCTGCAATGTTCAATTCTTTACTCTTCATGGAAATGATACTCAACAAACTCTTCTAGAAATTTTCAACAATAAGAGTTTTAAAGCCATTTTCCCTACTAAAGTAGAAGTTAGCCTTGTAGGCCCCACAACAGGCTTCTCAGTTTTTCTCTATCCACTACATCCCCTCTTACCAACCTCATCTTTAGCCATGACTATTTTGGTCTTACCCATTATTTTCTACATCCACATTATTTTCTTTCTCTCTTTTCTCTCAATCAGTTCCTTTCTCAACACATGACTCAACCATCTCATTCCATTTCTTTTCAATTCTTCACTGGCTCTATTCCCATTATTTCTTTGGAACTCTCCTCTAATTTAATTATTGCAAATACAGACAATTACAAATTTTCTGGAATTCTAGATATTACCTTAACTTATTAATTATCATATTTCTAATAAAAACACTATCTCATTATTAACTTGGTGTTTTGAATATAACAAAGGTTTTTACATAAAATCATAATTGTTTCTACTTTTGGCACAAGGCCAGCAATTACCCAGTACATTACTGGTACTTTATTTTATCGACCCCGTAAGGATGAAAGGCAAAGTTAACCTCGGCGGGATTTGAACTCAGACCGTAAAGGGACGTAACTATGCTGGAAAGCATGGCGTCCGACTCTCTACTGATACTGCCAATCCAAAGGGTTTTAGATAAATATAAACATTTTGTGATAAGCAGTTATTGAACCATAAAACAAAGGGTAGGTTGAGGTAGTTTTAGTATCAAAACTGTTAAATGTAGTAGCTTATTACATCAGTAAATGGTTTTGTTAGAATTTGTCATCGAATTTCTACAAGTAGCAACATTATTTTTACATATATGGTCTGTTTTAAACATTCCAGAAAAACATTAAAACTGATAATTGCACACAATTTGCATCACAGAAATTTATTCAATATCTAAGCTAAAAGTAATCTAATTTAAAACATTCAACAACATCCCTTTGGCCACACAATTAAATGGTGAAGTTGAAAAATGAAACAAAATGTTTAAGTATTTGAAATCAGTTGCTTGTAGTATTAATTGGCATAATCAATTAGATCAGTTTCTTCTGATATACATAAGTGTGTCTCACACAACAACACAGTTTAAAATATTGTTTTGTGGATTACCATGGCAGTAAGATACGACTTAATTTGCATATAGAATTTGAAAAATTGTTAAGAAAAGATATATGACAATATAAAAATCAACAAAAGAAACACTTATCACGATAGATGATGGGAACTTATTGACATAGAATAAACTAAGAAACAATTTTCTAATGACAAAGGTTAAAATATAAGCTACAGTAAAGCATAGTAAGGGTTAACCCTTTCCTTACCATACTTCTGATGAAAAACACTCGTTATGATTTTTGAATAATTTTGAAAATAATAAAAAAATTAGAGCGTTTTATTAGTATAATTAATTTTCTCATTACTAATTTTGTGTTTCTTACATAAAATTATGATGGAAAGTTTTAGATAAATATAAACACTTGAAAATAAAGAGCTATGTATCATGGATCATGGAACCATTGGTGGTTTCAGACTGTTTGCTATAAAAGGGGTTAATTATATAAACACAACAATTTTTTTCTATAAAATTTTTAAAAGGTGAGAAATGGTAATGACTATTGAAGATTCTGATATCATTAACTGCAAATAAACCAACAGGCTGTCAGATAATCATTCATCTGTTATTACGTAAGGTACTCTCTAGATATTTTCATTGCTGTTTGCATGTTTCAGTACATATACTTAAACAATGTTTTAGTTTCATCATCATCCTCATTATCATTTTATGTCTGCTTTCCATGCTGGTATTGGTTGGAGCTAAGCAACAACTAGAAGAAAGTGTATCCACGCACTTTACATAATCTAAGTTTACTAACGATTAAACTTGCCTCTCCTCTTTGCCTAATCCTTACAGCCAATACCTGTAAATGTCAGGAAGCACTTCCCTGTCCACATTTACTCTTCAGGTGCCAACTTATAGTGGTTTGAATTAAAGATTAAATGCATGGACATCACCTGTCTGGGAACATCAGCATAGGCTGTAGACACTGCTTCTTTTTCCAGTTATTTGAAAAAAAAAAAACATCAATAGCATGTCTATAATTAGATAATTTTAAACCAAGTGAAGTCCATACCTTCTCCAGGTATGAACACAGCCAATTTATTCATGAGAGAGAGAGATAGTGGGAGAATTGATCCCAGAACTGGACTGGTAATTTGTTTAGTGACTTCAAAGGAATGAAAAGTAAAGTTGAACTCAGGGAGGGAAGAAAACCAGAACAAATACTGCAAAGGATTTCCTAGTGACTCTGCCAATTTGTCATTCCTCTCTATAGTACATCCTTTTTAAACATCTATAAAATTCTCTATTAAAATTAGTACAGATATAGTAGTCGTAACCACTTCTATATTAAAGTTAAGAGAGATATTCTAACCAGCTATAACCAGTTCTGTATTAAAGTTAATATATTAACCATGTAAGGCAGCAAATTGACAGAGTTGTTAGAATGTCAGATAGAATGCTTAGCTGTATTCGTTCTGGTTTTCTGCACTCTGTGTTCAAATCCTACCAAGGTCAACTTTGTCTTTTGTCCATTCAAGGTTGATAAAAAGAACCAGTTCAGTACTAGGGTCGATTCTTCCTCTATATCTATTTCTCATTTCCTTTCTCTCACTCACTATCCTTCTCTGGAAGAAATAAGCTGTGTTCAGACCTGGAGAAGAGATGGGCTCCACTAGGGTTAAAAATGTCCAAGAAATGCTGTATGTCAATATGGTGACCCTACAACTTCATCAGGAGTTACAAGTTCATAGATAGATATTAACCATGTAACCAACCATTTATCATAAGGCGTACACTTTTATAAAGTGTGAGTGACAGAAACTAAGGTATTAACTGAAATGCCGAACATAATCATCATTGAGACCTTCAGTGTTCTCTTCCTCTGCCAAATTAGGACATGAGAATTATGTCTAAGGAAGGAAACTCACAAGGTGGAATGTTTGATGCAGTGAATATTGCACATTGTTCTTCACTGCAAGGATTTTTGCCATCTTGTTTGCAAAGTGCAGCTGAGATATACTGTCCATCCAAGGGTGTAGAGTGTCTCCACTCCCCATTTCTCTCTAAACCCTTTTTACTTTTTCTTTTTGTCATTATGATTTTGTAAATGTATTTTGAGAATATTTCTATATACTATAAGTCATTTTCAACCTCCTGTCACAGATCTACTGTGCTTAAATAAACACATTACTCCACTTGCCCCTGGCAAGCTTGCAGAAAAATAGATATTACTATTTAACGCCAACCACTTGTCAGTTGATTGGTTGGAATTAGTAACTGCATCAAGTTGTAAATCACCTGTTATGTTAACAATTCATTCTAACTACCCAACCGATACTACCAAGAAAGTAAAAAATAAGAAAAGCATGAAAACTTCTTTGAAAAAGATATTGCACAAAAAAAATCTCTGTCAAAGAAAATGAATCTTGAGTTACACCAATCTCATAACACAGTTGGATAAATTCAATTCTGATTTTTAAATCTGTACTTATTTATTTTTTTCATCACTCTCACTCCCATCAATCTCACTACAAACACCGATAACACCAATACTACCATTACCACTATCATGTTCAAAATCCTCACCACCAAAACAAAACTAATAAATATAAAACCACACAGACCTAAATATTCTGTAAGTTATGAAGAATTACTGTCTTTAAGTAAGATATCATTGAAGCATTGTGTAATGTTTTACACATTCTCCTTTCGCTCTATGCGTTTTTCTAGTTCTCTCTTCCTCTTTCTCAATCTATCTCAAGTTATTGGATTGGCTACAAGTACACTCGTGGTAATTCTAAACAATGCCACACTGAATACTATAATCTAGTTGCTGCATTGATGCATCAATATTCTGGGTTTAAAACCCTATGAGTTAGCATTTTTTCCACCTAAAATCTCAATAAAATTAGTAGCTGTTATACATTGATAAACATTTAATAGGTTGACCACTATCCTACAAAATTCTGTTTTTAAGCCTGATCACAAGAAATATACTTAAAGAAAATTAGCACCCAATCTACCCTATAAAGTTTTGGTGCCAGGAAAAAAGCACCCAGTACACACTCTAAAGTGAATGGTATTAGGAAGAGCATGCAGCTATAGAAAATCTAACCAAAAAAAGAGTGTATGAGCAAGAGATGGTCGCCTGACCTGCTTGGCCTCATAACTAGACAGCTCATCTAACCCATGCAACCACAGAAAATAGATGTTAAATGATGATGATTATGATGATGACAATAATGATGATGGCAATGTTAATGATAATGCAGATTACAATGATGATGGTAATGACAGTGATGATGATGGTAATGATGATGAAGATGATAATACTTCACTTTCTATAATATATTTTATCTTCAAAAGGAAATATGAAGTTGATTGCACTCAAACAGTACATCAGACAGAATCTATCTTCAGGCAGAACAATCAAAGAAGATATATATTACCACTCCTGCCATGAAACTGCACCATGTCCCGCCAATTCATTCTGGAAGAATGCTGACAAATAAAATTTAAAAAAAAATAGAGCTTTTAAACTTTATCTCTCAGTTTTAGAAAAACATACCAAAAAGGATTGAGAGGTCTCTTTAGTCATGTAAAGGACTTGACAGCAGCTCTAGTGTAGTACTGGTGCCAAATATGCACCCAGTGCACACTGGAGGTAAAGCTATAAACATAAAAGCTTTTAACTTTTCTTTTTTTTTTCTTGGCATATAGCTGTAGTCACCATGTCAAAAATAGTTGACAGGACTCATCAGTCATGTGTAGTAATGGCGCCATAATAAGATGCACTGTGTATATTGTAAACAAAGGTTTGAAAGGATTTTTCAGTCATGTCAAAAACATGACAACCTATCCAAGACTGGTGTCCTGGTAAAATGCCATGTGCATTGTTTCTAATTTGAAGGGAAGTCTTAGTCAATTAAATCAACCCCACAATTTGACTGGTACTTTATTCCATTGACACTAAAAAATAAAAGGCAAAGCTAACATTTGACAGATTTGAACTCAGTATATAGGAGCCCAAAACTAAATACTGCAAAGCATCTTGTTTGATGCTCTAATGATTCTTTAAAAAAAAAATGTGAAACTTCCAAACTTTTTCAGTACATCAATGAATCATTTAAAACAGAAATAAAAGCAGAAATAGGTCACTTGAAATATAATTTTTAGTTAAACAATAAAACCCTAATTATTTACAAATTTCAACTATTGTTCACATTAAATGTGAGAAAATAAAACCCACAACCATTTGAGAAACCTGGTTTTATTATTATTATTATATATTTTCTTTTACGCACACACCAATTAAATCATCTTGAATGTGAGATCGATCACAAATAACATATTTGTTTATGTATTTTATATGTAACACACACACACACACACATGTATATATGTACATATCTATGTATGTTTGAATGTATGCATGTATGTACATGTCTATGTGAATATATAAGTGTATGTATGTCCAACCTTTGCTATCAGAAAAAATGGATGATGATGTATGTTTGTGTGCATGTATGTATATATGTATGTATGTGGAAATATGCATGGGTATATATCTATGCATGTGTGGATATGTGCAGGTATGGATGTCATTGCATGTGTAGATCTATGTATGTATGGTATATAAACATGGAAGTGGAGACTGTATGTATGTGTGCATGTGTGCATGAATACCTGCTTTTATGTATGTTTGTTTGTATGTATATATGCATGCTTGTATGTATATATGTATGTAGAGGTGGAGACTATATGTAAGTGAAGAGGAAAGTTGGTAGTAAGGATGCTTTGAGCTAAGAAATCTTTCAAAATGCGATTATCATGTTATTAAACAGCACCATCAATTAAATGAAATCAAATGACCAGTGGTAATAAAACTTAAGAACAAGTATTATGCTAACAGCAGCACTTTAAATAAACAACACTTTTATAATGATAATAAAATGGACAATAAAGGAAAGAAAAAATAGCTTTGCTGGCTGTCGAACTGTGCTTCATCATCATCATTTAACATCCGTCAGTTGTATATGTATAGAGAGCATATATATATGCATATTTGTATGTGTACATACTATATATAGGAATGGAAATAAGTAAAAGACAAAATCAAAATCATAGCAAAAAAAACAAAACCACATAGTAAGCAAACAAATCAGTTTTTCTCAATGGTGTTCTTTCTTCATCCACTAACACTCTCTATACATACATACATACATACATACATACATACATACATACATACACACACACACATACATATGCATGATGGTTGCTTCTGGCACAGTAAAACCTACCAATAAAACAAATGTTAAAAAAGTTATTCCAATATTGAAAAACCAGCTTTAATAACATCATAAAAAATTTGACATGAATTTTTTAAAGTCTAAAAACTGTTTAGAGAATTTTATTTCAGCAATTAAATCTTATTTATTCATTTATCTAGTTATTCTTTAAATTTATTTATGATTTAAATTGTTTGTCAGCAATGAATATTAAATGAAAAGACTGACAAATAGTTTATTTATATTAAGGAATCTGGCTAATCAAATGCTGGATTTTTATCTTAAATGTTTTGTCTTTCCTGTAAAATCTTTCATAGTAATATGATCCTAATCTGCTAAAATCTTTATGTTATTATTAAAGAATAGCTTCTCTTGTCACAATATCTATTAATAACATTGATTACATATGCTTTTCTCTATATTTTTAATGAAGGTCCTTTGTACCTGATATAATAACCAATATATTTTAGACCTTTATAAATTTTTGTTTTAATGCTTTGTTTCAATGCATTTGCTGTCCTTCTAGGACTGGTGAGTTTGATGAGGTTAGTATTATTTTTGATTAAATATTGATTGATATAACAACAATAAGAACAAATGTTTTCAGACCATTTCCCTGCTGACGCAGGAATTAAAATTGAGTCCCAAGATAGATTTATATTTATCGTGGAGATTTTTAAGGTAATTCTTTTACAGCTGGATGTCCTTTACTGGTTCCAATCCTTATTGATACTCCTTATGGCACAGAGAGACACAGTGTACTGATTCTAAGCTGGATGCACACAGAGAACACATGTAATTTGAAGACTGTTGGAAAAGCATATGTAAGCAGAGAAACCCAGAAGATGGAAGTGCTATAGAGGAATGGTTGGGGAAATGATTAGTTTTGATTTGGACCTAGAAGTGAAGGTGGACCAAATACCAGTGATGAGAGGATGAGAAACAAGTGAATTGAAAGAGCTTAAATGGAGGTATTACAAGACCAGGTAGCTCCAAGATTCACTCAAAGGTAAAATAAGAATTGTCAATGTTGAGGATGATATTGATGGATCCACTTAACCCTTTAGCATTTACATTACTCCATATTTACTATTGTATTTTCGTGGTAAAGGCTTTACATCACATATCTCACATAATATCATATCTATGAGATTTTGATATTATTTATTTTGAGAACAATACCTTAATATCAGTATGAGCAGCCAGTTATGGCAAGTTTGAACAGAAAGAAGTGAGAGAATTCTAGATGGCTACAGCTAGTTTAAATGCTAATGGGTTAATTGTGTATTTAAATGTCTAGTTGCTGTTCCATGTCAATTATGATTGAGCAAACATAACTACCAAGGTCTTGATCAACATGTCTTTTTGTATATCATTGAGCTTTTAATTGTTTAATATTAATAATATGAGGGCATCTAATGGTACAAAACACATACGAGTGTCTTGTCAAATTTGTTTCCATATTCATTAACTCTTTTAACACAAAACTATCTGAAACTGATCTTAGGTCTATGATACAAAGCTTATTTTGAAATATTTATATTTATTTAAAATCTTTTCACCATAATATTATGTAAAAACATTCACTAAATTATCTTCTAAACACAAGGTAAATAATGATTATATTCAAAAGTATCTGAACATCATAGGCTTTGTCTTTCATTAGAAATAGGGACATAATATAAACTCCTCTTTCTATGACTGCGGAACTGTCCAATCCATGAGTTAACTTCATGTATGTTCATTATTGAGTGTGACTTGTTGTTTAGTTGATTTAAGAAATAACAAACAACAACATAAAACAGTGACAAGATTTAATATTCACACGAAATTTGACCCAAGTAGTTTACAGGAACATTATTTTATCAAACTAGTAAGGATGAAAGAGGAAAATTGGGATTTTAACTTAGAACATAAAGAGCTAAAGCAAATGCTGCAATACACTCCAATCCCCCACTTTCATGTGACATTCAGTCCACTGGCCTTACCTGTACATAATAAAAATGGCAATAATAATAATAATACCTGATCGTTTTGGACAAGGAAAAAAGATCATGCTTGATTGTAGACGTAGCCTGCCCATTTGACACGAGAGTGCAAGAAAAGGAGAGGGAGAAAATTAACCGATACCAGAATTTAAAGAGGGAGTTAAAAAGGATTTGGAACTGCCATGAGATCAAGGCGGTCCTGATTGTCATAGAAGCACTAGGTACTATCTCAAAGAGTTTCCAAGGATGGTTAAAGAAGATTAGTCGAGCCCTGTTTTTTGGAATACTTCAAAAGGCATGCTTGCTGGGAACAGCAAGAACCCTCTAATACATCCTCAATGTCTGAGGCTTCAGGTAGCAGCTTGATATTCATTTCAACAAACATCAATGACTGAGACTCAAAGAGTAATAATAGGATGATAATAATAATAATGATGAGAGTAGGGAGCCAATGATCAAAGTTGTACTGAAGGAGAAGACAATAGAGCAGGGGATGTCCAAAGATGAAATAACAACAAAGAGAAAGAGCAACCTTCATGAAAAATCCCTTCATAGCACCTTCTTTAAGAAAATGGAATTCGGGGATCCACAGACTTGGAGCTGGTTAAAAAGAGGAGACTTTTAAAAAGCTACAGAAGGAATGCTAATGGCTGCACAAGAGAAAGCCCTCAGAACGAAGTGGGTGAAACACCATATTGACAAGGAGGAGGCTAGCTCACTGTGTAGGATCTGTGGAGAGAGAGAGGAGACTGTGGCTCACATCGTATTCAAATGTAAACACCTAGCCCAGCCTCACTATAAAGGCTGGGGGGCATGATATAATAGGAAACATGATTCACTGGCATTTATGCAAACTAAATAATTTATCACATTCTGAGAGGTGGTATAAGCAAAAGCCAGAGTCAGTGATAGAAAACAATCAAGTGAATGTGCTATGAGATTTCAGGATACAGACAGACAAGAAATTAGAACACAATAGGCCTGACCTGGTTGTTTTTGACAAGGAAAAAAAGATCGTGCCTGATTGTAGATGTAGCCTGACCCTTTGACACGAGAGTGCAAGAAAAGGAGGAGAAAATTAACCAATACCAGGATTTAAAGTGGGAGTTAAAAAGGATTTGGGATTGTCATGAGATCAAGTTCATCCTAATTGTCATAGGAGCACTAGGTATTATCTCAAAGAGTTTCCAAGGATGGTTAAAGAACATTAGTCTAGCCCCCTTTCTTGGAACACTTCAAAAGGCATGCTTGCTGGGAACAGCAAGAACCCTCCAATTCGTCCTGAATATCTGAGGCTGCAGGTAGTGGCTTGATATGCATTTGAACAAACTTTCCAGTTAAATAACATCAATGACTGAGACTCCAATAATAATAATAATAATAATAATGATGATAATATAATAATAATAATGATGATAATATAATAATGTGTGAACACATCACAAGGAAATATATCTCATGAAGTGTAGAAGCTTTGCAACTGTTGAGATGAAAAGTACATCATTGGCATATATGGTTTCTGTCTGAAGCATATTATTATGAAATGTTTACATAACAGGTCACTCAAAAGTCTTGACACAGCCTCAAGATAGACTACAAAGAGATTCAAAGAAAATGATGTGTTCTTTAACTTACCAGCTGCAGTGTGAAGTGATGTTGAATGATAATTTTTCACCTATACATTCAGTTCACTTTATAAATAATATTGTTTACAGAAAACATCAATTAGAAATCTTAGATAAAAAATTTAAATTAGTTCTATTGGTGCAGGCATAGTTGTATGATTGAGAAATTCACTTCACAATCATGTGGTTTTCGGTTCACTTCCAGAGTGTGACACCTTGGGCAAGTGTTTTCTACTAAAACCTCATGGTTACCATGCCTACTTGTCAAATTTTGGAGACTCAATAGTGGTTAGAGCACTGGCTTTGCAATCGAAAGGTTGTGAGTTCAATTCTCAGATCGGGTGATGTGTTGTTTCCTTGAGCAAGACACTTTATTTCACATTGCTCCAGTTTACTCAGCTGTAGAAATGAGATGATAGGGACAGGGGTCCATATCATTCCACTGCAAAGTGGTCGTGGAGGTGCCACGGCAAAAAAGCACCCAGCACTCACTGTAAATGAGGTTGGTGTTAGGAAGGGCATCCAGCTGTGGAAATCAAGCCAGCATCAGTTTCCGTCCCACCCTTGCAAGCAGGGAAAAAGTGGACGTAAAATGAAATGATGATGATGATGATGATATGCATATTCATTTTATATGGAAAGGTGGTGAAGCTCCAGAGTAACAAGGCTCACCACATAGATATATTAAAACTCTACTTCAATAGAGTACTTTCTCTCACGTCCTTCAATAATACACAGATATACACACACGTGTGTGTGTATGTATGTGTTGGAAGTCCGTGAGTAGAAGTAACATGAAACTAACCATCTCTGAGAAGCAAAGGTGACTGTAATTGATCCTCTGTAATTTTCAATAAAGAAAATTAAATTGTTCAATCAACTGAATATAAGTCTCCTGAATTAATATATGAGTACTCCACAGATATGTGTACCCTTAACACAATTCCCATGTCAAATCAATGTAAAGAATATATGAAAAGAATTACAAATACAATCCATCTGATGAGCTTCCACACAGTTTCTGTCTATCCAGTTTAATTACAAGTTTTGGGTTGACCTGAGGTAAAGGCACATATTCTAGATATCATGCTGTACTATCAAAGCTAATGACATCAAACCTCATGATTTAGAAACAAACTTCTTGATCAATCAGCCATTCCTTCATCACTGTAATACTGGTAGAAGAGGCAAAGCGAGGAGGCAGCATTCAAGGCTTGGGGGTCTGGGTACTTCAAGTTTGGAGGGGTCCCACATACACAAAAAATTAGAATACACACCAAGCCCCCAATTTTACATATCAAAGTCAGCTGGCACAAGTCATTGGAATTGAAAAGTTTTACATACAGGTATTAAATTAAAAAAATCTAACCGACATTTTACCTCCACTTTCCACAATGGCATGTGTTGGACAGGTTGTTGCAGTTTGAGACCAGACATATTGGAGCAACCTCATCTTGTTCATACATTACATATTTGGCATGGTTTCTATGGCTGGATGCCTTTCTTAACATAACCACTTTAAAATGTTTAATGGGTGCATTGTTTTTTGCACAACCACTTACACAGCGATATCAAATACTTTTTATTAGAACAGTGTTCTGATAACAACCTGATGCCTCTAAAGTAGAGAAAATTTTATGAATTTTACCACAGTAAGAACATTAAATATTTTTGTTAAAAATATAGTTCTTGTTGTCAAAGCAATAAAACTAAAAAAAAGTTTGTGTCAATATCTCAACAAGTTTGTATTTAGATGTGTGTCATATTTTCATAACAGCAGTTGTTCCACATCAATTTTTTCTTACATGCCAGTTTACAATGGATAAGTCTGTAACTGAATTGTTTACTTGTTTAATACTAAATGCATATAAAAGTCAGTGGGGAAGATATATAAACATTTTTTTCATCTGAGCCTGTAATTATGTATATGCATGCACACACGTTTGCACATGCATGCAATTAAGTAAAAGTTTTCTCCTCTAACTGTGTATACCAAATTGATGTAAAATTGCTTTCTTAAACAGTCAAAGACTTAGAAATATATATGTGTGGAATTCGTATTATAATATTGCCTGAGTATAAAAGGCTTTGTGAGGGAGCAAATCTGTTTTTGACATCTCAATATATTTATGTTTGTAATAGTCAACTTTGAAGAGAATAGATTTTCTTCATTTCTATAATTAAAACATTAATATATAAAACAGATATATATATATATATATATTATAAATAACAGATATATGACAAAGACAGTAATATATATATATGTATGCGCTTGATATATTTTGTGTTAGTTAAGCAACTGACACTAGTGTACATAGGATAGAGCTATCAACAAAATATACATGTAGGTCTTTGCACACTGGGGTATTGGTATAACAATTAAGTAGACGTCAGTAGGTTGCAATTCACCTCATTTATTTGCTACAAATCAATGTGTAACATAAATGAGATAAATTCCAACTTACTGACTTCTACTTCATTGTTATACACACACACACACGGCCAGCAATTACCCAGTGCATTACTAAAATAAAGTACCAGTAATGCACTGGGTAATTGCTGGCCTTGTGCCTAAAGTAGAAACAATTATATATATATATAAAACAAAGTATTTGGTATCAGGCAGGGTATCAAGCTGTAGAACACATGCAAAACCAAGAATGATGCATGCAAATCTGACCAGTCTTGGAGGACAATAGTTTTGAGTCAGTAATAACTTGGTCTGACACAACCCATCAATCCCATGCCACCATGGAAAAACTGGTATTAAATATGCCAAACAAAGGCTCAGGGGAAACCATAGATATGTCAATTATATGGCAATAAAATACATTTGGTAGAGCAAGGGAATGTTTATAACTAACTCAGCCTGTGATTCAGCTTGTAGGATTCATCTTCCATGAATCCTACAAATACGAACTATGAATACGAATTGCCTTTCCGCTATGAACGCAATGCAAAGCATCAGTGCTCCTACCGCTATGGCTCTACAGACTGCTCCCACAGTAGTCCCGCTCTTCAGAAGGAAGGAATTGAAGGTGGCATGCTGGAACGTCCGAACACTTCGTGATGACGGTGTCCAGGCACTTACAATGGAGGCTCTGCACAGGTACTGCGTTGGGGTCGCTTGCCTTTCAGAAGTTCGACTTCCCGATGTTGGTCATCTTCTGATCAAAGTTCCTGGCGAGGACATCTCCTACCACTTGTACCACAGTGGCGTGACTGACAACAGTGGCTTTCATGGGGTCGCTGTAGCTCTCAGCCCCGATGCGCAAGCGGCTCTGCTGGCGTGGCAGCCGAACTCACATCGACTTGTGCTGGTTCGATTGAAGGGTCAAATCTTCAACATCAGCGTAATTTCCCTCTACACTCTCACACTCAATGCGGACGAGGCGGACAAGTTATAGTTCTATGCCGATCTCCAAACAACCGTGGATGGCGTCTCCTCCAGTGATGTTCTCATTGTCGCTGGGGACTGGAATGCGCGGATGGAGCCGGCTGATGATACAACACGGCATATTCTAGGACGCTTCACCCTAGGCGTACGCTGAGACAATGGTGAATGGCTCGTATCCTTCATGGATGCCAATCGTCTTATCATCACCAACACCCGGTTCCAACATCTTCGGCGTCACCTCATAATGTGGCGATCCAATGACGGAAGAACGGCCAATCAGATTGACTACATCCTGGTCAGATCTCAGTGGGCCAGCTCAGTGATAGGCTCGCGTGCGTATCGGGGGACTGATACGGGCAGTGAGCATGGGTCAGACCATACTCTTATTCGAATAACCCTTCATCTGCGGCTGCAAGCGAAACCTCCTCCCAACCGCCAGAAAAGGATCGACATCTCGTGACTCAAGCTTGATGCTGGAAATGCTTTCTGGCTAGAGCTGCGAAACCGATTCCAAATGCTGAGTAACGAAGTGGAACAGCAACTGGAGCAGGAGTGGCACGCGCTCAGGGCGATGACAGTTGAGGTGGCCAGGGAGCATTTCGGGTCGATCCGAAGACGCCATCGGGACTGGATCTCTGGCGGCACTCTTGAACTCGCGGAGAGGACAAGAGAGGCTCGACTCGAGGGTGCACCCAATCTTCGAGATCTCCGACGTCGCACATCTCAGGCTATTCGGGCCGATCGGAATGTACACTGGCACAATTTTGCGGAGCAGACGGAGAGGGCAGCAGCCTGTGGTGACTCGCACAAGCTCTACTAACTGGTGAAGTCAGCCAGCTGAAGCAGTACGGGTATCAGCGAGATGATCCGTGATCGGAACAGGGTAGTCATTACCAATCTTAATGACCGGCTAGTCAGATGGTGGGACCATTTCTCCGAGCTGCTCAACCACCCGCCACTACCCACGCCAACCTACGTGCCGATTTCCGGAGAAGAATATGGGTGCAGCACTGCCCCTCCAACGGTCGAGGAGGTACGTAGTCTTCTGACACATCTCTGGACCAACAAGACGCCGGGCGACGATGGCGTTCCAGCTGAGGTCTACAAGGCCAAGCATGATGTCTTCGCAACTTGGCTCCATTGAGTCTTCTCCTCGGTGTGGGCGACGGAGCAGTTCCCTGGTGACTGGAGCGAGGCAACTCTCCTACCCTTCTTCAAAAAAGGCGACAGGAAACTGTGTTCCAACTACAGGGGTATCAGTTTAATTGACGTTGCTGCCAAAACCTTCACAATTCTTCTGCTGAAGAGGTTCCAGGCCATCCGTCATGTCCGTACCCGTCTTTTTCAGGGCGGCTTCCGTCCAGGGAGGGGGTGCGTTGATCAAATCTTCATTCTCCGGCGTTTTCTGGAACCATGGTGGGCACATCAACAGCCTACCGTCCTCTGCTTCATCGACTTTGCGGCTGCCTTCGACTTGGTAGATCGGGAAGCCCTATGGTGTATAATGCAGGCGGACGGCATCCCAGTGAAGCTGCTTCATCTCATACAAGGCTACTACCGGTCGACTCGGGCCCGAGTGGGGGTCTATAGTGGAGAGACAGGGTCGTTCGATGTTGGGACCGGTGTTCGGCAGGGGTGTGCGCTATCGCCAACTCTCTTTAACTACACCATTGACTACACTCTCAACACAGCGCTCCGGGATTACTCGGGCATAGAGGTCAGGAGAGGGGTCGTGGTGACAGACATGGCCTACGCGGATGACATCGTACTGATGGGCACTAACGGGACTGATTTACAAGGTGCTCTCGAAAGGGTGCACACTGCAGCTATCGCTGTTGGTCTACGAATCAATTCCGCCAAGTCGAAGGTCATGACGTCACTGGTCTCGCCTGATGCCTGGCAGCCAATATCTCTCAAGGGCGTAGACCTGGAGGATGTGGAGTCCTTCGTTTACCTGGGCTCAACAGTGGTTCCAACGGCACAGGGTGCAGCTGAGGTCAAGCGTCGCATAGGTGCTGCCAGATCTGCTTTTGGGCGCCTCCAGCGGTGTCTGTGGGACAGAAGAGAGATCACCTCGACGACCAAAGGGTGAATCTACCAGGCCGTCGTTCGCCCTATCCTCCTCTATGGCTGTGAAACATGGCCTATGAGGGTAGTCGATCAACGAGGGCTGGGGTCTTCGACAATGACTGTCTCCGCCGCATTCTTCACTGCCGAAGCGTTGATCGGGTACCTACCACCAGTCTTTGTCTTTGCCTGAATCTTCGACCCCCTTCCTTCAGTGCTTCTGCAATGGCGCTTGAGATGGTTTGGTCATGCATCCCGGTGCCCTGAGGGTGAGCTGATCTGCGATATTCTCCTCCCACCTCCACTCCCTAACTGGCGCAAGAGCGTTGGCGGGCAGCTGAAGACCTGGGCAACAATGATCAAGGAGGACCTCTCCGAACTCTACGGTCTGCAGGTGGTCGGCCTGCGCCGATGGAACCATGACTGGCTCGCTATCCCCAGTGACCTAGCCCGAGACCGTCGTGCGTGGGCTGCCATGGTTCGGGATGCCGTCAGGATAAGGGAAAAAGCCGGCTCAACCCGTCCAGAGTGAATGTCGACACAAGTACAAGTAAGTAAGACCCACCAGTCTGTGATGACCTAGCAGATAAGGCAAACATTAAATGATGATGATACATTATCATTAGTTTCATGCTCACTTCTCCATGCCTTGAAGAGTTAGATCATTTTTTAGCGCAGAATTATATTGCTACACCTCTCAAATGATAATCATACTTGGAAAACCAAAGTATCTAATAATTGTTTCTACTTTTGGCACTAGGCCAGCAATTATCCCAGTGCATTACTGGTGCTTTATTTTATCAACCCCCTTAGGGATGAAAGGCAAAGCTAACCTGAGCAGAATTTGAACTCTGAACATAAGGGTCCATAACTCTATGCTGCAAAGCATGGTGCCTGACGCTCTACCGATTTTGTCAATCCAAAGTATTTGATAATTGTCTCTACTTTTGGCACAGTGGTTAGTTGTTCACTTTGACTATATTACAGTGATACTACCAATTCTAATGGAATTTTTTCCACATTACCTCTCTTGACACCAAAATGCCTGAAAGCCCATATGGTTCTACATTGCAAAACTGTTTGTTTAAAGTGATTTACTTTAATGGTCCATTATAATTTTATGTTAGAACATTTGTTAAGATGTGTTTCAAACACCAGCTTCATAGTGAGAAAGTTATGTACACTACTAAATCCCTTCAGATTCTTGGTTATTTTTTTATTTATTTGAAAATCATAGGCAACATGTTTCATTAGAAATATGGTGGTGTAAATGTTAAAGCAACTAATATTAACAACTTTTCTAGCTTTTGATCACAATAACGGTGATTTTTGGGTGATGTTTCTAGTGATTTCTAACTGAGAATTTACATTGGTAACCTGGTAATATTTAATAGTAATAAAATAATTCTGTGTACTAAGGGAATATTAGACACTATTAATTTGATGATGTTGATTGATAAATCTATAATGCTGACCATATTGATTGCTAAGGCAGTAACAGAATTTGTTCATATAACAGTGGTAATTTTTACGTTTGAATTGATAGCTCAAGTGATACTATTGATTTCTGAAATGATAATAGTCTAGTTGAAAGGATAAAGGCAATTGTTAGGAAGACATGATGATTGTTTTCAATCAATAACATTGGCTATTAATGAGATAAAACTGATTGTTAAGGTACCCAATCTTAATTGCTGCAATAAATATTTAGATTACAAAAGTAGTAATGCTGATTGTGAAGGTGACAATTTAATTGGTATGATGATAATTGGACATTTTGAGAGATTAATCGGTTCATTGCATTTATTTATTGAAGGGGGCTGGTCTTTATCGCCACATTTAATATTACATTGTGCAATGATACTGACTCTGATAATTTTTATCATCAAAAACAATAACATGGACAGAATTATGACCATTGTGAACAACATAATCACTGCCGGTATTAAAAAGCATAAAAACACATTGGTGTACAAGTAAGATCGATACCTTTGTAATATAATATAATGTAAAAGGTTCCTTAAACCTAACGGGGATTGTAAAAACTTACACTTAGCACCAAGTTTCATAGATAGCATGTTGGAAATGGAAACCATTCTCAAGATATAGGCAAACTGAAGCAATCAATAATGTAATTGGTGCTACCACTAACAAAAATAATCAGATCAATATATATCGATTAAAATTACTAAGATCAATATACCAGTGAAAAAGACAACATAGCCGCCTGACCTACTAAGATTTTGAAAGGCTTCTTCTGAAAACATAGCATTTGCAATCCTTTCAAAACTTGTAACCTTCATGGCTCAAGTTACCCTGAGATTTTAGTGAGACATGAAATGAAGTAACTACTACTAGTGTTGAAATCAGGTCACAACACATTTCCCTCACTAAAGATGGTGGTTAGTCTTATGGACTCCATGATATAGGTTTTATCTTTGAGGTAATGTTTTACAGCCAGATGCCCTTCCTGGCAACAAAACTATTAACCATATCTCATAACACATAGGTATATACTGTGACTATTCTAAACTGGATAAAGTGTATATAAATGTATAATAGACTCTATATAAAAGTATATAAGGAGAAATGATGGAAATAAGCACAATTATGACCAACTCAATCTTTATAAGAACATTTGGGACAAATAAAAGATAAGTGACTTTCTGAAAATGAGGTATGTACTAGGCACAAACATGGCTGAGTGTTTAAGAAGTTTGATCCCACTGTCAGGCATCTTGGGCTTAGTTTGATTCAAGATTTGTGAGTGAAATTGAATAGATGGAAACTGTGTGGAAGTTCACTGGATGGACTTTAATTCAAAGATCTAACAGTCATACATTCTGTCACACTAATTAGGCTTGGGAATGCATTAAGGGCACATTTGTCTGTAGAATATTTAGTCACTTGTACATTAACTCAGAGGTTGGATGCACAGTTGATTAAACAACTGAATATTCATCATCGAAACTAATGCATAATTCATTATCATGTGCTTATTCTAGAGGGTACCCACTGCAGAGAATTGAGATCCTGTGGAAAAATGTGATATGATCAGATTTCAGGACAGCATGTTTCACAGATAAGAGGTTATAGGAGCAAGGTAAATACAGATTGATGATGTTATTTTTTAATGCTAAGTCAGTTCAGATTGAGAAATCTTCTGATCAAAAGAATTTCTGACGTGATGTACCCTACAATCATGACTGGGTATGGTTTTTACCTGAAAAGTTCCTCATTAAGAGGAAACCATGGTCACCCCATTCTGTGGAAGACCAGCAGTCAACTATGCATATCTTCCCCTCTATACTACTAAGTAATCACTGCTTGGCACCAGTGATGTCAAAGACAAACTCAGAATGCAAAAGGCTAAAATAGAAACCACAAAGCATGCCCTAGGCTGGTGCTTTATTTGTCAACTTCAAAAAGAATGAAAGGCAAAATTAAGCTTGGTGGATTTTAACCCTTTCATGGCCCTATTTTTAATGAAAAACACTAAATTAATTAATGAAGAATGGAGCTTCACTGAAGCAGGAAGAGAAGTTCAATTATCTCGGAGCTGGGTTCACGAGTGATGGCAGGCAGGAGGCTGAATTAAGTTCAATAATTGCAGGTCCTGGAGCAGTAATGCACTAGCTTAGCATTCGGTAATCAGAAGGGAGCTAGACATAAAAGCTAAACTCGCTATCTTCAATTCGGCATTCGTGCCAACCCTTACCTATGGTCATGAATCTTGAGTAATGACCAAAAGAATATGATCATGACTACAAGCGGCTGAAATGGGGTTCTTTTGAAGGGTCTTTGGAGTAATGTTGCTTGATAGAGTGCATAGCTCAGAGATCAGAGAGTCACTTCAGATAGAGCTGCTACTTCTCCAAATTGAGAGATCACAGCTCCAATACTATGGACAAGTGGTTAGCATGTCTCAGGAAAGAATTGCTGGACAGATTTTTCGGGCAAAACCAACCAGTTGGAAACCCGAGGGTAGATCCCAAGCAAGATGGTTGGATAATATCCATGAGCTTGACTGGTCTCGCCTGGGGATCCAGCCAGATCAGTTGGAGATGGTCGCTTCTGAAAGGATCCACTGGAAGGAGTGTTTGAAGACTCTGCCCTCATGACCTTCTCAGGAATATGTGGGTGAACAACAAGAAAAAGAGAAGAATTTTAAGCGAATACTAAAATTATTAATTATTATAAAATTATTAATTATGTCATTACTAATAATTATGTCATTACTAATAATAGTAGCTTAACAGATGACACTTATATAAAATTATTTTGGAAAATTTAAATTTAAATAGGAACCTTTTAAAATGTGTGTATTTGTTTCATAAGACAGAGAGCTGGAACATAGGTTGCAAAGCATTCTATTTAACACTAATAACATTGCCCCTTCACCACCTATTATTTAGAACTACATCACAATCGTTGTTTTTTAACATGGGCAGAGAAGGATTTAAGGGTAATTTAGCTCCTATTTCTAGCAGGTTGTGTGATCACAAAGGTGACGTTAGCTGGATTTGTTCATACAATATAATTAACATTAAAATGATAATGATAGCGATGATGACGGGGGTAATAACATGCATCTTCCCGGTGAAGATATAATGCCAAGAAAGTATTGATAAGATGCCCTTTAGAGATATGTTCCAGGTAATAAATATTGGCACCTTTTTCTGCTGTAGACCAGCTACAATAAATTTAAAGACAGCTGATATCGATTTACAACATATCACTGCTGTAATTCTCATCCGCCTTCCCTCCATAACACTAGAATATTGCTGTCAATCAATGTAAATCAAGACTAGCTACATTGAATAAGATTTCTACCTATTATTACTTTATGTTAGATATCTTCTTCTCATGGTCATACATATCTATATGCATGCCACAACAACTACAACAACAAGTGTTTTAAAGCCAATTTTTCTCCTAAGCAAGGGTGATAGCCTTGCAGGCCCATGACAAACTTCTCCATTTCATCCTCACCAACATCCTAGCTTTCATTTCATCCTCCACCATCTTTAGGTCTGTCTTTCTTGTCTTCCTCTTCTACTTCCTTTCATATATATACATGTTGTATGTTGTAAGCTTCCTGTGAGTGCATAGACCTTTGCTTGACCCAGGCAAATTACCATTCCCTGTAACAAGATATCCTCTTGCCTGCTGTCCTAAGGCTGCTAGAGTTGATTCGCCAAGTAAACTATACATCCCCTACCCACTTAGCAAACCTCACTCAGAGGTGGGTGAGCAATGTGGCAGCATGCTACTACATTCTTCTCTGGGTCAAAAATATAACACACACCTTTTCTTTGCTTGTTTCCTTAAAGCTTACCCTCATTCTGATGGTATCTATTACATCTATTACATAATTTGGTTGGTATCTGTCACATCTATTACATAATTTACACCTGTTGAAGTCACCGGGTTCTTACGCAACCTAGCCAATGAAATGTTCATAGTGTTTACAGTAATAAAAAATGAAGGAAATTCAACATATTTTGCCTCCTGTCATTTCACTTTATATATATATATATATATATATATATATACATTGCAAGAAGGAAAGCGGAGGGTAAAAAATTTAAGCATGTTCTGCAACAAGAGGATCAAAGGTGCGAGGTGTTCAGAATTACAAGGCAATGTGTCAGGGAAAATGATGATATTGTTGGGGCTAAGTGTAACCACGAATATAACGGAGTACTTGCCTTTACTTATGCTGAAAAGAGTGATTATGTTTTAGCTGGGAAGTGGACAACCCCAGCTAAAACATAATATTTTTAGTCCGTGGACACTTTTACTCAATTTTGCTGTCTGATGAAATCACGATATTGGTTAAATAATCAAGTAACCAAGATCGTCATTGAAATATGTATCACGGCCTTATTAATAAAGGACTCTTTATCATCTACAACTTCGCATTTTCATCATTCTAATTATACTCTGTCATCCTTATTTTGAAGAAGTAACATGACGTCGAGTGCTTGAAATGAATTGCATCCATATCTACCATATATATACTCATACAATGATATATACTTAAGTAGACAAATAGATATCTATACACAACAGATGGTATGTCAAGTCTATTGTCACAATACACACATTTATACACACCTTCATATATACATATATATATAATTACGTTTAGTTATATAATGCTAAAATAACAAGATTGCTGACATATTAGTGTGCCTCACATGTACAAGTCATAAAAATATCCAAACAGCTAAATACATCAGATCAAAGCAAGCTGAAATACAATGTGTAGAAGCAAAAGAAAATAACTATATTGAAAGAACAGTTACAGGAATAATAAATATCGGGCTTTGATGTTCATTCTGATTTTAGGTTTTGTGTACTCTATGATATAAACATGAATAACTAATTGTGTTTTATACTTTGTCTGAATATACTTTCCAATAGTAGATCAGCTTGACAGTAAAGAAATACGCTAGGTGGAGTAAAAGAGAAATCTATCAAGCAGATGGGGATTTGGAGTAGAGTTACACAAGTGTATAGATGAGAAAATCAGTACCATAGTGTATGTGTGCATACACACACATACACACATACTTATTATATATATAGAGAGAGATGGAGTGAGTGAGAGACATAGAGATGGAGGAGGAGAGAGATGGAGGAGGAGAGAAATAGATAAAAATATCGAATTTGTATCTGCAGGAAGGTAACATAAGTTCATTTATATGGAATTACCTGATCAACATTCAATGATTCACGAAATGAATTCATTGTTTGAGAGTGGTAATTAATTTATTATCTGATTTTGAATGGGCTGTGAAAAGAAAGCAGAGACAACATTTGAACCCTATACAAAAGACTAGAACAACAAATACCCATATAACATCATCTCCAGTTTACATTCACTTTCCATACTGGCAAATGTTGGAAGAATTGTTACTCTCTTGGACTAGACAAGCCAGGGAACCCTCACTAGAGACAGTTCTCAGATACTCTGTGTACAGAAGATCCTCTTTATTCTATGTTGTCTTGGAATTTCTTTGGGGACTGAGGAAATAAATGCATTCCATTTTGTCACCAGAGGTTGTCTTTTTCACGGCAGATTAAAGGGATCTTCTGTACACGGAGTATCTGAGAACTCTCTCTAGTGAGGGTTCCCTGGCTTGTCTAGTCCCAGAGAGTAACAATTCTTCCAACATTTACTTTTAGCACTGTAGTGCTTGTACTGGTGGAGGGATCTCTTGAATTATTGTATGCCAGATACCTATGTCTTATGTCATCCATCTTTTTTTGTGATGTTTAAAACTATGGGAGGGAGAATAAAATACAAAATAATATCAAACATGTCTAGCTCCAAAATAAGGAAATTTATAACCATCTATATATATAAAACTGTTGTTGTCTGTGTGTGTGTCCTCATTCTTGCAAAGTCTATACAATTCCACATTTCTACTCCGATTGACTTCAAACTTACATTTATATATTCCTTGCGGTCTAAAGATATTAACTGCAACTTTTAATTTTCAATTTTCTGTTGTTAAAGGGGTGTTAGGCACCGGTTATCAGTCTCCGTCGAGCCCTTATAATATCTGTCTGTATGTCTGAATGTCTGCATTACGACATTCTGACGAACATGTCCTTGCTGACGTATTATCTTCGCTACATTCACACACACACACATATATACTTATATATACATATATATATATGTGTATATATATATACACATATATACATATACATACACATATATACACATATACATATATATACATATATATATATACAAACACATATACACATATATATATATATACACATATACATATATATAAATATACACATAAAATATATGTATATATACACACACACACACATATATATATATATATATATATATATACATACATACCTACACACACACACATATATATATATATGCATACATACATATATATATATATATATATATATATATATATGTATCTCCACATGTATATATATATATATATATAATATAAGATCAAAAGATGGTTAAAAGAGTTCCAAGTATTTTATTATGCGCATTTCAAAAACAAATATCATCATGGGATGATATCTGTGTTCTCATCAGATAAAATAGGGAGACATGATATGAAGCTTAAAAAACACTTGTGAGCAGTGAAATTTTAAATCAACATATGAAAAATAAACTAAGATGGATATATGAGATTGGGAAAAAAATGAGGTGGGGAATAGGAAAATGTAAGGAAGAGGAAGAAAGAAAAATAAAGGATGGTGGGGTAGGAGTATAAGAAGGGAGGAGGAGAGAGGAGGAGAAATGAATGATAGAGAGAGAGAAATAGCCTTTACAACTGAGAAAACATTGTCTCACAGAGAGAAATTAAAAAACCATTGGAAGATAATAGATAATTTAAAAGATTTAGAAATTAAAAGTTAATGAGGTTTAAGCATGAAGAAAAAGGAATTAAGAATAGTATTAAATTAAGGTTTGTATATTGAAGGGTTTCATATGTGCGAAAAAAAGAATTTATTAATATGTATTATTAAAATTAAAATATTAATGATATTAAGGATATAATATGAAAGAAGGAGAAGAATAAATGAATTATGAACTTAGAGGAATTAGTTAGGGTTTAAGTTTGTTTTTATGTATTGTAATATGTAAAAGTAAATAGTAGGTTTAAAACGAGCACGAAAGAAAATTTAAGGAAGAAAAAATATCTAACGTCAAAAAGTATATATGTTTACGAAAATTTTCTAATGGTAATATTATAGTATATTTAAAAAAGTATAGTTTTAATGGCCAATAATATGAGGAAAAATGGAAAAATGGATAATGCTGTAGTGAGTAATAATATGAATTGAGAAGTAATTGGGAAGTAAAAGTTACACATTAGAGATTAGAAATTAAAAGAGAAAAAGGGAAGAAAGGAAAAATGATAAAAAGAAGAAAGATAGAGGATCACAACAACATAGAATGAGTAAATTGTATTATATAATATATAATACTGAAATAAGGTAGAAAGATGGGTATATTTGTAAAAGATATAAAAGCCTTTGAGGAAAGAAGATTTTAAACTAATTAGGTATTGAGATATTAGCTGCATACTTTATGGAATGTTCTATGATTTATGCAAGCAGAGCAAAAATAAATCCGTGCGTCTATTTATTATAGAATTAAAATTAGATATAATGGTAAATTTCTCGGCTAGGCAGAGATTACATGTTCTGGATAGGGAAGAATTCAGGTAAGGAAACGCGGTGCAAACCTTCCTCCAAGAGATGTTATAGTTAATATTTTTGTCTTTCAAGGACCATATGAGTTCCGAGAGTGCCGTGTTAGTTCTTTTAAGTTGGTATTTAAAAGACGATTTGTGATTATAAAATCTTGCTTTAAAGGAAGTGGAAGTGGAACCGAAATAGGTAAAAGAATTCGTATCAGTTATAACCTTACATTCATACACTAAGTTTTTATCAAGACATTGGTTATTAAGAGGACATTTAGTTCTAACAGGGCAATTACAATTACGATTAGAGAAATTAACAGTTATTAACAAGTGACCTAGTATTATTTATAGAAGGAATTGGATTGGAGAAGTTATTTACGATAGGAACTATAGTTTCCTGATTTAGATTGGTATTATGAACATTCAACAAAGTTACGTTTGACGTCGTATTTAAATTTACAGAATCTAGCCTAGAGTTAACAATGACGTCGGGATTACTGTTGCTATTATTATGACGCTCAGTGTTGGAAGGATGTAATTTATTATTTAATATTTTATTGTTGTGTTTAGAGATAATGTTAGAGATGTTGGAAGTGGTGGAATAAGAAAATTTGATTGTATGTTTGTTAAAGATTTTACTATAGATATGTGAGGGAGGGAAGCATTTATCTAAGGCCCTAAAGAATAGTTTAGGAATATTATTATTAATAGATAGAGAAAAAGGAGCATTATACCAAATTATATTTTTGTATCTAGGTCTTTTATTTAAGTTATTGGAATGTTCATAATTAACTATTTTACTATAAGACCTTCGATGATTGGTTTCTTTACTATATTTAATTTTATCAGGATAACCGGCTTTGGAAAGCGCATTATTATAGTGATTGACATTAGTGTTGAAGATATCTTTATTAGAGGATAGATTTGAGATTCTTTTTTCAATATTACTGACTATAGCATTGTTAACGTTAGTGGGGTGGTTAGATTTAAAATTAACATAATTTAGATTCTCATTGTTTTTATGGTAAGGGTAATATAGGCCAGTGTCAATATTAAGGGATATATCCAAGAAGTTAGCTAGTTTGACGTTGTTATCAAATTCAATTTTAAGGTTATGGTGCTTAAATAGATCACGTATATTTAAGGTTAACTAAGTTGCAGTTTAAGACAGTAAAGAGGGCATCGTCACGATAAATTCCACCGCGAAGTTGAGGAATTTTCCGATTTAAAGAATTCAAAATAAAAATACCAATCAAATCAGTCAATTGCGATGAATCGGAAGCACCCATTGTGATATCAAAATTGTTGGAAGTATCAGCTCTAGTCCAATATTCATTGTTGAATTCTAAGATAGTTTTTCTTGCGGTGAGAATGATGTAAAGTTCATCTGTGGTAATGTCAGAATATTTAAATGCGAAAGATAGAGCGTTGTTGAGTAGTGAAGGTGAAATAGAAGAATAGTAGCTGGCAATATCAAACTGAATAAATTTTTGTTTGTTTTTCTTATTCAGGTTATTGAACCAGCCAATTACTTCAGATGTACCAATCCATAAATTTAAGTTAGAAATAGAGCAATTAGAACGAACCTGTGGGATAATTCTATCCAAGATGGCTTTACTAACAACCCCCAGATCTGATTTAGAGGGGGCGATTAGTCTAACAGGCAGTTCCGTTCGAAAGTTACTTTTATGATCCTTGAGATTTATTCTCGGAGTTCTTGGGAAGAATGGTTCGGTCTTTTTCTCAATGCCAAGTTTAGACATAATCTCAGAAGCTTCCAAGTTTATAGATTCCAAATTGTCATGGTTAGTTTTACGATAATTCTTCCTTAGTTCCTTAAGGATAAGGTTATTATACTTATCTTTAGATACGCCATATAAATTATTAGTTTTGTCGGAGTGGACTAAGACATTTTTAGAGGAATTAAGGTTTAAAATCGTATTCCTGAGATTTATACGGTGCTCCTGTCCTCTATAAGGGTTTCTCTTGAATTTAAGACTTCTTATAATATTAGTTAATTCTTCCTCAAACTGAACTAGATTTTTGTTGGAAGGAGGATTTCTTCTAGAGTTAAATAAATGATAAAAATTGTTATGTTCCTTAGTATAGAAATTTCCTTTTTGGCGCTGGTCATGGAAAAAAGCGATCCATCTAAGCCTTCTCACAAGAGAGTCAATTTTTTCAATCAGAAGTTTAGTGAATTCAGATTTACCAGGTATAGGAATGTCTTTAATTGAAGTTGTTATGTTGTAATAATCCATGTTATAGAAGAAAAATTAGAGACCATCAAGGGTATCCGATATGAGAGTTAGCGGTCAAACAGTCAAGGAGCAAGTTAATCTTATATTATTTATACTCCAGTCCTACAAACTGTAGAGTGCTACTTATCCGATATTTGCATTGCTTTATTGTGCTACAATAAAACTCACCTCCTACACACACACACACACACACACACACACACACACACATATATATATATATATATATATATATATATATTGAGTTATAAACTCGAAATAGTCTTTTACAATTAAATAGCTCAAAGAAGGGAATATTTCTGAGCCGTGTAATACAAATGAATATATGAGGGATGAACATCTATACAATTATAGAAGTGTTCGGATTGCAAATGACCAAGTTAGCTAGGTTGAAAGAATACTAATTTAACATAATATGGTTTGCAAGTCTCGATTTAAAATAATAAATCAATAAAAATAACAAACCTATATTGGCAATGGCCGTGATACCTGGACAGATTTTAAATCTGTTTGACAAATTTCAAATTTGTTTCGCAACGATTAAGTGAAAGTTACTATTCCTGTGCTCTTCTGCAGGTATCCAGAAATTGGTACCTTCCACTTCAAAATGCTTAAGAAGACTGAGAAACATGTGTTGTTGAACGCACGTGTGTCAGCGCCTAACTCGTCTCATATCCGTGCCGCTAAAAATAGCAGTCGGTATTATGAGACTAGAAAATTAGCTCAACGCATGGATTCCTGCAGAAGAGCACAGTAACTTTCACTTAATCGTTGCGAAACAAATTTGAAATTTGTCAAACAGATTTAAAATGTGTCCAGGTATCACGGCCATTGCCAATATAGGTTTGTTATTTTTATTGATTTATTATTTTAAATCGAGACTTGCAAACCATATTATGTTAAATTAGTATTCTTTCAACCTAGCTAACTTGGTCATTTGCAATCCGAATACTTCTATAATTGTATAGATGTTCATCCCTCATATATTCATTTGTATATATATATATATATATATATATATATATATATATATATATATATATATATATATATAGTAATAATAATAAATTTGAAGACTAAAATCCAAAGTATAGTCTTCCTGTCTTCCTCCGGTTGCAACGTTTTTTGAAATATCCACTTCTGCGTTTACAGATTGACTTTGTTAGTTTCAGAAGATCCCGTTAAGGGTGAAAGCAGCGATTCTTTGCTTAAACTTTAATCTGTTATTTTAATAATATATATATATATATATATATATATATATATATATAATTATATATATACAAATACATTGTAGGTCGCTTTAACCCGTCTTTTATTATTCAAAGAACTTCTTGCCAATAA
The DNA here is from genome assembly GCA_964016885.1 of Eledone cirrhosa. Taxonomy (NCBI): domain Eukaryota; kingdom Metazoa; phylum Mollusca; class Cephalopoda; order Octopoda; family Eledonidae; genus Eledone; species Eledone cirrhosa. Next base: position 112,420,939 of record OZ024741.1, on the reverse strand, counting down.
ACATTAACCCTTTGTGTGCCATTCATCTAACTGTAGACCAACAAATACAAAGTAAACGGAGCATTGACAAGGACGATGGCGAATGAATCTTCGAGGTAAGCAGTTTCCTCCCGAGCTGTTAATTCACGCGGGATTCTCTGCTACACCTTTTCGTAATAATACCGAACAACATACTGCTTTTCACTCCTTCCTTCAAAAGCCGTACAAAGTGGACATGTGCATCGGGTAGATGGATCGGGTGCAAATCTACACCAGGCCTACGCGAGAAATTTGCATGGGACTGCACCGAGAAGGATAGGGAGAAAGAGTAACTTAGTGGAAAGAGTGTGAATGAACTTTTGAGGTAAGTAGCCTACTCCTTACTGCTATGACACTGAAACCTTCTGCCAACTTAACCTGTGACTTTCTCTTTCACATTTACTTCAAAAGGCCAAAACAGAGGAGTATGAAAAGAATATTTCTATGAACAATGCACATAGACAGCTTTCAACTTCTTAATTTTCTCCAAATAAAACAAGTTTCCTGTCGGTATATTTTCGTGAGTTTTTAACAGGCACTCATAAATAAACGTTTCTCATTGGCGGTGGCTATTACCAATGTTCTTACCCGTGCAACGCCGGGATACACTGCTAGTTCTAACTATAATAATTAAGAGTTATGTGGCCTATACACCATTTCTAGTCTAAAACTGTGGTAAGGAAAAAACAAAATACATGGTAAAACTCTATTCCCTTAGTTTACAAAGCTTTCTGGTAAATCAATCTTCATAAAAACATTTATATACTATGTGACATGACTAAAGAGGGAAACATTTATCTGAACAAAATTATTCTTGAGGCTGTTGCAGAGGACTGAAGTCACACAATGACTATGGAAGTGGACATCTTATAATAACCCTTTTTCATCCACTTATTCTTGGGAGGGTCGTGGGAGCAGAGTTATCAAGCATGTCTTCCAATGGATCCTGTCAGAAGCAACTGTCTCCAAATAATCTGGCTGAATCCTCAAGTGAGACCAGCTGGGCTCATGGATATTATCCAAAGATCTTGCTCAGGGTCTACCCTCGGGTCTCATTCCAGCTGGAATAGTCCAGCAGTTCTTTGCTTAGACATTCTGACCACATGTTCTTAATATCAGAACTCTGATATTCCCATTCAAAGATATAGCAGCTCTACCTGGAGTGATTCCTTGATTTCCAAGCTACAAACTCTATCGAGTAACATTACTCTAAAGACTCTTCAGAGGAACCTCATTTTGGTTGCTCATATTCACAATCATCTTCTTCCAGTCATTACCCAAAATACATAACTGTAGATAAGGATTGGTACAAACACTGAATTGAAGAAAGTAAGTTTGGCTTTTACACATACCTTCATTCTTCTGATAACTAAATGCTAAAGCTGGTGCATTACTGCAATAGCTTCTGCAATTCTTACACTTAACTCAGTCTCCTCCCTTCCATATGAGAATAATGGGGAAATGGCACAACCATTTTCACATGACATTGCTATTTTAACTATAATTAATGTCTAGCTGCAAGCTGAGAATATTTTAACTATAATTAGAGATTGAGATATCAGGCTTATATATGTAACAGGTGTGTATATGAAAGCATATACAATACTTTTATGTATAACTAGCATTAAAGCCCGGCGTTGCTCGGGGTCATTAAGTTACCAAAGTTAGGTTGCACCACCCATTTTATGGCAGCACTTTTTTGTCTGCCAGGCACTGGGTGAATGAATTGCAGACCTGGAAGCAGGAGCTGCGCCAGCAGTGACAATTGTAGTTTCGCCTATGGATATTATCTCTGTGCAAAAAAGTGTTGAAATTTATTGTTTCACAGTACTTGCGCAACACGCGCGTAGACGATGCCAGCCGAACAACAGAGCTGCGATGGAGTTGTTCTGCATGGTTGTCTGTGTGTTTTCTAAATTTAAGACAGTAGGGAGGGTTGTGATATGAGGGAGAGTTAGCTGTTGTTTCTAGCAGGTTTAGTGACCTCATAGAGGATATGTGTTTTCTAAATTTAAGACAGTAGGGAGTGGTGTGATATGGGGGAGAGTTAGCTGCTGTTTCTAGCAGGTTTAGTAACCTCATAGAGGATATGTGTTTTCTAAATTTAAGACAGTAGGGAGTGGTGTGATATGGGGGAGAGTTAGCTGCTGTTTCTAGCAGGTTTAGTGACCTCATAGAAGATATGTTTTCTAAATTTAAGACAGTAGGGAGGGGTGTGGTATGGGGGAGAGTTAGTTGCTGTTTCTAGCAGGTTTAGTGACCTCATAGAGGATATTATTGTTTATCATTATCTATAAAAGGCAGATTGTTGTTGTTGTTGTGTGTGTGCACATATTCCATGTTTATACATTTGCACAATTTCAAACCGATTCGACTCAAAGTCTATAAGAATCCACGTTCGTTGAGAGGTTTTAAAAAAGATTTATCGCTTGTTGTTGAATAAATGTATCTGTTGCTTTTGAATAATTGTCGTTTCGTATGAAATGTAATAATTGTTTCTACTTTTTTGGCACAAGGCCAGCAATTACCCAGTACATTACTGGTACTTTATGTAATAATAAACGTTCTCTCTCTCTCTCTCCCTCTCACTCTCTTCTCTCTCTTCGGCAATCACGCACGTTGTTTAATTGCTTTAAATGTGTGAGTGTGTGTTAAATAAATCATTAAGTTTGAAGCAACTAAAAGTTAGTGTGGTTATAAATCACGCACGTTGTTTAATTGCTTTAAATGTTTTTTTATCATTTGAAGTGAGTGTGTGTTTGTATGCGTTTGGAAATAAATCAGTAAGTTTGAAGTATAAAAGAGAAAGTAGCAAAATGTGTGGGTTGTAGATAGAGGTAGCAGATGATATCAGAGAATAAAACGGACAGTATCACCATCAAGCTTGGAAAGAGAAAGTAGCAGAAAGTATGAAGTTGTATAGATTTTGAATGGCAATGGAAAGAGTTTAGCAGTTTAAATGAGAGAGAAAAATCGTAAAATATTGAGTTTTATCTATTTTTTGCGTAATTGTGGGTGAAATTGAAAAAATGATATGTGCCAAGACGCAATCGAAGCTATTCCGAATACTGAATTGTAAATTTCAATTGAAGTAATTCTATATCGTAGATTTCTATAACAAAGGAGCATGTCCATACACTGAGCTTTATAGATTATGATATACATATAACAGTTTCGCAATGAATGTTTTAAACTGTGAGTATGCCACAGCTATTTCAGTAGCCAGTGAGAATGTCAGAGCTGTCACTGGATATTTATCCATCATTGGTGATATTGTAGTGCACCTGAGCATTGTACACAATAATTTAATTATTATATTATTTACTAACTCAATGTTGAACCAAGAATAAGCTAAAGCTTATATGAAATTTTGCATATAAAGCACCAGCTTGGGGTGCTTATTTGACCAGCTAGGATTAGTTAGGAGTAGCTTTAACATAGCCTGGTTAATTATAGGGGAGTGTATGAAGGCATCTGTGATATGTTTATGTATAATAAACATTCATAACAAAACTGGTGTGTTTATGAGTATTAAACGTAAACATCTTGTATATCATTTCATATGCATATATATATATATGTATGTGTGTTTGTGTGTATATATATATATGTATGTGTGTGTGTGTGTATACATATATATACATGTATGTGTGTGTATGTGTATATATGTATATATGTATGTGTGTGTATATATATATATATGTGTATGTATACATATATGTATGTATTTATATATATATGTATATGTGTGTGTATATATGAGTGTATATATATATATATATATATATATATATATGTGTGTGTGTGTGTATGTGTATATATGTGTGTGTAGATATATATATATATATATTTATAATAATAATTATATATATATATAATAATAATATATATAATAATTATTATTTCTACTTTTGGCACAAGACCCCGTAAGGATGAAAGGTAAAGTTAATCTCGGCGGGATTAATAATAATGATTTCTGATATAGGCACAAGGCCAGCAATTTTTTTTTTTTGGGGGGGGGGGGGGGCGATTAAATCGACCCCAGTGCGTGACTGGTACTTTATTTTATTGACCACATAAGGCTGAAAGGCAAAGTGAACCTCGGCGGGATCTGAACTCAGATCATAAAGGGGCGTAACTCTATGCTGCAAAGCATGGCGTCCGACCATCTGCCAATCTACCAATAATAATAATAGTAGTAGTAGTAATAATGTATGTATGTCTGTATGTGTGTGTGTGTGTGTGTGTATATACATATATATATATACACACACACATATATAAATCAGGACCATTACTCTAACCGAGTACTCGATACTTGTAGGTAGATAAGTATGGTTATGTTATAAAGAGTCAGGAACCCGACGGCTGAGCTATTGCCATTTCAACAGCCAGTTCCAGACTGATTATGGAAGACTTTGATGGTTGACTATGTGTATCATCAGAGGGTGCGGTTTCTCTGGCTTAGTGAGTGTTTATATGTATGTGTGCATCCGAGTGTATCTGCGTGGTCAACTTGAAATAGAATAATCATGCAAAGGGGGTGGGATTATATTTATTCAGAAAATATATTAGGATGTATGTGTGTCTAGGTATGGTTATTGTGATCTTCAGACAACAGGTCTATTGAATTGGCGTCATAGCTGGCAGCAAATTGCCCCAATCAAAGAATAGTCTAAGTTGACAAAATGGGAAATATATCTGTCAAAACAAGGAACAGCCAGCCGGTTCATCAATGCCCACACCTACGTGGTATGACAACGGTTGACTAAGTTGAAGATATTGGATATTATTTAAATAAGCTAATCCTGGACTTTCTTAATAATTTGTATTTTAAAAACGAAACTTTACACAGATATATCTTAAAAGAAAACATAGATGACAACTGCGTCAATGAAATCAATAATCCAATAAGTGTTTAATATGATGAAAAAGTCCAGAGTATACACTTTTAGCCTACAAGCCAGTGCTATTAAAGTAAAATCTAGTGGAAGTTTGGCTCAAGTTTATTCACTATAACTACGCTAGTACAAGTCACATTAGACTTGATTTTCTTACGAAAATCACATTTTGTGGTACTACGGAGTTGTTGTGGTGATTATATTTCATGTATTTACAGTGGAATAGATGGAGTGGGTAATTACTATGTATTATCTATACATATATATATAAAACTGAGATCGTCTGTGTGTCCTAATTTTAGCAAAGTCTTTACAAATCCACATTTCTACTCCGATAGACTTCAAACTTGCATTTATATATTCCTTGCGGTCTAAAGATACTAACTGCAGCTTTTATTTTTCAATTTTCTGTCGTTAAAGGCGTTGTTTTTTCACTAAAACTTTAAGCCCTTTTTGTCAGTTCAGTTCGGCAATTTTGTCTACAATGTTCAAGAAAGACAACTCTTTAGTATTTTGAAAGAGTTTCCTCTCTTTATAGACTATATTATCCCTACTTAAACGTACATCCTTTGAAATTGTTGATGGTGACCCCAATAGTAATTATGAAACGTTCAGCATCCAATATAACAGTTCGGTCTATATCAGATTGGGTAGGTTTTTGTAACCTTAAAAGTATCCAACTAAATTTCTTCATGCTCTCCACCACTGCAGTCCCACATGTTTACTGCTCTGTAACTTTCATTGTACCATAGCACAACAAATTCATGTTCCGTTTGTCGAAGGCCTTTTTTATTTAACCCTATCGTCTTGGCTTTCGTGGGTTGAACATTTTACTCTCAGGCACCCAATTAAGTTAAACCCCTGGTAATCTACGACGAATTTTTTTTATAAGCACAAAATGTAGACACCATCCTCAGGCCGAGGTATTCCGTACTTCTCTGTTCTGTTTCAGAAAGGAGGGATAAACATGCCAATCTAACGTTTAGAAGCCCGAGCAACGCCGGGCCATTCTGCTAGTACAATGTAAGAGGCCTATGTTTTTCTTTGGTACATATGTGTGTTCGAAGGGGAGTCACGGGGGTCTGTCCACATGCAATTAGGTACTTATATTTCTGTGATGGGGTGCTAGTGTGGGTGTTGTCATTTTAATGTCACTATCATAAAAAATGTTGTGGTACGTACCTCTTTAGGAGTAATTGTATGTGGTTGAAGGGTTGGGTGTGCAGCTTGGGTAAGGTTGAATGTGCAAGATGAGTTGCTTATGTACAGGTTTCATGTGCTATTAATTTTGTTTAGTGATGGTATGTATGTTTTGGTGTGACACTGTCGGCTCAAGTGCTTTAATAAGAGCCAGTTCTGTATGTATTTATAGGTGCTAGTGAAGTCTGCTGATAAAGTTTGTGTGGAATTGTGCTCATTTGTGCAATTCTGCTCTGTAGACCTAAGTATATGTTTGCCAGTGGGGATATATAATAGTGTATGCAAATGTACTATGATAACCTCGGGTGTCTATTGCAGTGTGGAAAAAGTGTCTTACACCTGGGATTGAGAGGTCTGAAGTTGAGGTATGTTTTGTAAATCCACTGTTTGCACAAGGTCACAAGTTCATCTTTTTTAGTTAATTGGTGTATAACATTTACATTGTCTCCTCAGAACATAAATTGCATGGGCAGCATTCTCCTGCATAAGGTTTGACAATGTAACTTTTACTGGATACAACCCCAATAGTATGGACTAGGATCACAAACATATCTCATCAAGTTCTTCCAGAATTTAGGATTTAAGGTTACCTTACAGACGTCCCTCACTTGTACCAACTTCTTAGACGTAACCCTAAACTTGGTGAACCAACTGCACTACCCCTTCCAGAAACCCAATGAAAACTTACATTACATCTACCAATACTCAAACTACCAAAGGAATATAACTAAAAATTTGGTAAAGAATATATCACTCTTATCTGCTAATGAGAAGATATGCATGGAAAATGCACTGCACTTCAACCAGGCCCCTTAAAAATAGTCGGTTTAAGGAAGAACTTACCTTCTATCAAAGCCCCATTAGTAGAATTAGCAGACAGAGTCGCTGCTCATGCAACATAGGCATGTGTGTATATATAATAAAGTGGGTGTGGTAAAATACCAGGTGGACCATAATGCACCAGAGTACTCAATACTTAGAGTAGCTCAGCTGTCGGGGTCCTGACTCTTTTTATATATATGGACATATATAGAAACCCGGCAGCTGTTAAGGCAAGACGTGTTTTCTTGGGCTCTGCTAGAGTCAGCAGCAACACACAAGGAAATAAAAAAAATAATAAAAATTATGAGACCAATAGAGATATGTACATTTATATCTATTATTGTTATTATCATTTACAGATGTCCCTCTGTGTTTAATGTAAAAACATGTTCATTAGTATATGTGTTGTTATTTCTGTTTACATTTTACATACATATATATATATCAATGCTTACGTGGACCTCTCAAAATTCGTTGGATTCTCTAATTGGATTTTCACCCCGAAACTGGATACCAACCCTGAGTACACCTGAACTTCCACCAGGAAATCTTTCTTATCATTGAAATTTTCTTTGCTTCTTATATATTATATATATATATATATACTTGTCCACCATTGCAAAAGGCCATAAATTCAAAATTTTGAAGAGAGAGGAAAAGAGATAAGTGAACTATGAACTTGTACATCTCACTGACCCCCACCACCACAATAACAATAACGTCTACACTCGCTCCCCACCATCACCACATAACTCATTACTCTATCTAAGGTGGCTGACCTGTTGGCTGTTGACATACTGCTAACTCTTTTGATGTATGTATGTGTATATGTATATATATATGTGTGTGTATATGCGTATGTATATGTATATCTCAGTGGATGCGACCAGATTTCAACACAGCAACAACTACAACTACAACAACAACAATAACAGCAACAACAACAGCAACAACACCATTGTCTGTGTTGAATGTGTATGTATGTATGTATTTATATATATGCGACTACAATAACAGCATCAACACCATTGTCTGCAGCATCAGTGAAATGAAGAACAACAACGGCAGCAGCAGCAGCAGCAGCAACAACAACAACAACAGCAACAACAACAGCAACAACAATAACAACTACAGCAACAACTGCCACCACCATCACGGACCATCCACCACCACCACCATCACCATACTGACACAATTCACCACCACCACCACCATTACCAGCGTAAAGCAAACAATTATTATTATTATTATATAAAAACTGAACTGGACTGGGAAAAGTCAACAGTTGACATGATTTCGATTTTGTATTTGTATCAGTACTGTCGGTAATATATATGTGTGTGTTTGTGAGTGGTGTGTGTGTTTGTATGCATGAATGAGTGTTGGTATGTGAGTGGCGTGTGTGTGTTTGTGGTTTGTATGCATGAGTGTTGGTGTGTGAGTGTGTGTGTGGTGTCGTGTCAATAAGTTTTTTTGTTGTTTTTTTAATGACCATGCTGTAAAATGGAGGGGTAGAGAGGGCCCTTGAGTCTAGTAAGACATCCTCTCTAGTGCTGGTGGCACAAATAAAAGCACCCAGCCCATGCTGTAAAGTGGTGCTGGTGTTAGGAGGGGCATCCAATCAGTGTAACAATGCCAAAACGTTTATCAGCACAGCAACAAATAGGAACAACAACAAAATATGAAGACGTCGCATCTCAGAGTTGCAACACTTAATGTTGGCACTCTCAGAGGTAGATCTGCTGAAATAGCGGAGATGCTGGAGAGAAGGCATGTGGATGTGTGCTGCGTGCAAGAGGTGAGATGGAGAGGTGCCTCTGCGAGACTAGTCGTAGGCAAACGTCTTAGCTATAAGCTATTCTGGGTAGGTAAGGATGATGGGTTAGGCGGAGTAGGCATTTTCCTGGCTGAGAAATGGATCAATAAGACAATAGAGGTAGTTCGAGTAAGTAATCGAATAATTAAGCTTAGATTAGTTGTAGGCAGGAGACTACTGACAATCATCTCGGCCTATGCTCCCCAAGCAGGCCTAGGCAAAGTTGAGAAAGACTGCTTTTACGAGCAACTTTTACAAACAACCGCAATGACAGAGGACGGAGACATCATTATGCTAGCAGGAGACTTCAATGGTCATGTTGGACAGCTCTAGGATGGTTACACTGGGGTACATGGTGGGCACGGTTACGGCTCAAGAAATGAAGAAGGAGTGAGACTTCTTGAATTTTGTGATGCAGGTACATTGACTATTTGCAACACAAACTTCCAGAAACCTGCCAATCACCTAATAACCTACAAATCTGGTGAGCACATAAACCAGATTGACTTCTTACTAGTTAGGCAGTGGGACAGGCAGATAGTGTCTAATACCAAGGCATACCCTGGAGAAGAATGTACCCCACAGCATAGGTTAATCGTTAGTGATATCTCAGTAAGCAAGAGATGGAATGAGACATATAGGAAGGTGTGGAGAAGAAAGGTCTGGAAGCTAAAAGGCCTTCACTAAAATACAAATTTAGGAAAGCTCTTCAAGATGTATATGACGAAAAAGAAGTCGATTTAGAGACGTATGACATAGATAATAACTGGAATTTCTTACGTGACAACTTGCTGCAGGCTACTGATGAAACTTGTGGCTGGAGCAGAGCTCCAACCAAACAGAGAGTGACCTGGTGGTGGAACAGCACAGTAGATAAGGCCATTAGAGACAAAAGACTAGCATGGAAGGCTTGGAAAAAGGGTGGGAGTAGGGAAGAATATACAGCCACTAACAGAGAAGCTAGACGTCACGTGTACTTAGCACGCAGGGAGTTGGAGAGTAGGAGATTTGCCAATGTTCTGCGATGGGAAGATCAGAGGCGTACGGTGTTCCACATTGCAAGGCAGTGTGTCAATGCAAATCAGGATGTTGTTGGAGATAAATGTGTCCGGGATGATGTCGGTGTACTTAGTGTCACGAATGATCAGAAAAAGGAGGCCTGGAAATGTCATTATGAGAGACTGATGAATGTGGAGAACGCATGGGAGAGAGAGAAATTACCCTTAGTAGATCCGACAGAGGGACCAGCTATTGAGATTGACGAATATAGGGTCCAAGAGGCGATTAGGGAAATGAAAAATGGTAAGGCTGCTGGATCATCGGGAATAGTTGCTGAGATGCTGAAGGCATCAGGGGACGTAGGCACTAAACTGGTTGCACGCATCCTCAATCAGGCTATATATGGTAGTGTCATACCCAAAGACTGGTGCAGCAGTGTTCTCATAAATTGCTACAAAGGTAAAGGGGATGCTCTGGAGAGGAGCAATTATAGGGGTATAAAACTGATGGATCAGGTTATGAAAGTGGCAGAAAGGATATTAGCACAACTAATTAGAGAAAGGGTCAAACTAGATGAGATGCAGTTTGGTTTTGTGCCTGGGAAGAGTACAACAGATGCCCTCTTCTTGGTGATACAATTGCAAGAGAGGTTCTTAGAGAATAATAAGCCACTATACTTAGCTTTTGTTGACCTAGAGATAGCCTTTGATAGGGTACCCCGATCTGTCATCTGGTGGTCCCTAAGGAAGCTAGGTGTTGAGGAATGGCTTGTGAAGACAGTGCAAACTTTGTACAGAGGTACTCTCAGTAAAGTCAGGGTAGGAATGGAGTTTAGTGAGGAATTCCAGATACAAGTAGGAGTACATCAAGGTTTGGTCCTAAGCCCGCTCTTGTTCATTATAGTCCTCCAAGCCATAACAGAGGTGTTTAAGACTGGCTGTCCATGGGAACTTCTCTATGCTGACGATCTGGTTCTTATAGCAGAATCAGTAGAGGAGCTAGAGAATAAATTCTGGCTATGGAAACAGCAGTTGGAAGGAAGAGGACTGAGAGTGAACCTAGCTAAGACAAAAGTGTTGATGAGTAGAAAAGAGGACAAAACTCTGATTCCGTCAGGGAAATAGCCATGTTCGATATGCAGAAAATGAACTGGCATAAATTCTATAAAATGTACACAATGCAGATCCTGGGTACACAAGAGATGTAGTGGGATAGCAGGCAAACTAACAGGTAGGGAGAAATATGTATGCAGTAGATTTACAGGGAAATTAGACAGTAGAAGTCGCATTGATAGACACATTTTTCAGATGCAGGAGGGCGCTATAGAAGTGGTGGATAGCTCCGGTACCTAGGAGATCAGATTAGCATGGGAGGAGGGTGTTCCGAGGCCATAGTATCTAGAATAAGGAAGGGTTGGAAGAAGTTTAGGGAGCTGCTTCCTCTGATGATGAAGAAGGGTTTCTCCCTGCGTACGAAAGGCCGGTTGTATGATGCCTGTGTGAGGAGCGCAATGCTGCATGGTTGTGAGACATGGGCAGCAACTGCAGAGGATATGCGACGGTTGGAGAGAAATGAGGCAAGCATGCTCCGTTGGATGTGCAGTGTAAATGTGCGTGAACGACCCAGCATGAATGTGTTGAGAGAGAAACTGTGTCTGAGAGGGATAGAGTGTAGTGTACGAGAGAGGAAACTGAGGTGGTATGGACATGTGATGCGCATGGAGGATGACCGATAGATGAAGAAATGCCAGGAAATGCCAGTTGAATGAAGACGTGGTAGAGGTAGACCAAGAAAAACATGGGCGGAGGTGGTGAGAACAGACCTCAGATCATTGAAGCTCATGGCGGAGATGACGAAGGACCGTGGCGAGTGGAGAGATGCTGTGCTGAATAAGACCCACCCCACCCTTGCAAGCAGGGAAAAGCGGACGTAAAATGATGATGATGATGATGATGTATACACACATGCATACATACACACATGTATACACACGCATACACATATACACAGGCACACACACACATATATATATAAATGAAAAATGGCGAGCTATGTTGTTGCATTTATGTATAATAAATGAAGAATTAGAAATGGAAGTTAGGAATATCTACTAGGCATCATATGCATTTCTTCGCATTACAGACTATATACCTCCAGCTAGGGCGATACAATAACTAAATTAAGTTATTGGGATAAAAAGAGTTGGGAGGAGAAAGAGAGACATGTAAACAAACATGAATGGTGAGGCAATGTAAAGAGAGGAAAAAATGAGAAAATCAAGTCAATAATTCATTTCGAACATAAGAACTTGCGAATATTGACGAGAAGGCAAAGACACATCCTGGCCGTGCGGATGTGAGCGAGGAAAGAATCTTGTACGGTGTGGGACGATGGATGAAGTTGGAGAGAGGGTGAGTAGCAGAGAGTGAGTGAGTGAAAGTGTGAGAAAGAGGCTAGCCGAGAGAGGGTGACTAGCAGAGGGGGTGAGTGAAAGTAAGAGGGAGAAGGATATAAGTAGTATATATATATATACACAATCTTTATTGAGCCCTCTTCAAATTTTGGGTTTTGTGGTTATTACTACTTATATCCTTCTCCCTCTTACTTTCACTCACCCCCTCTGCTAGTCACCCTCTCTTGGCTAGCCTCTTCCTCACACTTTATATATATATATATATATATATATATATATATATGAAGGCACATGACTTAGTGGTTAGAGCATTGCTTGCAATCGAAAGGTTGTGAGCTCAATTCTCAGACCGGGTGATGTGTTGTTTCCTTGAGCAAGAGACTTTATTTCACATTGCTCCTGTTTACTCAGCTGTAGAAATGAGATGATTGGATTGGGGTCCATATCATTCCACTGCAAAGTGGTTGTGGAGGTGCCACGGAAAAAAGCACCCAGCATTCACTGTAAATGAGGTTGGTGTTAGGAAGGGCATCCAGCTGTAGAAATCAAGCTAGAATCAGTTCCCGTCCCACCCTTGCAAGCAGGGAAAAGCGGACGTTTGATGATGATGATGATGATGATGATGATGATGATATACATATAAAAGCAGGTATAAACCCATAGAGTAAATATCTATTATTAGTACAGATTAAGTTTAAGCAAAGAATTTCTGCTTTCACCCTATATGGAATCTTCTGAAACTGAGAATATCAATCTATAGATGCAGAAGTAAATATTTCAAAAAACGTTACAACCAATAGAAATCAGGAAGACATAATGGTGGTACGTAAAAACATTCTCTTGCAACGGGCAAAAAATATGCAAGGATAATTATGTCATCATGTGAATTGAGAAGAGCAATTTTTACTATGACAAAATCAGGAGACTAATGTTCTCTTTAGAATAGCCGAATAATTTCCGGTTAGTATGTATAGAAAATGAAGTTAATAAAAGTAAAATTATTAAACAAAAAAACAGCTGTAGGTATTAGTATTATTTATAGTGCTGTTTTGTTAACTTAATGCTTTTGATACCAACTTATCAGAAACTGGTCCTGATTTTATGATACAGAACTGCCTATTTAAAAGTATTCACATTTATAGTAAACCCTTCCATTATAATCTTATTTACGAAATGTTAAGTGATGTTCCAAACACCATTAAAAAGCCAGTTATTTTATTCAATTGCTCCTAATTTATAATTATGTTTAAAATTAAGTGAAACATATATGTAATGTTTTTCCTGAGAAGTATGGTAATGAAAGGGTTAAAGTGTCTAATTGCAAGCAGCAAACTATCAATCACTGCTAGTACTAGTCAAGGAGCAATCCAATGAAACCAATTGCCTCTACTTTGGCAGCCAGCTTAGATTTATACTTAAATAAGTTCTGTGCTTCGGGTTACATTGAATACATTGGAAATATAAGGAAATAGGAATTTAGATGTTGTAATGAAAGGAATCAGGCATATTTTATGATGAGGCAATAAAATATGCAAGCAGTTTACTAGTTAGAAATTTATTTCATTAATAAATCCAGAAGTATAGGCTCCACTATTGATTGAGGCATAATTATTAAAGTTTGTTTTCAAATTTGTGGTGCCCAGAGACAACAATGTTAACTAAAGACCGTTTAATGGTCATTGTTTTGTAACTATAGCCAAGCAACCTGTGTTAGACATTTTGACTAATTTCGTAATTGTTAAGGGTTAGTAATATTAGACAGGGTATCCAATTGTAGATTTTAGCTATTCTCAAACTAAGTAAAAAAGACAACTTTCACTAAGGTTCGATGAGAAAAGCAAATGTACAACAAATTGGATTGACAGTATCGGTAGAGGGTCGGACGCCATGCTTTGACGCATAGAGTTACGGCCCTTGCTATTCTGAGTTCAAATCCCGCCAAGGTTAACTTTGCCTTTCATCCTTACGGGGTTGATAAAATAGAGTACCAGTAATGCACTGGGGTAATTGCTGGCCTTGTGCCAAAAGTAGAAACAATTATTTTCACAAAATGTCTGATTTAGTAAAAAAAACATATGTCTCCTGAAAATAAACAAAAAGGAAAAATAATGGGGAAAATGGAGAAAAAGTTAGCCAAAATAAAAAGCTCCTCGTGAACAAAGTTCAAAATTAAATTTTCTCAGAACTATTTTTCAAGAAAACATCATTATATATATGAACTGAAATACCATAGAGTGCCTAAATCCAAAAATGTAATTAATATCGAATGTATCATATCTGATCATGATAATATAGCAATTGTTTAAGGTCAATGTGCTGAAACCTGTCAAAATCTAGTTTATGAGTATTATATTGTAAAGAAAATAATCTCTAATAAATAATATCAAACTGCTGTAAAATGAAAAATAACTAAACAATAACAGTAATACTACTAATCATTACAGAAAGAAAATTGGTTTGAGAAGTTGAAGTTTAGGCCAAACGAATGAGGATATTGAGATAGTTAAGAAACATGAAATGATGGAAGAACTTGATAAGAGTGATTAGAATTTTATTTTACGCTGTAGGAAAACCAGTGGAAAAAATGTGATTCAAATTATGTCTGTAAGGAATATGAGAGATCAAAGAAGTGAAGACAGTAGTTAGTATAGAAGATTGGAATTAGAGAAAATAGCAATAATTGACATGGTATGAGAGATACAAGACAGAGAGAAGGTACATTTAATGTTTTATGTTTCTTTACATAATTTTCTCTTATTGATTTTATCAGTTTAAAAAAAAACATTTCACCAAAATAATTTTTATACTAATATTCAGATTTTAGAATTAGTACACATATGATGAGATGAAAAATATGTATAAGAAGCAAATATTTTTTCTAAATAAAACAACCGTTACTGTATATCAATAGTGTATAGATATAGTTTTGATATGTTTTCTCTGAACATATAGAAATAAACGAGGAATTAAAATGTATTCACTAAAAATCTGTCGAAAAGGACATTTAGAAATTAAGACTTCAATGCATAAGCGTTGAGAGTATCTAGACATGATGGGGTTTCATGACAAAACAGCACTGGTAGTATTGTATGCTAATGAATTCAAGAGTAGTAGCTTATAAAATTGATTTTGGCATTTGCTGAAATTATATCATGAGATCTGGATAAAAACATTATATACTAGATATAAAGTGAAACCAAAGGAGAAATTGACCCCTTTCTTCTCTCTTTCTCTTTCTCTCAAATACACACACATATATATATAAACATATATATATATATACACACATGTGTGTGTGTGTGTGTGTGTGTGTGTGTATGTGTGTGTGTGTGTATGCATGCATGCATGTGTGATAGTTCATTTGATACCGTAATTGGAAGATTTTACTTTTAATTGCCAGATGGGGTTGGCTAATATTGTCATATTTCTATTATGGGTGGTCTCAGAGAGGAAACATATTTGTAGTATCTCTGCTTGAGCTTCGCTGCAATCATATATGAGTATTGTTAACATGTCATGTAGACAAGCATTAGATTATAATTATATATTACATGAACAAGTGAGTTGAATGTGTGTATGCAATGCTGCTTCAGTTAGACAGTCTTGTGGTATATTTGATTTGAAATATTTTTGCTCTCATTACATTTGTTACCTAACTGACATATCTCAATCCCATTATCTCATAAAATCCTTATATCATAGCCCTTTGTAAGTTGTTACCTTTGTAAAAAGAAGGCAAACAATAGTTACCTTTTTTTTTTTTTTTGCTTTTAAAAATGTTCCCTGTTAACTTCAATTATTTAGTGTCAATTGCATTGATTTCCATCTTGCACAATAATACAAATCTGTCATTCTCCACTAACACAACTTGTACTTTATTTTAACCCTTTTGATACCAAAAAACTGAGACCACTCATGGTTCTATGGTATAAAACTGCCTATTTAAGTTTTCAAATGTAAATTAAAAATTTCAATTTTTGTTAGGTTATATTAAAATAAAATGCCGAAATTAGTTATTTGACTAAATCACTCCTAATTCTTGATTTATATTTAAAATTAACTGAACCACATGCAGTGTATTTTATATGAAGCAGGCACAAAAATGTTATCAGATTCTCTCAAAATTAATAAGCTTAACTGAGATAATAATGTTATTCAATATTGTAGAATTTCCAAAGAAACAAAGAACATCATCAACTACTCAATATATCTTAACATATATTTAACTCCACTATGTGGCTTTTTAGTTCATTTAGCAAAGTCCACTCTGTTGCATGCATTCATACCTGATCACTAGTTAATGAATAATGCATTACTCATGGTTTCTCATGTGCAAATTTTTACATACAATTATTCAACACCTTGAAAAAACTTTAACTAGTGAAATGAGGAGTCATTTTATGTCTCCAATCTGTGCAATATTAAGTATGAACTTAGGAAATCAATGGAGCATCAGATTAAATGTATTGGTATTTATTCTGGCTCTTTGAGTTCAAATCCCTTTGATGTCAACTTCATCTTTCATCCTTTTAGAGTTGATAAATAAAGCCCACATAATTGTTAAAGACCTGTTAGGATGCTATGGTGGAATCTGATCTGGCTCTCTACAGCCTGTGTACAAATCCCACCGTTCTTTCAGGAGTTGTGACCTGCAGATAATATCAGAAACAGAAAGACCAAAGGAAATATAGTTTTCTTGGTTCAATCTAATAATTAGCTTCTTTTAGTTATGTAGATTTAGAATGGAAAGATTTTAGATAAATATAAATGCTTTAAAAAAGAGTTTTGTATAACTGGGGACGATTTTAGATGGTATCAAAATGTTTAAAGTACAGAACAAAAATAGAAGAAACAGAATATGACAATATTGATACATGCTAATTTCTATTCTTTCAGAATTATTAT
Organism: Eledone cirrhosa; assembly: GCA_964016885.1. Lineage (NCBI taxonomy): Eukaryota > Metazoa > Mollusca > Cephalopoda > Octopoda > Eledonidae > Eledone > Eledone cirrhosa. The sequence continues at coordinate 112,403,865 of OZ024741.1, read as the reverse complement.
TGTTCAAATTATTCACCTTAACAATTCCAATTAATTTTCTAGTTTTCAAATGAAAGGGAAATAAAATTATTAAAATTAGTCTTGAGAGTGTCAGCCTATATTAGATTTTTCTATAGTAACATAATATTTGCATGTTCATATATCTCTTTCTATGTGTGTGTGTATGTAAACAATTAGGTGAAGCTTGCATAAATAATAGAGAGGCAAAACAGATTAATTTCACAGATTTAATGTGTGAGAATGCATGTAAGCTTCACTTAAGTATTGACTTGGTCTCTGACAACCCAACCAACACTTGTTTGCAGGGAAATGGACATTATATGATGATGATGATTGTCGAATTCTTTGTAAGTGACATTCAGTAGAAAAAAACTGCAGAAAGGCAATGATAGACAGGATTGTGGTGGACATCATGTCACATATATTGATAACCGGAAGCAAGATACAGACCTTTAATCTTAACTTGCTTCCACCAACATAACTTAATCAATTAACAACAATATCTTGTGCATCAGAACTGCTATCCTAATGCAAAAATAAATATTGAAAGTTGCTTCCTAAACCAGGTTTCATAACTGCCTTCCTACTAAAAATAAATATGGCTATACAGAATATAACTGTACCAATCAATAATTACTTACAGTATATCAGATATGAAATTTATAGCTAAGACAAAATATATGATGTGAAAATATCATGCTGGTGCCACAATAAAATGCACCCAGTACACACTGTAAAGTTTTAGTGCCAATAGCATAAAATGCACCCTTTCCATTATGTAAAATGATGGTGCTGGTGTCATGAAAATTGCACCCAGCCCAGCCTATAAGGTGGTTGGCATTAGGAAGGGTATCCAGCTATAGAAACTTTGTCAAATATGGAATATATGACCAAGATTGGTCACTCCAACCCATCTAGCTTTGGACTGTGACAACTAGTCCAATACATGCTAATGTTGAAAGGGAACATAAAATGATAATGATGATGATAAATGAGGGGTGAGAAGAATTCAAAATAAAATCACAATGAATATAGTAATAAAACAAGAAAAATAATAAAGGTGCAAACATAACCGTGTGGTTAAAATCCACCCTTAACAACCTCATCAGTTTGGCTTTATTGTGACTGTGCAGCAACTTGGACAAGTATTTCTTACTCTAACCTTAGGTTGACTAATGCTTGCCAAGTGACAGTTGATACATAGAAGCAGTGCAGAAACTCATGTGTATTTGCATATTATATATATATATATATAGAAGTGGTAACACAACAGTTAGTTCACCATACCAAGAACAATTGTTTCACCTTAGCAGGTCTTCAGCTCATACTGGTCATATATATATATATAGAGAGATTTTGAGTTTATGTTGGTTGTATACCAACACCTCAGTATGCAGCCCGGAGCACTCAACGAAGTGCGCAGGTTGGTTTGGTTACTCCGGAGTAGTGTAAAATAAAGTTAAATAAAAGTCAAATGATTAAAATTTAGCTTCGTTTATTACTGCTATATATATTTCAGTGACAGCCATCTTTGGCTGTGACCTCTTCAGGCAGTTTGAATTAGTATGGTATAGACAAGTACATATGTTGTTTAGGTGTATAATATTGTCAATACTCTGATATGCCCAGTTCCTTGTTGGGTTGTTAATTCACTGAGGAACTGGAGTCATATGAATTCAAACAAACGGATTTCAGTGTCAAAGGTCCTCTTCTCCTCTCATTGGTCAGTTATTAGAACATTCCTCATTCTAAGTGTTGTTATTGTTGGAGTTAGCTTAAAAATTGATAAAATGGTAGAAGGGACAAGGTGTTAAAGGAACAAAATAACAAAAAAAAGTGTCAAACTTCCCATTGGTCAGTTCTGAGAGCATTCCTCAGTCAGAAGTCTATAGAATTCTTTCTGGGGTGAGGCTCCCTGTAGTGTTTTTGCCTGCTATTGTTCAGTACATTTGACCTCTACCATTATTTGGTAGTGTTGTTGGTGTAGTGGTCAGCTTATATCCTGCTGCTGCTAACAATTTAGAAGTATCCAGTTTGTGTTTTTTCTTCATCCCTCCTGCCACCCTCGTAGTGGTGGTGGTGGGGGGGGGGGGTTCTTCCATGTATATGAAGAAATATAAGGCAATAAATAAAGAAAACAGAAAATAAATAAATAATATAATAAAATAATTAATATAATTTGTATAATTTGAAAATAAATAAATAAATAGAGAATAAAGAATAAAGAATAAATGAAAAATTGGTGAAAATGTAATGAAAATGAATATGGAGAAGTGAGAAATAATGTAGGATAAAGTGTGTGTGTGTGCTATAACCAATCTCAAGGTCAGAATATATTGGATATATTGGTATGAGACAAGATGTTAAGATGAGATATTCAAACTAAATGTGTTTGTGTTATAATCAATCTCAACTTTAAAATAAATATAAGGTGATACAGTGAAGAGGGCAGAAAACAAATAACAAATTAATAAAGAGAAATCAAGATTTAAGATTGGAACTTGAAAATCAGAAATCTAGTAAATTAAAAGTGTTTGTGTTATAGATGTTGGCCAAATTATTATGGCTGTGTCCAATTCTGTCTCTAGGCTATCATGGTGTCTGCTCCACCTGGGTTGTTCCCTATGGCTTGAGGGGAGTTCACAACCTAGGGTGTTGTTATTGCCCATATAGCTTGAGGGAGGTCTGGCCGAGAGGTGTTTTCATGTTCTGTAGCAGTCCCTATAGCTTGAGGGGAGTTCACATCTTCTTGTGTTGCTACTGTCCATATATCTTGAGAAAGGTCCCGGCTCTAAGGTGTCTGCATGTCTCGTACATTAAACCGTACATTAAAACCATCCATGACACAGAGTACTCACAACCTCTAACTGGATTACCTATAACGATAACTTGTTATCCCATATATATATATATATCTATATATATATATATATATTGAATGTTGAGAAATGACACACAAGTTGATATATATAATAGTAAAAAAGAAAAAATCAGTAGAAAATGCTAATGGTATTTTCTCATAAAATAACAGCAAAACATTTATTTACAAAAAAGGAATTTATCATACTGGTTTCAGCCACATGAGCTTCTTCATGCTATGGAAGAGTATGATAAAATTCATAATGGAGTTAAGTTGTATATTAATAAGAATATGGTATAAAATAACATGGTTTACATACATATATATATAGAAGAGTTCACATTTTTGTTTATCACTTTCTCTTTCTTGGTGGTGTTGATTATAACTGCAGCAGTGGAGAACTAGCTCATTCTGTGTTCTTGGTGTTGACCTGGACTATAGTTGTAGTAGTAGAGGGGCAGGAGAAAAAGAAGGAGGAGGGAAAAAAAGAAAGAAGAAGGGAAAGGGGAGAGGTGTGGTAGTAATAAAAAGGTTATGGCAAAGAAGAAAAGGAAAGGCGAAGAAGGGCTGGATGAAATAGAAGAGGACAACAGGGAGGTGGAGTAGTAATAGTATCACTATTAATAGTAGTAAAGGGAGCTGTTTGTGGGACTCACCTAAATGGTTGAGTGACCTTAAAGTTGACTGAGAGAGTAATTGTTTCTAAAGATATCAATCTTCCTTAATTTGTCCATTGGTGTTAATGTTGGGTGCTCATTGCAGTTTCGTGTGTGGTGGATGCATTTAAAAGGGGTTTGTATTTAGTGATAAATTGTGATTCTTTGTTAATGCACTGAATGTAGGAAGGGCCGTCTTTAAATTTTTAGAGGGAAAAAATTAAATAGTATAGGTCTGTTTTTATTTTGTTGTTAGTTTCTTAATAAGGATGTGGAGAAAAGGGAGTTGCTGATGTCTGTATTGCATCGTGAATTGAATGTTTGAAAGTCCATTTAGTAGTGTTTTAAATTCAATAAGACTTCCAATACTTTCATATCTAGATGAAACAATCATCTAGATATCTCTAGTAATTTTCTATGTGTAGGTAGAAGGAATTTCCGTATTTATCTAGTTCTTTTCGGTAGAGGGTGATTTCCAGGTACCCCATAACCAGGTTAGCATAAGAAGGGTCCGTTTTCATGGCCATGGCAGGCCCAGATTTCTGTCTGTATAATTTGCATTGAATACGAAGTAGTTATTCTCCTCTGCTAGTTTCACTACCACTGCTGCAGTTATAGTCAACACCACCAAGAAGGAGAGTATATATGTATGTAAACCATGTTATTTATACCATATTCTTATTAATATACAACTTAACTCCATTATAAATTTTATTATACACTTCCGTAGCATGAAGTAGCCCACATGGCTGAAAACCAGTACAATAAATTCCTTTTTTGTAAATAAATGTTTTGCTGTTATTCTGAGAAAATGCCATTAGCATTTCTTACTGTTTTTTTTTTTTTCTTTTTCTATTACTAGAACTTTTGATATTAATATATAGAAAGGGATGATAAGTCTTCAGACAACTGGAGCTGTGTTAAATAAAGCATCTTGCTCAAGGGCACAACATACCTTCTGATGTGGGTAGGATCTGAACTCATGACCTTATAATCATGAACCAAACAACCTAACCACAAAGCCACATGTCTCCACAAGCTGTAGAAGCCATGCCAAACCTGAAATGTATGTAAGCAAAATTTGATCCCCTGGCACATTTAAGAGGAAAATAGATCCAATTAAGTACTGACTTAGTAATGACCAACCATGGCCTCAGAGTATATGTAACAGGCAATATATGCTATATGTGTGTCTGTGTCTATGTGTTCTGCTGTAAAATTGCATCATTTTAGATTAGTCTTATAGTGGAATTGAACTACAATTTAATGACTATGAAGCAACTTCTTAAGCATTTAGTCATGCTATGTCCCAGTATATATATATATATATATATATATATATATATATATATATATATATATATATATACCACACAGTCTAATGACTGAAATCAGTAAAACAAATAGAGAAATGTTTGCTCTAATATAACTCAGTGATATAGACACATAGAAAAGTTAAAAAACATTTTATGGCTATATTATTTTTTTATATACTGTCTGTCTTTTATCTTGACCTCATAGTCATATTATCTCATATATTTAGAGGATGCCAAATGCTTCAAAAGTCACAGAGAGTTTCATAATCAATGTTATTCAGTTAATTTGAAATTAGTATTCATGGTTAATTAATTACACAACTCATTATTATTATGAAGTCGTTTTCTTGCAGAAACACGATTTTTATTTTTTAAGCTTTTGTTTTTGTTTTACTCTATTAACATTCCACCCGGCCATTAAATAATAATACATGGAACATAAACATAAAACGCAAAACAATACGTAAAACGTACAAAATCGAAAAAAGTTAATCATTCATTATTACGTTCATTTTCATACATGTGTCATGACTTGAAATAGAAAAATTAATAAAAGAATTTTCTTGAAAGTACTAAATGGGTTTATAAGGAGAAAAAAAAATCATCATAATGCAATATGGTTGCTACATTATTTTTTTAATTAATTTTAATAATTTTTGTATTTATAATATATATATTTTTATTTTTCAGAACATGCATTGTGAGAATGTGAGACCTTATAGACTGATTGTTCGAGATCATGACTAGATAACTCCTTTCACCTCTGTCATATCTAGTTTATTCAAAAGTATCTTTTTTATTAGTTTTCCTCTATAATAATACACTTATGATTTTCAGTGATTTGCATTGCAGTAGCTACCAACCCAAAATACTGAAATTTCTTTTTCTTTAATAAAGTCATGTATTTAATGATATAGACAGAGGCATTATGACTCATTCACTCAACTGCTGGTCTCATAAAATGTCATAGGTTCAAAAACACTGCTTACTGATCTAGAATTTTACTTTTCGATAAGATTTACTATAGTAGATTCAAGCAGTGAATGCACATGGCGTAGTAGTTAAGGTGCTGAACTCATAATTGTGGGTTTGATTTCTGGACTGGACAGCGCATTATATTCTTGAGCAAGAAGCTACGATTTACATATTTCCATGATAAGACTGAGGCATGTACCATTAAATACACAACAATGTGACCATGTAGGAAGCCAGCTAAATCTGCTTAGGTGTGAGCTATAAATTTCATTAGATACTTGACAGGTTTTGTGAAGTTGAGACAGTGGTTAGAGGAATACAGTAAATATTCACAGTATCTAATTCACATTTCACAGTTTTAACTATTCAGGTACCACATTTCTAATGAACGATACTGACTATAATTTTCAAATAATTTGAATTTTTGAGGGATTTAATAATATAATTAACTATCTCTCTATGTAGCTGGTGTTTGGAACACTTACTTGTAAAGGCACTTACTTAAAATTACGATGGAAGATTTTTAGATAAATATAAACACTTTAAAGCAGTTTTGTATAATAAGACTAGGGGCAGTTTCAGGTCGTTTGATATCAAACTGAAATTTAATTCTCAGGGATTATACAAATTGACTATGGCCATTTTCCTCTACAATACATAAGAAATCCTTATTTTATTAGTTTATGTTATTTTTTCTTTCAATCGTTTTGTTTGGAGAAAGGTGCTGCACACACAGCTTTCAAACACACTCCAAGTCCAGTGAAATAGACAAGGATGAATAAATATTGACAGAGATGACCAGGTAATGGACAAAATGTGGGTGGCAAGATGTAGAAAGATGAGTGAGCAGACATGGTTCTTGTTCTCATGTGACAGATAATTATACAGGCATGATATATATATATATATATATATATATATATATATATAGTAATAATAAATGTAAAGACTAAAATCCAAAGAGTGCTCTATAAGGATTATATATATATAAAATATATATAAAAACCAGTAGAGCAAATATTTACTATAAGTACAGATTAAAGTTTAAGCAAAGAATCGCTGCTTTCACCTTTAGTGGGATCTTCTGAAACTGTGTGTTTTCATTTCATTTCATTTTACATCCGCTTTTCCCTGCTTGCAAGGGTGTGTATATATATAGAGAGAGAGAGATAGAGGGGGAGGGGCATAACAATTGGAGAAAAGTTGTGCTGGGGAGAATTTACCCAAGCTTTACATGTAAAAAATGATGATGATTGACTATTAATTTTAACCATCCAGTTTATTCTCACTCACATCTTATGGAACAATTATACAATGTTTAATTTACAAGGAAAATATATTTATAATTTCATAGTGACACAAATATGTGTTCCAATCCTTAAATGCTGGCCAGTCACCAAGCTTGATTGAGGGGAAGTAATCTTCAGAACAATCTGAGTAGGCACTCTGATATCCAATAATTTTAAGGTGGACCTACAGAATTTGACTGATCAAGAATTCAAGCAGCCAAAATGGTGTTCATCTGAATGTTCATTGAAGTAATGTTACTTGACAGAGTGCACAGCTTGGAGATCAGGGAGTTGCTATAGGTAAGGTTTCTATTGCTCTATATTGAAAGATCACAGCTCTGGTACTACAGATATTTTGTCAGAATATCTCAAGAAAGAATCAACAGACAGATTTTACAGGCAAAACCAGCCAGCAGGTGACCTGAGGGTAGGTCCCAAGCAAAATTGTTTAATAACATCCATGAGAATGGCTGATCTCACTTGGGGATCCAGCCTAATCAATTGGAAACAGTTGCTTCTAACAGGACCCACAGGAAGGTGTGCTTGAGGACACTGCCCCCATAAGCCTTCCAGGAGGGAAAAGAGAAAAATGGCGGTAACAGTGGTGATGACGACGAAATAGGAGAAGGTTTGAAATAGCTGTAAATATTTCTAACTATGAGGGAGCACTATTAAGAAGTAGAGTGTTGGGGAATTAGTGTAAACTGGTCACACCCACTTGGCAATGCATCTTCTAAAATGGCTGGAAAGAAATAGCCTAGGCTTTAGTGTTCAAGTTTTGATGTAGAAAATGCTTTAGATATTCGAACATATTACATAATTATGTTTGCCTAAAGTACAACAGAAAATTAGGAAAGTGAAAATTGCTATAACTAAATATATAAGAGTACCAGTGTTGTAGCTAGCTCGTGGCTTACAAGTTCTTACTTAACATAACAGGCATTGTGTAATGGCCGCGAGAAAAGCACTTAACTAAGATTACCATCTAGATTACTTAATTTAGTAATCTATGAAGAAATTATTTAATTTGAAATATCAAAGAGTAGTTAGTAATTGGAAGCTATCTGTAAGGAATCAAAGATTTGAGGAAAATGAGATTTTATAGAACAAACTCTAAAGCTGATCTTAGACAATATAATGCAGTAAGTAGATAGCTTTTGATAGATATAGGATTCAGTTATCTACTTTAGAGGAGATGATGAAATTATAACATTGGTAGTAAGAATGGCATTTATCTTAATTGTTGATGAAGGGGTTTTTCACTTAATGTGTACTTTATGATACTATATGCTTCAATTAACTAAGAACAGCTATTAATTTAACTCTTTTAATAGTAAACTAGCTAAAACCACCCATGTAATTATGACACAAAACTGTTTGTTTTGAAGCATTTATAATTATCTGAAAACTTTCAATTTTAAGTCTATGTAAGTACATTTGTGACGTTTTGCTCGAAACAACAATTTAATAATAGTTTCTGATTTTGGCACAAAGCCAACAATTTTAAAAATTGATCCCAGTGCATTACTGTTATTTCATTTTATCGACCCCATACAAATAAAATTCAAAGCTAACCTTGGCAGGATGTGAACTCAGAACATAAACGAACATAACTATTAGTTACATGACTAATTCCCCAAAATAATTTTCAAAATTACTTGAAAATTATAGGTATTGTTTTTCATTAGAAAAAAACTATATTAACAAAAGGTTTAATACAAAGCCCCAGCATGACCATAGTCCAACTATTTAACCTAGTAAAATTAAAAATAAAGACGAAAAATTATTCTTTTACTTCTTTCAGTCATTAGACTGTGACCATGCTGGAGCACTCTCCTAGGTCTTATTTTTTCAAATCTGGCACTTATTTTATAGATCTCATTTTGTTAAAGTGATATAAATAAATACACACATGCACATATATATATATATATATATATATATATATATATATATATATATACACACTCATATATGTACACAATTTGAGATCAACTCTCTCAACCTCAGCCCAGGTCTCCCTTTGTCTCCCTTTACTGTAGCTTCCTTTCACTTGGATTTCTTGGCCCTTCTTCACCCAACGATCATCATCCATATGCTCCACTTGATCATGCCATTGCCTTCTTCTCTCCTGTGCACTAGAACTCCTCTTATATACAGATTTTCTCTCAGCTCATTCATGCTTTATCTGGAGCATTCATGCTTAATTTCTTTCTATCTTTTGCTTATCCTCTGTATTCATTGCATATGCCTCAGTGCTATACAACATTACACTATACACACAGACATCATATAACTAGCCTTTCTTTAATAGAGAGAAACCTTTTGCTGTCAAAAGCGGTAGTAATTCCCGGAATGATTTTCATCCTGTTCTTATTCTAGTTACTATGATTCCAAAGCAACCTCCTCCACTTCTAATATGATAAACTACATAGCAGAAGCTCTCAACAATTTCTACGGTCAACCAGAGATTATAGTAGAAGTCACAGCAGAGGTAGACTAAAAAAGACCTGGGCAGATGTGAGAGCTGATCCAAAATTACTGAGAATCACAGAGGCGATGGTAAAGGATCGTGACATGTGACGATATGCCGTGCTGAGAAAGATAGGTTCAACCCATGCAAGTGTGGAAAAGCAGACATAAATACGATGATGATGATGATGGCATTTGTCAAAGATGCCACATAGTGTGGCTGAAACTGAAACCATATGTGGCTTCAATGTGTGTTAACTTGTTAAACATGCAGCCATGCCTACATACACACACACACACACACACACATATATATATATATATATATCATCATCACCGTTTTACGTCGGTTCTTCGACGCTAGCATGGGTTAGACGGGTTGTCCTGTTGTGGGCAGTGTCTGGTCGGCTGACCATGCCTTGCTCATACAGGAACTGATTTGGCTTGATTTCTACAGCTGGATACCCTTCCTAACACCAACCTCATTTACAGTGAGTGCTGGGTATTTTTTCGTGGCGCCTACACATCCAATTTACAGTGTGGACTGCGTGCTTTTTTGCCGTGGCACCTCCACGACCACCTTTCGATGGGGGGTGTGGGGCATATTGTCTATATGCTTCAGCTTGTACCCATGGGAGGTTGGGTACTCTGTATCACGGTCGTGTGTCATTGCCTTTGAGAGGTGTAATTGGGTAAGGTCGGCTTTTATCACCTCATCCCAGGTTATCTTGGGTCTCCCCACTCCGCGGTTTCCATCGACTTCTAGTGCTCTGCACCTTTTTATGCAGCTGTCATCCTTCATACGCATCACATATCCATACCAGCACAACCGCCTCTCCTGCACACAGCATTTGATTCCTCTTATGCTCAGTCTCTCTCTCAATTCATTTATGCTTGTCGTTCACGTATATTACTGTTACACATCCATCGGAGCAAGCAGGCTTCGTTTCTCTCTAATCTCCGTAAGTCTTCCACCTTCAACGCCCAGGTCTCACTACCATTCAACATCGCTGTTCGGATACACGCATCATACAGTCTGCCTTTCATTCTGAGGGAAAAGCCTTTTGCAGCTAGCAGTGGTAGTAGTTCCCTAAACTTCTTCCATCCCGTTCTTACCCTAGTTATTGTACTTTCTGAACACCCACCTCCGCTGCTAATTCGGTCACCTAGGTAGCAGAAGCTGTCTACTTTTTCTACAGAGCCCTCCCAGAGATTGGTGGTACTTGTTTCCTGTGGCTGTTTGCTGCTTGCTGTCCCAGCACAGCTGCTGCATGTGAAGCCTACATTCTTAATTAAGCTTCCTGAGATCCTGCTACATCTCTTCTGTACCCATTGTTTGCATTTGGGGCAGAGAATGGAGTTCCTACCTACACCTTTCCTACATATTGAGCAAGGCCATTTCCCCGAGGGGATCTGGGTTCTGTTTTCTCGTCTACTTACAAGGACCTTAGTCTTTGTCATGTTGACTTTGAGACCCTTTCTTTCTAGTCCCTGCTTCCAAGTTTGGAATTTATTCTCTAGTTCTACCATAGATTCAGCTATAAGTGCGAGGTCATCAGCATAGAGGAGTTCCCATGGGCATCCGGTCTTAAACTCCTCCGTTATTGCCTGCAGGACTATGATGAACAGGAGAGGGCTAAGAACAGAGCCCTGGTGGACACCAACCTGTACGCTAAATTCCTTGCTATACTCATTGCTAATCCTAACTTTGCTGACTTCTCCCCTATACATGGCTTGTACATCTTTCACAAGCCATTCATCTACTCCTAGTTTTCTAAGAGATTACAGATTACAGCATGTGGAACTCTGTCAAAGGCTTTCTCGAGATCGACGAATGCTAGGTAGAGTGGCTTACTTTCAGCTAGGTACTTTTCCTGTAACTGCCTCACAAGGAAGAAGGCATCAGTGGTGCCTCTTCCTGGTACAAACCCAAATTGCATCTCATCTAGTTTCACCTGGTCCCTAATCAACTGTGCTATAACTCTTTCTGTTACTTTCATGACCTGGTCCATCAGCTTTATACCTCTATAGTTTCCTCTATCGAGTGCATCACCTTTACCTTTGTAGCAGTTGACAATGATGCTACTGCACCAATCTTTTGGTATGACACCTTCTAGTATTACCTGGTTAACAATACGTGTGGTTATAGTGTGACCTACAGACCCAGATACCTTCAGCATCTCGGCAGCTATACCCGATGGACCGGTTGCCTTCCCCATCTTCATATCTTTGATTGCCTTACTTACTACGCTGCTGCTGACTTGTACTGCTGGCCCCTCTATAGGGTCTACTTGGGGTAGGGTCTCTTCTTCCCATGCATTCTCCTCATTTAGTAATCTATCATAATGACTCTTCCATGCATCTTTCTT
>OZ024741.1:112321928-112374428 GCA_964016885.1 Eledone cirrhosa | reverse complement strand
CACTGAGTTCCCATTGACAGGTTCCTGGCATTAATAAGATCTCTAAAGGGAGTCTACTGTTGTTTTAAATTGTGGTCTTGGTGGGTACTGGTTTGTCTGTTTTGTTCGAGTCAGGGCCATGGCCTATCTTGGTTACCTGACTCAGATTCCTGTAGTTGAGAATTTTACTTATACTTTCGAGCATGACATGAGTGTTAATTGCTAAATTAAAGTTGGAGGTATTGTACGAGTCATTTGTCAATGTCTGCTGTCAGGTTTTTTCCTTTTTTGGTTTGAACCAGAAGTAGTTTGTGGTTTTGGTGCACCACGTCAATCTGCTTAAACTCAGTTGTCTAGCAACAGCCTGGCTAGTATGACATTAGGTTATTAGGTGAGTTTTCAAGGGTGGTACCTGTATCCTGTATAAGCAGTGTGGATGCATGCTTTGACCTGGTTATAAGGTTCAGAATAGCTGTAAACTGAACCTCATGCTTTGTGTATGAATTTGAGAGGCCTCATTTACACTGGTTCTACACCAGGTGATGCTCAAATGAGATAGGGCAGCCCCTCATTAAATGGTCCCTGGCAGCTAGTTGCTTTTCTCCAATTTGAGCTCATTGGTTTAGGTATGTTGTGTACCAAAGATAGCAACTAAACATAAATTTTGGCTTGCAATTTGGTTTATTAGAAATAATAATGCTTATGAAAGCAAATTAAATTGTAACAGTTTGGTGAAAAGATGTGGTTCTATGGGGTGTAAATGTTGTGACATGCTTCTGTGTGAAAGGATGTTTAGAAGTTATGTTACAGGCAAGGGTTTCGTAGTGGATGGTGGTTTAAGGCTTGACTACAAGTCTCAATATCTTATATATGTCATTCAGTTTGGTAGGTGTGGTTTGCAATATGTTGGACAGATGGCTCAGTCATTACATCAGTGACACAATCTAGGATTACCTGGAATAGTTAGTATAATTTACATAATTTACATTCATCAGTAGTATAATTAAATATTTATGCACAACACAGATGAGACATGAACTGGTGTTCAAAGATATAGATGTAGAGGAAAATGAAGAACATATAGATCAACAACAAGCATTTTAAGTCCATTCTCCCTATTAAAACAGAGGTTAGCCTTGTTGGATGCCCTTCTTTTATCAGTCGTTTTAGTTGTCTCTTCTGATACACAGGGTATGGTACACCTATACTAAATTGGATACATATATCTAAGAAAGGACATGTTGGTGGGTGGGATAAATACATATACCTAAAATATAATGCACTAGTATGGAAATGATAACAGACACAAAATGAGTGGATTCGTGCAAATAACATTTTAGTTGTCATGGAATAAACAAACGTTAAAGTAAAAATAATAATTATGAAGATGATGCCAATGAATATTATGGTGATAATCATAATGCTGATGATGATGATAATGTTGCCAATTTAATTTAATATAAACATTTAATAGAAGCTATTTACTAGACAAATAAACAATGTGTATAAGCTCACTTGTTAAGCCTGTAAGAATATAATAGCTCTATCACAAATAAACATTGAAATTTTATTTCCATTATATTCTCAATTTATTGAAGTAAATAACATTTTTAATTCTAAGAAAGTATTTTGTGTATTTCAAGTATATTTTCTATTTGTTTTTTTTTTTGTTTTTTTTTATTAAATTTTAGGAGTGTTGTTTGTGGGAATCAAGGCACTGGTGGTGATTGAGTGTGTGTGTGGGGGGGGGGGGGGGGGTTTAAGTTTGTTTATCATATATTTTATCCAAATTCAAGACAAAACTTGATGATTAACTAAATCACATCAATGAGTTTTGATATTTATGTCTGGGTTATTATTAGCTTTTTTGTATTGTTTTATATAGTTTATAATAAACATATGATAACAAGAAGTAATTTTCAAAATTTTAATACATATCAAAAATTTGTTCTGACAAGAACTCAGAGTTGAATAACTTAAGGACATAAAAAAATATATAATAGAATATACACCTAGAGTGAAGATGTACATAATAATACTTAATGAAGAGAGTTATTTTATCTCACATTAAAACATGATTGTTATGATTCTACATGTTGTTTCTCTTAATATTTCTGTGTTATTTTTTTCCTGAAATTGATTATATTCATTCTTCAAACTCTTATGCATTGTGGCAAATAAAGACATCATTAAATTAGATGCTTGTTTAAATTGAAATGGTTTTAGATTCAAACAGTACACACACACACGCGAGACATGAAGATGTTGGCAGGAATGTTTTAATACATATATGTTCTAGCTACAGCTGGGGCCCTTCTTAATACCAATCACTTCACATATTTGTTTTATTGAGGCACCAACAGTACCTCCTGACAGGATGGAATGGGGGCTTTTTATCATGGCACTAGCACTAAAACTTTACAGAGTCTTGGATGAATTTTATTATGACTCCAGCATTACCAGTTTTCAGAACTGGCTGAGTACATTTTATTGTACTACAAGCACTATCGAGTTTCAACAATCCTCAGGCAGACTAGAAAGTCAAAGTGAGGGAGTGGAAGCAAGCTACTTGTTGCTTACTGAGGGAGGGGGTCATCCCACTGGGTAAGGTTGTGGGTAAATGAACATGGGATCGTAAATGTGAACTTGAAAAGAGTGAGAGACATTTGCTAGTACATTGCTGGGTGTGCCTGTCCATGCTGATATGTTTTGCACAAGGTAGAGGAAACAAGAATGCGAGATAGAGTCAAATACAGGGTTGGGGAGATCAAGTGTGTAAGGCAGAGAGACTAAATGGAGGTGGATTGTGAGGGATAGGACAAATTGCAAGTTGGGTGATGTCATTAAACCTTTCTTCTTCTTTACTACTGTCGTTCCATGCTCATTTCATCTTGCTTATGTAGGAAGGTGAGTTTTCCATAGTATGGCATATTGCTAGTCATATCGATCCTGTGTCATCATCATTAGGTTAAGCTTTGTGAAGTCCATCTTCACATCATCCAAAGTATTCCTAGGTCAACCTCTTCCACTGTCTTCAACTTTGATTACCTTGTACTTCTTTATACAACAGTCATCCTCAATACACATCACATGTCCATACTAGCACAGTCTTCTCTCTTGTACACTGCATCTCATCCCTCTCATGCTTAGCTTTTCTCTCAAGTCATTAATGCTTTGTCATTCATCCATACATCAATCAGAACATGATCACTTCATTTCGCTTTTTTACCTTTACAGATCCTCTGTATTCATGGCCCAAGTCTCACTTCCATGCAGCATTGCAGATTACACACAGGCATCATGCAATGTATCTTTCATCCATGATTAAAATCTTTTGTAACCAGTTGAATTAGTAGCTCCCTGAACGTTTTCCACCATATTAAGCATGGCCATTTCCATGAAAGAATCAGGGCCCTGTTATCTTTCCTACTTACTATGATTTTACTGTGAGGCCTTTTGATTCCAAATTTGGAATTTCTTCTGTAGTTCCTGTGCAGATTCAGCTATGAAAAATAAATTATCAACATATAGGAGTTCCCACAGGCAGGCAGTCTTAGACTGCTTTATTATGATCTGGAAGACTTTCATAAAAAGAAAGGAGGTAAGTACAGAGCCATTGTCGATGTTGAATTCTTTACTATACTGATTGCTAACTTCGTTTTGCTGACTACATATTTGTATGTGGGATTTTTCAGGATAGGACTGGTGCCCGTTTTATTCAAATACCCAAGATATCTCATAGGAAACCAGTTACATCTACATAGGTGTAAGCTGTAACAATAGCAGCAACAATAATGTTAAGGGCCTTTCCTCCAAAATGCTCTGTTGCAAGCTTATTGATTTTCTTTCTTTCTAGTTAAATGTTGGTCCTGCTATCAGCTCATACACTAAAACACCATTATACTGGGGAAGTTCTCTTTCAAACGAGGAATTAGCTGACCCATAGTAATAATGAAATGTTACGAGATTGATAAAGTAAAGCTGCTTATTGGGTTTCACTTTACAGACAAGTAACCTGATATATTCAATCTTATTGTCAATGACATCAGGCACAGACATTAAAACGGTGATAACAACGATCATCATCATCATCATTGTTTATACCGATGTGAATCAGACATGAGTAATAATACCAAAAATATTTAATAAGATTGATACATAAGATAGATAAAAAAAGTTCTAGGAAATAAAATTATATAAAATAAGTCTCTCTCTCTCTCATATATATATATATATAATATTTTCTATATCTTAATATATGTGTCCGTGTCTATGTATGTATATATATATATATATGTGTGTGTGTGTGTGTGTGTGTATGTATGTATACAAACACACAAGAATGAAGTCCATGAAATTCAATAAGTTTCTGTGCCATGAGTAACCAGCTCTTCACACAGCCCATATTGAATATGACTTATTCAATTTTATGAACTTTATTAACTGATTTTTGCAGGCCATCATCTAGGTTTATTCCTTGTTATATCTACAAAAATTCTCTATAAAGATATATGATAAATATTAATATGAAACTATATGATCCAGCAACATAATGGACTTTGTATAGTCATGCTATTTCACATTGAAATATAAGAAACTAGATTATGAAGCCAAGCTAATGAGAGAAGCCTAACATAAGAACACAAGTAAATATTCTACCATCGGTTATAATGGTGGTGATGAGACTTGAGACAATCAATGATTCATATATGTTCAAGCTTAGTTGGATGGATAAGAGAAACTATGTAAATATGGTAGACCCACATATTACATGGTCAGTTGACTCCCTGCTGCATTATTCAAAACTGTGTATTTTCATACCATTTATAAAAGGTGCCTTTGCATGCTGACAAAATGTCATGTCCGGTACTCTGGAGATTGAGAAAATTTAGAAAAAAGTGATAGTGGCAGAGGTGAGAGTTTTTTCCTTAAGGGTGATATGGTTTTGTGTAAAAAAAAAAAAGAGTGTTAAGAGTTTTAAAGGCTTTTTGAATGAAAAGATAATTTCAGCTTCATATCTTCAAAAATAGACTATTTAGAACTGTACAAGTTGTGAGCTCAGTGTAATACCATCTTAATATCCATATAAAATGTATACTGGATAACCTTTCTCAGTGATCTTAAACAAAACTATATATATTTCAGTATATTTGGCCTTGAAATATTTTAAAATAACTTGACATATTATTAAACCAGTATCTTAGTTATTTCATTGATCCAAGTGAAACAGAATTCAGAATAATTTCTAGTAGGATTTACTCCTGGAATAAAAATGATATAGATTTGAATTCATGACTGTTTCTGTTAACACTTTTGATACTAAGCCACCTGAAACCAGCTATGGGTCAACAATATGAAGCTGTGTTTTAAAGTGTTTATATTTTCCTAAAAGCTTTTCATAATAATTTTATGTTTGAACCTTAGGTCCTCATTATCATCATCTTCACCATTTAACATCCATTTTTACATGCTAGCATGGGTTAATGTTCCAAAAACTAACTTAAGGAGATAAAGTTAGCTTATTATTAAATCCCTTAAAACACTTGATTATTTTTTTTTTATTATTTGACAATTATAGGCAGTAGCTTTCATTAGTACTAGGATAAAGAAAGAGTTAAAACAAATGATGTTAACTGCTGATGTGTTTAAAGTTTCTTAAAACTTTTCATCATAATTTTATTTATGAATCTGTGTTAAGTTATATTTAGAATAACACATTAATAATGAACAGGTTTGTTATATTATTAAATCCCTCAAATTTTTTATTTTTTAAATTATTTTAAAATCATAGGCAATGCTGTCCATCAGAAATATGGTAATGAGAGGGTTAACACTATTATAATGATGAGGAAGAAGATAGGTGGGAGCATAGTGTGGGTCAGAGGGGTTAGAAGGGGAAGAAGGGTGAAAATGATGAGGATTATGGTGACAAAGAAATATTCTTGTTTGGACCTGATTGGAAAGAAGAATGTATACTCGGAAAGCTGATGCCCAGGAAGCATGAAAAATATGGCATGAATAAAAGAATAGCAGTAGAGATTGTCAAAGAATCAGTGAATCAGCAGCCACCCAAAAAGTGTTTCCTCCAAATGGAAGCTTGATAATCACTCCTCTAGAAATCAAACCAAAGGGGAGAAACCATCAATAGACAAAGGAGCAAGTATTTCTATTCTAAATTTATACTACACAGCACTACTTTCTTCCTAGATGGAGGAAAACATCACAACAAACATATACATAACATTAAGGCAATATACACAGAATATTTATATACGAATATGAATATATTATATGAAATACAAGCTACAAGCTGAATATTAATGCATACACACACATATATACATATATATATATACACACATATTTATATACATATACATTCATAAAAACACACAACACAAACACACACAAACACACACATATCATCATCATCATCATCATCATCATCATCATCATCATCATCATCATTTAACGATATATATATATTCACAATCTCTACAAACATAATACATGCATCTGATTAAAATAGACAAGACAACACACATAGCCTTATAGCTACCAGATAGATATAAACATAGAAATATGCAATATATCTATCCAATCAATAGAGTACTGGTAATGGCACACAAGAATATATTATAATGTGGAAAGAGAGGAAATATTACAAGAGTATGTCAGAAGTATGTTTCTAGAGAAGAAAGAATACCCCTTTAACAAAAGTGAAAAGACATGTAAAGATAATAGATTGTTTTATTCTTTTATTTATTTTAGTCATTAAACTGTGGCCATGCTGAAGCAGTGATTTCAAGGGATTTAGTTAATCATATCAACACTAGTATTCATTTTTTGAAATCTGCTATTCATTTTATTGATACATATTTGTCATAAACAAACAGTACAGGTACATACAAACAACTATACTCAATTACACAACCACACGCACACATATATATATATATATACACAGAAATATCCACGGTTAGTTGTGGGGTCTAGTCTGTATGAAGAACTCAATGTAATCCATATGTTGAAAATGTTGTAGGTTAAAATAAATCCCCGAAAACAATAAAACATCAAAAGGAAAACAGAGTCATGATATAAGTTAAAACAATGAAATAAAAATTCAAGTCATTGGGAATATACTTCACTGCTTTACGATCGTTTCCAGGTGATAATAATACATTGTACGCATATTTCGTTATCGATCTATGAAAGTTTTGTTACAAAATATCAAATAAGGAATATATTTACCTACGTGTATATCGTCAGCCGTTGTCAAAAGCATATACATATATATATATATATATATATATATATATAAAGCATATGCACATATATATATATATACATATATACTACGTACAGACAAACATACATATATATATATATATATATACTACATATATACACACACACACATGTATACTTCATATATACACACACACACACATATATACTACATATATACACACACACATATATACTACATATATACACACACACACACATATATACTACATATATATACACACAGACACATACATATATACTACATATGTATACACACACACATATATACTACATATATATACACACATATATACTACATATATATATACACACACATATATACTACGTATATATACACACACACATATATACTACATATATATACACACACACACATATATATATATATATGTATATATATATATATATATATATATATATATATGTGTGTGTATGTATATATATATATGTGTGTATATATATATATATATATATATATATATACATATTTGTAATCGGGAGGTTGTGAGTTTGATTCTCAGACTGGGTGATACAATGTGACTTTACAGTGTGGGCTGGATGCATTTTTGTGATACCACCATGAATTTACAGTGTAAAGGTGATGTAGACCAAAGTGTGAGGGTAGATTTGGGGCACGTGGTGTGTGGAAGAGAGTTATAGTGGTTTAGAGATGCCTACTAGATGTATGTTTCAGTCATGTGCATGGGAAGAGGAGTTTTCTATAACATTATCCCAGCTCTTCCTACTCCATAGCTTCTGTCAACTTTGATCACCCTGCACCTTTTTATATAGTTGTCATCCTTCATATGCATCACAGGACCATACCAATGAAATCTCCTCTCTAACATACTGCATCTGATCCCCCATATGCCCAATTTCTCTCTCAGTTAATTTACACTTTGCTGTTTATGTATATTACTATCACACATCCATCGAAGCATGCAGGCTTCATTTCTTTCCAATCTTTGTAGATCCTCTGCACAGTGTCTAGATCTCACTACCATACAACATTGCTGCTTGCATACAGGCTTCATACAATCTGACCTTCATTTTAAGGGGAAAACCTTTTGTAGGTAGCAGCGGTAATAGCACTTTGAACTTTCTCCATCCTGTTCTTACTCTGGCTACTGTACATCCTCTTCTACAGCTGATTTTGTCACCCAGTTAACGGAAACTGTCAACTGTTTCTACAGCACCTTCTGGGCATTTGAAGGAGTTAGTATCTTCTGTGCACATGCTACTTACTGCACCTCTGCATTATCCACATATAAAACCTATGCCTGCCTGTGATCCCACTACATCTGTTATGTACCCATAGCTTGCATTTGGGATATAGGATGGAATTTCTACCTACTCTTTTCCTGCACACTGAGAAAGGCCATTTCTCTGAGAGAGTCTGGGCTCTATATTCCTTTCTACATATTAGAACTTAAGTCTTTGACCAGTTAACTTTAAGACCTTTGATTCTATGCTATGCTTCCAGGTTTGGAATTTCTTGTCTAATTTTGCCACAGATTCAGCTATGGGGGTTAGATCATCTGCATACAAAAGCTCCCATGGGCAGTCAGTCTTAACTCTTCCCTTATAGCCTGCAGGACGATAATAAACAGGTGAGGGCTAAAGACAGATCCCTGATGGACACCTATAAACACACTAGATTCTTCACTATAGTCATTGTTAATTCTAATCTTGCTGATTGTTCATCTATACATGGCTTGTATAGCTTTCACAAGCCATTCATCTACTCCCAGTTTTCTAAGAACCCACTAGATAATGGAACGGGGGACTCTGTCAAAGGTTTTCTCCCAGTTAATAATAACTAAGTAGAGGGGTTTACTTTTAACTAAGTACTTCTCCTGCTTTGCTTCACAAGGAAGTTAGCCCCCATGGTACTTTTACCTGGCACTTTTACATATATAAATATACACACACCTTTTTTTTGCAAGATTCATTATAAAAATACATAAGTTGAAATAAATATTGTTATAACTTGGAAGGGTTATGTTGGCAATAAAAATACACTGAAGTGAAACTTAACTGGTTTGTGTGTATTTATTTGCTTTATTTGCATCATGACCCTCCTAAAATATAAAAATATAAATACATGTGTGTTTGTGTGTGTGTAATAGCTGCAGGTAAGGCTTAACAGTTAAGGGGTTCACTTCACAATTACATGGTTTGGGGGTTCAGTCCTAGTGCATGTCACATAAAGTTATGTTCAACAAAATATGAGATCAATGAAATAAACGCCAGACTTGAAAAAAGAAAAAAATAAGTATTGGAGTTGATATAATTGACTATATCTCTTCAAGATGGTGCCACAGTATGGCCACAGTCTAATGATTTAAGCCAATAATGGAATAAAGGAAAAGAATATAAATCACCCACCACACCAATGTATAAAATAAATCCATGTTAAAGTACAGAATATAGGGAAAAAATGCCAAATGTTTTATGGACACAAAATGTCCACTTTCCATGCTTTAAATGTGATCTATTGGAATATATAAATGAACAAAACCAAATGGATAAATATCATTTAGTGGATGTTAAACGATGATGGTGATGATGAAAACAGACAATCAACAATGGAAAAATAATGAAGACAAAAAGATGAGTTGTGAGACAAAATATGGAATGGTATATAAATAAGAACATAAATAGGAGTGGACATGGATTGAGAATATAAAAATAGAACCAAAAATGAGTGACAAAGAGCTCAGTTAAGATAACAATTGCAACAGTCACGCATATACTGAAGTCAAATTGCAATTGGTAACCACACAGTGATGATATATATCATACTTTTAGCTAGCATACTTGCCAAAACACATGCAAGTGCTTCCAACAATATTCTTAAAAGAACAAAAAAAGAAGAACGAAAATAATACCAAAATAATTCTAATAGCCAAAATCCAAGAAGAACGAATGTTCTTGTGATTATATAACTATCACCTAACTAACAACTCAACATGAAATTCTCGCATCAATAATTTCTCACAGTAAATGTCTGCCTGAAAAGAGAATCGTATCTAATCAGATATAGCGAAAAAGAATGTTGAAGAGACAGTTAAAGCTCTAAAAACAATCTACTGATAAATAAAGCTATAACTGAAGATAATAATAAGAATTTGGATGGTGGGGAAAAATGCAAGGCATGGATTGACGACGAAAGAGCTTTTGGCAGTATTCCAGATAAATGGATTCTGTTGTTCTGCAAACACTAAACATAACGATATATAGTATAGCGTCAGTCATAATTATATGTATGTGTGTGTGTACATTATATGTTTGTGTGTGTATGGGAGCATTTTATATATATGTATGTATATACATATATATATATATGTATGTATATACATATATATATATATATATTGAGAGAGAGAGAGATATAAACATATGTGTGGTGTGTGTATGTATGTATATATATAACAGACCATGGAAAGATTGAAAATAATAATAAGCGTAAATTACATAATGATAGATCACATCATGTGTGCAGAACTATATTCCACATAGGTTATTTCTCATTTCTCTCCTATTATCACTTAAGACGTACTATCTACTAGACTCAAGATAGAGGCATTATGGAATGATTATAAACTACATCTCATATGATTGGTTTAAAGTCGGGTGATGATTTGTAATTGTCGTTATCGCGTCAGAATAAATACTTTGATATTAGTTGCAGCTTACTGTACTCTGGTTTCAAATCCCACTGAGGTCAACTTTGCTTTTCATCGTTTCTGGGTGGATAGCTGAAGTATCAGTGGTAATGGATTGATGGAATTGTGTAAGCATCAAATAGGCTGCTTTGCAGGTCTGTTTCAGCTTCCAAATCCTGCCTCCTGTCACATGTTTCTGTCAAGTGTTGTAGTATCATCAATGGAAAGACCAATGGAAACAGTAATTCCTTGATCCAATTTGATGATTGAAACACTGGAAATATTTTCTCTTTGATTCTATATGATAACTTGCTCCTTTTCTTATATGTAAATGAAAAAGGCCAATGTGACAGCTTATTATAAACAATTGCTTTAAAGTCATTTCCCTAGCTAGAACAGGGTCCCATAACAAGATTCTTAGTCATGGGGGTCATTTTTGAGGCTGTTTTAAAGCCTTTTACTAACTAGAATAAGGTAAAGAAAAACTAACCTACACAGTACAGAACTATAGATTTAAGCCATTTAGTTGAGCGACCAAAACTCTATCCATTCAACAAAGTGAAGAAAGATAAGGTTAACCTTGGTATGATTTGAACTCTGAGTGTAGAAACCACAATGAATACCATAAAGCATTCCATCCAATACTCTAACGACTATCAAGGTGCTGTCATTAATTGAGATAACATTCCATTCTTTCTTTCATTATACATTTATTTCATATCTTTCTAAAACGACAGATTTATATAGTTTCAACTCTGCAACAATTGGTGAAGCAGCTATTCGGTATATAAAGCCCAATTTTAAAAAACTAATTTTGAAAAGAATTGAGTCATTTTTTAATTGTCAGGAGGTTCTAGTAAATAGAGACTTTATTTTTGCATTTTGATACCAATAGCTAGCTTTGATGTAAACAAATTCAACAATCATTTAGTTTGTAGAGTTAAGTAACTTGTTTGATAACACCACCACAATCATCTGGTTCCAGGCTTGATCCTACTGTTGCTCACCACTTTGGCCAAGTATTTTCTACCATATCTTCAGTTATATGTGTAGAATTTTGTAGATGGAAATTGGAAACTAGGTAGAAGACCATCAAATATGTGTGTGTGTGTGTGTGTGTGTGTGTGTGTGTGTGTGTGTGTGTGTATGTGTGTGTGTGTGTGTGTGTGTGTGTGTGTGTGTGTGTGTGTGTGTGTTTTCCACTTATTTATGCTTGTGTTGGATATAAACACTGGTGATAAAACTGAAAAAACAAACCCAATGGTGCTTTACAAATGAAGTTTCTTGCATTGGATTAGATGCTCCCTTGTCAGTCTCGCTGTCAAAAATGCAATGAACCAGTGATTGTCCCAGCGGAAACTTGTATCTAACAAAGCTATTTTACAAAATAAAAAAAGAAATGCATGATAAACTAAACTAAATAGGTGCAGCATGGCTGTGAAATTTGTTAAGAAATTTGCTTTGTAATTGTGTAGTTTCAGGCTCAATCTCATTGTGTAGCACCTTCTTCTATAGCCTCAGGTTAATCAATGCTTTGTGAGTGAAATTTGCTAGATGGAAACTATTTCTCATTTTATATTTTATATTATATTGCTAATATCATCAGTTCCATGGTAGATTTAGCTCAGGCATGGGTAAACTGTGGCTTGTCAGGCTTTCTAAAGTGCATGCCTGATCTCAAAATATCCTTGCAATTTTAATAGTTCAGCCTACTTTGTGATCAGCCATATCCTATGCAGCCCACTGCTCGAAAAACGGTGCCCATACCTGATTTAGCTTTTAAAAAACTGTGTTGATTGTGTGTTTCATCCACAGTAAGCTAATAATAGGAACAGAATGAAATTAGGTAGATGGAAACTATGCAGATGCCTGTGTGTATTTATAGCTACAATAACATTTCCTCTTTATATCTGGAAACTTGGCAGTTTGAGAAAATAAAGATAGCTAAAATAAGTACCATTCCTTCTAGGTTGTGCTCCAGCATGGTTGCAGTCTAGAGACTGAAACCAGAAAAGGAATAAAAGAATGAAATAAATATCTCTGCAAGAGAATTTTTACAAATTTCCTAAATAATGTTCAATGAAAATTCAACATAAATTTTATCTGATTTTGCAATGCCTTCTTTTACAGTATATTGAATATTAATAAAAATATTATTGATAATTTAGTCTGCCCCAATCCAAATATCAAATTTTATTGTTATTTTATGGATTCAATATTTTTTATGTTTTTTTTTAAATTTTATTTCCCTTCTTATATTTATTTTATAACATATTTCTAATGTCATCAGCTCCATGGAGGATTTAGCTTTTAAAAACTTTACTGCCTTTGTGTTTATTTATTTTTGTGTCTTCTGCATTAAACCAATAAAAGGGACTGAAAGTGGGGTGCTTATAAAACACTCTTTTGAAAATATATTGGCTTAGTGGTAAAAACGTAAGGCCTAATAATTGAAAAGGCCAAAAGTTTGAAGCATTGTGTTATATGACTGAGTAATGAGTATTCCCAATGACTGTGTGTATTATATATCAAACACCTGACTGAAAAGTATGTCAGTTCAAATCCTTTCATCGATATTGTACAAAGTAACCTCTTATTAATTACTGAACTAATTATTTCTTTCAATTAATTAACAGAGTTGAACTACTGTGTCCTGTATCCATAAACTAATTATTCTCTTTTGGTCATAAATAGTCAGGTCATAAGTAGCTTGGGCCACAAACAGTCTGGTCACAAGTAGTCCAGTCACAAGTAGTCCAGTCACAAATAGTCAAGCCACAAGTAGCAGGGTCACAACTAGCTGAGTCATAAGTAGCTGGGACATAAGTAGCTGGCTCATAAGTAGCTGGGACATAAGTAGCTGGGCCATAAGTAGCTGGGCCATAAGTAGCTGGGACATAAGTAGCTGGCTCATAAGTAGCTGGGCCATAAGTAGCTGGCTCATAAGTAGCTGGGCCATAAGTAGCTGGGCCATAAGTAGCTGGGCCATAAGTAGCTGGGCCATAAGTAGCTGGCTCATAAGTAGCTGGGCCATAAGTAGCTGGCTCATAAGTAGCTGGCTCATAAGTAGCTGGGCCATAAGTAGCTGGCTCATAAGTAGCTGGGCCATAAGTAGCTGGGCCATAAGTAGCTGGGCCATAAGTAGCTGGCTCATAAGTAGCTGGCTCATAAGTAGCTGGGCCATAAGTAGCTGGCTCATAAGTAGCTGGCTCATAAGTAGCTGGGCCATAAGTAGCTGGCTCATAAGTAGCTGGGCCATAAGTAGCTGGGCCATAAGTAGCTGGGCCATAAGTAGCTGGCTCATAAGTAGCTGGCTCATAAGTAGCTGGGCCATAAGTAGCTGGCTCATAAGTAGCTGGGCCATAAGTAGCTGGGCCATAAGTAGCTGGGCCATAAGTAGCTGGGCCATAAGTAGCTGGCTCATAAGTAGCTGGGCCATAAGTAGCTGGCTCATAAGTAGCTGGGCCATAAGTAGCTGGGCCATAAGTAGCTGGGCCATAAGTAGCTGGGCCATAAGTAGCTGGGCCATAAGTAGCTGGGCCATAAGTAGCTGGCTCATAAGTAGCTGGGCCATAAGTAGCTGGGCCATAAGTAGCTGGGCCATAAGTAGCTGGCTCATAAGTAGCTGGGCCATAAGTAGCTGGCTCATAAGTAGCTGGGCCATAAGTAGCTGGGTCATAAGTAGCTGGCTCATAAGTAGCTGGGCCATAAGTAGCTGGGCCATAAGTAGCTGGGCCATAAGTAGCTGGGCCACAAGTAGCTGGGCCATAAGTAGCTGGGCCATAAGTAGCTGGCTCATAAGTAGCTGGCTCATAAGTAGCTGGGCCATAAGTAGCTGGGCCATAAGTAGCTGGCTTATAAGTAGCTGGGCCATAAGTAGCTGGGCCATAAGTAGCTGGGCCATAAGTAGCTGGGCCATAAGTAGCTGGGCCATAAGTAGCTGGCTCATAAGTAGCTGGGCCATAAGTAGCTGGCTCATAAGTAGCTGGGCCATAAGTAGCTGGGCCATAAGTAGCTGGGCCATAAGTAGCTGGGCCATAAGTAGCTGGGCCATAAGTAGCTGGGCCATAAGTAGCTGGCTCATAAGTAGCTGGGCCATAAGTAGCTGGCTCATAAGTAGCTGGGCCATAAGTAGCTGGGCCATAAGTAGCTGGGCCATAAGTAGCTGGCTCATAAGTAGCTGGCTCATAAGTAGCTGGGCCATAAGTAGCTGGGTCATAAGTAGCTGGGTCATAAGTAGCTGGGCCATAAGTAGCTGGGCCATAAGTAGCTGGGCCATAAGTAGCTGGGCCATAAGTAGCTGGGCCATAAGTAGCTGGGCCATAAGTAGCTGGGCCATAAGTAGCTGGGCCATAAGTAGCTGGCTTATAAGTAGCTGGGCCATAAGTAGCTGGCTCATAAGTAGCTGGGCCATAAGTAGCTGGCTCATAAGTAGCTGGCTCATAAGTAGCTGGGCCATAAGAAGCTGGGCCATAAGTAGCTGGGCCATAAGTAGCTGGGCCATAAGTAGCTGGCTTATAAGTAGCTGGGCCATAAGTAGCTGGGCCATAAGTAGCTGGGCCATAAGTAGCTGGGCCATAAGTAGCTGGGCCATAAGTAGCTGGGCCATAAGTAGCTGGGCCATAAGTAGCTGGGCCATAAGTAGCTGGGCCATAAGTAGCTGGGCCATAAGTAGCTGGGCCATAAGTAGCTGGGCCATAAGTAGCTGGGCCATAAGTAGCTGGGCCATAAGTAGCTGGCTCATAAGTAGCTGGCTCATAAGTAGCTGGGCCATAAGTAGCTGGCTCATAAGTAGCTGGGCCATAAGTAGCTGGGCCATAAGTAGCTGGGCCATAAGTAGCTGGGCCATAAGTAGCTGGGCCATAAGTAGCTGGGCCATAAGTAGCTGGGCCATAAGTAGCTGGGCCATAAGTAGCTGTGCCATAAGTAGCTGGGCCATAAGTAGCTGGCTCATAAGTAGCTGGGCCATAAGTAGCTGGGCCATAAGTAGCTGGGCCATAAGTAGCTGGGCCATAAGTAGCTGGGCCATAAGTAGCTGGGCCATAAGTAGCTGGGCCATAAGTAGCTGGCTCATAAGTAGCTAGCTCATAAGTAGCTGGCTTATAAGTAGTGTGGTGGTTTATAACATAATATAAATACACTTGCCAGAAAATGCATAACAGACAAAGTCTGTATTCTTATATTCCTCTATTTGCCTCAGCTGTTCACAACAATTAAAATATATAGCCCTAATCCAGGGCTTCCAAACTGTTTTCATCCCATTTAATTCTGTGCTAACTTTTTAAAGTAAATTAACTCTCACCATGTTTTATTCAGTAGTTTCAGTCTATATTTCTCCCATAAGAAAAATCTTAAAATACTGCTTTTAACATTATTGTTTTATGTTTAAATAAAGATTTCTAATTTATGTTCAAGGCCAGCAATTTTGATGCTGAAGCACGTTGATTACATTGACCCCCAATACTTAATTGGTACTTTATTTTATTGATCTCAAAAAGATGAAAGATAAATTTGACCTTAGCAGGATTTGAGCTCCATATGTAAAGAACCAGAATAAATACCTCTTAGCATTTGTCTGACACTCTAAAATGATAGCTAATTTAGGTACAAGGTCAGCAAAATTATTGGAGTAGGGAAGAATTAATTAAATCAACCCTATTTGACTGGCACTTTATTTTATTGCTCCTGGAAGGATGAAAAGTAAAGACAACCTCAACAGAATTTAATCTATGAACATATATTGACAGAATACTGCTAATCATTTCTCCAACACCCTTAGCATCAAATAATAATAATAATTGTTTCTACTTTTTGGCACAAAGCCAGCAATTACTCAGCACATTACTGGTACTTTATTTTATCGACCCCGTAAGGATGAAAGGCAAAGTTAACCTCGGCGGGATTTGAACTCAGATCTTAAAGGGATGTAACTATGCTGGAAAACATGTCCGACCCTCTACCAATTCTGCCAATCCACCGCCCTATCAAATAATAATAATAATAATAATAATAACTATAATAATAATAATAGGATAAAACAATGTTAATTCACTTACTTTTGAACAACTAACAATGGACAGGTTGGTATATTAATAAACAAGATACATCTTTTCAAATTTTCTTCTCAACATGAGATTGCTTTTAATTATGATTGAAAAAAAAATGTATGTACAAATCCAGAATCAGTGAGGAAATGAAATTTAACCACTGGGGGTAAATTCACCCTAGGTTGAGAACCCCTGCAATAAACACTTTCAATATTAGCTAATCTAGAAACACCAAAGAAGCACCAGTTAGTCTAGTCTAGTACAGTGGTGGGGAACTTTTTCAATCTGAAGAGCCATTTTTAGCTAAAAAAGGAAAAAAATAATTGAGACTATCAGAGATCATTGCCAATACAAGCCATGTCAGCAAGAGAAAATTGACATAAAATGATGATGAAACATGAATTTAGCTAGCTTTTTCTTACTCAAAATGGTTTTCAGCTTTGAATCTTATCTGGGTCATATCCTATGGCTTTTATTTTAATACAAAATTGCAGATTTAATAAAATCTTTTTAAAAAATCAGAGTATACAAAAGTTCCTGATGCCTGGTCTAGCAGTATCAAAGAAGTAAGAAATTACTATAATGTTTAGTGTAAAAATGATTCATTGCTTTATAGTTTAATGCTTTCATTAATACTGGCTACAGAGAGTGAAATAAATGCTTTGCAGTATTTGTACTGGATCATTATGTTCTGAGTTCAAATCTTGCCGAGATCAACTTTGCCTTTCATCCTTCTGACATTGATTTAATCAATTTTTCCTCTCCCACCAAAATTGTTGGCCTTGTGCTTGGATCTGAAATAATGCTGAGTACACATAAAAAGATGGAACTGTAAAACTTGATAAAATTGTTGGATTCTCAGTGAACATAATTTAGAAATATTATAAAATCTCTCAATTCACATAGTTAATGTAGAATTGTAGCTAACATTTTTTCACACAATCTCACTTGTGCCATATGTAAATATCAGGTTGCAAAGAAAAAAAAAAAATATTCCATCTCTATTTACAGCAACTTCCTGGAAGTTAGGCTCTTCAGAAGAATAACTCAATTTAACAAAGAGTAACAAAAACAACAGCAACATTTGCAACAGTTAAAATTGCAGGAGCTAAAATAATTGCATCAATAATTGCAAAACATAGGAGAGAGGACCAGAACATTAAAAAAAAAGAAGAAAAATGCTTCTAAAAAGAAGAAAGTTGTTTCTAAAAAAAAATAAAAATCATTGATTCCTTAGAAAACGTTTTTTACCTCCCTCGAAATAAGACATTAACAACAACAACAACAACAACAAAATTGACAGACACTGATAAATAGACAAACTGACAGATAAATTAGATGGTTTCAGAGAAAGATTGACATATAGATACAGTGTGTGCATATATATGTGACAGGAAAAACAATTAGTTGAATAAAGGAACAGAAGTTTATATATATACACACACACACACACACACATATATTTACGTATATATACATATATACACACACATATATATATATTTATATATATATACATATATATATATACATATATGTATATATATATACATGTGTCCTTGAGCAAGACACTTTATTTCACATTGTTCCAGTTTACTCAGCTGTAGAAATGAGATGATAAGGACTGGGGTCCCTATCATTCCACTGCAAAGTGGTCGTGGAGGTGCAACGGCAAAAAAGCACCCACCCCACACTGTGAAGTGGACGTGGAGGTGCCACGACAAAAAAGCACCCAGCACTCTCTGTAAATGAGGTTGGTGTTAGGAAGGGCATCCAGCTGTAGAAATCAAGCCAGAATCAGTTCCCGTCCCACCCTTGCAAGCAGGAAAAGCGGACGTAAAATGATGATGATGATGATGATGATGATACATATATCTAAGTCAATGTCACTGGACCGAGATCTTTGGTGCTACGCTGTAATACAGAAGACCCGCCTTCCCTATGTACAAAGCGAAACATACAGTCAGTAGGCACTTCTTAACCAAATATACATCCCCATCCCACTACCCCTACTCCACCCTCCCACTCCCACCACCCTTTCTCTGTAAAGTTATGTTGGTACCACAACATCCAGTCCAAAATGAATGAGGTCGTGAAGGTGTCACGACAAAAAAACACACAGTCCACGCTGTAATGTGGCCATGTAGGTAACACGGTAAAAACCTCCCAGTCCACACTGTAAACGTGGTGGGGTGTTAGGAAGGGCATCCAGCCATAGAAAACCTGCCAGACAGTCCTATATGAGTGAGACATGATCACCCAACCAATCATGCCTCAAGTCTAAACCCATGCTAGCATGGAAGATAGACGTTAAACGATGATGATGATGATATATATATATATATATATATATATATATATATATATATATATATATATATATATATATATATAGGAACGAGTAGGACCCCGACGACTGAGCTCAAGCCGTTTCGACGGCTAATTCTGGACTAAATGAAAATTTTCATTTAGTCCAGAATTAGCCATCAAAACGGCTTGAGCTCAGCCGTCGGGGTCCTACTCGTTCCTATTACCCACTCTACTACCCTAAGTATTGAGTACTTTGGTGCGTTATGGTCTATCTGGATCCTCACCACATTTCCTTCGTTATATATATATATATGTATATATATATATATATATATATATATATATATATATATATATATATTTACATATATATACATATATATATAAATGATGATATACATATATATCTATACATATATGTGTATATATATATATATGTATATATATATTTACATATATATACATATATATTTACATATATATATATATGTATATATATTTAGATATATATACATATATATTTAGAGTTGTATGACATAGATGATAACTGGAATTTCTTGCGTGACAACTTACTGCAGGCTACTGAAGAAACTTGTGGCTGGGCAGAGCTTCAACCAGACAGAGAGTGACCTGGTGGTGGAACAGCACGTTAGATAGGGTCATTAGAGACAAAAGACTGGCATGGAAAGCTTTGGAAAATGGTGGGAGTAGAGACGGATACACAGCCTCTAAGAGAGAAGCTAGATGTCAGGTGTATTTAGCACGCACGGAGGCTGAGAGTAGGAGGTATGCCAATGTTCTGCGGCGGGAAGATCAGAGATGTGCGGTGTTCCGCATTGCAAAGTAGTGTGTCAGTGCGAATCAGGATGTTGTTGGAGATAAGTGTCAGGAATGATGCCAGTGTACTTAGGTCATGAATGATCAAAATAAGGAGGCCTGGAAATGTCATTATGAGAGACTGATGAATGTAGAGAATGAATGGGACAGAGAGGAATTACCCCCAGTAGACCCGACAGAGAGACCAGCTATTGAGATTGGCGAATATAGGGTGCAAGAGGCAATTAAGGAAATGAAGAATGGTAAGGCTGCTGGACCGTCGGGGATAGTTGCTGAGATGCTGAAGGCATCAGGAGAAGTAGGCACTAAACTGGTTGCACGCATCATTAACCAAGCTATATATGGTGGTGTCATATGCAAAGACTGGTGCAGCAGTCATCATCATCATCATCATCGTTTAACGTCCATCTTCCACGCTTGCATGGGTTTGGACGGGAGTTTCCCACTTATTCTCATAAATTGCTACAAAGGTAAAGGGGATGCTCTAGAGAGGAGCAATTATAGGGGCATAAAGCTGATGGATCAGGTTATGAAAGTGGCAGAACTGATTAGAGAAAGGGTCAATTTAGATGAGATGTAGTTTGGTTTTGTGCCTCGGAGAAGTACAACAGATGCCCTCTTCTTTGTGAGACAACTACAAGAGAAGTTCTTAGAGAAGAATAAGCTACTACACTTAGCTTTTGTTGACCTAGAGAAGGCCTTTGATAGGGTACCCCGATCTGTCATCTGGTGGTCCCTAAGGAAACTAGGTGTAGAGGAATGGCTTGTGAGGACAGTGCAAGCTATGTACAGGAGTGCTGTCAGTAAAGTGAGAATAGGAATGGAGTTTAATGAGGAATTCCAGATACAAGTAGGTGTACATCAAGGTTCGGTCCTCAGCCCACTCTTGTTCATTATAGTCCTCCAAGCCATAACAGAAGAGTTTAAGACTGGATTCCCATGGGAACTTCTCTATGCTGATGATCTGGTTCTTATAGCAGAATCAGTAGAGGAGCTAGAGAATAAATTCTGGCTATGGAAACAGCAGTTGGAATCAAGAAGCCAGAGAGTGAACATAGCTAAAACAAAAGTGTTGATAAGTAGAAGAGAGGACAATACTCTGATTCCATCAAGGAATTGGCCATGTTCAATATGTAGGAAAGAAATTCCATAAAATGTAGCAATGAAGATCTTGGGTACACAAGAGATGTAGTGGGCTAGCAGGCAAACTAACAGGTAGAGAAAACTACGTATGCAGTAAATGTACAGGGAAATTTGGCAGTAGTCATCACTGTGATAGACTCATTTTTCCAATGCAGGTGGATTCTATAGAAGTGGTTGATAGCTTCTGGTACCTAAGGGATCAGATTAGAATGGCAGAGGGGGTGTTCCGAGGCCATAGTATCTAGAATAAGGACGGGTTGGAAGAAGTTTAGGGAGCTGCTTCCTCTGTTGACAAAGAAGGGTTTCTCGCTGTGTACGAAAGGACGGTTATATGATACCTGTGAGATGCGTGATGCTGCATTGTAGTCAGATATGGGCAGCAACTGCAGAAGATATGCAACGGTTGGAGAGAAATGAAGCAAGTATGCTCTGTTGGATGTGCAATGTCAATGTGCGTGAACAACCAAGCATAGACGAGTTGAGAAAAGAACTGGGTATAAGAGGATTACATTGTGGTGTGTAAGAGAGAAGGCTGAGATGGTATGGACATGTGATGCACATGGAGGATAACCACTGGGTAAAGAAGTGCCATGAAATCCCAATGGAGGGAAGACGCAGTAGAGGTAGACCACAAAAATCATGGGCGGAGGTGGTAAGAGCAGACCTTAGATCGCTGAAACTCACCGAGGAGATGACGAAGGACCGTGACAAGTGGAGAGATGCTGTGCTGAATAGGACCCATCCAATGCAGGGAATAGGACCCGTTCCAAGCAGGGAAAAGCGGACGTAAAATGATGATGATGATAATATATATGTATATATTTGTTTTGCGATGTTTTTGATATGAAATCGTGTGTCAAAACAAATATTGTTATACTTGAGGAGGGTCATATTGTTGTAATATTGCTAGAAATAATAACAGAGCACACTCATTGTTTGGTTGGTTTTCGCTTCTGCATTTTTTATATCTCCATAGTTAATTCATTCGGCCATCAATGTTTCTCATTGACTGATCAACGGTAAAAAATACAGATATAAATATATATATATAGTCTAGCAAAGTTCTTTTGATGCACATCTGCAACAAGATCAGTGGTACTATTATCATGTTTCCCCTATTGTATTGTATTGTAATGTCTACGCCATTTTTATTTTATCTATTTATTTATTTAAATAAATAGATAAAATATTAAATAAATAGATAAAATAAAAACTCATGTCACTAACCAATAAACGTAATGAAGGAGTAACCACTTATCCCTGTTTTATTTTATTATATATATATATATATGTTGAAAGTATTTTATACTTGAAGAAATAAATTCTGGGTCCGATATGTCCACTGTCTAATGACTGAAGTTTATATATTATGATAATTTAAATCTTAACTCTTAAACTCAGCACATATTAATAAAACTGATGAAAAGGCTCCTCAAAACTCCTTACACTCGTTGACTACCCAAAGTAGCTTCTGCCCCAAGATATTTCCCCTTTCCCCTCCCCTGGGCTTATAAAAGATGAACCATTAAATGTGTACCCAGAATTTACTATTTCTCACATCAACTCACTGCTGTAAATTGGGATTGAATAACATTTAATTTTATATGATTATGTCAATAAATTGCCACAAGTATCACAAGCTAAGACAACCTACCTTAAAACACTACCCAGTATAGATCTTAAAATAAATCTGTATATTTTTAGAAATGTTATTACCTTATATTTTGTATTTATTTACTGTCCCTATCTAATTGTGTGTTGAAATATGTATGTATTTTCTGTCTCCATATTTTATTATAACCCTTTCTGTTCACTCTTAGTCATCTGCCTTCATCATGAAGACATATTTGTAAACACTTACCTAAAAAGACACTACTTTTCCTATGGGTGTATATTTTATGTTTTCATAGATGTACATAAATGCATATAAACATATGTATACATGGATACTGTACATGGAGGATGCAGACATACTGTTTGAGA
Organism: Eledone cirrhosa; assembly: GCA_964016885.1. NCBI lineage: Eukaryota > Metazoa > Mollusca > Cephalopoda > Octopoda > Eledonidae > Eledone > Eledone cirrhosa. The sequence goes on along the minus strand of OZ024741.1, from coordinate 112,351,150 downwards.
GGATATGGATGGGTGTATACATGGACATGTACATATGTATGTCTATGTATATAGAAGTGTGCATGTACACAGTTGCTAACACTAGTAAGCCTGGCCCCTACTGCCCAACCTAAAGGTCAATAGGCATGTGGCATTGTTAATTCGCCTCACCTTCTTTCAGGTTTGGAAGATGCTAGTGCTGGCAGTGAATTTCAAAATAAGGTGATTATGCATATGAATATATCTAATTTATGTAAGGGGTCCCTGATTCAAGATAAGCAATCACACACACCTGCCTCCTTTTTTCAGGCCCAGGTAAAGAACAAAATACCAATGAAACCCTCCTCCAATCATATTCAGATTTTCTGTGTTGCTACTTTCAACATAACCATGATGAAAGGTAGACCAAGATATATTGTGGATCTGCTAGAGCAAATGTGTGGAGACATGTGCTGCGTGCAAGAGATAGATAAAGAGTAACTTCAGTCAAACTCATTGCTTGCAGCCAACATGTGTACAGTTCGTTTTGGTAAATAGCAGCAATGGAGAGTGTTGGGGTAGGAATGTTAGTGGCACAAACATTGAGGTGTGTGGGGGGGGGGGTGATTGAATCGTGCTTATATTTAAGCTTAGGCTAGCCTTTGCTCACATATTCATTCCAGCAACTCCCGTCAGAAGCACTGTCTCCAACTGATCCAACTGGATCCCCAAATGAGATCAGCCAAGTTCATGTATGTTATCCGATCATCATTCTCAGGATCTACCAATAAGTCTCCTGCCGGCTGGTTTTGCCCGTAAAATCTGCCCAGCAATTCTTTCCTGAGACATTCTAACCCCATTCCCATAGTATCAGAGCTATGATCTCTCAATTCAGAGAAGTAGTGGCTCTACCAGGAGTGACTCACTGGTCTCTGAACTATGCACTCTATCGATTAACATTACTCCAAAGACTTCGGAGGAAGCCCATTTCAGCTGCTTGGATTCAGGATCGCATTTTTTTGGTCATTACCCAAGATTCATGATCATAGGTAAGGGTTGGTATGAATAATGAATTGAAGATAGATAGTGTGGCTTTTACACCCACCTCCCTTCTTCTGATTACCGAATGCTGAAGCTAGCACATTACTGCACCAGCTCCAGCAATTTTTGCACTTAATTCAGCCTTCTACATTCGTGAACACAACCTCATGATACTTGAACTTCTCCACCTGCTTCAGTGGAACTCCATTTGCATGTAGAGTGCACTGCACAGACTTCCTTGAGAGGATGCAAATATCTACACACACATACACAGTTACATGCATGTATCTCAGAGAGAGAGACATGATCGCAAGTACACACACAATAACAGAGACAATCATAAATACCTAATGTGCATACACAACTGTAGGCATACACAACAATATTGCAGCATGTAATGTGTGTATATAAATCTATATATCTGTATATATGTGTGTGAAAAAGAGAGAGAGAAATAGAGTGACACAGAGAGAGGAAGTTTGGGCTGAAGGGAGGGAGATTGAGAGAGAATAAAGAAAAATTGAAAGAGAAAGATAGCTTTTCTATTTTAGAAAACAGAATTTTTCTATTTTGTAGTTTTCTATTTTAGAATAGACATTTTACTACTCTTTAACTGCCCCACACTAACTCCATTAGAAACTTTATGCTTTCTCCATCTCCTTTTTTGAATTCACTAATTTTACCCCAGAGGCAGCTGGATATCGAAGGGTTTTTTATTTATTCATGCAATATTCTGGGATGGAGTTGGATCGCTGTGTCAAAGTTTGAGAAGATTTATTGAGAAATGGCAACATTATTTAAGACACATAAATATATAGATAGAGAGAGAGAAAGAGAAATGTCTATATATATCATCATCATCATCATTTAATGTCCATTTTCCCTGCTACCAACCGGTATATATATATATATATATATATATATATATATATATATATATATATAGAGAGAGAGAGAGAGAGAGAGGGGGGGGAGACAGAGGGGGGGGGGGAGAAAAAGAGAGAGAGAAAGAGAGATATCTATATGGAGATTCGTGTATTTGCATGCATGTATATTTACATGTATGAATACATGCGTGTCTACAAGCATGTGTGTGTGTATGTGTGTACATAAAGTGATGTCTGACAGCTTATTTTGTTATTATTATTCTTGTTGCTTTTATTCATTATTCTTTTAGTTCAGAAGTAAAAGAGGACAGTTTTGTTTTGCTGCTTTTATTTATTGTTGTTGCTGTTTTGCTTTGCCAGGAAGAGCAGGAAAATGTATTGGTTCCATTTATTTCTTCATTTATATATTTTCTACTTTTATCTCATCTTCTCACCATTGCCACACTCACCACAACCACCACCATTAGACTTATCAGTTCCACCATCACCACCAGCACCACTACCAGTACCATCATTATGTTCTGTAGCTCCACCATGACCATCATTAACCCCACCTTTACCTTTACCACCACTACTAACTCCACAAATACATCCACCACCATCACCACTAACTCCACCATCATCCCCATTACCCCAGTACCATCACCAATACCTTCATCACCATTACCTCTACCAATATCATTACCATTACCTTCACCACCACCACTCCTACCAATAACACCACCATTCAGTATCAGTAGAGAGCTGGACACCATGCTTTCTAGCATAGTTACGTCCCTTTACATTCTGAGTTCAAATCCCGCCTTTCATCCTTACGGGGTCAATAAAATAAAGTACCAGTAATGTACTGGGTAATTGCTGGCCTTGTGCCTAAAGTAGAAAGAATTACTTCTACTACTGCCACCACCACCACCATCATCATCATTATCATCATCACCTCCACCACCAACAATACCCATACTAATATCATCACCATTACCTCCACTACTACCATCACCATCATCACCATTACCTCCACTACTACCATCACCATCATCACTATTACCTCCGCTACTACCATCACCATCATCATTACCTCCACCACAAGCATCATCACGATTACCTACCTATAACCACCACTACAAGCATCATTACCTCCATCACTACCACTACCACTACAAGCATCATCACAATTACCTCTCCCCCTACTATCATCATCATTACCTCCACTGTTACAACTTTCACCACCATTTATCTATCTTATATTTTCTGTCTTTTCAGTAAGTGTTCAGTAAATGTTATTTTGTTGTTGATTTAATTTTGTTTCTTTTTTTTTTTTGTGGGTTGAGGAAAGAATGCTTAAAATCTAATAAAAAAACCACTCTTGCTTTAAAACAAAAAAGTTGAAAATTGTTATTGATCTGCTTCATTCATGACAGTAAAAGTAACTTTCTATTCTGGTGACATGAGCATTAATTATTTAAAAGATAATAATAATAATAATAATAATAATAATAATAATAATAATAATAATAATAATAATGATAAATTTAAATAAAAAAATTAATGAGATCTATCAGATGAATTTGGATATTTTGTAATGAAATAAAATAAAAGGGATTTAAAAAACACATTGGAACAGAAATTTTGATTTGTTTCTATTTCATAATAACCATGTGTGAAATATATACCACCTTTTTATCTTTCACATACATACACTATATATATATAGACCCACATTAGAGAGAATAGAGAGTCTCACACAAAACATATAGATACTTACATATATCATTAATAATTGTTTCTACTTTTGACACAAGGCCAGCAATTACCCAGTGCATTACTGGTACTTTATTTTATCGACCCCGTAAGGATGAAAGGCAAAGTTAACCTTGGCGGGATTTGAACTCAGATCATAAAGGGACGTAACTCTATGCTTCAAAGCATGGCGTCCGACCCTCTACCGATACTGCCAAACCACTAATAATGTCTTCAAGAAGATCCCAAGATGCATACATGTTTTCAAATAGAATCTTATTCCATTGAAAGGATCCTTGAAATAATCAGATTGGATCCGATTAAGTACATAATTTAAGAGGAAAATAAAAATGTAATGTCATTTACAGTGACACTTTAACACATAGAAAGCCATTTAAAACTATTATAATACTAAAGAGCAATTGGTGAAGGTTGGACATCAGTTTTTGTTTTATTTTGTTTGGTTCACTTTGGAGGAGTGATGTTTCAATTTAATGTCTTCTATTATAATTCCAGACAGTGAGTTGACAGAATTACTAGAACACCAGATAGAATTATTTTCAGTATTTATTCTGTGTCTCTGTGCTCTCTGAGCTCAAATACTACAGAAATCAACTTTGTGCTTTGCCTTTTATCCTTTTGGGATTGATGAACAAAGTACTAATCCAATGCTGGGATCAATTTGTGTTTCTTTCTCTCACCTTCTCTGGAGGTAATTAGCCATGTTCAGGCCTGGACAAAGGATAGTTTCTACCAGGTTTAAAAATTGCTTAAGTCATGACAAATCACTGCAGTGCTCCTACAACTCCATCAAAAGTGACAGATTCATTCATACATACATTATATACATTATAATTCATTTCACCATTGAGCAATTTGGTGTCCTCAGTCTTGCGGGCTGACATTTTCTTCCTTCATATTAGGATGAGAGCATTACATCTGAGACAGTAATCTCATGAGGTGGAATGGCTGAGGTAGCAGTTATCACTGACTGTTCTCTGCAGCAAGGGTTTCATCATCTGTTGCTGATTTCCCTATCAATTTTAGCATCTGATGTGATGGTGCAATGCAGGTAGGTCAACTGATGCACTGTTTTCAGTTCAATTTTGCAATATTGATATGGGGCAGGCAGTACACTTAAGGTACAGACTGGTGGAGTACCTCCGTCATCTTTAAGCTGACTTCCTGCCCAAAGAGCTAGACAGCCTCTGCAGAGCAAGAAGTGATGTACTACAAGGCTCTTTCTGTGTGGGCAATTAGAGTAGCAGTGTCAGTAAAGAGGTCTGAGATCAGTTGCTCCAAGCTCTTCATTGAGTAATAACCTCATTTGTGGTCTTCTCAGTCCTTGCACACAAGACATGCATTATACACATACATATATAACTACACACATGTAGACATGTACATATGTAGGTATACATACTGTATATATTTATGTATGTGCACGCATATGTGTATAAAACATTATCTATAAAATAAAGAAATGCAAGGCTTCTCACCAAATTTAGTTTAGAACTATATGAAGGCTCTAGTAGGGAAGTGTGTTTGAATGTGCTACCTACACAGAATTATAATAATTGTTTCTACTTTAGGCACAAGGCCAGCAATTACCCAGTGCATTACTGGTACTTTATTTTATCGACCCCGTAAGGATGAAAGGCAAAGTCAACCTTGGCGGGATTTGAACTCAGATCGTAAAGGACGTAACTATGCTGGAAAGCATGGCGTCCGACCCTCTACTGATACTGCCAATCCATATAATCATAGTGACGAATAAGAAACATCACGATTTATTTACAAATGATGAATGTCTCTTTCTATGTTATCATATTCAATCAGGATTGGATATTATCTGTAAACTAATATAAAACACTTCATTCTTATGAATATGAAAATCAATGGACAAAAAATTCCATGCACACACACACACACATATACTCTTTTACTCTTGTGTATATATACAGACACATATAGATACACACGCACACACACACGCATATACGTTCATATACACACATACAAACATACATACATATATACATAGATACATACATATATATATATATATACACACACACACCTCGTTTTTGTGTTCGTTTTGCAAGATTTCTTATCTGAAAATGTGTGTTGAAGTAGATATTGTTTTATTTTGGGGGGTTCATGCTTCCAATAAAAAACACATGCACCTGTTCATATTCACTTCAATTTATTACAAATTTCTGGATGGTTGTTTATTTAATGTCAAAGCTCTTTTGTCACACATTCTATGACTTCCTCAGTGATTAATTCGTTATTTTGGATCTCTCCTTTGTTCTGTCTATATATATATACACACACACACACACACACACACACACACACACACACACACACACACACACACATATATATATAGTTAAAGAATGAAGATTAACATGGTTGGCTGTACAATAAGGGTTTTATTTAAAGTACTGACAATTGGTTCGTTGATCATGTGGGTCTAGAGTTTGCTAATCGCTTGATGTTGCGTTATTCAATCTCCAATACATTATTCACCTATGGTCAACACATCAGAGTATGTAGATATGAAAATAATTCACTCGAGGCAAGACTTATATAGAGAAATAGCATATAATTAAAACAATAACATCAATAATAAAATAGCGTATAATCTAAACAATAACATCAATAATAATACATGTATGGTAAATAGGTAGAGAAGTTACAGATCATCATCATCATCATCATCATCATCTTTGTTTAACGTCCATTTTCCACGCTAGCATGGGTTAGATGTAAAAAGTAAAAGTAGAATATAAGATAGGGTACATAAAAAAGTAAGAAAATGAGAGAATGGAAAATATAAAGAGATAAATAAATAAATAAGAGCTTACCACCAGTAAGCATCAAGTTATATATATATATATAGTTTAGTCATTAATTTCAGGAATTTGATGCTTACTGGTGGTAGTTTCTACATTGGCACTCAATGTTAAGGCTGGGCGTATAAATTAAATATAAGAGAAAGTTTCACATGACTGTTTTTATTGATTTTAATATATATATATATATATACACACTATAAACAACTACACAAGGCAGACGTGGATTTCACAAGCTGTAGTGAAGGCAACCTCACTAGGAGAGCAGTGACTCCAATTAAAAACAACTGCATGGGGAAGACATTGACTCTGTAAGCCGTAGTGAAGGCTACTCATCTAGGAGAGTGGATACTCCAAATAAAATCTGATAATGGATGGACACGACTCATAAGTCCAGTAAGACAACCTCTCTTGTGCCAGTGGCATGAAAATGCACCCATTCCATATTATGAAGTAGTTGGTTATAGGAAGGGTACCCAGCCAGCAAAACCCAGCTTAAATTATGAAAAGCATGACAAATACAATTTTCATTAATTGCAAACACAGGGCTAACTCCAGTCATATCAGTGTTACACACGGTGGTTTGGTGGCTAGAATAACCATGTGCGAGAACCTCTCGATTGTCATCAAGCAATCGCACAACCACTTTCGCTTTCAAGTACATAGAACCTCGAACCAAAGAAGTAACCACAATCCTCGATGTTGGTACCCTGAGCTGTTAGAAAGAAGAAGGGTAGATGTATGCTGTGTACAAGTGAAATAGATGTAGGGGTAACTCACCAAGACTAATCAGGGGCAAGCAACTTAGATGTAAACTCTACTGCGTAGGAAATGACAATGGGGTAGGAGGTGTAGGCATTTTACTAGCCTAGAAATGGATAGATAAGGTTATAGAGGTCGTTAGAGTAAATGATAGAATGATCAAGCTTAGAATAGCTATCGGAAATAGGATGGTGACAATTACATTTACCTAGGCTCTGCAGGCAGGACTGAGTAAAGACCAAAAGGGCAGGTTCTATGAGGAACTTTTACAGACAACTTTGGGTATTGTCAAGAGAGACATCCTCTTGGCAGACACCTTTAATGGACATGTAGGACACTACGAGGATGGAATCAGTGGAGCTCATGGCAGCTATAGTTATGGCTCAAGGAATGAAGAGGAACTGAGACTCCTGTAATTCTGAGATGCAAATGGGTTAAACATTTGCAACTCAAATTTCAGGAAACCAGCTAACCACCTGATTTTATATGAATCAGGTGAACATCATCATCATCATCATCATCATCATCATCATCACCGTTTTACCTCCGTTCTTCCACGCTAGCATGGGTTAGACGGGTTGTCCTGTTGTGGGCAGTGTCTGGTCGGCTGACCATGCCTTTCTCATACAGGCACTGATTTGGCTTGATTTCTACAGCTGGATGCCCTTCCTAACACCAACCTCATTTACAGTGAGTGCTGGGTGCTTTTTCGTGGCGCCTACACGTCCACTTTACAGTGTGGGCTGGGTGCTTTTTTGCCGTGGCACCTCCACGACCACCTTGCGGTGAGGGGTGTGGGGGCATATTGTCTATATGCTTCAGCTTGTACCCATGGGAGGTCGGGTACCCTGTATTACTGTGTGACGCCAGAAGTCACAGTCGTGTGTCATTGCCTTTGGGAGGTGTAATTGGGTAAGGTCGGCTTTTATCACCTCATCCCAGGTCATCTTGGGTCTCTCCACTCCGCGGTTTCCATCAACACACAAGGCAAATTGATTACTTACTTTTTAGGCACAAGACTGTAATAAATACTAAGGCCTTCCCTGGCGAAGAACGCCTTTCCCAGCACAAGTTATAGTGACATCAAAATAAACAAAAGACGGAACAAGACGCAAGAAAATCTGCGCACGCATATATGTGTACCTTTCATTTTACTTAATTTCTCCATTATTGGCTGAAGATTCTTCAGGAAGTTATTCCAGTGTTTATGTTTGTGAAACTTTATTTTACTGACCATATCCATCATATCTCTTTGAAAGGTATCCAAATGCAGGTTGTGTTGTGGGTTCTTGCTAGATTTAAATCTGTAGTTGTCATGTTTATGAGTGCTATGATTGGTATTCATGTAAGTTGTTTCTTTATCAACATAGAATGCCTTCCAATGACTATGTATAACCAGTTTAGAATAGGTACACTCTATCCCTGCATGTCATAAAAGTGTTATCAGGAAAGGCATCTGGCTGTAAAGCATTGCCTCAAAACATCCTGTCAAACCCATGCCTGTATGGAAAAATCGACATAAATACGATGATGATAATGATTATATATCAAGAGTCGGTCAACAAGATCTCAGACCTCATTTGCTTAACGAGTGGGGTGGAACTCGTCAAATTGGACTGAGGAAACAATGTTTCCATTGGTCTTTCGAATTGCTAGCCCGGTCCAGGAATCGAAATCACTACCTCACGATTGTGATTCCAATTCTCTAACCACTCAGCCACGTGACTTCACTGATTATATAGATATACATATATATATATAAAAGAAATATGTTACTTGACCAAATGAATAATCATTTAGTAAAAACTTTAAGACTCCTCAGGTTCATCTGTGTTAGTAAGTAATCAGGAAAAGGACCAATCTGATCTAATAGCAACACTTAATTATTGATGTATTATCGACATACTAGTGATAGCAGCTAGTGATAGCAGCTAGTGATAGCAACTAGTGATAGCAGTTAGAAAATGGCATTGGTTCTCTATAAGCAGGTCCATGTGAAAATTGCAGTAAGTCCAGAAGGAATGTAAAATGTTAGACCTCAAAACCTTGTAATAATTTCTGGCCAGATGTGAAATGAAGATCCGCAAAGCTGGTAATAAGCCCAAGCTAGATGTAAAATGTAGCTCTCAAAAAATGTAATAGGCCCTGGCCTGATGCAAAATGTAGGTCTCCAAAAATGGTAATAGGCTCAAGCTTGATCTGAAATAGACTCAAGCCAGAAGTATGATTTAATCCCCCAAAGCTGATAATAGGCACTGGCCAGATATGAAATGTAAACCTCCATCTAAAACTGTTCATTAAGTAATTTAGTAATCAGTTCTAAATATATATCATCTGTGAGTTATGGGTGTGGAGCATCCAGTGTACTTACAAATAACAGAAGAGAATAAAAGAACTAGAAATTGCACATCACATGGCCACACATGTGAAATTATCTCTCTTGTCCCCTACTTTTGATTCCTCTTATACTTAGCTTTTCTTTCAGATCACTTGTGCTCTCTCATTTATGTGCACTCACATTATATAACCGGTAGTGCATGTATAGTTCATTTCCTTTAATCATTGTTAATTAATTTACAAGGGAATAATCCAAGTGATATTCTCTCCTGTGCAGTGTACAAGCAATGAGAAATAAGTTTATATTGAATATTCTGATAATATTTCTGTATTATCGACTGTTGATGTGGAAAATATCTTCTGGGAGACCAAATTTTCAATAATAAATTATCAAGGACAAAATAATGTACATATTATTAGGGAGCTAAGACATTCAAAAGAAGCTTTTAGACACAAGAATGCTACAAATCCTTAGAAGTTTGAATTTCATAAGAACAATCATACCTTTCATGTCCTAAAACAGAATATTCCCTCAAAAACGTCTCATGGTCCTATGATATATAAATGTTTGTTTTAAAGTATATATATACTTGGGGAGCGTCATATTGTTGTAATAACAAATATACGGTACAAACTTAAAACTAAAACTGAATACTAACTAAAACTTATTACTAATTTATACTTATTCCTCAGTAAACTATTTTTCACTGGGGAAAAATTTGTCAGCATTTTCTTTTCCTTTTTACTAATATATATATATATATATATATATATATATATATATATATATATATATATATCTGTATATATATAAAATTATACACCTCTCCAAGACAATGTCACTGGACCGAGACCTTTGGCGGTACTCAGTAATAGAGAAGACCCGCCTTACCTAAATACAAAGTAAAAACCTACTACAGTCAGTAGGCATCTCTATCAAAACACACCCCCGTCCCACCACCTCCACCCCATTCACACCGCCCCTTTCAATGTAAAGTTATGTTGGTCCCACAACATCCAGGCCGAAACAAATGAGATCGTGTAGGTGTCACGACAAAAAAAAACACACAGTCCACGCTGTAAATGTGGCCGTGTAGGCAACACGGTAAAAACCTCCCAGCCCCACACTGTAAATGTGGTTGGTGTTAGGAAGGGCATCCAGCTGTAGAAAACCCGCCAGACAGTCCACGCTGTAATGTGGCCGTGTAGGCAACACGGTAAAAACCTCCCAGCCCCACACTGTAAATGTGGTTGGTGTTAGGAAGGGCATCGAACTGTAGGAAACCCGCCAGACAGTCCTATGCGAGCAAGACAACCACTCTTGCCTCAAGTGGGAAAACCCTCGTCCAAACCCACGCAAGCGTGGAACACGGACGCTAAACCTGATGATGATGAAGTATGTGTGTGTGTGTCTATGTGTGTGTGTATTACTTATAGGGGCCTACGTCTTACGACCGATTTTCATGAAACTTTACAGGCTCATAGATTAGTCATCGTGAGTGTTTTCTATATATCAGCGTATCGTTTTTTTATTCCGGGGTCGTTCTGCAGATAAAAATCGATAGGGCGTCACCTTTTTTTATGTATCCCAAAATAAGGTTTTTGGCTCTAGCTCCCACATTTTGCCACCGATTTCGTTCAAATTTTTCACTACACTACATGCGATTATTTCACATCTTAAAGTGTCTTTACATTTTGGATTTTTTGTTCAGGAACGGCGTGGTAGCCGCTTAAATATTCGAAAATACCACCTTTTCCCTCAAATTTCTGCCTTTTCGGCTCTAGCTCCCACATTTTTCAACCGATTTTGTTCAAATTCGAAACTTCAGCTCCGCCTCACACATAAATCAATTTATTTGGTTCAACTTTTATACTACGATAGAACCTATCATTGCACATCTTATAGAGGGTCAAAGGCAAAACGATGGCCACTGACGTCGTCTGAGCTTTTAGTTGTGTATTTGAGAATTCATCGGTTTCCAATCAAGTAGCGTGAGGAAATTTGGCTTAATGTTAGAGGTCATTCCCTCCCCCAGCATGCCCCTTCGTCAGTCACCCACGTTTCTCAATGATAGAGGTCATCACCACCTCCCCCGCACGGCCTATGTGTGGCCATAGATGAGTCATCGAGAAGCAGTCGCTAAGATCAACACCTTTTCATCAAAGCAGATATTATTTTACCTACCCAGGCAACGCTGGGTACTGCTGCTAGTATATATATATATTTAATATAGAAAAGCATCTATAGGACTAGAACTGTTTCATTCATGAGAAATGATCAGGAAGCTGACTGTCCAAGTAAATATGGTGATATTTATATCTTTTCTGGTGGTAGGAGAGGGTGGGGATTGGGGTGGGTTTAAAGAAAAGGGAGTTCTTTAAAAGCTAATTCTTTAAAGCTATAATTTATATTTAGAGTGACAAAGGCAGACAGAATTCTATAAACAAGTTCAAATTGGAGTCCCACTCCTTATTTTTAAGTTTCTCTTAAGCTATATTTCAGGTGTCTACAAGATGGGTGGAGGTCATTGGTTGATGGGTTTAGAGAAAGGGGAATTCTTTAAAAGCTAATTTTTTAAAGCTGTATTTAGAGTGACAAAGGCAGAAAGAATTCTATAAACAGGTTCAAATTTTGGGTGCCTCTCCTTATTGTTAAGTTTCTCTTAAGCTATATTTCAGGTGTCTACAAGCACATTCACACACACACACATATATACATATACATACATATATATACACATACATATATATACACATACATACATATATATAAACATACATGGTGGCTGCCAACTCGTTTTCGAGTATGGCCACTACTTTATATCCATGTAGGAGAACCCCTACCGATGCGCTGAACGAGTGTGACTTTTTAGTCCAGCCAGCGACTTGAAAACTCTGGTACAAACACTACACTTGTGACCATTATTGACACATAGTGCTGGGCCCATGGTACCATGTGACGACAAGTGCAGAGAGATCTCCAGATATAAAGCAATGCCTGTGCCGTGAAGCTTTTATAGTGAGCAAAGGCACTGCACAAAGCCAGTCCCACTCTCTTAACCAAGATGATATTTACCAAAAAGAAGAACAAGTCAACATCATTGGATACCATCAGAGTTGCAGGTGTTACATCAGAGTTTTCCTTCTCCTAGAATTCTGCCTTGACATACATGAAACAATCACAGGGGATAATTGTAAAGTGTGTAATCATACATAGCTAGGTAGGTAACTAATTAAAGTTTAACTAGAGCTTCAAATATTACCTTTTAAAAAATGATTAATCATTTTTTAAAAGGTAATATTTGAAGCTCTAGTTAAACTTTAATTAGTTACCTACCTAGCTATGTATGATTACACACTTTACAGTTATCCCCTGTGATTGTTTCATGTGTATATTTTAAATATATATATATGTCAATCAATTTCTAGTTGATATAAAATGCTCAGATCTATTCATTGGAATCTTTGAGCTTATTCTACGGTGGATATGGCGCATGTCTCGGACATGACTCCTTTAATTTAATTTAATTTAATTAATTTTGGATATATATATAAACGCACACACATATATACATATATATAAAACCTTTTACTCCCACAAACTCGCAAAAAACCATACTCTTACACCCATATATGTATATATATATATACACACACATATATATATATACATATATATATACACACACATACACATATATATTTACATATACACACATATATATACATAGTATCTAGAATAAGGACAGGCTGGAAGAAGTTTAGAGAACTGCATGCTCTGTTGACAAAGAAGGGTTTCTCCCTGCGTACGAAAGGACGGTTATATGATGCCTGTGGGAGATGCGCGATGCTGCATGGTAGTGAGACATGGGCAGCAACTGCAGAAGATATGCGACGGAGAAATGAAGCAAGAGAAATGAAGCGGATAGAAACAAAGCAAGTATGCTCCGTTGGATGTGCAGTGTGCGAACGACCAAGCATAGATGAGTTGAGAAAGAAACTGGGTATAAGAGAGATAAGTTGTGGTGTGTAGGAGATAAGGTTGAGATGGTATGGACATGTGATGCGCATGGAGGATGACCGCTGGGTAAAGAAGTACCAAGAAATCCCAGTAGAAGGAAGACGCAGTAGAGGCAGACCACAAACAACATGGGCGGAGGTGGTGAGAGCAGACTTCAGATCGCTGAAACTCACCAAGGAGATGACGAAACGCCGTGACAAGTGGAGAGATGCTGTGCTGAATAGGACCCGTCCAACCCTTGCAAGCAGGGAAAAGCGGACGTAAAATGATGATGATGGTATATATATATATATATATATATAACGGCGATGAATTAGTTTTGCGATATAACAATATATATATATATATATACAGTTCTGACTCTAGCTACTGTACTTTCAGAGCACCCTCCCCCACTGCTGATTTTGTCACCCAGGTAACGGAAGCTGTCCACTATTTCTATAGAGCCCTCTGCGCAGTTGAAAGAGCTAGTATTTTGTGGGCACTTGCTGCTACTTATTGCACCAGAGCACCGGCCACATGTGAAATCTATGTTCTTAGTTAGCTTACCTGTGATCCCACTACATCTTTTATGCACCCATACTTTGCATTTCGGACACAAAATAGAGTTTCTACCTACGCCTTTCCTACACACTGAGCATGGCCACTTCCCGGAAGGGACGCCGCCTTATTTTCTTTCCTACAAACTAGAACTTTGGTCTTAGCCAGGTTAATAGTACAGTAGCTAGAGTCAAAACTGGATGGAAAAAGTTCAGAGAGCTTATACCACTATTAGCCACTAAAGGGTTCTCCCTAAAAATGAAAGGCAGGTTGTATGATGCCTGCATACGAACAGCAATGTTGCATGGCAGTGAGACCTGGGCATTGTGTGCAGAGGATATACGCAGACTAGAGAGGAATGAAGCTTGCATGCTCCGCTGGATGTGTAATAGTAATATACGTGAACGGCAAAGCATAAACGAACTAAGGAAAAAATTAGAAATAAGAGGGATCAGATGTTGTTTACTCGAGAGAAGGCTACGTTGGTATGGACACGTGATGCGCATGAAAGACGATAGCTGTATAACAAAGTGCAGGGCAATAAAGATAGACGGTAGCCACGGAATAGGCAGACCCAGAAAAAACTGGGACGAGCTGATAAACTCCGACCTCACACACTTACACCTCTCCAAGACAATGTCACTGGACCGAGGCCTTTGGCAGTACTCAGTAATAGAGAAGACCCGCCTTACCTAAACACATAGTAAAACCTACTACAGTCAGTAGGCAACTCTAACAAAATACACCCCCGTCCCACCACCCCCACCCCATCCACACCGCCCCCTTCTATGTAAAGTTATGTTGGTGCCACACCATCCAGGCCGAAACAAATGAGATCGTGTAGGTGTCACGACAAAAAAACACACAGTCCACGTTGTAATGTGGCCGTGTAGGTAACACGGTAAAAACCTCCCAGTCCAGACTGTAAATGTGGTTGGTGTTAGGAAGGGCATCCAACTGTAGAAAACCTGCCAGACAGTCCTATGCGAGCAAGACAATCACTCTTGCCTCAAGTGGGAAAACCCCCGTCCAAACCCATGCAAGCGTGGAACATGGACGTTAAACGTTGATGATGATGATGATGATGATAGGGAGTGTAACTTGGAGTTACTGCAGGTTCACAGCATTTTAAAGGGTCCGTCGAGCTGCCGATTATAGAGTCGGGTAAGATCGATACAGATCGAACCTTGAGCTGATCAGTGGTGAAACGCGCGTCACCTACCAATAAATGTAATGAAGGAGTAACCAATCGTCCTTGTTATCCTTTCAATATATATATATATATACATACATGCATACACATATACACACATACATGCATATATATATATATATACATATATATATATATATATATACATACATGCATACACATATACACACATACATGCATATATATATATATACATATATATATATATATATACATACATGCATACACATATACACACATACATACATATATACATATATATATATATCTACATATGAGAATAAACGTGCTGCATGGTTGCAAATGGGTTACATATGAATAAAGTGGTCCTTCGTCAGTGATCTTCCAACCATCACAGGTATTTCTTCACTTTAAAGACCATATACCTCCGGTTGGTGCGAGCAACGGCTAAAAAAAATCGTTGGGATACGTAAATATATATATATATATATATATATATATATATATATATCCGCCACCACATAAAGTTTATAAATTTGGTGGCTGGTCGAAGGACAGAATTGTATCGGTTTTATATATATATATATATGTATATATATATAAATATAAGTATGTATACGCACATACATATATGTATACAGACGTACAGTAGTATGTATATACATACATACATGCACATATACATATATGTACGTATGGGTTTACCGAACATTTATTATAATGCTTGGTTTGTTTGTAAACAAACAGCCCGAATTAAGCCGTACAGTGTTAAGCTAATAAGTTAGAAACTAGTTCATCGTTCCTTTGTCAGTGTTGAACAAAAGGGCAATGATGGTAGCCGAACACTGTATATATATGTGTGTATGTGTGTGTGTGTGAATGTGCTTGTATATACCTGAATAGCTTAAGAGTAACTTAACAATAAGGAGAAGCACACCAAATTTGAACCTGTTTATAGAATTCTTTCTGCCTTTGTCACTCTAAATACATCTTTAAAGAATTAGCTTTTAAAGAATTCCCCTTTCTTTAAACCCATCAACCAATGACCTCCACCCATCTTGTAGACACCTGAAGTATAGGCATTGTTAGCTTAAGAGAAACATAAAAATTAGGAGTGGGACAACAATTTGAACTTGTTTATAGAATTCTGTCTGCCTTTGTCACTCTAAATATAAATTATAGCTTTAAAGAATTAGTTTTTAAAGAACTCCCTTTTCTTTAAATCCATCAACCAATGACCTCCATCCATCCCAATCCCGACCCTCTCCTACCATCAGAAAAGATATAAATACCACCATATTTACTTGGAAAGTCAGCTTCCTGATGATTTCTCATGAATGAAACAGTTCTAGTCCTGTAGAAGCTTTTCTATATTAAACATTTATACTCTGCACTGTATTGAGTACCTTACTTATTGTGGTTACCCTCGATTGAACCTGGGATAACTTATATATATATATGTAAATTCCATAAGGATTTTATGCAAGAATATTTGTTGTTACAAACCACCAGCTTAATAATAACAAAATTAGTTACATTACTAAATCTCCCCAAACTCTTAATTATTTTCACTATTAGTTGAAAGTCATGGTTTTATATAAGTCATTAGAAATATTGTAATGAAAGGATCAAAACAAAATCCACTCAGTTGGCTTTATGTATTTCATCTTGGTTCAACATCAATTTATTTGTGTTTCCCCAGTGACACATACATTCTGCTAGCATGGAGATATTAAACACAGCCATGATCAGCTTGAGACCATCTATAATAAGATTGTTGTCATCATGTCACTAACATCACAGGTGATCAATCAACTATCAGCAGTTGCTTCTAGCTTCACAGTTCATTCTCTATTCTAATTCTCTTTTATTCCTCCCTCATTCCCTAACAGTATTTCTGTTTCCCTTTAGCTAGCATTTACATTATCATTAATGGTGAACACTTTCTACAATGCCTTCGAACCGTTTGTTGAACTGGATACACCTGCTAAACATTTTTTATATTATCCATAATTTAAGAATCAATCATGAGAAAATTCTTTAAAATATTCTAAAAAAAAAATTACCACATGAATAGCAGAGATGATTAGAAGAGTATATGATCACGACTTAAAATACCCACAGCAAGACTTATGTATGTTTATTATATATAAATATATTGTATATGGAAGCATGTACAATATATTTATATATAATAAACATGCATGAGTCTCGCTGTGGGTATTTTAAGTCATGATCAAGTTGCAGTTACTTCAGTAACCATGTGAGAATGTACAGTGTGAGTATTTCAGGGTCTTTATCAATCATCAGTGGAATTTACTCAGCACTAAGGTAAATAAGTTAATAGTTTATATATAAATATTGCAAAAAAATACAATTTGGGGGATGCTCATTTGCATATGTGGGCTTAATAGGCTAGTATTGATAAACAGTAGCACTAAGACAGCGTAATTCAGAATAGGGGTATATATGAAAGAGTATAGAATATATTTATGTATAACAAGCATACATAATTCTTGCTGTGTAAGTAACCATGTGAGAATGCCATATATATGTATTTCAGGATCCTTATCATTAGCTTATTAACTTCAGTACTAAGTGAGTAAATGTTATTGATGAGGGATAACGATTCTGAAATACTAGTAAATTGTTGTTCTTCCACATACTGTAATGATTTTGTAGAAAGTACCTAAAACTGGGTTTGTTAATTTAAATGTTTATAGTATGATTAGTAGTGAAAATTTGCTGTAAAGAATTTATTTTTTAATGTGTAGTCATTGTTCTGTTTTATATATTTCAAGAATGCCTAGCTAATGCAGTTTCATATGGTACAAGACGTTAAGAGTTAAATATCTCTGACACACGACCGTGACTTCTGGCGTCACGCAGTAATACAGGGTACCCGACCTCCCATGGGTACATGCTGAAGCATATAAACAATATGCCCCCACTCCCCCCACCGCAAGGTGGTCGTGGAGGTGCCACGGCAAAAAAGCACCCAGCCCACACTGTAAAGTGGACGTGTAGGCGCCACGAAAAAGCACCCAGCACTCACTGTAAATGAGGTTGGTGTTAGGAAGGGCATCCAGCTGTAGAAATCAAGCCAGATCAGTTCCTGTATGAGCAAGGCATGGTCAGCCGACCAGACACTGCCCACAACAGGACAACCCGTCTAACCCATGCTAGCGTGGAAGAACGGACGTAAAACGGTGATGATGATGATGATGACATGCATGTGCAAGTAAAGGCTATGTGTTTATATAATTTAGACTCCCACAACAAAAGAAGCAGAAATACCCACGTAAAAATTACCCCAAATGATCAACAACTCATAAAACAGCATTACCAAATATATGCATTCCATGCAAATTAGACTGATCATTTCAAGTATTTTCTCTATGACATATAAAGCATTATTATATCAGTGGCCCTCTGTACACAGAATCATGGGAATCATTATTCTCTGATGAGGACACAATAATGTCTAAAATGCAGTTATAAGAATAATCTTTTATGTTTTTCTGCATACGAAGTTATAGTATGCAAGTGTTTACACTTCACACGTCCTCCTTTTCTCAATAAAGATATCGAATTCTATAGATAGATAGATAGATAGATAGATAGATTTCTTTATTTGCCACAAGGGCGCACAAGAAAAGGGGACAATACAAAGACACATGCCGGGGATTTTACATAGTCATGTAAAAAAAATATAAAACAAACAATTATAACAATCGAAATCCCCAATAGGGGGGAGACGCCACAAATGGGTTGTTTAATACCCCGTCGATAGAACAACCCTCAACTTCAGGAGTGTGTTGTGCAAGTGCTCCCTTCTTCCTTTTGCTGTCTTCTTTAACCTACAAGCTTATAAACAGAGAAGGCCCAATCACTCGGACCATTTTCGCTTCATTCACCCACCTTTCAGTAAATGTACTGGGGTACTGTGCCTCTCTCTCCACTCTGATTCTTCTTCTAAAGTGATACTTAAAGAAGGGAATCAATTGTCCGGAGAGAAAGGCATCTGTCCTCGTCCACCATATAACCTCTTTCACCATAGCCACTGTACAGAGGAAAACCTCCTCTCTTTCATTTTTGAAAGAGGCTGGTGGTTTGATCCTTACTATGGACTTGGCAGTCAACTGGATTTGTCCCATATGCGACAGCAGTTGTTCTGCATAGTTCCACAGGGCGCTTACACCCAGGCAGTGTACAATTGCGTGCAAGATGGTATCAATGTCCTGCTCGCATCTTGGACACGTCCTCTTGGAAGGATCCCTGCCGGGGCGTCTGTGCCTGTAGATCTTATCTCGAATGGGTAGAGCTCCTCGGTAGCACTGCCAGGGACGTCTGGAAGTTGTCCATAGGTCCCGGGTGGAAAGTCCTACCGAACAGACTGGTGAGCTCGTCATCTTCGACACCTAGAGTCTCCCCAAGCATGTCGTCGCACTTGTAAAGTACTAACCCTCTATAGAATGTCGAAGTGGAGTCTCCACTGATTGCTGTGCCCGCTTGACAGAGGACTGTGAGTGCCTGGGTGCATTCAATGTGCCAGGCGCCCATCTTCTTCGGTCTTCGCTTGACCCAGGACTGCAGCTCCGTCAGCGAGACAAGTTGTGGGAAGGCCTGTCTCACAAACGGTGCCCACACCGGTTGGTCGGTGAGGAATACCTGAAAATATTGTAGCCTCAGCGCATGTTTGTGCATTATTAGCCACGGTATGCCCAGCCCTCCATTGGAAGGGTGTTGACAGCAGACGGATCTCCTCACCAGTGGAGCCTGCTTCTTCCACAGGAACTGGAAGAGCATGCATTCCATCTTGGTGAGGTATTCATGGGGACAAGGCACCACAGTCAAGCGGTATTAGATGACGGACGCTATGAAAGTGTTCGCCACCTCTGCTCGACCTTTCAAAGACAGTTTGCACTCTGCCCACTTCTGAGTGAGTGCAAATACCTTGGTCATGACCTCGTTCCAGTTTTACTCCACCTGGAGGTTTGGACCGAACCAGACCCCGAGCAATTTCACCGGTCCTTCCGTCCAGCATCCGACGACGCTGTCGGACGGCATCGGTTTGCTTCTCCACGTTCCGAGTTGCAAACCGACAGACTTGTCTGGGTTCAGTTTTGCTCCTGTGAACCTTTCGTAATCCTGTAGTAGGTTGCCGATTACCTCGATTTCTGAGGTTTTCGACACCATTACCGTCATGTCGTCAGCATAGGCCAACACCGCTTTTCGCAGTCCCGATTCTAAAGGGATGCACTGCAAAAGCTCCAACTTCCGCAGTAGTGGCTCTAGTGTCAATGCATACAGAATGGAGGAGAGAGGGCAACCCTGTCGAATGGAACGCATGATTGCGAACGGCTCCGATAGGTAGTATATATATATAGATAGATAGATACTAATAAAATAAATAGGATGAAGTGTTAGATCATTATTGTAGATCTTGTTTATTGTAATGAAGATCTAACAATACGTCCTTTTTATTTTATTAGTGTTACACTCTGCTTAGACAACAATATACCTACTAGAATCTATGCATCAAGTGGTCAGTCTGGTAAACCTACAGTCTGGTGAACCTACAATCCCTAAATATATATATGTGGCGGGGGGGGGGTATGAATGTGCGTGTGTGTGTGTGTATATATATAGATATATATATATACATACACACACTCATACAAAAAAACACACACATATGTGTGTGTGTGTGTGTGTATATATAAGACGGGCAACCCAACAGTGAAGATTAAACTATTTTAATGGCCAGGTGGGAAATTAAGCTTGACCACCAGGTTCCCCAACTTATAATAAATTTAGAGTATTAAGTTGAATAAAGCCATACTAGTCTTAACTAGTAATATTTCTTCCATGTGCAAGCTTGGAAAATGGTGATGATGATGATGGCATACAGATATTTACATGTACATTAATGTAACTATACATAGAGAGAGAGAGAGTGGAACAGAACATACATGTATATAAGCGATGTGTGAAATCATCATATATATATATATATATATATAAAATAAAATATACATAAACATGTATATCTTTGTGTTGCTGAATTACATTTTATGTATATTCTTATATTGATCCATGTTAAGACTCAATACCTTGTTTTGCTTTTTTTTTTTTATCTTCTATCATTATCACCACATCTCTCTCTCCTTTTCAGAGCCTCAAAATTTCCTGGTACCATTATGCCATATCTGTTGCCTATATTACAAAATCTTTAATCTGTGAACAAACCTTGAATAGGAAACACAAGAGAAAGAAAAGATTTGCTATCAGAAACTTACCATATGGAAAATACTGAAAAGAATAAAATACACAGCACCTTGCTTTCCATCTACAACTGAGATTCCACTGCCAAAACCTTCCCCACTAGCTTTTTTTGCAGCAGCTCTCTCCCACCTCATTTTTCATCTCCCAGTAGTGTTGCCATCTGCTTCCTCTGAAATATCAACCATGCTGCCTTGCTTAAAACTTCCACTGACACAATCTCCCTTGCCATTCTGTACACTGTCACCAATTATTCATTTTCAACTTCATACTTGACAAGCCACAACTCTTACTTGTTCATTCAACCTGTGAAAGTGAGCAGTCAAATTTCCCAAAAAATTATGTCCTTCCAGCTGTCAAAGAGAGGCAACCATTAGATAGCATTGCTCAAGAAATAATGCTGCTGCTATTAGATTGCTGGTTCCAACAATAAGCATACCAGCTGTTTGATTAACAGACCTCTCATGAAATTTACATACAAGTAGCTGAGGATGTTACAGATACAAGCTCCCTTAATGTATTTCTCAGGAGATTCAGTGAGGAAAGATTGTGAAAAGACTTACCTTTTCAATCACAACTCATTTTTGCCAGCTCAGTGAACTGGAGTGACATGAAAAAGTGTCTTGCAAAAGGACACAATGTATCATTGGGAATCAAATTCATGACCTTACGATTGTGAGTCAAACACTAACCATTAAGCCATACCCTTTCAGCCTATATATATACGACAGGAATAAAAGTCTAGATGGTCACAGATGCAATCCTCTTGATCATAGATCTACTCAGTCAGAGCTGATCTGAGATTAAACAACAGCTACCCACCTGATACACATATACATATTCTCTTCACTTCCATTAATTAATTATTGACTTGCTACTGCTATCAATTGCCCTCATTTTTATCTTCCCCCATCATCACTTTTGCAGCATAAGACTTTAAAGTTACACATTGATTCTACATGCTGTTCAGTAATCTTTCATTGGCATTTGCCATTTATCTACATTCCTCACCTTGCTTCTCAAACTCCCTTATTTTGTCCATCATATTTTCAACTACAATTACAGTAAACAACTAATATATTTGAGTTTACCCTCTTGATACCAAGCTACTTAGTGCTGTTCATTTGAAAGTGTTTACCATCATTTCACATTCACTTTTCCATGCTTGCATGGGTGGGACTGATGATGGTGATGATGATGATTTGATAATTTGGCTGGGGTTTTCTGGCTGGATGTTCTTCCTATCACTAACCACTTTACAGCACAAACTGGGTGCACTCTTCATTCCAACAGCACTAGAGAGGTTGTCTGTTAGGATGTAAGAGTCCTCACCATCCTGTATCAGTTTTTATTCCAAGTATCTGCTCGCCTAGTTGGTTTGTCTTTTACTATGGCTTACAGAGTCTATCCTATCCTTTACTATGTCTATCCTATGCAGTCTTATAGATTTGGAGTGAATGTTCTCTTAGTTGAGTTGCCTGTGCTATGGCTAATAGAGCCTACATCTACTCTGTGCAATTTTGTTTATCTAAAAATCTTCCACCATAAGCTTATATAAGAACAATTGTTAAATTATGCTCCAAACACTAGCTTACTAATGAGAAAGTTAGTTAAATTTTCTAAATCCTTTCAAATTCTTGAGTATTTTAATAATTATTTGAAAATTATAAGCAGTATATTTCACTAGAAATGTAGTAAAGAAAGGATTAAATTAATGTTAGACACCACAACACAAAACATTAACATTGATCAAGTAGCTGTTTCAAAACGTAATGTCAATTAAGTGCTATGCACAATAAAATGACATTTAAAAGTATTAAATTTATGTGGCTTTTTTAAAGCCACTAGCAACACATTGCCCCCAAAAACTGAATTGAAGTATTAACTCTTTTAATACAAAACTGCCCAAAACCAATTTTGCTTCTATGAAACAAAACAACCCATTTTAAAGGGTTCCTATTTACATTAAAATATTCCAACATAATTTTACTTGAGGACCTTTTGTTAAATTATATTACAACTACCATCTTAATAATGAAATAATAAAGTATGCTAACACAATAAAAAACTGAATTGAAAGATTTCTAATTATTTTCCCACTTTCTAAAGTAGGGAAATATGAGGAGAGTTTACATTCTGTTTTTCAACCTACTCATGCTTAAGCAAGTAAATATATTCAACCCCTCAAAATGTTCCATTAATTCAAATACAGTGTCAAAATACTCTGAATGACAATTAGTTTTGCATATAAAAATTTCCCTTTATGACATAAAATCAGGAAAGGTGTTTTTGTGGAAAACAAGCAGTCACCCATGTATATCAGTCTCCTCTCTCCATGCAAATGATGTCCAAATGAAAGGCAAAGGCTGATACAGCTTCGTACCAGTGATACTGCAATTCAATTCTACAGCTGAGTGAACTCGAGCAACATGAAATAAAGTGTCTTGCTCAAGGCACAAAACATCAACATGTCCAGGAATTGAACTCACAATCTTTGGATTGTAAATCTAACCCTCTAACCACTAAGCCATACGCCTTAACAAATACAGTTTATTTGTTTTACGAATATGGCAATGAAAGGGTTAAATAATGTTAAGTGAACAATTGCATGTTGGTGTAGGGGGGAAAAAAAAGGTTGTTATACAAAATATATCAACTAGATTCAAAGTCTAATCTTTTTGTGTGAACTTGACATCTGTCATAGAGTCAGCAGAGAAATGAAAAGACTTTTTACTTTTGTCATGGGAGAGAGAAGTTGAGGTATTTATTTTAGAATTTGAAATCTCTATGAAATTCTTTATTATTGTTTATTTCTTCCATTATAAAGACATTGAGAGAAAGACAAGAATTTAATGGTGTCTTTCTTGTAGCCAATATAATTATAGTAGTGTTTTAGCTGGATGACCACAAGATAAGCATCAAATAAGACAGCCAGCAGACACACACAGTGAAGGGGTAAGCTCAATTGATAAGTAAGACAGATAATCAGGTAGACAGATGAAAGCTAAATATTGTATTTTTTTACACATTCTTTTCTATCAAGAGAAAATAAAAACTAATGTAAAAATATATGTTGTTTTAATTTTATAGAGATTTTATTTTTACACTTCATTGTTCTGAACAAGAGACAAGTCAATTAATTGCTGACAAAAAGACCAATGACAAAATAAAAAATTGGAAAATGGTAAAACTATAGTTAACAACTAAAATCTAAATCTATGACAATAGAGGTACTCCACAACTTAAAACTAAACTGGCCATAAGTTGACATGTGCATAACATCAAGACCTGTACATACGACCTAGGGAGGAGGGGATATATACATTATTCATATGTATTGTACTGCAAAATTAATACATTTCATTATATCTTTTTCATACATTATTATAGGTATTTACCAATATATCTAACATTTTTCTTCCTACAATTCACTAACTATAATTTCATTTTATATTACAACACAAATACAGATTATAACAAAGCAGTGTATGATGATAATACAGAATACGTTGGTACATTTTACAGTTAGAATTCCATTACAGAAATTCAGCAAACTTTTGGGGAGACAGGTAGGAAAATTTTATTCTTGCAGCCCAAGAAGAATATAAAATGAAACCATGATCATACACGACTATAAAACAGCTGCTTCTCTTTTTATTAATTTAATGTTTTCCATTATAAGTGATAAAGGAGGAAGACACAATGTTAAAAATGTTATTACTTTGGACATTTAGACAAAAATTATGAGAAAGAAGGGAAAACCAAATACAGGATGAAGTTTATTTAACATGATAAACTATAGAAAAATCAGGATGAGTGTAGATGTAGAGACATTTGTATCTAAATACTGAAGCATTTAGATAAAGGACACACTGGATAATGCAATCCTAATAAGGAGATGGTTATGTTGATGACTTTTTAGCTTAGGCTTACTCAATCAAGACTAACCAAGTTAGTCTTGATTGAGTAAACCAAAAATTAAGTTATTCTATTCCGCTAACATGTTTCTACATGTGTTAGGAGAATAAGATGACTTAATTTTCATCTTTGCTATCTTTGCCTTATTATTATTATGTGCTCCACATTACCACAATCAACTGCTCATCGGATTTCCATACACAAAGTTTAATTTTCAACTACTTTTATGGATTATGAAAAAGTTATGCAGACAAATATACCCTAGTTAATATATATATATATATATATATATATATGAAATAAAATTAAGACAGGTGTTATTTCATCATACATATTTCATTGAAATATGTATAATTCAATAAATACAATTATGTAAACATATCTGTCTTAACCTTATTTCATAAATGGAAACTCCATCGCATTTAATCACCACCATAATGCTGGATATGTATGATTGGAGTGATTTTTAACTGCTTAAACCAGATTATCTTTGTAATGCTACAGTATAACCTTCACAGATGAGCACTCTAATAAATCAGTGTTCTAGGGAAAATAGTGTTTGAAGAATGCAATGACTGACCTTTTGGTTATTTAGAAGGTTTCTATATTAATGTGCCAAGTAATTTGATGATTATTTATATATCTTTGTTTACTTTTACCGAATTCAACTGTGTTGTATTCTATTATAAATTGTTCTTCATAGTGAGAACCAGTTTTCGTTCTTCTCCCATCTTTGTAATGAGATTAGTTCTTCGTTCTCACATTCCTGCTTCCATTGTTTATGAATGTGGTCCAACTGTTCTCCATCTATTTTTTGAGATTTCGATTTCCATTTGTTTATCAATGTCATTCTATTTGCATTCATTTTAGTTTGCTTGTAATTTTATTTATTCAATTTCGTTTCATACTTTTTCAAGTGATAGTTTTTGTCATAGTTGTTTTTGTGGTTTTGACTCATCATTGATCGGTTTTAGCTCTACTTTCCTCAGTAATATCAGTGGGGTTGAGTTTATCCAGCGTTCATAGATTTTTGCATTGTTATTATTATTTAGAGAGAGAGAGGGGGGTATAAACCCAACTGCAATGCCAAGCAGTTTCAGTTTAGGTTCAGCAAGCATTTTCAAGGATATACTGGGTGGATTAGGGTTGGAATTAATGCTCTACCAAAGGAGCTAAGATATATATATATATAGCGATCCAGAGACAAGGCAGACTACAAGTCATGGGAGTTCTCAATGCATGGGAACATGCAGAGTGGGTATAAGCCTGCCCACAATGCCGAACACAAGCCAAGCAGTTTTGGCTTGTGTTCGGCAAGCCTTTTTAAAGGTTTACTGTATGCATATGTATATATATATATGTGTTTACATTTAGTTTGTTGGTGTCTTTTAACTTAGGGTCTGACAAAATGAGATAAATAAATTATGTACCAGACTTGAAAAATTAATTACAATGTTCAATATGATTCACTAAATCCCTTCAATGTGATACCTCAGCAATTAAATGGCTGAAACAAGTAAAACAGTAAGGCCAAAAGTTAGAAACTTTAATGCAGCCAATGTAGTGTGCTTTCTAAGCTCTTAAAAATGGAGCCAGCTTATCTACACTCTGAATTCTTAAGGGAAACAAAATAATGTAAGGTTTCTCAATTGATAAGAAGAATAAAAAAGGCGATGTTTTCAAGTATTGACATTAATTTCTCCTTTGGAGAGTAAGTTTACAGCACAAATAAATATACAATGTAACTGAAGACCAACAAATTATTGTATAACATGATACATATTGTGAATTAAAGGATTCATACAATAAAAGCAACTTTCCAAGTATATTGTGTGACTGTGTATGTATTGAGATTACTATACAACATGTATTGATTTAGTGAACAACTCTCAGTTATGTAATACTCTAGCACAACTATGATCATCTTCATCACATTTATCGTCATCAACATAATCATCATCATCAATATATATTTCCCTATGCCCCCATCTCATTGCCAACACTCACATATAATCTTGATTATGATATAAAAATAGAATACAGAATATACAATATAGTTGAAAAAGAAAAAAAAGTAGAACATTAATTCTCAGAGGTGTGAAATGTATACTTTTATAGTATAGAAATGTAGACATTAGGAAGACAAAATATAATGATACGTGATGACTATAAACATGAAGCAACCTATATAAGGTATTGTTATCTAAAAATATGTATTGTAATATATGTCTATATATAGGTATGTATGTATGTATACAGGTATATAGGTGTATATAGAGGTATATATAGATAGAGGTACATATAGAGAGGTACATATATATATAAATACACATCACCAACACTGCTTATCATATATTTTCCATGATTGCATGGGTTAGAAGAGCAATCATGTTATGAGGTTTGAGAGGTGGAATTGATCTATGAACTTATTTATAAGTTGGGCATTAAAAGTGGTATTGCTAGAGATGCATTTGGTGGCTGAAAAGAAAGAGTTGGTAACCTGGTTGAAGGTAAGATAAGTCAGATAGGGTGGATGGTG
Source organism: Eledone cirrhosa (assembly GCA_964016885.1). Taxonomy (NCBI): domain Eukaryota; kingdom Metazoa; phylum Mollusca; class Cephalopoda; order Octopoda; family Eledonidae; genus Eledone; species Eledone cirrhosa. Next base: position 112,323,090 of record OZ024741.1, on the reverse strand, counting down.
GAATGTCTATTCATAATAAGCCTGGGTTAAAACAGTATTTTAGTGGCTTCTGTAAAAGATACATTATCGTGCTGGCAGATAAGATGGCAGGTAAATTATTATATCCAAATAACTTACCTAACTAATATGGACCTTCTGGAAATAAACTACCCTTCAAAGTACTTTCCTGCTCCTTCCAAACAATACTACTCAAAAGTCCTTCTGCAGAATGTGGAAGGCATGGTGAAATATTTAAGCAATGAAAGCACTGGCCTTTGACAGAAAACTCACAGGAACAGCTGATAGATACAATGTAGGATCCAGGAACTAATACCCAAGAGTTAACACCCTCTCTCCTTTCAAAACAGACATCCTAGGCTTAGGGCCCAATATTCCTTCTGTAAATACTCCAACAAGTTTCAATGTAAATTAAACAAAGACCTCTAATCTTTTAGTTCTTCCAACAAAACATTTATACTAACAACCTATATAAATTAGTTATCACTAAACTTAGCAACCTTCTACATAAGAGCATAACTACTAAATACTAAAAATCACACCCTACTTTTGACATCCCACATACTCACAAAACCACCAATCAAAATGAAGTGAAATTGACCACCATAAATGAATGAGAATTGATGTATATTTTCTCAATGCTATAAGGAAATCATTGTCATTACAATAACAGAAGTCCAATGAGCTTTTGATTCCAGAGTTGGGCTCAATCGATATAGATCGAACCTTGAGCTGATCAATTGCAAAATGTGTGTCAGACCTCAATATATGTAATGAAAATTTAACACCTCGTCTATATTATTATTATCATTTATATATACACATCCACACACATATATATATCATCATCATCACCATTTTACGTCCGTTCTTCCATGCTAACATGGGTTAGACGGGTTGTCTTGTTGTGTGCAGTAGCCGGTCGGCTGACCATGTTTTGCTCATACGGGAACTGGTTCTGACTTATATAATATATATATATATATATATATATATATATATATATATATATATATATATATATATATATATATATATATTTATATATATATATATATCATCATCACCGTTTTACGTCCGTTCTTCCACGCTAGCATGGGTTAGACGGGTTGTCCTGTTGTGGGCAGTGTCTGGTCGGCTGACCATGCCTTGCTCATACAGGAAC
>OZ024741.1:112309428-112311928 GCA_964016885.1 Eledone cirrhosa | reverse complement strand
TCTGGTTGTCCCTGAGCTTCTTCTCCATCTCAGGCTGGATCCTGTTAAGAATCATCCTGTTGAGGGTCTTTGCCACAAGTGACGTCAGTAAGATCCCCCTGTAGTTGTTGGTGTTAGAGAGATCTCCCTTCTTTGGCACTGGGACGTTGTTACTGATCCTCCACTGATTCGGGGCAACTCCTTTCTCCAGTGCCTGGTTACAGAATCCCAGGATGATATCATCAAAATCACACCTCTTCATCACCTCTGATGCCACTCCATCTTCTCCATGAGCCTTTCCCTCCATGATCTTCTTCTTGGCTCTCTGAAGCTCCTCTCTGGTGAAGGGCTCTGTCTCAATATCCAGTTCTTCAAACAGCCGCCTGATCTCCCCAGTGCTTTGGGCTGTGGAGAGTGGCTCTCCTAGTAAGGTCCTAAAATGGTCCAGCCATTTCCTCTTCCTATCCTCGGGCCCTGTTCGCTGGATCTGACTCGAACACCTTCTCTTCCTCCCTGTGATCTCGTTAATGATCATCCAGCTCTCCTTACATCCAGATCTGTCAACCGTTCTCTCCACACTTCTGGTCTTCTCTATCAGTGCCTCCTCTCTGGCCTCAGTGTAAGCAGTACAGAGTTCTTCCCTCATCACCTCCACAGTCTCCATCCTCTCCTCCGTAGGATCAGCATAGAATTGGTCCTTGGTAGCTTTCAGGTGTCCTCTGGCTGCACACACTTTTGGGTCTCCAGAGCTGATGTGCTTCCTTTTGTTCTTTCTCCTCGGCACCAGTGTCTCACTTGCTTCCGCCACTGCATTGGTTAAGTGCCCGTACCTCTTCATCACACTCTCATCAGTCCATCCAATCTCTCTCTCCTCTGTCTCTCCACGCAGAGCACTGAACCTGTTCCTCACTTCCATTGTGAACCTCTCCTGTAGCTTATCATCTTCCTTGAAAGCTCCCCAGTCATAGATTGCTCTCCGGGGCTGAGCCTTGCTCTTTCTTAAGCTCACCCAGACCTCACTCATAATAAGCCGGTGGTCACTACCCAGTGTACTGAAATAGTTGTATGGTTCTGTGTTCAGAACACTATTCCGCCACTTTTTCCTCACCAGAATGAAATCAGTCTGGGACTTTGACAGGTGCAAATCTGAGATGTAGGTCCACATCTTCCCCGGATTCTTCCTAAACCTTAGGTTGGTCACTATCAAGTTCGCCTCCGGCAGGGTGTTTCTCAGTAGTCTTCCATTTCGGTTGGTATTGTTATGGAAGTACCAGCAAGGATCTTCACTGCCCTCCTTACTCAGATGTGTATTGAAGTCCCCCAAAGAAAGCAGGATGTTGTGTGCTTGTGTGGTATTGACAGCTCTACACACCTCCTCATTGAACTCTTCTGCACTCACATCACTGTCTCCCTCAGTTGGACTATAAGAAGGCCTTTGATTCTGTGGGCCGTCACTGCCTGATGAAGATCTTACAGGCTTATGGAATCCCCAAGAAGATAGTGGACCTGATATCACTGCTCTACACCAACACCAAAGCCCAAGTCATTACACCTGATGCGATGACAGAGTTCTTTGAGATACAGGCTGGAGTGCTCCAGGGAGATACATTGGCTCCATACCTTTTAATCATCGTAGTGGACTATTGAATGTGCCTTGCACTGGAGAAACACCAGGACTCAGGCTTTACTGTAGCACTGGCTCAGAGTAGGAGAGTTAAGGCGAAAAAGATATCAGATGCTGAATTTGCCGACGACATAATTTTGGTGACAAATACAGTGAAGAAGGCAGAGGATTTGATGCGGGAGGTTGAGACTGTGTCGATGAGTGTGAGGCTGAGAATGAATGAGACTAAAACAAAATATCTGGTAGAGAATGTTGAGAAGCCAGGGGATCACTAATGTAGGCAGGAAGCCGCTAGAATTGGTTGAGGACTTCCTGTATTTGGGGGCAAAGATTGGGAATACGGAAGATGATGTAGTTGAGAGGAAGAGCAAAGCCTGGGCAGTGTGTCACAGCTTGAGACCGGTGTGGGAGTCGGACCTTCGTAAAGACCTGAAAATCCACCTCTTCATTGCTGTAGTGGAGTCTGTGCTGCTGTACGGGTCTGAGACTTGGACACTGACCAAGAAACTCACTCAGATGGTGGATGAGTACTACACGAGAATGCTGAGGATGGCTCTGAACATTAATCAGTATACACTGAGGATGAATAACTCAGAGCTGTATGGGAGCATCCCAAAAATCAGCTCAAAAGGGATACAGAGGAGACTGAGGTTAGCTGGACATGCTCACCAACATCCAGAGTCGACATTACACTCAGTGCTCCTGTGGAGCCCCTACATAGACACACTGGAAGAGGAAGACCAAGGTTAATGTATGTTGATGCCCTAAGGACAGACACTGGTCTGTTGGAGATGCAGGACATGGCAGCAATAATGAGGGACAGAGACCGCTGGAGAGAACTCGTCCATGGATCTCGGGAATTTTACCCGCCCTAGAAAATATATACATACATATATA
>OZ024741.1:112256928-112304428 GCA_964016885.1 Eledone cirrhosa | reverse complement strand
CCAGTAATGCACTGGAATAATTGCTGGCCTTGTATCAAAAGTAGAAACAATTATTATTATTATTATTATATAAAGGGTGGTGGATTGGCAGTATCGGTAGAGGGTCGGATGCCATGCTCTCCAGCATAGTTACGTCCCTTTACGATCTGAGTTCAAATCACGCCGAGGTTGACTTTGCCTTTCATCCTTACTGGGTCGATAAAATAAAGTACCAGTAATTCACTGGGATAATTGCTGGCCTTGTATCAAAAATAGAAACAATTATTATTATTATATAAAAACTGAACTGGAAAAGTCAACAGTTGACATGATTTTGTATCAGTACTAACGGTTATATATATATATATATGTATGTATGTGTGTGTGAGTGGCGTGTGTGTGTTTGTATGCATGAGTGTTGGTGTGTGAGTGGCGTGTGTGTTTGTATGCATGGGTGTTGGTGTGTGAGTGAGTGTGTGTGTGAGCCGTGAGTGTCAATAAGTGTTTTTTTTTTTATGACCATGCTGTAAAATGGAGGGGTAGAGAGAGCCTATGAGTCCAGTAAGACATCCTCTCTAGTCTTGGTGGCAAAAAATAAAAGCACACAGTCCATGCTGTAAATTGGCGCTGGTGTTAGGAAGGGTATCCAACCAGTGTATCAATGCCAAAACGATTATCAGCACAACAACAAGTATATACACACACACACATATATATATATATATACATACACATATATATATATACATATACATACACATATATATATATATACCCATATATATATATATACATAAACACACATATATATACATAAACACACATATATATATATATATATATATATACACATATATATATATATATACATACACATACATATATATATATACATACACACATATATAGGAACGATCGACTTTCGTCAAATCGGACCGAGGGAACAATGTTTCCGTCGGTCTTTCCAATTGCTAATACTATATATCGGTCGCAACTCCAGGTAGAAGGAGCAACGTGAAATAAAGTGTCTTGCTCAAGGACATAACGCATCACCTGGTCCAGGAATCGAACTCACAACCTTAGGATTGCGAATCCAATTCTCTAACCACTCAGCCACACGCCTTCACATATATATATATATATACATACACACACATATTTATATATATATATATATATATATATATATATATATATATATATATATATATATATATATATATATATATATATATATATATATATATATATATATATATATATATATATATATATATATATATATATATATATATATATATATATATATAAATGTGATGAGTGGAGCAAAATCTCCAATCAATCAGTACTACCCTCATAATGTCTACACTGAAACTCTTTTTAAGGGTGTTCAATCATGGAAGCAAGCAAGTGGGAATGTTAGCGATTTTTGGTGGCACCAATGCTGGTTTAGTGTCTGCAATTAAGCTGGAAAAATTCTCTGACCCCTCCGACTGCAGAGATGGTGAATGCCATTCATACATGCCCCCCCCCCCCCCCCCAATAAATCAAGATGATAACTATATTCTATTTCTCCTTGACAATTCTTCAAATCAGCCAAAGTCTTCCCTCACCACTACAATACCATAATTTTTTTTATCCATCCCCATATAAGTAATGAAACAAACACATACACACTTTACCGTTATACAGACAGCTTATACCCTTATATGTGCAACTTATCATTTTACCAACATGTCAATCACCTAAGCCACAATCTTGACAAGATGGCTAGTCCACTGCAAGTTATTTTGTCAACAGTCTGGGAATTAGCTGTTGATATGGCAAGAGCTCAGCTGTTTGGCTCCAACTCTTTCTTTTATATATATATATATATATATATATATATATACACTTACATAGAAACATGTTAAACATTCCTGTATTCTTTACTTTACTACTATCACCACAATTACCATTCACTACCCTTATATTTCCATTCTCAATCACCAGAATGCACATTATTATCACCATTTTCACTGCCAAAATCTCTTTGAATTGCCACAATCACTACTTTAGTTTTTATGCATACCACCATTCTGTTACAGTTGAGTGCATCAGTTAATTGCAGCTATGCAGATATCAGCTGCAGCACCAGCAACAAAAGCAACATAGAGAGCAGCACTAGCACTCTATTCAACTCCTGTATTGTTATGACTAACAGTATGAAGTAGAGTTAACTTATAGTACCTAGCCATGCATGTAATATGTTTGTACTCTACATGTTCTGATATCCTCATCTCCTAGCATTACAGCCATATTCTGAAATGATTACCAATACTACCACCTCTTCATCCATTACTACTACTTCTGTCACATGCCCCACAGCCGTGTATATCTATCTGTCTAAAAGAAAGATATCTATTTGTTTATTTATCTTTGTTTGTCCCTATCCATTTATCAATCTACCTACCATTTCATTTATATTTATCTATCAATTCAACTATCTCTCTGTTTATCTCTCTTTATATGCCTGTCTCTATCCATTTATCTACCACTCCATCTGTCTTTATCTAGCTATTTTTATCCACGCATTCATTAATCTATTTATTTTTTAGTCTATTTACCAATCTATCTATATATCTAACTAGCTGTATTTCTCTATGTATCAATCTATCTAACTATCTATCTACATATCTGTCTATCGATCTACCTACCTATCTACCTAACAATCGATCTACCTACCTACCTAACAATCCATCTACATATCTGTCTATCAATCTACCTACCTATATACCTAACAACCTATCTACCTAACAATCTATCTACCTATATACTTACATATCTATCTAACTACCCATTTATCTATTCTGTCTATTACTTCTACTCTCCCTATATCACTCTTCTGTTTTTGTTCTTCACTTTAATTTTCTTTTCTTTCTCACTTCAACTTATGTTTAATTCCCATTTTAAAGTCTTTTCCATTGCAGTACATTCCCACACCTTTTTTCCTAGTATCGTCTGCTATTTCCAATCCCACGTTCCTCTACCTCTCATACACTCAACCTCCTCTATATACCACACTTCTTCCTTCTCCTTTTCAACATTTATTCTAAATTTCCAATTTCTCAAACCAAAACAATAGAAATGTTGTTTCTCTTTTTCTGCCAGTTTTACTTCGATTTTCTGAAACAACTTAATGACACAAACAAACAAAGAGAATAAAATAAATGAACAAAATGGAAAAGATAACAGAAATAATAAATAAGTAAATAAGCAAAAGAAAACAATTGCTGCTGTTACTACTTTCTTGAATATTAGTAATCAGTAGGACTATTTCTTCTCCGTATATGTGTGTGTATGGTGTAATATGCATATATGTAGTATGCATATATGTAGTATGTATATGCATATATGTAATATGTATATATGCATATACACACACATATCTATATATATATATATATATATGTGTGTGTGTGTGTAGTATGTATATATGCATATACATACACACACATATATATATATATATACATATATATATATTAAAGTGTTAAACAATATTCAATGATTTTGTCAAAGAATGAGTTTTACAGTAGATTGGAAGCACTCTACGAATTAATTAAATCTTAATTAAACCTTGATTAAACCTTGATTAAATCTTAACCATTTAACATCTCAGGGTATGTCATGTATCATTATATTTTGTCTGATGAGGACGTACTGTTGTACATCCGAAATATGTATAATAAAATGTAATTGATCAAAAGAACATCTATTTTATTAATATTTATATTTTTATTTTAATATATATATATATATATATATATATATATATATATATGCAGATATATGTATATATATATGTGTGTGTGTGTGTGTATCCCGGATTCACTTGGGGGTACCCACAGTAAGTAAGGTACTCAATACATAGCAGAGTATAAATATTTAATATATGGTTTCCTTCGAATGAACAGTACTAGTCCTGTAGAAGCCATTTCTATATTAAATATATATATATATATATATATATATATATATATATATATATATATATATATATATATATATACACATATATCCAGGGAGGGGAACGCAGAGTTACTGTAGGTTCACCCAGTTGAGCACTCGATGTTTAGGTTCACGTAAGTATTGAGGTGTATAGTCATTGCTACAGAGGTCTGACGAACTTTTGATTCCAGAGTCAGGCTAGATCGATACAGATTGAACCTTGAGTTGATCAGTAGGGAAACGCACGACACCAACCAATAGACGTAATGAAAGAGCAACCATTCGCCCCTGAGTTCAAATTCCGCCGAGGTTAACTTTGTCTTTCAGCCTTACGGGGTCGATAAAATAAAGTACCAGTAATGCACTGGGTAATTGCTGGCCTTGTGCCAAACGTAGAAACAATTATTATATATATATATATATATATGCATATACAAATATATATATGCGATATATATAAATATGCATATACACATACATATATGCGATATATATAAATATGCATATACACATATATATATGCATACACACACACATATATATATATATATATGTATATACACACACATATATATGTAGATATATATATATCATCATCATCATCATCATCACCGTTTTACGTCCGTTTTTCCACGCTAGCATGGGTTAGACGGGTTGTCCTGTTGTGGGCAGTGTCTGGTCGGCTGACCTTGTCTTGCTCATACGGGAACTTATTTTGGCTTGATTTCTACAGCTGGATGCCCTTCCTAACACCAACCTCATTTACAGTGAGTGCTGGGTGCTTTTTTTCAGTGGCGCCTACACGTCCACTTTACAGTGTGGGCTGGATGCTTTTTTTGTGTGGCACCTCCACGACCTCTTTGCAGTGGGAGGGTGTGGGGGTCATATTGTCTATATGCTTCAGCTTCGGCTTGTACCCGTGGGGGGTTGGGTCTTCTGTATTACTGCGTGACAGTCGTGTGTCATCACCTTTGAGAGGTTAATTGGGTAAAGTCGGCTTTTATCACCTCATACCAGGTCTTCTTGGGTTTCCCCACTCCGCGGTTTCCATCGACTTCTCGTGCTCTGCACCTTTTTATGCAGCTCTCATCCTTCATGCGCATCACATGTCCATACCAACGCAACCGCCTCTCCTGCACACAGCATTTGATTCCTCTTATGCTCAGTCTCTCTCTCAATTCATTTATGCTTTGCCGTTCGCGTATATTACTATTACACATCCATCGGAGCATGCAGGCTTCGTTTCTAATCTACACAAGTCTTCCACAATCAGTGCCCAGGTCTCACTACCATGTAACATTGCTGTTCGTATGCACGCATCATACAGTCTGCCTTTCATTTTGAGGGAAAAGCCTTTTGCAGCTAGCAGTAGCAGTAGCTCCCTGAACTTTTTCCGTCCCGTTCTTACCCTAGTTATTGTACTTTTCGAACGCCCGCCTCCACTGCTAATTCGGTCGCCTAAGTAGCATAAGCTGTCTACTGTTTCTACAGAGCCCTCCCAGAGTTTAGTGGTACTTGTTTGCTGTGGCTGTTTGCTGTCCCAGCACAGCTGCTGCATGTGAATCCTACATTCTTAATTAAGCTTCCCGAGATCCCGCTACATCTCTTGTGTACCCATTGTTTGCATTTGGAGCAGAGAATGGAGTTCCTACCTACACCTTTCCTACATACTGAGCAAGGCCATTTCCCTGAGGGGATCTGGGTTCTGTTTTTTCGTCTACTTACAAGAATCTTAGTCTTTGTCAGGTTAACTTTGAGACCCTTTCTTTCTAGTCCCTGCTTCCAAGTTTGGAATTTCTTCTCTAGTTCTACCATAGATTCAGCTATAATTGCGAGGTCATCTGCATACAGGAGTTCCCATGGGGATCCAGTCTTAAACTCCTCCGTTATTGCCTGCAGGACTATGATGAACAGGAGAGGGCTAAGAACAGAGTCCTGGTGGACACCGACCTGTACGCTAAATTCCTCGCTATACTCATTGCTAATCCTAACTTTGCTGACTGCTCCCCTATACATGGTTTGTACAGCTTTCACAAGCCATTCATCTACTCCTAGTTATCTAAGAGCCCACCAGATTATAGCATGGGGAACTCTGTCAAAGGCTTTCTCCAGATCGCCGAATGTCAGCTAGAGCGGCTTACTTTTAGCTAGGTACTTTTACTGTAACTCCCTCACAAGGAAGAGGGCATCAGTGGTGCCTCTTCCTGGCACAAACCCAAATTGCATCCCATCTAGTTTCACCCGGTCCCTAATTAACTATGCTATAACTCTTTCTGTTACTTTCATGACCTGGTCCATCAGCTTTATACCTCTATACATACATATACACACACATATATATGTAGATATATATATGCAGATACACATATATGCAGATATAAATATATGCACATACACATATATATATGCAGATATAGATATATATATATATGCACATACACATATATATATATGCATATACACATATATATATATGCATATATATATATATATATATATATATATATATATATATATATATATATATATATATATATATATATATATAACTTTAATAGGTTTCGGCGGCCAGTATTGGCCCAGGTTGTGTAACTTAATAGCGCCACTTAGTGAAGTCTTTCAAACCAGGATTTGGACACCATGACCTACTCAAGTAGAGAGTTATTGTTTACAGAGACATATCTGGGTGTAGGAGGTTTATCCGGGATTTCTTGAAGGAATTTGTTCAAAGACTTCTCAAACTTTATGGGGTCTGTTTCTGTTTTAATGTGTTTTGGTGTAATGTTAAAGAAAGCAGGGCTAATTGAGGTGAAATAATTGTGCCGCATTGTTGTTATGAGATGTGACATGATTCTTGTTGTGGTTGGATAGCACGGGGCCCAAGCCTTGGGTGTACCTTAACAGTGATGCCAACATCATTTGAGCAAAGGTGATGGAATATTTTCCACATCATGCAAATGATGTAGCACTCATGGCAACATTGGAGAGAATGAAATTTGAGTTTTACTAGTCGACCCCAATAGTCAAGGCCTGACATGCCATCTATCTTTTTCCTGATTGACCTTTGAGGAGCTTCAATTTTCGCTTCAATTTTGTTGATACTTTGGTTCATGTGAGGAGACCACAGTGGACCACAGTTTTCAAGGTGGGGTCGGGCAAAAGTGGAGAAGAGAAGGATAACCGTGTGGATATCTTTTGACGGGAAGGTTCTGAGAATCCAGGAACACATTCTGTGGACCATGTCAACTTTGCTGTTTATACGAGTGACCCAGCTTATGTTGTTGTCCACAATTACTCCCAAGTCGCTGATGTTGTTGGATGCCAAGAGTTTCACCTGAAGGAAGGGAGTATGGGAGTTTCAGGGCATCCGCTTTTCCAAAGTGGATTAACTAAAATTTATCCTCGTTCAGCAACATGTTCTTTTCCGCCGATTGGATAATAGCCAGTAGGTCTGACTGAAGCTATGTCCAGTCACCCACTTCATCGATGATTTCTGGAGCTTGGAATCATCTGCAAAGATTCTTATGCTGCTGTGCTTGATGATGCCAATAATGTCAATGTAGATTATGAAAAGAAGTGGGCCCAACACAGTGCCTTGCGGAACACCACTGCTGACTTAGGCTGGGTTTGATTTTACTCCTTCAACTACATGTTGGGCTCTGTCTCCCAGGAAATACTTGATCCACTGTAGTAACCTTTCCAGAGACACAAATGCTGGATAGTTTTTTTCAATAGAATCTTGTGATCAATCTTGTCAAGGCTTTGCTGAAATCAAGGTAGATGACATTAGTATCGGAGCCCTTTTCCAAAGCTCTCAAAATATCATCAAAGGGATGTAGGAGCTACATTAGGCAGTCCCTTCCATTATAGAACCCATGTTGGTTGGAGTTCAGCAGTCTGTTGCTTTCAAGAAAGGGGGTTATTTGTGATCTCACCACCCTCTCAAATACCTTGATAATATGAGATATGAGGTAGATCAGATGGAAGTTTACTGCAATGGCTTGTTTCCCTTTTTGAAAACTGGGACAACAGACTGGGACAGAAAGTTTTCAGGAAAATAGCAAGCATCCAGTGAGTTCCTCCACAGATTAGCAAGAGGAGATACAAGTTAGTGTTGACACACCTTGAGGACACAAGCAGGGAAACTATCGTTTATTGCCACTAAGACATCAGAGGCACCAAACGTTATGTCTGATATAGTGTATTGGGGATTAACATCACTGATACAGCCCAGATTGGCCATATCAAGATTGCTGAAAACTGAGCAGTATTGTTTATGCAGTATCTCACCCATGGTTTTGGCATTATCTTGAAGAGTGCCATTTTCATCAATTAGAGAGCCATCAGTGACCTTGTGTTTTTTCGCAAATGAAAAGAACACTTTGGGGTTGAGTTTGATTTTCTCAATGGCCCATTTATCTACAGCTTTTCTTTGGTTATTGATGATGGTCTTCCTGCATTGTTGGAGATTGTATTTTTTTTTTATTCAAACAGTGCGATAGCCATCGAATGTGTGTGTGTGTGATGCTGTTGGCAGTATTTTAGTTTGTTATTTTTATTTCTGATAATAGTTTTTTTCTGTTTTAGAGGATTCTGCACTTTGTTAACATGCAGCTTTGTTAACATGTCTTGGTGGGGTGTGTTTTGCACATACGTATGTGTGTGACAGTGTCTACAAAGATCTGCCAAGATGTTTTGATGTTGGTAGAGATGTGTGCGTGTGTAAAAGACCAATCAACATGTGATAGCTCGTTCATGATTGCATCCCAGTTGGCATTATAGAGACCATGTCATCAAATGGGTGGGCTGGAGAGAGGTCACTAGAATTAGCTTTCGGCTGGTGAATCTCAGGTTACAAAGAACCATGTCATGGTCTGAGAGAAGGGTTTTTTCCACTATAATATTATGTATAGTGTTAGTGTAGTTACTAAACACTAGGTCCAAAATGTTCTGATATTTTGTTGGTGCAAAGACAAGTTGGGACAAAAAACTCATTCATAAAGTCGAGAAGTGACTCAACTGCTTCTTTGTCAGCAGCTGAGGTGAGAGTGTCATCATCATCATCATCACCGTTTTACGTCCGTTCTTCCACACTAGCATGGGTTAGACAGGTTGTCCTGTTGTGGGTAGTGTCCGGTCGGCTTACCTTGTCTTGCTCATACGGGAACTGATTCTGGATTGATTTCTACAGCTGGATGCCCTTCCTAACACCAACCTCATTTACAGTGAGTGCTGGGTGCTTTTTTTTCCGTGGTGCCTACACGTCCAGTTTACAGTGTGGGCTGGGTGATTTTTTGGCACCTCCACAACAACTTTGCAGTGGAATGATAGGAATCCCAGTCCTATCATCTCATTTCTACAGCTGAGTAAACTGGAACAATTTGAAGTAAAGTGTCTTGCTCAAGGAAACAACACATCACCCGGTCTGAGAATTGAACTCACAACCTTTCGATTACAAGCGAAATGCTCTAACCACTAAGCCATGGTTTCAAACCGTTTGTAGACCAATCAACACAGGGTAGATTAAAGTCTCCCATCATAAGTATGTTCCTAGAATGGTACTGTTGAATAAAGCACTTAATGTTGTTGAGGGATTCTTTAACCCTTTAGCATATATACTATTATATGTTCATGTAAATGCTTTAACTCACATAATTATCTCACATAATATGGAATCTATGAGATTTTGAAAGTATTTATTTTGAGAACAATACCTTAACATAAGTTTGAGTGACCAGTTACAGCCAGTTTCAACAGAAAAAGGTAGAGAATTCTGGCCGATTTTGGCCGGTTTGAACATTAAAGGGTTAAAGCGCATTATGGGTGTTTGGGGTGGCCTATAAAGCCCAACTACTATCAGGTAATTGGCTTTGTTGTGCATGGTGACTGATTCACAGTAGCCATTAGAGAATGTGATATTTCCATCTGCCAGCCATAAAGGAATCGTACAGGAAAATGGCAGTTCCACCCTTCCTTCTGTTGACAAGATCCGTGTGGATGGTTGTGAAATTCATCACTTTCACATTGGTTTCCAAGTGGGAGTTGTCGAGGTGGGTCTCAGTAAGAATGAAGAAAGGGATGTGGAGTGGATGGTTACCAACCCAATCGTCAATGAATTGGATCTTCCATTTTTGTGCATTGATGGAAGGGCTGACACCTTGTACATTGAGTAGAAATGTGGAGGCTAGTGTAGTGGCTGGTTCTGACTCTTGTGGGGGACTTGTTTTGTGATTGTGTGTTAGTGACAGAAATGTGGGGGGTTGGTGAACAGGGGTAATAGCAAAGGATGGTGTTGAGTGATGGCTAAAAGTTTTTTTTGTATCTCTTTTGCAAGGTTCAACATGGCTAAAAAAGAATTTTCCTGTTTAGGGAGCAGTTTTTGACTGGAATTGTGGTTGTACTGTTGGATATGGTTGCAGTTACTACCTTTGTTGTTGTTTGTGTCTAACAGAAACGGGGCTCCAAGCCAACACACAAACCACAGTAAAAACACCCCCTGCTGCACTAATGATGGTCCGGTCTTTTCACTCATTCTCAGCCATTTGTTCTGGAGCAACGTGAAATTAGGTATTTTGATCAAGAACACAACGCTCCACCAGGTCCAGGAATCAAACCTAACCACCAGTCCTCACTCAAAGTTCACTTACTCCTCACATAAATCGTACGCTAGACTCACCAAAAATAACTTAAACCATTAATTTGCCAGCATAAACATAACAGCACATCTTTATCAGAAATATATCTGACCACAGTTTCAGAATTCTTTTGTCCATCTTAAGCTATACACAGCTATATCGCCATGGAAGCTTCTAGTCTACACGCAATTATAAATTGTGCTTGCTTGGGAAAATGCTTATTCTGCAGTAAGCTTAAAACGGATTAAATCTCAGATAAGAAGCTATTAAACGGTTGTAAAATCGAACGAAAATACATTTTGCATCAATTATAAATTGCTTTAACACATAACAAATTTGGTTTGGCAAATTAATACGTTTAGTGACGCTGTGAAACTTCGTAGCCATCTTTGTCATATTTCATTGACTTCATTCTGAAGAACTTTTATCACTTCCGGTCACTTAACAATCCTACTGAAGTAATATCCCATTGTTTTACATAGTATTTCTGTAGCTGTTCTGTCAATGCTTGGCAAATCATCTCTTTCTCTGAATATTCACTTTACTTGACCTTAGGTCAATTTAAATTAATTTTACGTTCAACCTTTTAGTCCTTTCCGTTTATAATCTATTCTAAATCAATTTCTTTAATCAGTTTCAATTTCTACACTTGAATTTTCAGAAGTCTATATTTATAAATTTTATTATAATTTGTTTGCCATACATACATATATGTGTGTGTGCATTATTTATTGTATTTTTTATCTTTTTTTTTAATCATATTTTTTATCGCAAATCTTATTCATACAATTTTCAATGCACAAAACAAAATATTTTTTTACAACCAGCATCGTTTTTATAAATCTATCAGCCATCATAATTTCCCCCCTTATCTTTATTCTTCATCCTGATACAGCATAACCATTTATGGTTTCCATACCTATCTGTCTTACGTTGATATGTACAAGTTTTCCATATATATTTTCACATTTTTATTTTTTATGTAAAGTCTTTCGTTTATTCTTACACACATTTATGCTTTTTTTTTATAGAAAGATTTATTTTAATATATTCTTATATCTAACAATAAAGTAAAAAGACATTACACAAGTAAAGATGTTTGCTCCTTCTCCCCAACCAGCATCCAATGAAGATCACATCAGTACCCAGCATTACATTTAAACATTTTCTCTTTTCTGAAAGAGGCTATATATATTGCCTATGCTGCTTCTAACATTTCCTGCCGTCTGATGAATGGAAACGTGTAACTCAGAGTAATACTTAGTCTAGTTTTCATATATATACATATATATATATATATATATATATATATATATATATATATATATATATTACTAGCAGAGGTACCCGGCGTTGCTCGGGTGTTAAATAGCAGTCAAGTGAACATCTCAGTTCTGCGTCGAAAACTACACTTAAAGCTTTTTGTTATTGTTGTCAATCAGTTTCATGACGTTGCAACGCGTTGGTTTGCTTTACCTTTGATCAGGTAAAAGTGGTCTACGTACTTTTGCATTCACTTGACAAACGTTTTCTTCTTTTTTTTTTGCTGTCTGGTTGAACGAAAATAAAATTGGCTTACTTGTTTCACGCTGGGAGGTCTCTCTTAAGGCCTTAATTGATAAACGCCATCAACGGGGGGAAGGGGCTTTAACTGCTTTGTTCCCAAGTCATCAACCACTATCATTCATCACTCATTCGCTTGACAATTTTTTTTTCTTTTTTTTTTTGTCTGGTTTAACAAAAAGTAAAACATTTTAATTTTCTCTATGTTGGTCAAGGCTTTAAGCGAAAAGCATGTCAAATGTCAGGTTATTGCGCTTGAAGTTAAAGTCACAATTGTAAAACTGCACGATAAGGTGCAGATATGGCCTGGTCCCTAAAAATGAGTCAAACATTGAATGGAAGCCTATTTGGAAATTAAATACATCTAAAATTTAGTGTCGATTCGACTCACGTCGCTACTTCTGGAACCAATTAACGACGTGAGGCGAGGTAGTAATGTATATAGATAACAATCATATGTGAGCTGCTGTGTTGGATACAAAGACGGCTTCCAAGAAAACAATTATATATGTTGGCCCTAAAGAGGGCCTTTGTGCGTTCACTCTGGCGCGTCTGAGCTGCTGCGTTGGCAACAAAGACGGCTTCCAAGAAATCAATCATATGCGTAGGCCCTAAAGAGGGCCCTTGTACGTTCAACATAAAGCATAAGAACGCAAAATATAGAAGACAAAAACATCAAAACATAAAAAATTAAAGCATAACATCAAAACATACGTCTCAACATAAAAGCATAAGAACGCAAAACATCGGGAAAATACATCAAAACATAAAAATGCCTGGGTTCCAACACGTGCTGGTCACCTTGGAAAACTACAGCAATAGCATTGCTTGTAGGGTGAATTTGATATCTACAAAACTTCTTTGTAGATAATATTCCTAGTTCCCCCCCCCCCCCTGGAATGAATGCAAAGAGGTCTTTTTTGCTTCCCACTCTTGAACAGCCAAAGCACAATTGTATAATAAAGTTACGTTATCTCAGTTTGCTGTGGAGTTAAATTTAAATATTCCTTCGTTTCTACCATGTATCGTCATTTGGGAATAATTTCGCTGTTGAAAAATTCCAGTAAATGCTATATAGGTTACGGAATCAACTCGATTTCAGTGCATGCATAAACGGAAACTCTCACCGCTTTTCAAAGGCCACGTCCAATATGTCGCACTTTATTCAGAAATTAAATTAATTATTAACAGAAAAATGTTAACATTTTCAAGACGAATGGCAACTCATTAAAACACCAAGAGGAAGGAAGTAACGTTAACTAATCAGATTTGCCCGCATTTCTATATATATAAAACAGAAGATGTCTGTCTGTGTGTGCGCGCGCGTGTATGTAAACCTTATGCATTTCTACAGTTTGCAACCAATTTTCACCAAACTTAAGACATAGGTTACTTATGTACTCCGGATGGTCATGGGCACTTTCGTTGTTCCAGATATTGATTATAGGGACCCCGGGTGGAAGATAACCCTCTTTAACCTGGAAAAATGAAAGTGCCCATGACCATCCGGAGTACATAAGTAACCTATGTCTTAAGTTTGATAAAAATCGGTCGGTCGCAAACTGTAGAATTGCATAAGGTTTACACACACAGACATCTTCTGTTTTATTGATATATAGTGTATGTGATTCAGTGAATATCTGGTGGTGTTACCAATATGAGCAAAGTGCATATAGTGAGAAAAACAAAAAACATTTTTTTAGGTTGTTGTGTATCGATCTGTTACACACGTTCCACAGAGGAATGGCTCAAGGTCATCCATAGAAGACCCGTCTCCTATGGGTGGTCTTGAGCCAATCCTTTGCGTAACGTGTCGATTCCCAGTAAAAACCTAAATACATGTAAATCAAACTTCATAGTTTTTCTTAATAAATATATACATATATATATATATATATATATATATATATATATATATATATATATACAGTAAACTAAATGTGTGAAATTCGCCAGATTCATTGAGTGAGCTAGACGCTGGGGGGACGCTGTATTTATACCAGCGATCTTCGTTACTTTTGTTATATTATACTCTGTGCTGATTTGGAACTCCTGTATAAGGTTAGACTTTTCAATATTTCTTATTTATGTTTAATAAAATTAAATTTTGAGTATTGAATATTTGATTTTGTATCACAAATCAGATTTTATTTGCTTGTATATGTGTATATATGTATGTGTATATATGCACATATGCATTAAGCCAGTTGAGTTCTTCATTTGTTTGAATTCAACTACCAAAATCACGTGTTATGGTCTACGAGAAATTCTTCCTCTTTTCATTAGAGCCAGAGTGGGGGACTGCCATGAACTGCTAGATAGCTTATCCAGTAGTGAAGTCTGGCTCACGCTGCACTGAACTATTGCATAAAATTGGGCAATCCTGCTGAAGACGTGCAATAGCCCGATTGCGTAAATATCCGCTGATTTTGCGTGATTTTCTGAACATTGCAGAAGTAAAATCTGCATTTGTAAAGTTACATTGCACAGAAACGATCGTCCAGGAGGGAAAGATTTACATCTATCTAAAATCACAGCCAACTGTCTACGGTAAACTAAATGTGTGCACTCTGAAAAGTTGATTGTAGCTGCATAACTACAATTCGCCAGATTCATTGAGTGAGCTAGACGCTGGCCGGGGGACGCTGTATTTATACCAGCGATCTTCGTTACTTTTGTTATATATATTAATTTATACAAAGTTAGCTATAGGCAATTAAGTATTAATTTAAACTTTCAAAGATGCCTTCTGCTGAACCCGAATTTCTTCAATATTGTCCATCTTATATAACAGAATGGCAAATATTGTCTTATCAGTAATGGCAAGATTAACGGTAGAGTAGTTTTATTTTAAGTTGCTTTGCTAGGAATCTTCCTATAGCTAACTATGTATAAGTTAATATATAAAATTCTCTGAGTGAACTTTTTTAGCTATCATTTATTGAGCTATACACATATATGTATATTATTGGCAGTATCGGTAGAGGGTCGGATACCATCCTTTGCAGCATAGAGTTACGCCCCTTTATGGTCTGAGTTCAAATCCCGCCGAGGGGTCTATAAAATAAAGTACCAATAATGCACTGGGATAATTGCTGGCCTTGTGCCCAAAATAGAAACAACTATCATTCGACTCATTGAATTTGCTTTCACGAAGTTTAGTTCCTGATACTTTGTGAGTTATACCTGCAATGATCATGTAATTACATGGAGCTGGAAAACATTGTTGGTATAACTTCTTGTGGAGCTCCTGAAAAGAAACTATCGGAAGTTGGGGGACATCTTACCGGAAGGGAAGGCCGAGTGACGTCACATAAGGGTTCGGGCGTCCATTCATTATCAGGTTGTGGCCTAATGCGGATGTGTTTAAAGTAGTGTGTGAAAGTGGTTCTGCCATCCTTAGTCGGATGTAAGCCACGTGGACGTCAGTGCAGAGGACAATGGACAATTTGATCTGGATTAAAGTGGAGACGCAAGTTAGGCCCGTTAGCTTTCAAACCACACTGCCTTTAGTTTAACATTTGTCCTTGTGATATATATATTTATATATATAATAATAATACAAGAACGATTTGTTAAGCCTTCATTACATTTATTGATTGGTGATGCGCGTTTCGCTAGCTCATGGTTTGATCTGTATCGATCTGGCTCGACTCTGGAATCAAAAGCTCGTCGGACTACCACTGTTGTAATGATACCTTGTTACTGACGTTAACCTAAACATCAAGGGCTCACCTGGGTGAACCTACAGTAACTTCACGTTACTATCCCTGGATATATATATATATATAGGTCTGTCTGTGTTGAAAAATACGTTTGTATATATCAAATATATAAGCATCAGGTCACTTGTGCATGCTATTGATAGCATAAAATCCATTACAATCAGATCATCTGTAGCTAAATCAGTTACACCACCATGCTTTCTTGGTGTAGAGAGTGATTTTTCTGCACTCTGGACTGAAAAACAAAACTTTCCTGAATTCATTCGCCCGTCAACCACCATCCAATAGTGTATATATGCATGTGCTTAAATATACATATTTACATGTGTATGTAAATACACATGACAGAAGTATCTTACTATAATAAAGAAAGGAGTGCGGGACTGCATCCAGAATATATTTTTTTATCCCGTTTGTAAAATAAGTTGGATTACATTGAATAAATAATGAATGAATATTACATAATTTATATACTAAATTTCGTAACTCTTGATTAAATTTAAGTAATTTTATTGCTTATTTAAAGATTCACTTCTTTAAAATTTTCAAATTTCAACACTTCCGGTTAGCGCCCGTTATATTATAACACTTACAAAAACATCGCATATATTTCCATCGCTAATTTTCTCCTAATGCAGTTCATATATAGTATCATATTTTTTTAATGTATCATGGATTACTTTATTGATTGCAGAAGAGAGTGTAACACAGACACTCTTCAATTTCTGTGGATATTGTCAATTACGATTTTATTTGACATATCATATCTACAATCATGTATATTTGTGTATAATATCAATATGCACACTACACATGCTAGCAGAAAATCAATCGAAGGGTGGTTTTTCTGCTAGTATTGTTAATTGAAACATATAGTGTTTAAAGTCTGTAGCCATGTTGGTTTCTTTTCTCTGTCACCAAAAAGGAAGACTGCTACTTTATTTGTCAATGAAGTCCCCACCAATCCGTCAGATTTAGAAATATTTACAGCAATATATTTATTCTGAAACTAAGCAATAATAAAACTATTAGTGTGTCAACTCAGAATGTTCTGAAGCCTCATCCCCACCCTATGGCCCACAGTCTGTTGACGGGCCTACCTTGTTGCTACTTTAATAGCTTCAGATAATTAAAGAAAGGCATATGCCACAAGTATTTGCAACTACAAATTTGATGTTGATACTTTTTACACTAATAAGGGTTTGCAACAAGAAGGACATCTAGCTATAGAATTCCATATAAAAAAAACATCTGTTTCAACCCATGATAAGCTGGCATAAAAACAGTGATGATATAGGTAGATAGATATGTGTGTAGCTATGTATGTGTATTAGTATCTATGTGTTTATGTTGGTCACTTTGAAGTTTGGCAGTATGTATGATCAACTTATATTTAGGTAGGTTTGGGTAAGTGGATTGATGGAAACAAACATAGATCCAATAACATATATACAATATTGTGAATGTTTAGACTGCAAAGTGAACATGCATCTTAAACTTTTATTTTCTTTCTCATTATTCTATATCTAAATTTAGATTTAGCCTATGTTGTATTTTGGGCTTCGATTGGCTTTAACGATGAGTATTCCAGTTGCTTGAAAAATGGAACAATCTGATCATGAAATTAATGTAGTTCTAAGGTAGATTAAGCATGACAATAAGTCTGATATGGCTGATTCTTTTGAACTATAGGTATGACTCACTTTTTGCAGCTGAATGGATTGGAGGAATGTGAAATAAGGTGTTTTGCTCAAGGTCACAACATGCCACAGGGAGTCAGACTAATGACCTTATGTTTGTAAACCATATACCCTAAGCACTAAGCCATACACTTTCATTGATTTAGTGTAGTGTATATTTTAATCATAGTTAAGTGCTTTATATAAACATAGAGAGTGAATGAGTGTGTGTATTAGAGAAAGAGAGTTTGTGAGAGAGTAAAAGGGGGGAAAGAATGTGTATGTGTGAGAGAGAAAAAGGGAAACAAAGAAATATATATAAAGAAGGGAACTAAAGGAAATTATGTAAAGAATGTGATTGAGTTTAGTAAACATGCTTGAATATAGTCTAGTGAACACAAGTATATACAAAGAAACACCTGTAAACGAACAGGTGCAACCATTAATGAGCTCACACACAGTTTAGTGGATCTATACAGCCATATGAACACACACACACACCTGCATGCATACTCAGACAATGCATAAGAATGACACACATTTGTATAGTATTTTGGATGAGTATATTTAGAATTTAGTTGAAGCATTCTCAGGATGTGGAAAACAGTCACTCACACACACTCACATACATGCATACTCATACATACAGACTAATCTAGAACTCACACAAATTAAGCTAATATATACTATCTGATGAGCACAGAGAGTGAGAAAATACTTATTAAACCTATTGAGGATTTAAGGAGTATAGATCTAAGGGAGTTGTTGTTTTGTAATTGTATAGTCCTAGGTCAGTCCTGATCAAGCAGATGTTCTATCCATGACCATTCTGTTATTTTCTATATTTTGAACTATATGTATACTGTGGGATCAGTGGAGGTGCATGGCCTAGTGGTAAGGGTTTGGTCTTACAATCATAATGAGGATTTGATTCCTGGATTGGGTTATGTGTTCTGTTCTTGAGCAAAACACTTCATTTCACATTGCTCCAGTATACTCAGCTGAAAATTATTACCAGCAATAGCTGTTTAACACTCTGATGAACTGGTGTCTTTTCCAGTTGGTAGGTTTATACTCTTAGTCATTTCACATCAAGGAAACTGGGATAAGCACTAACCTTATGAACCTCCAGGCTTCAAACAGACTTTAGACAGTGGAACCTTAATGAAATTTGGCTGCTATTTCTAACAGGCTAAGGAACCACATCACAGTAAAATACACGATTCCCTCTCCCTTAACAAGTGTCAGTTGTTCAAAGGTTTAACCTCTAGGTGTTGCTACTGGTACACATTTTCAAATGAGTTGACTAGAGCAATCTAAAATAAATGTTTTGCTCAAGAACTCAACATGACAATCAGTTCAGGGATTGAACCAGCAATATGATTGATCATCACAGACAAACCATTTAACCACTAGGCAATGTACCTTAACTAAACTCTATTATTAATAGACACCAACTAAATTCCTACAGTGATTTCCTATAAGAAGTATGTAAAGAGTGATTGAGAATAGATACTATATCATTAAAAACATGAAATCAAAATAATAATAACAACAATAAAAGTAGCAATACAACAACATTTAATTGGAACTTTTAGATGAGTGAGCCAATATCAATAAAACAGCAAATAAAACTGGTGTAGAAGCTATACTTCACCTCACAATTCTATTGGTTCTTTCATCTTATATGTACATACAAGTATATATGTGTGTATGTATATATATATATATATTTGCATGTGGGGGGGGGGGGGGGGGGGGGTTGTATAAACGACAGATTACCAATTTCAGTAACTATGTCCATCTTCATCTTCTTAAATAATCTGGCATGGATAATAGACAAACAGAAAACTAAGCTTCCAATAGATTTGTTATCGGCAGCCATATTTTAACAGCAGAAATATTAAAGCTGGCACCACATATGTACGTGCATGCCATCTAAGACTGTGAGTGGACATTGACATGTCTGCTGTTTACAACAAATGGTCATATTAGCAAGACATATCCAAATTTAGATTACATTTCATGTTTCTATCAAAGGATTTTGTGTGCAGTCAGATGTGCAAGAGATAGATCAAAGAGAAACCCTTATGTTCAACGAAATAAAGCAATATACAACAATAATAATAATGGAAAGTATATACGATATAGTTATAGGTAGACAATATGTATAATTATATATATGTGTGTATATATATGTGCGTGTATACATGTGTGTGTAGATATATCATCATCCTCCTCATCATCATCGTTTATTGTCCATTTTCCACACTAGCATGGGTTGTCATGGTTAGAACTGTTTCTGGCTTGGCTTCTACGGCTGGATGCCCTTCCTAATGCCAACCACATTTACAGTTTGTGGGTGGTGTTGGAGCGTCGGAAGTGTATGGAAGGAGGGTATAGTGGTTAAGAGGTACCTACTAGATGTATGTTTCAGTCTGTGCACACAGGAAGGTGGGTCTTCTGTATTACTACATAATGCCAAAGATCTTGATCATGTGTCATTGTTTTTGAGAGGTATAATTGTGCAAGGTCAGCATTTACCACCTCATCCCAGGTCTTGGGTCTTCTTGCTCCATAGCTTCTGTCAACTTTGATCACCCTGCATCTTTTTATACAGTGTCATTCTTCATATGAATCACACAACCAAACCAATGCAATCTCCTCTCTAGCACACTGCATTTGATCCCTCTTATGCCCAATTTCTCTCTCAGTTCATTTACGCTTTGCCATCCATGTATATTACTATTACATATATATCGAAGCATGCAGGCTTCATTTCTTTCCAATCTTTGCACGTCTTCTGCACAGAGTGCCCAGATCTCACTACTATACAATATTGCTGTTTGTATACATGCATCATACAATCTCCCCATCATTTTAATGGAACACTATTTCTATAAGAATCCAGCTTCTATAATTTTCGGTGAAAGCAGGGGAGTACGTGGCTCTGATGAACGCCAGCCAGCATGAAACAGACTGTCAGCTTCTCTCCCTTCTTTCTCCGAAAAGAAGTAAGTGACATAGTCACTACTTTAAAACTGATAGCGTATGGTCTTCTAAATATTTTTAATTAAACATACGGTATATTGCCAAATATACTATACATACATTCATATATGAGAGAGAGAGAGAGAGAGAGAGAGATGTGAGTGTGTATGTATGAAGACACTGTAGTTTGCTTGAACTATAGTGTTATTCAAATTCTACTACAATGCGAAATGGATGATAAATTTAGAAAAATTGAAGGCAACCAGATGTTTGTCTGTTAGCTGTTATTTTATTTATCTGTCTTAATATTTTGAGACTAAAATCCCTTCATCAGAAGATTACAAGAAACTGGTTCAGAGCTGTGTGCTTTTGTTTTTATAGGCTTGCTATCTTACTTTCTTTCTTTCTTTCTTTCTTTGTTAGCAGTGGTCTAATTATACCTGGCAGAAATAGTGAGAGGATGATGTCACCTGTGAACTGTCATCTGTATAACATTGCATGTGCATACGTATCTGTTAAATATTGTGCACTTTTGTTTACGTTTATATGTCAAATCTTCTTTTGGCAAATGTTGCATGTTGATTTGTAATTGTTTGGATTTGTTAGCTGGATTGAGTTGTGTTTGGGATGTGTGTGCATACATATTTATGTCATATATAGAGTCTAGTTACAATTGTCTGGTTAAGTTTGTTATTCTGAACTAGGTTATGTGTGTGTTTTTGTGTCAAAATTTAAATGTGTGCACTTTTATGTTAAGTATTAGTTCTAATCTGGTGCTGATTTGTGGGTTAAGCTTAACTATTAGTATTGCCTCTTTGATTCTAAGGTTGCTAATATTCTTTTTCCTGGCTTTAATACTGGCTGTTATGTCTTTGTTAATGGTTTGCATTTGTCTATTTTTTTCTTGAAGAAGGATGTGTGTATGTTGAAATGTTCTCTAATACAGATGCGAAGAGGTCTAACGGTGCTACCAATATAAAAATCTCTGCATTTGACACATTGAATGCTATATATGACATATGCTGTTGTTGTCCTTGAGCTGCTTTTTTGATAAGTGTTCTTAAAGTGAAGGGCTAGAGTGGGCTTTGTAGAACGCTATGGTTCTTCTTTCACGGAAGTGCAGTAACTTCAGCAAGCTGGTGCTAGACGAGGTCATATATTTCCAGCATTTTCGGCTCCTAAGTTGACTTATGGTGGATAGCCATAATGCATCCAGAACAAATGTAACCTTGTTACATTTGTTCCAGTTTTAGCATCAGGGGAAGGGAGAACTGATTTGTAATGAATAAACAGATCTCTGCAGGTAGTTTTCCTGTAGAGGTTGGTGTGGATGTCACCTTCTTTTGTTATCATCAGTTACACTGAATTGTACATTATCACCCGTGTTTGTGTGCATTGTAGATATTTTATCAGCCTCTTCACAGAAGGGTGTGAGGATGTGCATGTCTTCTATGTACCTGGAGAAGAAGGCACAGGAGCAACAGGTGTTAAGTGCTCAATGTTCTAGCTAGTTCATGTATGTGATGGCTAGTAGACCGGACAGACTGGATCCCATGGGTAGACCTGTTGTTTGTTTGTAGGTATGATGAGGGAATGGGAAGTATGTGTTATTCACAATGATGGATAGAAGTTGATGTATGTCAGATGTGGTGAGTCTGAAGCAGTAAAGGTTTGAAGAAACTATGCAATCAATCACTAGGTTAACCACAGGATTAGTGGGTTCTGATATGTAGAGGGAGACAACATTGATAGTAAAAGTATGTCTATTAAGTTTGAGCTGGCCGTGTAGTTGGTGGAGTCTTTGAAGGATCTTGTCAGAGCTGCTGACATGTCTGGGAAAGGTGAAAAGTATAGGTCTGAAGATCTGCAAGAGGATTCAGAAGATTTTGTAGAGAGACACTTATATGCTAGTAATAATGGATTTAATCTGGGGTTTAGTACCAGGTTTGTGGGTTTTTATGAGGTGGTAGAATGTTGGTAGTCTGCTTTACCTAGTGGTGAAATTATTTTTGTATTTGCTAGGAATGGTTACAACAGCACCAAGATCCTTGTGATGATAACATAGATAATGAAGAAACCATGCAACAAAGTGAACCATAAAATTTTGAGATTCTCAGATAGCATCAATGCTGCTTAGCACCACAGAAGGTTCCAAAATAATTGATGTCTCTAGTCAACAGTTGATGAAAGGAATGTTTTATATAAGCTGTGTGTGTGCATGCATACATGTGTGTGTGTGAGTGTGTGTGCTCATATACATGCATGTGTCTGTGTGTTATTTCTAACAATTGGAATATATGCAAAATTGAGAAATATGCAAATAATCATGTCTGAAAGAAGATTATCAGAAATATCAACACATGTTTATAGCTTGTAAGTTCATATGTTATTTAAAGAGCTGTTTATTTATTTGCATTAGCTGACACCCATTTCTATAGTTCATAAGATCATATGTTACTTCAATGACTGTTTTGTTTTTCAGCTAGATGCATGAGAACAGAAGCCAAGAAGATCAGCTACAAGATAAATTATTTTCCATATTACTTTCTTAATTAAGTAATAATTATTTCTAACAACTGAAACATATGCAACATCAAGACAATAAAATATGCCTAAAAGAATAATCAGCCAAGACATAGACATGTGTTTTATAGTTTATAAGTAGGTGTCGATTTGGAGTCATTAGAATGTTGGATAGAATGCTTTATGGTATTCATTTAACTTTGCCTTTCAGACTTTCAGGATTGATAAAAAAAATGAAGTATTGGTCCTGTATTGGGGTCAATTCTTTCTCTATATCACTTTTTAAATTCCGCTATAATATTCTCTCTCCTTCTCTGGAAGAAATCATCTGTGAGCAGACCCAGAGAAGGGATGGATCCTGCCAGGTTTTAAAAGGCTGTGTGTGACTACAGCACCTATACCATGCCATCAGGTGTTATGTGTCCATACAAGTATGTATATAAGTTCAAACAATATTTGTTTTTCAGAGGTATAATACCACCAATTTCCTACAAGTGTTTCAAGATATGCCCCTTTGACATCTAAACTGTCGAACCCCATAGAGATAGACTTCGTCTCAGACACACCACCTGCATATCTCCCTAACACAAGTAGCCCTTACTTCCAGTGGTTATAGATTGTTTGACAGTTGTGTCCTCACCCATGGCCTGCCATCATTGCTCCAATTAAACTAGCCTGTAACATTGGAAAAATGATAAAAACTAAATAAACCTACAAGAATACTATAATCTTTACCCCTCATACCATTACAGTCTGAGTCACCTTTAACCCTTTAGCATTTACATTACTCTATATATACTATTATATTTTCACAGTAAAGGCCTTACATGATATAATTATCTCACATAGTATCGAATCTATGAGATTTTGATATTATTTATTTTGAGAACAATACCTTACATCAGAATGAGTGGCCAGTTACAGCTAGTTTGAACTGAAAGAGGTGAGAGAATTCTGGCTGGATACAACAGGTTTAAGTGCTAAAGTGTTAAAACCTCATAAAGAAACATGGCTCTACGCCCAGCTAAACAAACCCTGCTAGTCTACTCTCAACCCTTTCCCTTTCATTCAAAAGCTTCCATTCCCCTTTCTTAGCTTCACAGTGTGACAATCCTTAACAGCATTATAGATATATGAACCAAAGTGAAGGCAACACATTAACTTATTTTATAATGAAAGACTACGATTTTTAAATAATTTTGAAAATAATCAAGAATTTGAAGGATTTAGTAAAAATAACTTTAAGTTGGTATTTGAAACTTAACAATGAAATGACCTTATCTGAAATTATGATGGGAAGTTTTACATAAATACAAACACTTGAAAACAAATTTTGTATTGTAGAACTAAGGACATTTTCAAGTAGTTTGGTATCAAAAAGGTTAAACTACCTTATAAATGAAATATTACAATTTGTTGTTGGTTATACTGAAAAAATTCTTCAAATCAGAATCATATCTAATAAAGAAAAACATTAAAAATACCCACATAAAAAAAACAAAGATTCAATGTAATAGTAGAGAATATATAATGCAGAGTAGAGAAACGAAGACTTGGTTCATGTTATTTAAATTTGAATCTAATTGAGATGATAATGCAGACAATGAAATACATAGGAAATGGTGCATTATTGACCAGTAAAAGCAGTTGCTGCAGCATCATACTAATGATGATGATGATCATTATCAGGATGATGGTGAAAATGACAAATGCAACGATGAAACATTAAAAGATTTGGACGAATTTAACTGCAACTATAATGGGAACCAAATGTTCCATCAGTGACTCACTATAATGAGTAGAATAGAAAGTTTAATGTTGAGATGTGCTTTACATATATGTGTGTATATATATATATGTATATATATGTGTGTGTGTGTGTATGTATACTGATCAGCTACAGTGTATTATTGCATGTCACGGCATCATGGTAATATGTGCCATGTAGATAGATATCTTTGCAAACGGTAGTCAAAGAGACATATGTAGCAATAATAGCTTGAATTCTAAAAATTGAATTGCACAGAAGCTATTTAAGTGATATTTAATACGATTATTGAGTGTATATGTGTAAAGTTTCCATATGTGTGCGCAGATTTTTCACATGTGTATGAGTGTGTTTCTGTGGATTTTTTATGTATGTATAGATTTTCAATATATGTTCACATGAATGTGTTTGTATAGATTTTGTGTATATATATATACAAACACATTCACACACACACACACACATATATATATATATATATATATATATATATATATATATATATATGTGTGTGTGTGTGAATGTGTTTGTGTAGATTTTCTGTATATGTGTGTGTAGATTTTTCATAAATGTGTGTGTGCATGAGATAGAGAAAGAAAATGAAAGATAGAATAAAAGAGAAGAGCAACAACTGGTTAGCACCATTAAACTATTGCATGAGTCTGCATGATACAAGTATGAATGAGTTATTTTGATGATCTACATGTAGCATCATAGTTAGGGTGCTGGACTTACAATTGTATTGTCATGGGTTGAATTCTTAGACTGGATGGCACTGTGTGTTCTTGAACAAACACTTCATTTCAGATCACTCAGCTAAAAATGAGTAAATGAGTATGAGCAATAGTTGGAGGTTAACCCTACAATGGATTGGCATGCTGTCCAGAGTGGTATCTTGTACTATTAACACCAATGAACCCAGGATAAGCTGGGCTGGTGAACCTCCAGGCTTGGAATAAACCTTTTTTACTGCAAAATAACTGCCAGAATGCTCTCCATCTCTTCCAAACAACAGCAACAATAACACAAGCATTTATAGGCCATTTTCCCTGCTAAAGCAGGAGTTTACCTTGCAAACCTCAACAGATTTTATGGGGTTCTTTTTGAAGCAATGTTTTACACCTGGATACCCTTCCTGAATTCAAGCTATTTAAGTAACTTTTTGTGACATGCAGAGATATTGTGTTGCTCTTCTAAACTGGATACATATAGAAATTTTTCTCTCAAACATTTCTGTGAAATCAAAAACATCCTTTGTCATATTATTTGTTTAAAATATAGACAATTTCACATGTTTTTTTCCTCACGTGACTCAATACAATGGATGCTGTGAAATACAAATAATATGTTGATGAACTGTGAATCTGATATCTTGTCAGTGTCATTGACTTATTAAATGTATAACCATACAGAAGGAATTCTGAAAATTCAGTTATATAAGAAATGTATATTTATTCTAATATACATTGTAGAATAGATAGTACCTTTTGGTCCTGTTAAAGATATACCATCCTCTGTACTGTTGATGCCATGATAAATTGTACACTGTACACTCTGTAGAGAAGTTGACATTAGGAATGATATCCAGCTGTATGAACCATGCCAAATATGGAATATGATAGCCCATCGGACCCATACCATCATGGAAAGTGAGTTTAAGATGATGATGAAATTATAGTTTACTGATATTTATATCTTTTCAACTCAATCATAACTTTTTAGTCATATATCATCCTCATTTAACGTCTACTTTTTCTGCTAGCAAGAGCTGGGTGGGGGTGTCACAGACTGAGTAATTCTCAAACAGAGTTACTAACCTCTCAGGTGGACCAGGAATATGCATATCACTAACTTACATTCCCACACTCTAACCAGTGCTCAGCTGGAAAGGGGTCCCACTTACAAAACATTCCTCTGCTCTAGGGGTGCATTTTATCATGGTACGTACCAACACAGGGGATGTTAATAAATCTGAAGAATCCTCCTGACCCTTTGTTTGCAGCTTTTCTATGGCTGGATGCCCTTCCTGTCCCTAACCATTTTACAGAGTGTACTGGGTCCTTTTATCATGTAAATCACCAATACTCTGGAGGTTGCCATGTCTTTAACACAACAGAAAAATCTTCTCAAGAGAAAAGGTAATGTGTTAGAAGTAAATTTCAGTTTTTCTTCCACCTTATTCTTGCAAGATACATATCTCATGTAATTTGGTAGTCTTCATAAATGAGTCTTTTCAATAGTCTAATTGTTATTTGCTTACATTCGGAACTCAAGATCTGTACATGTTTGGCAGCTGACTTCATCTGAGTCCTTGTATTGAAACTAATGCAATTACATTATGGAAGTCTATTTAATCATTAAAAACCATACAAAACCTGTTAAAATTCACTTTATATTTACTTATATCAATTATTTCTTGGTGTCAATATTTTCATTGCCCTGCTTGTGACCTTTTCTTTGAAACATTTTCACTGTGTAATTATTTGGAATAAGTATCTTTCCCATGGCTGTCTATCTTATTACTAAATTCTGCACATACAAATAGGAGTAGTACGTAAGATTTTGATCAGATTATATGCTAAGACAAGGCTGATTAGTTAATCCAAAAACATAAACAAATAACAAGAGTGGGCCTCTATCTTAAAACTTGTCATTTGGTTGTCCTTTGATACCAGTCCATTTAACCCTAGCTCTTTTGTTTTAAAGTGTTTGTTTTTATCTACAAACTTTTCATCATAATTTTGTATAAGCATATTTCTAAGTTATGTTACAAAGTTAGTTATATCTTTCTACAATTTTCATTATTTTCAAAAGTATTTGAAAACGATAGCAGTGACTTTTATTAGAAATATGGTAATGAAATAGTTAAACTTTTCACTCAGTTGTCTCTTGAATTAAACATTTAATCAGAAACACTGCTAGCTCTATCTTTCTATATATATATCTGTTCAGCTGTTTGTATTTTGATGCATAAAAATTAGTAATTGAAATCCAAACGCAAAACAAAACAAAAATGTACTCTCCTGATAATGGTTACTAAGAGATTGTGTCACTTAGATTTTCCTCAAATACTTTAGCAAGTAGAAATGAGAATGAAATTATTTGTCTTAGCATTTTAAACCAGAGGCGGCACAGAATTGGTTTAGTAGAAAACTTACAGTTTCACTACAATGCATAATTATAATAGTTATCGTAATTTCCTCTATAAGTGTCAAATCTATAGAGAAGAAAAAAAAATTAAATATTCTGATATCACACTTTTCTCAAAGCATTTGATTATAAATGTCAATCTACAACATAGCATTGAAACTAGAGTTGCATGCTTACATTCACTGAAAATTTGCTGACACATTCAAATTAACTCTATAACAAATGTAATGGTGAAGAATAGTGAAACTAGCTTAGTATTACATCAGCAAATATTAAGTGCAAAATCTTCCCAAAATGGAACAATGTTTTTGGTATTATGCACTCTGAGTTGAAATCTCATTCTTTTGGGTACCGATAAAGTACCAGTGTAATGATGGTGCAGCCCTTTCCGTTCCCTTCCAAGGGATCAAATGAGGAGGAGGGGATCAAGAGAGTGTCTCTATCAGCTTACATCATGGTTACTAAAAACCCTTACATACTACCAAGTCATACTCGATTGTGAGAGGCTTCTGTGGTTTGTACTTTCATAAAGCCCTGAGTTACAGAAAGAGAAGAATTGCAATGTAAAAGGGCTGAAATGGCTGAAATCAAAGTTAACACCAGTTTATGTTCTCTACTCACCAGATTTCCTATACTTTATAGTACTCAATAATTGTTTCTACTTTTGGCGCAAGGCCAGCAATTACTCAGTGCATTACTGGTACTTTATTTTATCGACCCCGTAAGGATGAAAGGCAAAGTTAACCTCGGCACCATTTGAACTCAGAATGACAAGGGCCGTAACTCTATGCGTCAAAGCATCAATAATGGACCCAATTCAGACACACAACTATCAATTAAATCAACTGCAGTACTTGATTGGTACTTTAAATTATCAACCCAGGAAGATTAAAGTGAAAATGTGAACTCAGCAGGATTTTAATTCAGAACATAAAGAGGTGTAATTAAATGCCACACAAAATTTTGTCTGATACTCTAACAATTCTACTAATCTATCACCTTCTGTGGTACTCAATAATAATACAAATAATAATTTCTATGATTGAAACAAGAGAACCTAAAAATACAAGAATCCATAAATGAAATCAACATCAACACTTAACTAATTCTTATTTTATCGACCACAGAAGAAAAAATGTGGCAAAGTAGAACCAGGTTTAATTTGAACTTACAATATAGAGGGACATAAATAAATACCACAAGATCTTTTGTCTGACATTCTCTTGGGTTACTGATTCTGATATTTACTGCCCTTTCTTAATGGTTTCTAATTTAGTCACAAGGCCTTGACCTTAGTACTTGATTGGTACTTTATTCAATTGACCCCAGAATGATGATAGGCAAAATTGTTGGCCTTGTGCTTAAAGTAGATATCTCTTGATTCTCTTGTTTCAATGGTAGAAATTATTATTTGTATTATTATTGAGTACCACAGAAGGTGATAGATTAGTAGAACAGACAAATTCTAAAGCCTTTTGTTTGATGCTTTAGTAATTCTACCAATCTACTGACTAAACAACAACAATAATGATAAGGATTTCTAATTTAAGCACAAGATCAGCAATTTCATGGGAGAGGAAAGTCGATTAAATTGATCCCAGTGCATTATTGGTGCTTTATCTTATCGACCCCATAAGAATGAAAGGCAATACTAATAATAATTGTTTCTACTTTTGGTACATGGCCAGCAAATTACCCAGTACATTACTGGTATTATATTTTATTGACCCCGTAAGGATGAAAGGCAAAGTTAACCTCGGCGGGATTTGAACCCAGACCATAAAGGGCCGTAACTCTTTGCTGCAAAGCATGGCATCCGACCCTTTACCGATAATTGTTTTTACATTTGGCACAAGGCCAGCAATTTGAAAGTAAGGGGAAATTTGTTTCAACTAACACCTGTGCATTACTGGTACTTGACTTTATTAACTCCGTAAGGATGAATGGCAAAGCTAACCTTGGTGGGATTTGAACTCAAAATATAAAGGACCATAACTATATGCCACAAAGCATGTTGTTCAATGCTCTACCAATACTACCAATCCTCAGCCCTCCTAATTTTAATAATGATTTCTGATTTAGGCACAAGGCCAGCAATTTGAGAGGAGAGGAAAGTCGATTAAATCAACCATTACTGGTTGACCCCGTAAGGCTGAAAGGCAAAGCTAACCGCAGCAGGATTTGAACTCAGAACGTAAAGGGCCGTAACTCTATGCCACCAAGCATGTTGTCTGACGTTCTACCAATTGATTTTGTCAATCTACTGCCCTCCTCCTCCCCCTAATAATAGTAATAATAATAATTGTTTCTATCATTGACACAAATCTAAAAATTTGTTAGGTAGGTGAAAACAAGTCAATCAAATTGACACCCAGTACTTGACTGGTACTTATTTTATTGACCTTAAAACAAAAGTTAAAGCCAACCTCTACATTATTTGAACTCAGGATTGTGAATATTCTGTAACTAAAGATGCCAGGTAAAGCATTTAGTCCAAATAATAATACTTTTTTATATGAGCACAGCTGGGAGATGTTATCATCATATCATGGTGCTTGCCACATCTTTTACTATACTTAAACAATAATAAAAACACAAAATAAACCACATCCCTCCGTACTCACACACAGACACACAATGATAGCTTTAAACATTTTAAATAGAAGTTGTCTGGAGGGAGGGGAAAATACAATAATGATAATAATAATGATGATGATGATGATGATAATAATAATAATAATAATAATAAACAAAGCAAAGAGGAAAAGCAATTACTTTGTCGTCAGTAGATAATGAAATTTTCCGCCCATAAATTTCCAAGCCAATAAATCGGAGGTTGTTTTTATTTTCATTTTATTTCCTACTTTTTTTTTTTATCTTTTAAAATTCTTGTGCTGATGTGATGATTATTTGTGCTTTTCATTTTATTTCTCTCTTTTATTTCACAAGTGATCTCCAGCTAAAATAAAGAAACCAAACCAACTATAGAAACACCATGCCCCACCTCCATCAGTACCAGCACCAACATCACCACCACCATCAACAACAATAACAACAAACATCATCACCATCAATAACATCAAATATCACCCCGCCCTCACCACCACCAACAACAACAACAACGTAATCCTCACCATCACCAACATTATTATCACCATTATCAATAGCAATAACAACAAACAGTATCACCACTATCACCAATATTATTGTTCCATCAATAACAGCAACAACAATAGTAACAACAATAGTAACAACAAATACCACCAGCAACACCTCTGCTATCACCATCACCACCAACAAGAAACACTACCACATCTGTCACTGCCATTTCCAACATCCTCAACAACAAGCCGCCAACATTACCAACAACAAACACCACTAGCATCACCAACATAACCACCACCACCACCATCACTATCATTATCACCAGTACCATCATCAATAACAATACCAACTCCCAAATATCCAGTCAACAAGAAAGAAGCCAGCAAAAGCTGGTCCCTATTGTTATTGTTTACCAACAACTTTAGTAGAGAATATCAGACAGCTCAATATTGATTGTCAGCCTTCTTCTCTCTGTCTCTCCTCCTATTCAGACAATACTAGTCCTCAACTCCATCATCCCCACTCCTGTTCCTTCCACCACGACCACACACACACACACACACACACACACACACACACACACACACACACACACACTAATCTACACTGTCAATTTAAAGTATCTTTAAAGCACAAGGTTCAGTTTGAAGGTGTAATTTTAATGTCTTTAAGCTTTTATTCTCTACCTATCTGTATATCTGCCTGTACCTCTCTCATACACACACGCTCTCTCTCTCTCTCTCTCTATATATATATATATATATATATATATAAATGTGTGTGTGTTTACATGTCCACATATATATATATATGTGTGTATCTCTCACTCTTTCTTACACATACACCCACACTTTTTTTTCTATTTCATTCTCTCTCTCTCTCTCTCTCTCTCTCTCTATATATATATATATATATATATATATATATATATATATATTCCATTTTATTTTGTTTTTACCAATTTTCTCCAATAGATATTTATCTCAGATTTTTGTACTGTTGTTGTTATTGACCTTGTCAGAATATTTATTTTATATTGTTAATTTTTCCTTATCATCCTAATCGTAGTTATTTTTATTATTGTTATTATTATCATCATTATAATCATCACTATTATTGTTGTTGTTCTTATTATGTTAGTAATCAATATTAGAAAAAACTTAGGAATCATGATTCATCATCATCATCATCATAATCATGATTTTACATCCCCAACACCCTCACTCATTCCCTCACCCGACGCTAGAATAGGTTGAACAGCATTTGACCCAGCATACCATTTCCCTTGTCACCCCTACCCTAGTTGTGGACCATTACCATCTTTTTTTTGAGGTTCAGCATCTTCAGATCAGCTTCTAACCCTTCCCACCTTGGCCTTTTACTTCAACAGGTTCCTCCTACTTATTAAAATATCATTATATTATCATCATCATTATCATAGTCATTTTCTATACCTTTTTTTTTTTTACTCTAAATAAAATTATTATAAATAACAGTTTAGCAAATCAGGTAAAGTATCTCTGAAGATGGAAAAGAGTTGAGAGATTCTGGACAAGGAATTGAACCCTGCATCTCTAGGATACCAGACAAGTATGTTAACCTTTACACTAAGGGGTCCCTGCAACCAATTACCATTTTTCAGAAGATTTTAAACCTGTAGTTAAAAGTGTGAATATTCAGTCAACTCAAGAAACATTGGGAAAATTTGAAATCTGATATGTAGTCGTCCCAACGTAAATGACTATAAGAATAGTCAATCACTACAAATGATAGTTGAGAAAATTGGGTAAAGTACCTCTAGAGCCAAAAAGGTGGCTATGCATTTGGTAGAAATTCCACATTATTGTCCAATAAGTAATAATAGTGTCAAATGAATAATGGTTTTTATCATTATTATGAAAATAAAGTACCAGTAACATACTGGAGTAATTGCTGGCCTTGTGCCAAAAGTAGAAACAATTTTTATTGTTATTGCCAAAGTCAACTTTGCCTTTCATTCTACCAGAATCAATAAAATAAATTACCATTAAAGTAGTGTGATCAATATTTTTGAATAACCCAGCTGCCACCCAAATTTCTGGTCTTGTGCCTCATTATTGTTATTATTATTGCTATTATTCAGGGGATTGGCAGTATCGGCAGAGCATCAGACAACGTGCTTTGAAAAATATAGTTATAGTCTGTTATATTCTAAGTTCAAATCCTGCTGATGTTAGCTTTGCCTTTCATCCTTACAGGGTCAATAAAATAAAACACCAGTATTGCACTGTGTAGATTTAACTGACTTTCCCAATTTCCATCAAATTGCTGGCCTTGTGACAAATGTAGAAATAGCAATTATTATTATTGTTGTTATCATCATCACAAACATCATCATTATTATTACGGGGTCGATAAAATAAAGTACCAGTGATGCACTGGGTAATTGCTGGCCTTGTGCCTAAAGTAGAAACAATTATTATTGGCAGTATCGGTAGAACATCAGACACCATGCTTTGCAGTATAGAGTTATGGCCCTTTACGTTCTGAGTTCAGATCCTGCCGAGGTTACCTTTCATCCTTACTGGGTTGATAAAATAAAGCACCAGTAATACACTGGGATAATTGCTGGCCTTGTGCGAAAAAGTAGAATCAATTATTAAAAAAGAAGGGGAGAAATGGAAATAATAGGACAACAGATGAAATCACTTGTGGCATTTAGCCCTCTCCATTTATGGTTTCATTTTGTACACCACTTGGGTTAATTTTGCCTTTCATGCTTCCAGGGTTTTAAAAAAAACAATAAATGAATAAGCAAAATAAGTTGCATACCACCCAGGTCAACTACATCAATTATGTTTCTCCCATACAATTTTCAGGCTTTATGCCAAAGCTATAAACCATCATTGATATTATTGGTATAATTATTATCATATTTTTTCAACATTATTATCATTTTATCATTCATCATTGATACCATTAATATTTTCATATTATTATTATTAAATTTATTTTTTATCTTAAGTGATGAATTTTTTTTCATCACTGTTATCATCACTATCATTAATTATTATAATTATGATTATCACCGCCATCCCTTTTTTTTTATATCCTCTTCATTCATAACTTCCTCCTCCTCATTATTATCTTCATTTTCATCATCACTAACAATAACAGCTTTTAAAGCATTAATCTCCTTATCATTATTATCCCACCCACCACCACTATCATCACCAACATATTTTTATTGCAAATATTTCCAGAAATAAAACAAAAATGAATTATCTGATCCTATCAACAACAATCAACAACAACAATGGGACAGTGATGGTTTTGGGTTTTTTTTTCTTTTTGTCATTGCCTTTTTCTTTTTTGTAATATTCACAAAAGAATCCATGTTAGCTCTTGCTGTTGTTGTTGCTGCTATTGTTGCTGCATCTGTTGTTGCATATGTTGCTGCTGGTATTATTAAAGCTATTAATGTAACAAACAAACAAACATGTAAAGAAAACCTAACAAGCATAAAGGAGTGTGTTTGATACAATGAAGGGGGCAGTGTAAGTTAATTGTGAAGAACACTATAGATTATTGATTTTCCCACCCACCCATCCACTTACTTATTAACTCTCACCTTAGAATAATCAACCGAAGCATATATTAACGAGGAAGAAGATAAAAGAATAATACCCCAGTGCTGTTGATACAAACAAACAAATCAATGGCTAACTAATAATAATAATAATACTAATAACAAATAAATAAATCAATAACTAAACATATCTAATAACTAATATGGACACACGCATACAAACAAAATAAGTAAATAAATAGACAAACAGATTTAAAACATAACAACTATGATAATAACAACAACACTAATTGGAATTGACAAAGTTAATTAGTGAGATAGAGAAGTTTTGTAGATTTTTACTAATCTCTTTATATTAATTAATAAATAATGATAGTAACAATAATAATAATAATGATTTCTACTATGGGCACAAAGCCAGCAATATTGTGGGAGGGGAAAGTCGATTAAATCGACCCCAGTGCATTGCTGGTGCTTTATTTTATTGATCCCGTAAGTATGAAAGGCAAATTTGACTTTAATAATAACGATTTCTAATTTAAGCTCAACAATTTTTGCAGGAAAGGGAAAGTTGATTAAATCGACCCCAGTACTTTACTGGTACTTTATTTTACCCATCCCAGGAGGATGAAATACAAAGTTGATGAAAGTGTAATTTGGAACCTGAACATACACGCCACAATGAAATAATTGTTTCTACTTTTGGCACAGGGCCAGCAATTATCCCAGTGCATTACCGGTGCTATATTTAATCGCCCCTGTAAGTAAGAAAGGCAAAGATTACTTTAATAATAAAGGCCACATCATCATCATCATCATCATTTTGCGTCCGCTTTTCCCTGCTTGCAAGGAAATAATAACAATAATAATGGTTTCTGATTTTGGCACAAGGCCAACAATTTTGGTGAGTGAAAATCGATTAAATATGTTACTGGTACTTTAGTTTATTGATCCCAGGAGGATTAAAAGTAAAGCTAACTTTGGCAAGATTTGAAACCAGAACATAAAGGACTGTAATGAAATAATAATAATAATAATTGTTTCAACTTTAGGCACAAGACCAGCAATTTGAAGGGAAAGGGAAAGTCGATTAAATCACCCCAGTACTTATTGGTACTTTATTTTATCGACCTTGTAAGGATGAAAAGCAAAGCTACCTCGGAGGGATTTGAACTCAGAATGTAAAGGGCCATAACTGTATGCCACAAAGCATGGTGTCCGGTGCTCTGCTGATACTGCCAGGTTTTGCATACACAGAAAATAACTATGACCATTGTGTGGGAGCAGAAATTAAATTCTTGAAAAATACAAAGTGCAACTTCTATGGGATTTTCCATACAAACTGAAAAGAAAATGCAGCACAAGTCAGATATTGGGATTGTTGGTAAGAAGAAAAAGGTATATCTGGTAATTGACATATCCATTTGATGTCAGAGTAACAAAAAGAAAAAAAAAGGAGAGAGAAAATGTAGAATATTACACAGACTTGCAATATGAAATTCTCAAGTGCTGGAAGAAGTTGACAAGATCATAATCTTGCCAATTTTCATTGAAGCCTTGGGAACTGTAAAAAAGAATTTGAAAGTAAACCTTGTGAAACTAGATCTGAATATTGGAGTAGATACAGTACAAAAACTTTGTTTAATTTAATCAGCAAGTATTATCCAGTGTTCTGAACTGAAAATGGGGATAGCTATGAACAGTATGAGAGAATCCTAATAAAAGAAAGGACAAGAATGCTCCTCATCCTCAGCCATGGGTTGTGGCACAATTGGAAGCATATTTATACTGGCCAGAACATTAAAACCATGTAACAGCAATAATAATGATATCAATGATAAGGATGATAATGAATATGATAAACCAATAAGAAAAATAATCTTCTTCATCAGTAATTATTATGTGTCAGTAAGTTTTAAGATTCTCTGTGTATATCCAGTTTAGAATTGGTGCACCATATCACTGCATGTCATTGGAGGTAACTAAAACGTTTGGTGCCACAAGGGCATCTGACTGCAAAACGGCTTCCATTGCCAAGTAGGCTGTCATGAGGCCTGTAAGTCTAACTCCTGCTTTAGCTAGGAAAATGGTCTTACCCATTTGGTTACCATATTCCTAATGAAAGACACTGCCTATGACTTTGAATTAATTTTGAAAATAATCAACAATTCAGAATGGCTTACAAAAATAACTAACTTTTGCATTAAGCTGTTGTCTGAAACTTATCAAAAGGTTCATACTTGGAATTTTTGTGGAAGGTTTATATATATATATATATATATAAACACTTTAAAATGAAATGCATTGTTTTATAAAAAAAAAAACTTGGCAGTTCCAGGAGGGTTGGAATCCAAAGTGTAAAAGCACTAGTTGTGTTGTTGTTCAAGGTTCCTTAAACATGAATATTCATGATATATACTGAATTGGTCCTAGCTCATTTAATTTAGGCAGGTTTTTCATTGTTATCATTATTTTATTCTATATCTTAAATATTTTAATCTATTTTCTTAGATATTGATTTAATATAAACTATGGTGATGTAAATTCTTATCATTTGTTTATCTGCCTCTTATATATATTTCAATAATATTTCCACCAAATGAAATCGTCATTTTTGTTATTCTCATAAATAATTTTAGAGTTATATTTTTTTATTCTTTATACACCAATGCATATATATGTCTATATCTGGGTATGTGTGATTAAGCACACATACACACACACACATACATACATGCATATATGTATATTTGTATGTATATATATATATATATATATATATATATATATATGAAGGTAGATAAGGTTTTGTTTATGTATATCCGGAATGAATATTTAAACAAGAAAGCTGCTTACAAGAGAGTTTGACTCAACGGTATCCTTTGAATCACATAGCATAAATCCAGAATTAATGTTTAAACAAGAATATATATATATATATGAATGCATAAGAAATGTCAACAAGGAAAAATAACATGGAAGAACAATACAATACAATGAGGATATATATTACTTTAGTACTTGATATAGTAGTAAAAGATTCTTAATGTTTCAGAAAATAATTCCTCATTGGAAGAGAGAATAAGTATAAGACTACAGGATGTTTGGAAGAGAGAAGAAATAAAATGATAGATAAATGTAACACTTGTGTATATGATCATCACATGTCTAAACACTGAGCAATGATAATTGTTTGCATGAATGTAAACAATTATCACTGCCTAGGCCATCAGTTCAAATGTAAAGAGAATAAAATAGTATCAACACCAATACACACATATCTATGGAAGTATGGAAAAATGGAAGTAAAATGTTTATATATATATAAATGTAATCTGAGTTTTTCGAATATTAATAACATTCGATTCGTTTGCAATTATGCAGACAAGCCTCAATTTTATAGCCATGTCAGTAGAATGAACACTTCATTCTTGCTCTTGTGTTGGCATGCGAAGAGCAAAAATGAAGTGTTCATTCTACTGACATGGCTATAAAATTGAGGCTTGTTTGCATAATTGCAAACGAATCGAATGTTATTATTAATATTCGAAAAAATCAGATTACATTTATTGTATTCAGCCATGTAGAGCGAAATTTTCTTTTTTTTATATATGTATATATATATATATATATATATATAA
Organism: Eledone cirrhosa; assembly: GCA_964016885.1. Classification (NCBI taxonomy): domain Eukaryota; kingdom Metazoa; phylum Mollusca; class Cephalopoda; order Octopoda; family Eledonidae; genus Eledone; species Eledone cirrhosa. The sequence goes on along the minus strand of OZ024741.1, from coordinate 112,266,111 downwards.
ATAAGCAAATCTAATGTTGTTTACAAGATGGTGGCAACTGAGATTTGAAAATTGAATTGAATTAACAGCTTTCACCATATTTTTTTCAACAGAAAATAAGCAGAAAAAAGGGGTATCAGCATGCATCTCTTATTTTTGCAATCAGTCTGCTAGTCAATTACACCAATTGGTATAATCAGCGAGCACACATATGAAAATAGTTGTTCATTTGATCCAGTACATTCATCATTAAAATAAGAGGTGTGAGTTTGATTTCTATGTGTGCTGATACGCATTGTCTCCAATTATGGGAGCTTATATGCCCCGTTATTAGACTATTTTCTGTAGTAAAAAGAGTATAGTTAAAGCTGCTAATTCAATTCAGTTGTCAAATATATATCATCAACATCATTGTTTAGCATCCATATATGTATAAATAATGTTGATATATATATATATATATATATATATATATATATATATATATATATATATATATATATATATACATATATATATAAATAATGTTGAAGAATGAAAGCAAATAAGACAAAGTTAAGTACTTAATTAATCAATTGCTTTATGATTGCTTCAAAGGGCAAAATAAACTAAGATATTATCGTTGTATTGATTAATCAATAAGTTGTGCAATTCCATAGTATTAGCCTGGATAAAATACATCCATTCTGCTGTTCAGCCTCGGAAACAATGTGTATATATATATGTGTGTGTATATATATATATATATATATATATATGCTGGTCCCTCACACACTTACACCTCTCCAAGACAATGTCACTGGACCGAGATCTTAGGCGCTACACAGTAATACAGAAGACCCGCCTTGCCTAAGTACAAAGCGAAACCTACAGTCAGTAGGCACCTCTTAACAAAAATACACCCCTGTCCCACTACCCCCACCCCATCCATACCACCCCTTTCGATGTAAAGTTATGTTGGTGCCACAACATCCAGTCCGAAATAAATGAGGTCGTGTAGGTGTCACGACAAAAAAACATACAGTCCACGCTGTAATGTGGCCATGTAGGTAACACGGTAAAAACCTCCCAGTCCACACTGTAAACGTGGTTGGTGTTAGGAAGGGCATCCAGCCATAGAAAGCCTGCCAGACAGTCCTATATGAGCAAGACAACCAATCTTGCCTCAAGTGGGAAAATTCCCGTCCAAACTCATGCAAGCGTGGAAGATGGACATTAAAAAAAGAAAAAGAAAAAAGAGAAAAAAATATATGTGTGTGTATATATATATATATATATATAATATAAAACGAAAAATCAGTGATGCATCTGGACTCAGTTTATTGTGTGTTATAATTGTTTTGCCGGCAGATAGCTCGAGACATGATCATTGTATGGATCTGTCTGATTCTAGATCTGCAGGTTCTTCGGACACATGCAATACTTTCGGAACAAATTTTCTCACTGGGGTGTTAGCTTCAAAAAACATCTTCCTCTCTTGTCTTGCTATTGGCTGTTGTTTTTCTACGTCATCATAAATTCTGGTCAATATTTTCTGCTATACTGGCCATCAGCTACTCTCCGTCTGACACACTTCAATGGACTCATTCTGGGTTTGGTATTTCACAAGTCCGCTCACACACACATATATACCCACACATACACACACACATATATACACATACAAATACACACACGTGCACACATACATATATACGCATACACATATGTACACACACATATGTACATATACACACCCATATACATATACACATAGTCTCTCTCTCACACACACCCACACACGCCCACAACCATATACATACTAACATACACATATATATACACATACATAAATCTTCAACCCAAGGAAATAGCATCTCAGGACTGCTACACTCAATGATGAGGTAAATTGTGTGAGATGGAGGGTGCCTCAGCAAGACTACTGACAGGCAAACATCATAGATACAAGCTTTACTGGATAGGAAATGACGATGGGATAGGAGGTGTATGCATCTTACTAGCTGAGAAATGGATAGATAAAGTGATAGAAGTAAGAGTAAGCAACATAATTATCAAGCTTAGATTAGCAGTAGGAAATAGAATGGTGTCAATTACATCTACCTATGCCCCACAGACCAGACAGAGTAAAGAACAAAAAGACAGGTTCTATGAAGAACTTTTACAGATGACTTCAGGCACCAATAAAGGTGACCTCATCATCTTGGCAAGTGACTTCAATGGTCAATGTGGGCATTACCATGATGGATTCAGTGGAGTTCGTGGTGGCTATGGTTATGGCTCAAGAAATGAAGAGGGATTGAGACTCCTGGAATGCTAATGAACCAACTATTTGCGTCACAAATTTCAAGAAATCAGCCAGCCATATGATCACATATCATTCAGGTGAATGCAAAAGCCAAATTGATTATTTACTTGTTAGACAACATGACAAACGGACTGTAATAAATACTAAAGCATTCCCTGAGGAAGAATGCATTTCTCAAAACAAATTAGTTATTAGTGACATAAAAATAAGCACAAGACAGAACAAAACACAGAAAAATATGGAGATGGTGAGGGGGGGGGGGGGGGTCTGGAAGCTAAAGGACTCTCAGTTATATATAAATTTAGAATGGCCATATGGGATGCATTTGATGAGAGAAGTGACGAGCTAGATACCTACGATGTAGAAGACAACAGGAAATTCTGATGTGACATCATCATCATCATCATCATCAACGTTTAACGTCCGTGTTCCACGCTTGCATGGGTTTGGACGGGGGGTTTTCCCACTTGAGGCAAGAGTGATTGTCTTGCTCGCATAGGACTGTCTGGCAGGTTTTCTACAGTTGGATGCCCTTCCTAACACCAACCACATTTACAGTGTGGGACTGGGAGGTTTTTACCGTGTTGCCTACACGGCCACATTACAGCGTGGACTGTGTGTTTTTTTTGTCGTGACACCTACACGATCTCATTTGTTTCGGCCTGGATGTTGTGGCACCAAAACAACTTTACATAGAAGGGGGCGGTGTGGATGGGGTGGGGTGGGTGGGACGGGGGTGTATTTTGTTAGAGATGCCTACTGACTGTAGTAGGTTTTACTATGTATTTAGGTAAGGCGGGTCTTCTCTATTACTGAGTACCGCCAAAGGTCTCGGTCCAATGACATTGTCTTGGAGAGGTGTAAGTGTGTGAGGTCGGAGTTTATCAGCTCATCCCAGGTTTTTCTAGGTCTGCCTATTCCATGGCTACCGTCTATCTTTATTGCCCTGCACTTTGTTATACAGCTATCGACTTTCATGCGCATCACGTGTCCATACCAACGTAGCCTTCTCTCGAGTAAACAACATCTGATCCCTCTTATTTCTAATTTTTTCCTTAGTTCGTTTATGCTTTGCCGTTCACGTATATTACTATTACACATCCAGCGGAGCATGCAAGCTTCGTTCCTCTCTAGTCTGCGTATATCCTCTGCACACAATGCCCAGGTCTCACTGCCATGCAACATTGCTGTTCGTATGCAGGCATCATACAACCTGCCTTTCATTTTTAGGGAGAACCCTTTAGCGGCTAATAGTGGTATAAGCTCTCTGAACTTTTTCCATCCAGTTCTGACTCTAGCTACTGTACTTTCAGAGCACCCTCCCCCACTGCTGATTTTGTCACCCAGGTAACGGAAGCTGTCCACTATTTCTATAGAGCCCTCTGCGTAGTTGAAAGAGCTAGTATTTAGTGGGCACTTGCTGCTACTTATTGCACCAGAGCACCGGCCACATGTGAAATCTATGTTCTTAGTTAACTTACCTGTGATCCCACTACATCTTTTATGCACCCATACTTTGCATTTCTGACACAAAATGGAGTTTCTACCTACGCCTTTCCTACACACTGAGCATGGCCACTTTCCGGAAGGGACCGCCGCCTTATTTTCTTTCCTACAAACTAGAACTTTGGTCTTAGCCAGATTAATTTTAAGGCCTTTTGATTCTAGGCCGTGCTTCCATGTTTGGAATTTCTTCTCTAGCTCGGCCATTGATTCAGCTATGAGTGTTAGGTCGTCTGCGTATAGGAGTTCCCATGGGCAGCCGGTCTTGAACTCCTCTGTTATAGCCTGAAGGGCAATAATAAATAGTAGGAGGCTGAGAACAGAGCCCTGATGGAGGCCAACTTTTACGCTAAACTCTTCACTATATTCGTTGTTAATTCTAACCTTGCTGACTGTTTCTTTATACATGGCTTGTATAGCTCTCACAAGCCATTCGTCGACACCTAGTTTTCTAAGAGCCCACCAGATAATGGAACGGGGGACTCTGTCGAAGGCTTTCTCCAAGTCGACAAAAGCTAAGTAGAGGGGGTTACTTTTAGCTAGGTACTTCTCCTATAGTTGTCGTACAATGAAAAGAGTGTCTGTGGTACTTTTGCCTGACACAAACCCGAACTGCATTTCATCTAGGTCAATTCTCTCTCTGATTAGTTGCGCTATTACTTTTTCCGTGACCTTCATGACCTGGTCGATTAATTTAATGCCTCTATAGTTACTCCTATCTAGGGCATCTCCTTTACCCTTATAACAGTTAACGATGATGCTGCTACGCCAGTCCTTCGGAACAACCCCATTCTGTACGACTTGGTTAACTATCCGGGTGACCATGGTGTGTCCCACTGTGCCAGATGCCTTCAGCATCTCAGCAACTATTTCCGAAGGCCCAGCTGCCTTACCCGTCTTCATATCCTTGATTGCCTTACTTATTATACTACCCTCGACTAACACTGCTGGTCCCTCTATTGGGTCGATGTGGGGGAGACTGTCTTTCTCCCATTTATTCTCCTCATTTAGTAGCCTTTCATAGTGACACTTCCAAGCTACCTTCTTATCAGCGTCGGTGATGGCAAGTACGCCGTCATCATTAAGTACACACTTCTCCCCGACAATATCACGGTTTTCCTTGACACATTGCCTAGCAATCCTGAACACCTCATGTTTTTGGTCCTCGCGTTGTAGAACATGCTTGAACTTTCTTTCCTCTGCTTCCCTTCTTGCGAAGTACACATGTCTCTTAGCTTCCCTCCTGGCCACTTGATAGTCTTCTCTACTTCCCCCATCCCGCCATACTTTCCAAGCCTGCTTTTTGGCCTTAATTGACCCCTCCACCTTACTGTTCCACCACCATGTTACTCTCCTCCTGCCTACAGGCCTGCTCCAGCCACAGACTTCGTCTGCCGCCATCAGCAGGTTTGCCTTCAGGAATTCCCACTGTCCCTCTATATTGTCTGACTCTAAATGCTCTTCCTTACTGTCGAAAGCATCAAGTAATATGCTTTGGAATTTATTTCTGGCTGTGGGGTCCTTTAGATTCCATATTTTTCTCCTGAGGATAGTCCTCTTCTGCTTTCGGGTACGTCTCGTCCTGACTATGAGGTCGCTAATTATCAGTCTATGTTGGGGGGTGCATTCTTCATGGGGGAGGGATTTAGTGTTTACAACAGACACTCTGTCGCGTCTTCTGGTAAGGATATAATCTACCTGGCTTGTGTGTTCCCCGGATCTATAGGTGATCAGGTGATTGTCACGTTTTTTGAAGTTAGTGTTACAGATGGTTAGGTTATTTGCGTCACAGAATTCCAGGATTCTGGAGCCTTCCTTATTTCTAGTATCAAACCCATAGCCTCCATGGATTTCGTCGTAGCCATCACAATGTTGTCCAACGTGACCATTTAGGTCGCCTGCAATAATTATATAGTCACTGGGAGGTAGTGAGCATCAGTGTCTCATAGAATCTGTCTTTTATAGTGCCGGGCAGTCCGGATTGGGGTGCGTACGCAGATATTACTGTCACCGTAGTTCTATTGAGGACAAGTCTTATTTTAATTATTCTGTCGTTCACTCTATTTACGTCTATTATCTTATCTGCCCACTTTTCTGCTACCATGATTTTTACTCCACTCAGCCCATCGTCATTTCCCACCCAGAAAAGCTTATAGCATCGTTTTTTACCCTCTATGAATCTAGCAGACCCACCCCTCCACCTGGTCTCTTGAATACAACAAACATCGACCTCCTTACGTTCAAGCATTTCTACAACCTCGTTAGCGCGACCCTTTAAGGTGCCTACATTTATGGTACCAACTCTGAAGCTTTGGATTGCTTTTGGAGGGTGGGAGCGGTGGGGGGCGGGGGGAGATGGGATTATGTTAGCCATCCGCGGCCGAAACAAAGAGGAGTGCTCGCATTCTCGTCCATGGGGTGAATTTGTCTTTATCTTTGGCATTGTCGCTGAGCGTCCAGATTTTTCTCTCTCTTCCACTCTCCAGGATTCCGTAGTCCATCCATCCATCATATATCGAAAGGCAACCAGGCAAGCGATAGTAAAAGCCTCTGGCTTATGATTGGTCCACGTAATAATAATTGTTTCTACTTTAGGCACAAGGCCAGCAATTACCCAGTACATTACTGGTACTTTATTTTATCGACCCCGTAAGGATGAAAGGCAAAGTTAACCTCAGCGGGATTTGAACTCAAACCGTAAAGGGACGTAACTATGCTAGAAAGCATGGCGTCCAACCCTCTACCGATACTGCCAATTCACCGCCCTTAATAATAATGTCCACGTAATAATAATGGTGGTGCGTGGGGGCTCTGGCTTATGATTGGTCCACGTAATAACAATGGTGGTGCGTGGGGGGGGGGGGTAGATAGCTATAAGGTAAGGATTGAATGAGGTCCTCGTATTTAACAAGCTTTTGCAAATTACTGATGAGATTAGTGGCTGAAGTAGAGCACCAACTAATCTGAGGGTGGCCTGGTTGTTCAACAGCTCAATTAATAGAGGCATCAAAGCCAAGAGACAGGCTTGGAAAGACTGGAAAAACAGGGGTAGCAGAGACTAGTACCAGGTGTCTAAGAGAGAAACTAGGTGACAAGTATATACAGCTCGAAGAAAGAAAGTTTGCTAACATCCTTAGACATGAAGATCAGAGGCATGAAATGTTTCACATTGTAAGGCAGTGTGTCAGTTTGAATCATGATGCTGTTAGAAACGACACCAGTGTATTTAGCACCACTGATGCTCAAAAGGAAGAGGCCTGGAAATGTTACTATGAGAGACTGATGAATATAGAGAATGAATGAGAGGAACAAAAACTACCTCCAGCCCCCCCCCCCCCCCAAGTTATGAAAGTGATGGAAAGAGGTATAGTAGTACTACTAATTAGAGAAAAAGTCAAATTAGATGAGATGCAGTTTGGTTTCATGCATGGGAAAAGAACTGCTGCAGTTGTGGGTGTTCTGAAAGTACAGTAGCCAGAGTGAGAATGGGATAGAAGTTCAGGGTGCTACTACCTCTACTAGCTACAAAAGGCTTTTCCTTCAAAATGAAAGGCAGATTCTATGATGTGTGCATACGAACAGCAGTGTTGCAAGGTAGTGAAGCCTGGGCGCTGTGTGCAGAGGATTTGCGAAAATTGGAAAGAAATGAAGCTTGCATACTTTGATCAATGTGTAATAGACATATACATGAACAGCAAAGCATAAAAGAACTGAGAGAGAAACTATGCATAAGAAGAATTAGATGCAGTGTGCAGGAAAGGAGATTGTGTTGGTATGGACATGTGTATGAAGTATGACAGCTATATAAAAAGAGACAGAGCACTCAGAGTTAATGAAATTTATGGAGTAGGAAAACCCCGTAAGACTTGGGATGAGGTGATAAAATCTGACATTAATACAGAAGACCCGGCTTCCCATGAGCACAGGTTGAAGCATACATATAGTATGTATAACCTTCACCTCCACCCCTTCCTATACACCTCCCATGAACACAGGCTGAAGCATACATACATCTGGTATGCACCACCTTCACTTTTATCTCCTCCTTCCATACACCTACCACGTCCTAACATTCTGCCCCTCACACACCTTTCCCACCAAAGCCCCCAGCCCACACTGTAAAGTGGCCATGATGGCAACATGATAAATAGCACCCAGCCCACTCTGTAAAGTGGTCATGTAGTTGTCACAACAGAAAGCACCCAGACCATACTGTAATGTGGTCATGTAGGTGTCAACAAAAAGCACCCAGCCCACACTGTAAAGTGGTCATGTAGGTGTCATGACAAAAATCACCCAGTACTCACTGTACATATGGTTGGCATTAGGAAGGCTATACAGCTGTAAAAACTAAGCCAAAATCAGTTCTGTATGAGCAAGACATGGACATCTGACCTGGACTATCTCACAACAGGACAACTCATTTAAACCATGCTAGCATGGAAAAATGGACGTTAATCAGCGATGATGATATATATATGTATATATATATATATATAAATTTTAAAGGTATATATAGAGAGGGATATAGATAGATAAATAGATAGATAGATATGCTTCTTAAAATTTTCAGCTGCCAAACTCACTCATAGAACATTGGTCAGCTTCAAGCTATCATAGAAGACTCTTGCCTATATCTGTTCATCAATATTGGTGACACTTCATTATATAAATAACTCTTTACGGTTAATTAATTTCTCAAAGTTACTTCGTTGCCTTCTACTTTTAACAGTAAGTGAACTTTTCCAAATATTTCCTTTTTACAAAATATAATCAATGTATCAGACGGGGAAAATAAGGGAGTTATATACAAGAAAGGAAATAAGTGCCATGATGTGGGATTGTATCTAATGCCACATAACTGTAAAGCAAACATCTTAACCACACAACAATGCCAATATATTCATTAAAATATATAGCTTACATTACATATTATCCCCACCAAAACAAGATATTTTAAAATTTTCATTCAAATATAGAAATATTTCTCAATGATTATTATGTAGTGTTTGAGCTTTCAATGTCAAATAGTTTACAGCAGGAAAAGTTTATATATCCCCTTTATTGTTCTTATATTCTAAAGGATATCTTGCCATGCAAATAAAAGCAAATGCAGATATAAAACAATGATCAAATTAGTTTCATTTATGTTGTACATATTTGTATGAAAATATTTCAATTGAATTCACTAACTTTGACATTTCAACCCTTTTGATACCAGCCTGCACAAAACCATATCCGTTTCTATAAAACAAAACCACCCATTTTAAATTAAAACCTTCTAGCATAATCTTATAGATGAACATTTTGTTATGTTATGAATACTGTTTAATGAAATTATAATTTTAGTAAATCTTTCGCAAAATCTTCATTAAATAATTAAAATACAATGTTTC
>OZ024741.1:112245151-112256728 GCA_964016885.1 Eledone cirrhosa | reverse complement strand
CCAAATTTCACTCACAAAGCATTGGTCAACCTGAGGCTATAGCAAAGGACACTTGCCCAAGGTGCCACACAGGGTGACTGAATTTGAAACCATGTAATTACGAAGCAAAATCCTTAACCACAGAACCACACCTGCACCTATACACACATTTCTTTTCACCACAGTATTGCATATTTTTGTATAGCGTTTCTATTCTTTCTATTACTAAGATATAAAAAAAACAAATCCGAAGTATTTTATTCCTGAAAAAAAAATGGGACGGTTATGGCTGAAACGTCTTTGATTGTATATTTGTTTCATCAGAGCTTACATAGAGTTAATGACAACGACTAACTTATTTTTTTACTAATTAATTCCTGATAAATGAAAATCAGTCACTTCCTACAAGATTAGAACCCACTCACTACCTTGCTTAATATTCCATTGTTGTATAATAATTCACAGATAGATGCAGGCATGGCTGAGTGATTAACACTTCTCTTACTGTATTTCTCATGAAATACAGTGTATCAGAATAAATCAATGAAGAATATGAAAGGATTTAACCTTTGTGTCAGTCACATTAAATAATTAGTATTTTAAATCAATGTTTCTAAAATTTATTTTGTCATGAAATCTCTATACGATTGAAACCCACACCTATATTTTATGGACACCCATCACCACTACCTTCATTTTGATATGACATTAAATAAAACAAATGATGCTTTAGAAAGAAATTATTTGCATATAAATAATTATAGAATATATTTTTGAATGCTTGTTTTACAGGTGTATGATAAACACACTAAACCTGAAATTAATAAACCCTTTTATTACTGTATTTCTACTGAGGCAGTTTTGGACAGGTTGGTATCAAAATTATTAAGTTGCTACATTCATTCTATCTCCAAATGCACCATTACACTTCAGTTATTCATTCTCTCTGCAGTTTCAAGTTGTATTCAACAGTCTGGAGAGGAAAGAGCCACACTGGCTGTCTTGTCTCAGCATACATTATATAACAAAGATGGTTTTGGTTTGGATCTAAAATGTTATTAACCCTTTCATTACTGTATCTAATGAAATACAGTGTATTTGAATAAATCTATGAATAACCTGATATGATACTAAAATGATTTCATTAAGATGGTATTTGTAATATAACTTAAAAGGTTATTATATAAAAGTATGTTGGAAGATTTTGATTTAAATAGGAACACTTTAAAAAGGGTAGTTTTGTTTCATAAAACCAGAGGTGGTTTGGGGTGGGTAGGTAACAAAAGGGTTAATAAGCTCACTTCACAATCATGATGCCTTGGGTTCAAGCCCACTGCATAGCATCTTGGGCAAGTGTCATTTACCATAGACTTGAGTTGACCAAAATTCCATGAATGAAATTGGGTTAATGGAAACTGTGTGGAAGCCAATCAGATGAAATGAACCTGTAATTCAAAGATCCAACCATGTCACATATTGTCTCATGCTAATTATGGGAATTATGTTAAAGGTACACATGTCTGTGAAATTCATAAGTTGAACAATCAGTTGATCAAAGAAATGAATGTTCATTGTCAAAACCAACAAAGAATCCATCATAATTCATATATGACTACATTAATAATAATAACATTATTAATACGGAGGATAAAGAAACAGAGATAAGAGAATTAGATTAAAAACATACTTAGGAATCAATGAACTAGACACGTTTCAACAGAGTGAGATGAAAGAAAATATTAGAAAGGAATACTAACAAGGGATTAGATTATTACTTAAGACATAACTAAATGGAAAGAATAAGGTAATAGGTATCAATCCTCTAGTAATCTGTTTTCAAGGCAGCTGACAAATTCAAAACAGAAGCTAAATTGACAGATAATTATGAGAAAAAAGAAAACACAGAATAAACAGCAAAAGGCATTGAGAAAATAATAATATTTACATGGGAAAACAAATTTCCAGCATACAAGAAAAACCCCTGCATGATCAATAGCTAAAAAAGGTAAATAGGGAGGGAGTGGACAAGCAAAAAAAAACTGGTTAAAATGCATTGGATTAAAGACCGAGGCAGAAGGATTGTTAATTGCAGACAACCCACCAGAAGTCCTCAAAAGTACATAATGAAGCAGAATGCAGAGTGTAACTACAGAATATATGGAGGTGGGGTAGAAACAATAAACTACATTGTCTCTGCTCTGATTGTCCAGTCTTAGCCAAAAAGAGAATATATCCACAGACACGAAACAGTCGGGAGTTACATACACTGAAAATTATGCCAACACTACAAAATATCAACAGAAAAAATTTGGTACACACATACATCAGAGAAGGTATCAGAGAATGACAAAGCAACCATACTCTGGCATATGCCAAGATGCACAGATAGGGAAATCAAAGCCAACCTACCAGATATTATTATAGTCAAAGACCAGAAAAATTGATGTTTTAATCCACATAGACAATAATATATCTATCAAAGAAATAGAGATCTGGAGATAGAAATAATGTGAATGTGGATGATGAAAACAGAAACAAACCCTATAATAATAGATTCTCTGACAATGATGAAATATCACATAGATAGGGTTGTGAGTTCAATTCTCAGACTGGGTGATGTGTTGTTTTCTTGAGCAAGACACTTTATTTCAAATTGCTCCAGTTTACTCAGCTGTACAAATGAGATGATAGGCCTGGGGTCCCTATCATTCCACTGCAAAGTGGTCGTAGAGGTGCCACGGCAAAAAAGCACCCAGCCCACACTGTAAAGGGGACGTGTAGGCGCCATGGAAAAAAAAAGCACCCAGCACTGTAAATGAGGTTGGTGTTAGGAAGAGTATCCTGCTGTAGAAATCAAGCCAGAATCAGTTCCCATCCCACCCTTGCAAGCAGGGAAAAGCAGACGTAAAATGATGATGATGATGATGATGATAGATACATAACCAAAACCCCAGAACTTACAAATTATCAACTTACAGAAAATAGCACTACTAGGCACTGCACACATATTACAAAGAGTACTCTCAATAGAAATAATAGAAAAAACAAAGTGCACAAAGTTGCTGTGCTCGGTAATGCAGTGACAACCAATAAAAATAAGAAGGCTGTTACTATCACTACTACTACTACTACTAATAATAATAATGATAATAATAATAATAATAATGGTTTCTTTATTGGCCACAAGGGCTGACACGAAGAAAAACATTAGAGACGGCACAGAACAGTACAGGACGATACAAAGTGGGTTTTGGTCGTGTAAACAGGTTATAACAAAATCGGGCTAGAAATCAAAAAAAATTCAAACAACAAAAATTCCCCAAGAAGGGGGAAATCTCCGAGGGTCACTCGTGGTGAAAACTACACAAAAGACCACGGCCACCCTGACCACCAAGGCAAGCGCCCTCTCTCACTTTTCGCACTCCTCAGTCTACAGGCGTATTATACTCAGAGCGGGCCTGTTCACTCGGACAAGACTCGCCACTTTCACAAACCTTTCAACAAACTTACTAGAAGATAGCACTTGCCTCTCCACCCTGATTTTCCTCTTCAAGTGAAACTTGAAAAAGTTAATCAGGGATTGGCCGAAGAGGAAAGTGTCCGTCTTCAACCCTTTCAATCTTATCCACCACACAATCTCTTTCGCCATGGCCACCAGGCAGATGAAAACTGCCTGCCCTTCCTCCTCTTTAAAGGAGGATGGCGGGGCTATCTGCACAATGGACTCAGTCGATAACTGGATCCGTCCTACACGTGACATCAGCTGTTCGACATAGCTCCACAAGTCAGCAATCCTCGGGCACTGAACGAGTGCATGCAGGACGGTTTCCTCGCCCTACGCGCATCTCGGACAGGTTTGGCTGACAGCACCTCCGTGCCTGTAGAGCTTATCCCGAACTGGCAACGCTCCCCGGTAGCACTGCCAGGCCAGGGATTTCTGGAAGTTGTCCATAGGCCCCGGTCTGAAAGTTCTCTTGAAGAGAGCGAACAGCTGATCGTCTTCGACGCCCAGGGTCTCACCGAGAACGTCGTCGCTCTTTCCCTATACTAGCCCTCTATAGGACGCCGAGGTGGATGTTCCGCTGATACTAGTGCCCAACGGTAGAGGGCGGTGAGCGCCTGGAGACATTCCAGCTTCCAAGCGCTATCCCTCGGTCTTTTCCTGATACAGAACTGCAGCTCCGTCAAGGAGACGAGCTGGGGAAAAGCGTGTCTGGCAAACGGCGACCACACCTGTTCACCGTCAAGGAAGCACCAGAGATGTTGCAGCCTCAGCTCATGTTTGCGCAACATCAGCCACAGCATGACTAGTCCTCCACGCAACGGGTGTTGACAACAAATGGATCGTTTGACCATGGGAACACGTCCCTTACACAAAAAGCGGAAGAGAAGGCGCTCCATGTTGGTCAGAGTTGGGCGGGGGCAAGGTATGACGGTAAGGTGCTATGTACGCATTTGCCACCTCTGCCCGACCTTTCAGAGACAGCCTTCTCTCTGCCCATTTCTGGGTAAGAGAGGCCACCCTGTTCGTCACCTCGCTCCAGTTTTTCTCAATCTGGAGGTCCGGACCGAACCAGACCCCAAGCAATTTAACCGATCCTTCCGTCCAGCGCCCCATGACGCTGTCGGACGGCGTGGACTTGCCTCTCCAGGTGCCGAGTTTTCCTGGTTTATCTTTTCTCCTGTCACCGCTTCGTATTCCTTGAGAGTGGTGCCGAGCATCTGTACGTGTTTGGTGCTCGACATCACCACAGTGACGTCGTCGGCGTAAGGTGACATGGATCTCCCGCATCCCAGTTCGCGTGGGACCTCCCTCATCATCTCCAATTTGTGCAGCAACTGCTCTAGGGCCAGTACGTACAAGAGGGATGAGAGGGGGCAACCATTGCGGACCGAGCGCATGATGCTGAAAGGCTGCAACAGCTGACCAATCACTTCTCACAATCGAGCAGTTTTCGCTGTGCATCGCAACGATCCAGCCCCTAAAAACGGGCCCGAAGCCGGCCGCCTCGACGACCGCAGCCAGGTACCGATGGTCGACACTATCAAAGGCTTTAGATGATCCAAGTTGATCAGGGCCCCACCCGTGCCAGGTTCCTTAACCACCCTCTCTATGATGTATCGCATGAGATGGAGGTTGTTGTGGATGTCCGGAATGGCACATGTCTCTCGCCTCTCACACCAGATCACCGACGACAAGTGCCAATCTCTTTGTAACATCTTGGCCAAAATCTTAAAGTCTGAGTTTAGCAGAGTTATGGGCCTGAAGTTGTCTATAACGTCCTCCTTGTTCGGGTTTTTTTCTCAGCAGCACCACCGGTCCCCATTTCACAAACTGGGAATGCTCCCGTTCTGCTGCCCGTTGCAGTAGACATCTGCCAAGAGGTTGCCGAACAAGTCAGGCATATACGCATAAAGCTCGTAGGGCAGACCATCCAAACCTGGCGATTTACCCCCGGTGCAGTCAGACATCGCTTCCCGTATTTCACCTTCAGTTATCGGCTTTTCGCAGCACTGTTATGCGGTCGTCGAGAGCCGCGGCAGTGCGTCGAGGTATGCACCGAAGACCATGCTCCCATCCGGCCCGCCGCCGCTCCCGAACCATTGAGCAAAGTGCTGTTGAAAAGCCGCACACATCTGCTCGGGTTCGAGCAACATGCACCCCTTTTGATCAGGCAAAGACCGAATTGTGGACTTGTTGCCACGTTGCGCCTCTACCACCCGCGCCCATTGAATGGCTTTCGTCCCCTCGTGTCTTAGAGCACGCGCTCTAGCTCTGACAACGCAGCATTCATGCTTTGCGTTGAAGAATTGGTCAAGGCTCCAATCTCGCCGCAAGCACGCCGGTTGCGATGCCTGTCCTAAACGCCTCTTTTAGCTTTCTAACTAACTCTCCCTCTACTCTATTTTCTTCTATCACTACTCCTTTGCTAAACCTTATCGATTCTACTCTAATAGCCCTTTTCAGGGTAAGCCACCACTTGTTGTTGACGATCGCACCCATCAACGCACGCTTAACTAATTCGCTAATCCGGTCTCTGTAAGCTTTGTGCGCCGGGAACGACGCGTTCAGCTTCCAGTAGCCAGGCCCTTGCCTATGTAGTCTATCTAAGTCAATTTCACAGATAACAAATTTGTGGTCCGTGTAGTTGACTACTTTAAATTGGGGACAACCTACACTAGCCTTATCTGTTTCCCTACAGAATACCCTATCTAAATACGATCTGGATGACCCGATGCGGTTTGCCCATGTCCACATTCGGATAATCCAGTCTATACCTGTCATACAGTTCAAAACGTCTGAGCAGGTTGTTGAGGCTTTTACACCCTCCTGCCCCGTCTACTAGCCCCACATAATCCCAGCGTGCATCTAAGATACTGTTCCAGTCGGCCTCTAGCACTAAAGAGTGGGACGTTCCAAGAAAGTTCTCTAGACGTCTGAAGAAATCTGGCCGTCCTGGCCCTGTTGGGGCGTAGACGGCTACTAGCTTGAAAGTATTGCCTTCGCTGCCGGTCACGTCCAGCACCACCGACTTACCTTCTCGGTCCAGGAAGATGGCCCGTATGGCGAGATCCAAGCCTCTCCGAAAAAGCATGGCAACCCCTCCCCCCGATCCTGGACGGCTGGGAGATGCGTATACATCGTAGCCGCCGAAGATCGGTGCAAAGGCTCGCGCTTCGGAGATTCTGGTCTCACTGATGGCCACCACATCTATGTTTAGTGACATGAGGTCGTTGAGCAGGAGACCCTGCTTCCAAGATGACCCCAGGGCACGTACATTTATACTGCCTATTCTAAGTACGGCCATGTTGGATGAGAAACGGGGTAAGTGAGAAAGGATCACTTACCTTGATTGTGTGGTGAAGGGACAGTAGAACTGTCCTTTTGGCTGGTCATGGGTGTTTCCAAGAGGATGTCGGTTTATATCCTCTTGGCAACCGACCCTCTGAAGTCTCCAACGGTGTTGGGGAATTTTTGTTTTAAAAGTTTGTAATGTTATATTTTGATTTCAATGATGCTTATGTTTGTCGGCAGAGTTCTTGGTGTTGGTGGGGTGTAGTAGTTTCTTTCTGTGATGTCTGTGTGTCGCTTTATATGTGGTAAGTTCTTTATTTGCCACTATGTTTATGCCTGTGTACCTTTTGGGAAGAGGGGAAATGTTGTTGTTGTTTTCTTGTTGTTGCTGTTGGGTGTGCGTGTTTTGTTGTGTTTGCGATGCTGGTGTTTTTGGTGATGCTGTTGGTGGTGTGGTTGTTGTTGGTGGTGATGCTTGTGGTGATGGTGGTGGTGTTGCTACAAGTCTCCTTGCAGTCTTTACCCCTCTTTGTCTGCCTTCGCTTTTGGAGGGTGAAGTTAGGTGTTTTTTCTTTTTTGTGGCAGACCATTTGCCACTTCCCTCCCGCCTCACACTCCATGTCGGACCCTGGGGCGCCCGGGAGGGGTATGAGCTCCACTGCTGTTGGTGGTGGTAGTGGAGCCCGCTCCAGAGATTTTACCGCCGGTGTAGCTACTGCGACTGTTGGTTTTGCCGCCACTGCTACCGCTGCTTTAGTTGTCCGTGGCCTTGGTATAGGTGCCACGGACGTTGCCCTCCTACTCACCATAGAAGGATCTTCTGCTTCTGTTGCCTGCCCTGCTCTTGGTAGCAGCGATACAGGCGTCGGAAGGAGGGGGTGGGGCCCCCCTTCTTGGCTATCTTTTTCGGGCAGAAGGCCCTGATGTGCCCCTTCTGCCCACAGAGATAGCACTTTGGGCGCCTTCCTTCCACGCTTATAGGGAGTTGGAGCCCTTCTTCGAGGTCTGTGATGTCTGGAATGGCCTCGATGCACTCTGGTCAGTCTGTATTAGCATTTGCATGCCTATTCCTGATCAGTTCTCTCTTCCCATTCTCTGTATTTGCAGTATGGTGGTCTTTTCCTCGATTCCAGCCAATACAGACGCGGCCAGCCAAGGTATGGGCACGTCCGGCGGGACCTGGGTCACTTTGACCCTCACAATTCTCTGCCCGCAGTAGGAGGGCACCAAGACTATCTCCTCACTCTTTAGGATTTCCAAAGAGTGAGACTTCGTCTCTTGGGGTGGGGGGGGGGTGAAAGGTACGTCTACTGTGGCGTACTTTTTGCCTCGGGTGATGTTGGTTTTGCATGCCCAGACGCACCCCAAGGCCTTTGGGATTTGAGCCTCCGTGGCTCTCTCCACCAGATGTGGCATCTTGCTTACGGTGCGGTAAGTCACCGTGCGCAGCTGCTGGTCTTTGAAGAAATCGGGTGGAGGTTTCAGGGAAACTCTATTGTCGTTTCTCGACACCATGGCTCTTGCGATTGCCATCTCCTCCTCCGTGACTAGCACTGTCTCTATATTTCGGGCCACACCTGCGAAAGAAGGGGCTCCTTTTTCAGTGGCACCATTATTGCTGCCACTACTGCTGCTACTGGTCTTGTTGGTGCTGTTGCTACTGCTACAAACGGTGTTGTTGGTGTTGTTGCTGTTATCACTGTTGTAGTTGGTTGTGTTTTTGGTGCCACCGTTGTTGTTGTTGTTTTCGATGCAATTTGTATTGTTGCTGTTGGTGTTCTCGTTTATTTTCTTGTTAGTGATGTTAATATCATTCTTGCATTTGTTGTCATTTTTTTCTGTTGTCTGTATTTTGGTTGACGCTGTTATTGTTGTAGTTGGTGTGGTAATGTTTTCAAAATTAGTGTTCTCAGTGTTGTTTGTGGTGGTGTCTGTTGTATGAATTTCACTAACCCTCCTCTAAACTTTTACGCCGTTGTCACACGACAGCAGACATATTGCTGGGGAGCGTGGCTCAGCCATGTTTTTTTTTTAATAATTTTTTTTTTAAAACGTATAATGTTCAAATATTTGGGCCAAAAGGCCCAAATATTATATTTTCCCCTTCACAGGGTAAAGTCCCCTTACACAACAAGAAATATTTAACAACAAATAATTTTAACAGGCAAATAAAGCGACTTACTGGGAGCTAGTAAAAGACGTCCGATTAGACCAATAATAATAATAATAATAGCATTGATAATAATTATGGAAAAATTATGTAAGTTCTTATTGAACCAAACTACATTTGTAGTTGTGTATGTTTTACCCTTGAGAATTATAGATACCCTACAGGTGTTGAGGAATAAGTGGATCTGCTGCTAAAGAAGGCGAAATACCAAAATTGCTTATAGATTTCCCCTCTAATGGCCTGGAGCCATTTCCTATTCACATCTTTATATCACATGCTTTCAAGAATGTAACTTACGTGAATGAAATGATTATATTTGACAGAAAAGGACTACAGGGAAAAATTAGGAATCATTCAGTAAATACGAATGGATTATTTATTTCCTTTATTTCAAAATATCGACGTTATTTACTATTGTCAAAAACAAGAGTCAACCCTTGAATAAACTACAATGTTTTGTAACGTTCATGTTTCATCCTTTTCATAACAGACAACAGGAAACTTCCCTTAGTTCTATGTTACAAGTCTGTATAATTCTATGCGCCTATATTTATCTAAAAATCTTTCCTGATAATTCTGTGCAAGCATATTTGTTAAGTTACATTTCCAACACTAGCTTGATAATGAGAAAGTTAGTTATATTACTAAATCCTTCCAAATATTTCATTATTTTTTAAATTATTTTAAAATTATAGGCAGTACCAATGATACATAAACATCATCAGCACTACCTATTTTATTGGCATAAAATTAAAGGATATATAAATATCATCAGCAGCCTTTTGATTTCGTTTTCTATATTGGTATGGTTGAATGTGCCTGCTTTATCAAAGAATGTTACCATTTATATCTAATCCTTGTCATTTCCTAGCTGATGTTCTGCATTATGAGATTAACCTTTTACCACATCTTTACATATTTTTCTTGGTTTGGTTTTCCTCTTCCTCAGGCTCCTTCCACTTGTATTGCTTGACTCTTTTTCACCCAGCTGTCATTCTTCATATATATCATCAACACTACCTATAATTTTTAAATCATTTTAAAAATAATGAAAGATTTGGAAGGATTTAGTAATATAACTAACTTTCTCATTATCAAGCTAGTGTTGAAGGTGTAACTTAAATATTCTTGCATAGAATTACAAGGAAATATTTTTAGATAAATTTAAGCATGTAGAATTATACAGACTGGTACCATAGAACTAAGGAAAGTTTCCTGTGATCTGGTATATATACCAACATAGTTTTCTCCCTTGAACATTATAATTGATTCCTTTAATGTCCATTTTCTGTCTTACCTCATGCATGCTTCATCATGCATACTTCTTGACATTACACATTCAATAGAGCATGCTTGCATCATTTCTTTCCAACCTTTGCATATCTCCTCTAAATTTAATGTCCATGCTTCATTCATTATCACCATTTATATTCAATGCTTGAATAAGTTAGATGGGCTGTCACAGTCAGGTGACCATGTCTTGCTGTAGGCTCTACTTCTAGCTTGCTTTCTATGGTTGAATGCCCTTTTTTGTACACTAGCTTCATACAATCTATGTTCCACTCAAAGAGAAAAGCTCTTTATTGCCAACTGAAGTAATAGCTTCCTGAACTTTTTCACACCTTTCTTACTCTAGCTACTATATGCTTAGATGGCCTGCCTCCACAGGTAAAAGAAGCAAGTCTTTCTAGCTAAATCTTCAAATCTAGGGAATTCAAAATACCAACATAAAGAGAAATATCAAAAAATGTATTTTTGTTGTACTTTTTTTTACATTTTGCATTCATTAATCTGAAAAAAGAAAATCAAACTCTGCTGTTTATGGAGCCACAACTAAAGATCAGATGTAAGAAAGTTGGACAGTGGTTATGTATAAATATATATACAAAGTAATATTTTTATGTATTTAGTTTCATCAGAGCCAAATTAAATCTTTTAGAGACCTAAGCTTAGACAAGATTATGATACCACCCATATATTGTTGGACATCCATTGTTTCCACAAATGAGTGCTGCATTTGATTAAATCAATAGAACTGTCTGTTCATTAAATTTATGTACAAGTGGCTGAGTATTCCATAGACATGTGCACCCTTAATATTAGCTCCCAGGGAGATTCAGAATTACACAATGTGTGACAAAACTGGCATCTTGAATTACAGATAAATCTCAATTTTGCCAGCTAAGTGGACTGATGCAGCCTGTAATAAAATATCTTGCTTCAGAACACAATGCACTGCTCAGTCTTGGAATTGAAATCACAACCTTACTTACACTCACGAATCCAGTGCTCTAACCACTATGCATGCCCCCCTCCCCTTATATACAAAATCTGCAGAAAACTTGGTTGGTGGATGGAGGGTGACAAATACATATAATTTGAATAAAAGGGAGCCCTTCTTCTTTTGATGCCCTAAGCATGTTCTTATTTTGTCTCTTACTGTAAATTTAGGCCCATATCGGACCTTTTTGGGTAGCTTGGGATAGCAATTGAACCTATCAGTTTTATTGTTACTTAAACAATTCATTGAGTTTCAGTTATCCTCCCTTGTCAAGATGCTGAGTGTAATTAGCAGAAGACTACTCATGAAAAAGTAAACAGAGTTCATTTACTGATGGCCAAACAATAACTA
>OZ024741.1:112230151-112240151 GCA_964016885.1 Eledone cirrhosa | reverse complement strand
AACGAATCGTCAGTGGAATCTGCTATTCGACGGTCGCAAGATGCTGAACGTACTGCCACCAGAAGAGCACTTGAAACAGACAACCAACGAACCATTCGCCGAACCGTGTCAGCTTTGCAATGTCTATCAACAAATACCAGGGTCAGACCCTAGCTGTGGCTGGTCTTCTTTTGGAAAAGTCATGTTTTTCACACCGGCAACTATACATTGGCTGCTCAAGAGTGGGAAGCAAGACAAATCTCTTTGCATATGCCCGACATGGAAGAACAATGAACATTGTGTACAAGGAGGTGCTACAATCATTGTTTAGGTAAACGAGGAAGAAGGCGATATACACGATTGGCTGAAGAAGGACGAGACTGTGTTAGTAGTATGACCAACGGCTGCTTTCACACCAACAGCAGGAAAAACAACAACAAAAAAGAGAGGGTACGCAATTACATGGTTTTGAAAAATCTTAATGGGAAATTATTTGCCTAAGCACAAAATGTAGACACCATCTCCAGGCCGAGGTAATGCGTACTTCTCTGTACTGGTTCATAAAGGAGGGATAAACATGCCAATCTATGTTTAGAAGGCCCGAGCAACGCCGGGCCATTCTGCTAGTATTTATATATATATATATATATATATATATATATATATCATCATCATCATCATTTAGTATTTATTTTCCAAGCTAGCATGGGTTAGACGAGTATTGTCCCATTAGAAGCAAGTTGGGTCAGGTGGCTATGTCTTGTTCATATAGGACTGTTTCTGACTAGATTTCTACAGCTGGATGCCTTTCCTAACGCCAATCACATTTACAGTGTGTACTGGTTGCTTTTTGTCATGACTTATATATGACCACTTTACATTGTGGACTGGGTGCTTTTTGTCGTGACACCTACACGACCACTTTACAGTGTAAGAGTGGTGGGGACAGAAGTGGGAGAATGGTATAGGGGCATGGGTGGGGCAAGAATTGAAATTATGTCAGTTTCTAGTTTTGCTTTTCTTTTTGTTAAAACCATGTCTAATCAATATCTGTATGTGTGTGTGTGTGTGTGTGTGTCTCTCTCTCTATATATATATATTATATATATTTATATATATATATTGGAAAATGTGTGAGATCCTTGGTACAGTTAGGTATATTTAAAAAAAGGAAAAGAATGACTTCACTTGTAGTGTTAACACTACAAGTGAAGTCATTCTTTTCCTTTTTTTAAATATATATATATATGTAAATATATATATATATGCAAAATGTAAACTGAAATAACAAAGCAAGTTATTACACAGTATAATGAATAAATACACGAGTTTAATGCTAAACTGACATACACACATACATTAAAACATGCATACACACATTGAAAAGATAAAGATCAACATATATACAATCACTATACATCTACATATAGAGACTTCTTCATGCATAACACATATATTCTGTAGGTTTGTAAACCAAAACAACAATAGAAACTAAAAACAAAAAATAAAAAGATATTAATAATGTGATAATGTATGCTCTGACTGGAATATGATTATTCCCAATTGAAATTTGTTATTTCACAAAGAACTACAGTTACACTTAGAAGAAAATCAAATAGACAATACCAATCTTGATCAGTACAATGAAAAGAACAGCATTTTCCAGAGAATATTTATTGGCAAAATCATGTTGGTTTGAACACGCAAAAGAGTATATATATATGTCTGACACACCACGTATATATATATATATATATATATATATATATATATATACGAGGTGTGTCAGAAAAGTTCCAGGACTGATGTCACAAAAGATTTATTTCAAACCTTCACACTAATAGTTTTCTCCTTCAAAGTAATCCCCCTGGAGTCTAATGCACTTTTCCATCCTTTTCTGCCACGCTGGCATACACTCCTGGAAGGATTCTTCCGGGATCCTCCGCAGTTCCGTCGTCACGGCCTTTTTGATGTCGCCCACGTCTTCAAAACGGGTCCCCTCCGAATCGTAGTCGAAGATCCATGACTCATCACCGGTGATGACTGTCCCTAGCAAGTCTGGTTCGGTTTCAAGATGCTCGAGGATGTCCTGGCACACTTGCATGCGTCGACCCTTCTGGTCATCGTTCAGCAGTTTTGGCACCATCTTCGCGCAGACTTTCCGCATGTCCAAATCTTCAGTGAGAATCTTCCAGACACTGTCCCGATTCATGCCCAGCTCATTTGCCATCAGTCGAACAGTCAGCCGACGATCGCTACGCACCATCTGCCTGATGCGCTCAACGTTGACCTCAGTCCTGGGTTGTTGAGGGCCTTCCGTTCCTGGTGTCATCTTCCACGTCCTCGCGTCCTTCTTTAAACCTCTTGCACCACTCAAAAACACGTGAGCGTGACATCGTCTCATCTCCATACACTTGCTGCAGCAATCCCAGTGCTTCTGACGGAGTTTTAAAGTTTGTTCGTTGCTCTGTGCTCATTGCTTGAGGACCTGAAACAGAGGACATGTATATAAAATTATGAAGAAAAAAGTTTGATCGCTGCAGAGAGCTAAAATTACAGTTACATACTCCAGAGGGATTACTTTGAAGGAGAAAACTCTTAGTGTGAAGTTTGGGTTTGAAATAAATATTTTCTGACATCAGTCCTGGAACTTTTCTGACACACCTCCATACATATATATATATATATATATATATATATATATATATATATATATATATATATATTCATATGTGGTTGACAGTCGAGAGAAAAGAGCACTCAATACCGAAGTAGTGTTTTAGTATTCATTTTTTAAGGCTAAGAAGTGAATCTTGTTACTCTGGGGTTTCACCTATTTATCAGAAGAACTGTTATCTGATGAACCTGAGATAAACAAGCAAAACCCAGAGTAACAAGACTAACTTTTTAGCCTTAATAAATGAATACACACACACACACACACACACACACACACACGTGTGTGTGTGTGTGTGCGCCTGCGTGTGTGTATACAAAAAGCAAACGAAAATAAGCACAATGAAAAAATATATTAGTTTAATGCTTGATATAGTAGGAAAAGAGTTTTAATGTTTCGGAGACTAGCCCTTCATTAGAAGATAGAATGAGAAATAAAAGATGAAATAGAAAAATAGAGTGAAAAGAGGAAGAAACAGAAAAAAAGAATTTTGAGAAAAAACACGTGTGTATTCAGTCAGCCATTATCATCATCATCATCATCGTCGTCGTCGTTGTTTATCGTCCACCTTCCACCCTAGCATGGGTTAGGCGAGTTGTCCTATTTGAGGCAGGCTGGGTCAGGTGACCATATCCTGCTCATACAGAACTAGATTTTAGATTTCTACAGCTGGATGCCCTACCTTACACCAACCACATTTACAATGTGTGCTGGGTGCTTTTTGTCATGAGTCCTACATGACCACTTTACAGTGTGGACTGGGTGCTTGTTTTGTGTATATATATATATATATATATATATATATATATATATATATATATATATATATATATATATAAACCACAGACCCTCCATCTCAACTCTACTTTTGAAAAGCAGAAGAACTGCGAAACCGGTAAAGGAACCAAATAAATATATATATTTTAAAAAAAATAAGACTCCAGTTGCATTTTCGATTTCAGCTTTTTTTCTTTATATATATATATCATCATCATCATCATCATCGTTTAACGTCCATCTTCCACGCTAGCATGGGTTAAACGGGAGGAGTTGTCCCAATTTGAGACAAGGTTGGTCAGGTGACCGTGTCTCGCTCATATAGGACAATCTGGCTGGTTATCTACGGCTGGATGCCCTTCCTAACACCAACCACATTTACAGTGTGGACTGGGAACTTTTTACCGTGTTACCTACACAACCACATTACAGCGTGGACTGTGTGTTTTTTTGTCGTGACACCTACCCGATCTCGATCTCATTTATTCTCATTTATTTGGACAGGATGTTGTGGTACCAACTTTACAGAGAGAGGGTGGTGTTGGTGGGAGTGGGAGGATGGAGTAGAGGTAGTGGATTTGGGTGTATATTTGGTTAAGAGGTGCCTACTGACTGTAGGTTTCGCTTTGTACATAGGCAAGACGGGTCTTCTGTATTACTGCGTAGCGCCAAAGATCCAGTGACATTGTCTTAGAGAGGTGCAAGTGTGTAAGGTCGGAATTTATCAGATCGTCCCAGGTTTTTCTGTGTCTACCTACTCCGTAACTTCCATCAATTTTGATCGCTCTGCACTTTTTTATACAGCTGTCGTCTTTCATGAACATCACGTGACCATACCAACGTAGTCTTTTCTCAAGTAAACAGCATCTGATCCCTCTTATTCCTAATTTCTCACTTAGTTCATTTATGCTTTGCCGTTCACGTATATTACAATTACACATCCAACGAAGCATGCATGCTTCGTTCCTTTCCAGTCTGCGCAGGTCCTCTGCACACAATGCCCATGTCTCACTGCCATGTAACATTACTGTTCGTATACAGGCATCATACAATCTGCCTTTCATTTTTGGAGAGAAACCTTTTGTGGCCAACAGCGGTATAAGCTCTCTGAACTTTTTCCATCTCGTTCTGACTCTGGCTACTGTACTTTCAGAGCACCCTCCACCACTGCTGATTTTGTCACCCAGGTAACGGAAAGTGTCCACTATTTCTATAGAACCATCTGGGCAATAGAAGCTAGTATCCTGTGGGCACTTGCTACTTATTGCACCTGAGCATCGGCCACATATAAAATCTACGTTCTTAGATAGTTTACCTGTGATCCCACTACATCTTTTATGTACCCATAGTTTGCATTTGGGACATAAAATGGAATTTCTACCGACTCTTTTCCTACACACTGAACATGGCCATTTCCCAGAGGGGCCTATTTTCCTTTCTACAAACTAGAACTTTAGTCTTAGACAAGTTAACTTTAAGTCCTTTTGATTCTAGGCCATGCTTCCATGCTTGGAATTTCTTCTCTAGTTCAGCCATAGATTCAGCTATGAGAGTTAGATCATCTGCTTATAGGAGTTCCCATGGGAAGCCGGTCTTAAACTCCTCTGTTATAGCCTGAAGGGCAATAATAAATAGTAGGAGGCTAAGGACAGAGCATTGATGAACACCAACTTTTACACTAAATTCTTCACTATATTCGTTGTTAATTCTAACCTTACTGACTGTTTCTTTATACATGGCTTGTATAGCTCTCACAAGCCATTCATCTACACCTAGTTTTCTAAGAGCCCACCAGATAATGGAGCGGGGGACTCTGTCAAAGGCTTTCTCCAGGTCTACAAAAGCTAAGTAGAGGGGTTTACTTTTAGCTAGGTACTTCTGTAGTTGTCGTATAAGGAAAAGAGCGTCTGTAGTACTTTTACCTGACACAAACCCAAACTGCATTTCATCTAGACCAATTCGCTCTCTGATTAGTTGCGCTATAACTCTTTCTGTGACCTTCATGACCTGGTCGACTAACTTAATGCCTCTATAGTTTCCCCTATCTAGAGCATCCCCTTTACCCTTGTAACAGTTAATGATGATGCTGCTGCGCCAGTCTTTTGGTATGACTCCATTCTGTATTACCTGGTTTACTATACGGGTAACAATAGTATGTCCCACCATTCCAGATGATTTCAACATCTCAGCAACTATCTCCGAAGGCCCTTGCCGGTTTTCATATCTTTGATTGCCTTACTTATTATACTACCTTTAACTTGCACCACTGGTCCTTCTATTGGATCGATTTGGGGCAAACTATCTTTTTCCCATTTATTCTCCTCATTTAATATTTTCTCGTAGTGACACTTCCAAGCTACCTTCTTACCAGTATCAGTGAGAGCAAGTACACCATTATCATTACGGACACACTTCTCTCCGACAATATCACGGTTTTCCTTGATACATTGTCTAGCAATCCTGAACACCTCACATTTTTGGTCCTCACGTTGTAGAACATGCTTGAATTTTCTATCCTCTGCTTCCCCTTTTTCAAGGTACACTTGTCTCCTAGCTTCTCTCCTGGCCACTTGATAGTGTTCTCTACTTCCCCCATCCTGCCATACTTTCCAAGCCTGCTTTTTGGCCTTGATTGTCTCCTCCACCTTACTGTTCCACCACCAAGTTACTCTCCTCCAGCCACAGATTTCATCCGTCGCTTTCAGCAGGTTCACTTTCAAGAATTCCCACGGTTCCTCTATATTGTACGTCTCTAATTGCTCTTCCTTATTGTCAAAGGTATCAAGTAATAAGCTTTTAAATTTGTCACTGGCTATGGGGTCCTTCAATTTCCATATTCTTCTCCTCAAGGTAGACCTCCTCTGTCGTCGAGTACGTCTATTCATGACTATGATGTCACTAACTACTAGGGTATGTTGGGTGGTGCATTCTTCACGGGGGAGAGATTTAGTGTTTACAACAGACACTTTGTCACGTCTTCTAGTAAGGATATAATCTATCTGGCTGGCGTGTTCCCCTGATCTATAGGTGATCAAGTGATTTTCTCGTTTTTTGAAGTTTGTGTTACAGATAGTTAGGTTATTAGCGTCACAGAATTCCAGGATTCTGAAGCCTTCCTCATTTCTATTACCAAACCCATAGCCTCAATCGATTCCATCATAACCACCACTATGTTGTCCAACGTGACCGTTTAGGTCGCCAGCAATAATTAAGTACTCGCTGTCGGTTATTTGGGAGGTAGTGTGCATTAGCGACTCATAGAACCTGTCCTTTATATTGTCAGGTAGACCAGATTGGGGTGCATAAGCGGATATTATTGTCACAGTAGTTCTATTTAGAACTAATCTTATTTTACTTATTCTGTCATTCACTCTATTTACGTCAATTACCTTATCTACCCATTTTTCAGCTAACACAATTCCTACTCCAGCCAGTTCGTTGTCATTTCCCACCCAGAAAAGTTTATAGCATCGTTTTTTTACCCACAACGAATCTAGCAGACCCACCTCTCCAATAGTCTCTTGAACACAACAAACATCAACTTCTTTATGTTCAAGCATCTCTACAACCTCATTTGAGCGACCTTTCAATGTGCCTACGTTCATGGTACCAACTCTGAAGTTGGGATGGTGGAATGGATGGGTTGGAGGGCAGGGAGGGGTGTGGGAGACGGAATTGTGTTGGTCATCCATGTCTAAAATAAAGAGGGATCCTTGCATTCTCGTCCTGCAGCGGGAGGTGAATTTATCTTTATCTGTGACACTGTCATTGAGTGTTCAGACTTTCCAAATTCTGCAGTCCACGTAGCAAACCGAAAATCAACCAGGTCTAAGCTTAAGGAGTAATAATCGAGGTGGTAGCTTTGCTATACAGATTTGTAAGAGAACTTACTATAAACTGCTGAGTTATGATTGGACCATATAGCAATGGTGGTGTGCGGGGGTGGGAAGGCGGGAAATGGGTAACTTTAGGAGAAGGTTAGTTTTTAGGAAGGGTTCAAACAGAATGAGGCATATATTAAAAACATGTAAATATTAATTGAAAATCCGAGAGCAAAGGGAGATTAGAATTCTAAAATTCATAGGCATAAATAAAAGTTTAAAACACTGGTCATCAAATGGACTACGGAAAAAAATGGAAAGACAAGTGTTTTGCTTACATTTCTCAAATCGACAAATCGTCAGTAAAGAAAGATTAGATAGATAAATTCTGGCCTTAGAACCCTGCAAGGTTTATTTTATACTTGCGGGCAGAAGGGGGGGGGGGGGGTAGAAGGAGAAAACTGTATACAAAGATAGGGAGCGAGGTGAAGGAAGTTCTAGAATAATTAATTAATAATAATACTAGGAGAAGGTTAGTTTTTAGGAAGGGTCCAAACAGAAGGAGGCATATTATTAAAAACATGTAAATATTAATTGAAAATCCGAGAGAAAAAGGGAGATTAGAATTCTAGACTAGCATAAATAAAAGATTAAAACACTGGTCATGTTAATGAAGAATTTGAAGTGATATACTAAAGTTATCAATTATTTTATTATTACAATAATATTTGTAACATAACTTAACAAAAGGTTTTGATATCAAGTTATGTTGGTAGTGTTTAAATTAAATAGGAATCCTTTAAAGTGAGTGATTCATCATCATAGAAACAGAGCCAGTTTTAGATATGTTGGTATCAAAAAGCTTAAGAACTTGCGTATTATTTGTTTATATATGACTGTTTACTTTTAAGTTTCACTGGTGTAAGTGGCTTTTCACTGTTTTGAGAATCGGGATCATCAAACAAAATGCTTTGTGATATTTGTTCTGGCTCTTTATGTTCTGCGTTGAAATTCTCCCAAGGTCAACTTTGATTTCATACTTCTAGGGTCTATAAAATGAAATACCTGTCAAGTACTGGGGTAGATATACTTACCCCTCTACCCAAATTAGAAACTATTAACACGTGTAATGAATTTTTAATAAATTCTATTAAAAAATTATCATGAAACTTTGATATAAATAAAAACTTTCAATTCAGGATTGGAACCCCACCACAATGAACTTACTGCCATTCTTTGGTGCTTGCAACTTAGTAAACAATGTTTGTTTAACAAAATTTTCAATGAGCAACATTACTATTAATATCTACTAAAATTATTTCATAATACACACACACACATATGTAGGTATCGGTTTGAAGATAATTTAATGGATTTCAGAATAGATGCAAGATAAAAAAGTTTTCAATGAAATTTTGCCCATAAGCAATTTTGTTTAAACATTCCTCAAAAGAATTTCTATTGTTTCCTTACTGTTGTTGTGGCTATGATTGATGATGTGTCTAGCTTTATTAAAAGGAATGCATAAATACAACAACAAAAATATTACTCATTAGCATATGTATGTGTAGATAATAAGTAATAAACATTTACATGAAGAGACATACAACTTGGCTTAGTATTTCTAGGTAATTCTTTGCAAAATTAGAGAAAAGGGAAACATTTTTAAATGCCACAAATGATTAAGTAGATACATGTAGTGTAGAAGTCGCTTCTTTACAGTCAATATTTCTGTGCCAGCTTTGGACAATGGAGACAATGAAGATTGGAGTAGATCTGGTCTTTAAAGCCAATTGATAATCATCAAAACAACAGGCATGTTTTCATATTTTTAGGCCTTCTAATAATATGTGTTCTGTTTAGTCAACATGATTAAGCGATTAAAATGCAAATCTCTCAGATGCCAGATATGTGTATTTTAGCCATTATACTAAGGCCTCTCGGGTCACCATTCTCCATCATTTAGAAGATTTTTAAGCTTTTAAATGTGTGAACATCCTGTTAACTTAACAGAAAAAGTGAAATCTGTAATGTAGTCACCCAAATGTTAATGACTATAATAATAGTCGATCACTATAAATAATGGTTGAGAAAATCAGTTAAAATACACCTTCGAGATGAAGAAAATTTACAAAAGCCCCTGCAAAGAATCGAACCATACATCTCTCAAATGCCAACTGAATTGCATTGTATAAATATATATATATATATATATATCATCATCATCATCATCATCATCACCGTTTTACGTCCGTTCTTCCACGCTAGCATGGGTTAGACGGGTTGTCCTGTTGTGGGCAGTGTCTGGTCGGCTGACCATGCCTTGCTCATACAGGAACTGATCTGGCTTGATTTCTACAGCTGGATGCCCTTCCTAACACCAACCTCATTTACAGTGAGTGCTGGGTGCTTTTTCGTGGCGCCTACACGTCCACTTTACAGTGTGGGCTGGGTGCTTTTTTGCCGTGGCACCTCCACGACCACCTTGCGGTGGGGGGAGTGGGGGCATATTGTTTATATGCTTCAGCATGTACCCATGGGAGGTCGGGTACCCTGTATTACTGCGTGACGTATATATATATATATGTATATGAATATATATACATATGTATATGTGTATATATATATATACATATATATATATATATATATATATATATATATACATATATATATATATATACATATATATATATATATACATATATATATATATATATAACCCATGCTAGCATGGAAAGTGGAA
>OZ024741.1:112212651-112227651 GCA_964016885.1 Eledone cirrhosa | reverse complement strand
CTCTTTCTTTCACTTATTCATATCACCCTCTCTCTCTCTCTCTCTCTTCCATCTTCCTCTAATACTAAACCAGCAACATCTTTCAACAGCTTCACTGCATTACAAGACATATAGACATACAACAAAAACCAGACAAAAGACAGAAAGCAATGCCTTGGGACTGGGGCAGAGTGAGACAGAATGTTTGATAGAGAAAAGAGAATTATTGCTTATTGAATTATATTTTCCTTCACCGAATAAACTTATTCATCATCAAGTAATTACTAACCTCAGAATCAGACTGACCGGACAGTATTGCTGTTATTATGTTTATTCCATTTAGTTACTTATCTCATTCCTCCTTCTTCATTAAGCCAAAAACAGACAGACAGGTACCTCAAAAGCTCAACATTTGTTACTGTTTTTGCTCTTCTTCTTCCTTTCTTCTTATTCTACTCCTCCTCCCCCCTCCCTTTTCTTCTTCTTTTCCTTCTTTTTTCCCTTCTTCTTCTCATTATTATTATTATTATTATTATTATTATTATTATTATTATTATTATTATTCATTATTATTCTTTTATATCAACAAAGTATACAAACAGCAAGAAACATGTCTGGAAGCAGTTTGGAATAATACTACATGAAAATTCACCATTCTGTGTTCAAATCCCACCTGATTTCATTTACATTTGCTTTACATCCATCTGGGAGTTTATAACCTAAATTACTTCTAGCATTAGCCTAGTTTATGCTCAGAGAAATTCCATTCACAATGCTTCATTTTCCTATTTAAGACTAATTTTGAACATAGTCTCTTATTCTTTTACATCGACTGTGGCTATGCTGGGGCACCACCTCCAACGGATTTAGGTGATCATATCAATTCCATTAATTTTTGTCAAGTCTAGTACTTATTTTACTGATCTCTGCACTGTGGGACTGAACCTGAAACTATATGGTTGAGAAGCAAACTCCTTAACCATACAGCCATGTCTCCCCTTATTCAACTGCAATCGTTATAATGATGTAGAGACAGTTGTTGCTGTTGTTTATCCCTTAGTCAGCCCTGATTGAGTTTAGCTATGATCAAACAGATTTTAGCTTTGGCCAAGCCATCTTTTATTTCAATCATTGTGTATCTAGGAATACATTATCCAATGTTCTAAGTGGTTTCGGCTTGTGTATTCAGCAAGCCTTTACAGGATTTTACATATCTCTATACCCACTCTGCATCTCCCCATGTATTGGGTGCTTCCATTATTAGTGGTCTCTTCGGTCTCAGCACCGAAGACTCTATACTCACACACTCACACACGCACATACACTCTCACACATGCACACACACACCTCACACACACATATATATATTTACATTGTCATTGGGGCAATTAGATTGGACAGCACCAGATTAAATGCATAATAGTATAGAGTTTATTCTCATTCTTCTCAATGCTGGAATTCAAAATCCTAAAAAGTGCTAATAATACTAGTAATATACTGTGGTCGAATCGCCCAATAACTCCTCACAGGGGTAGTGGAAGTATTTCTGAATTGGGGGTGGCAAATCAAATTTGGCCAATTTAGTTGTAGTGATTAGTTTAGCTGTTATTATCAAATATCAACCAAGATATAAAAAGCTTTGATATGCGATAAACATAACATGTATATAAACTATAGCACACATACAAATAGATATGTTTTGGGAGTTTGGGTAAAAAATATAATTATTAGGGGAGCCAAGGGTCCCTGACACCCCCAGTTCCACTGCCTCCAACTGGTCAGTGCCATAAATATGAATATTCGAACAATGATTGTGCTAAGCTGATTTGTGAAAAGCCTACTAGATAATAAACATAGCTTGTTGATATTTCACTATGCTAACAAAGAGTGAATACGTCATACCTGGATTCACGATGGTATTGCATTCAACAACTTTCAATTGAATTATGTTTGTAATAAAAATAAAAGAGAAAAAACTTAAATAGCGAAAGTAAGGGAAAGGGAGGGAGTGACAGACTCTACGTCTTAGGCAAGGTAGTATATTTCAGATACGCCATGCGGATAAAATGGCAATGCCGAAGACATTGCCGCAGTGAACAGCCTTCAGTTGTTCGATCATCTGAATATCCACCTCATCAATTGATATGTATCCTTCTGACATATGTATGAATGTATAAACCCGTAACTCCTGATTGGAGCCGTATTCACATTTTAAAATCTAATGTAGGTCTATTGCCTTTCCAGATCTGAACACTGCCGGGGGTTTCCAGAGAAGCAGATAGAAAAGAAGAAAGAAGTAAGAAAAAAAATACAGAACAATCGACCCCAATACTATATATATGTATAGTGTGGCTGATTGGTTAGGGAACTGGATTCGCAATCGTGAGGTGGTCAGTTCGATTCCTGGACCGGATGATCCGTTGTGTCCTTGAGCAAGACACTTATTTCACGTTGCTCCTTCTACCCGGAGTTGTGACCGATAGATAAATAGTACTAGCAACTGGAAAGACCAACGGAAACATTGTTTCCTCGGTCCGATTTGACGAAAGTCGATCGACAAATATACACACACACACACATATATATATATATACACACATATATATACACGCACACATATATATATCAATATATGTATGTATATATAAGGTATTTATGTATATATATATATATATATATATATATATATGTATGTATGTGGTAAGGAACTTAAAAAGTTATACATTTTTACAGTTCTGTTATATAGAAAAATAATAATAAACATTTGAAGATCGATCTAATGTTTGGTTTTTTTTTTATACATACATGCAAATTTACAATACACAACGAAAACAAAATTAGTTCATATAAAATAAATTGCAGTTGTCCCCCGGTATTCGTGGGGGTTACGTTCCTAGAGCACTCGCGAAGAGTGAAAAACCGCGAATATTGTACGTGGCCCATAAAAATGTCTATATACGTCAAAACAACGTAATATATAGGCCGGCAAATATATTTTCTTATATACATATATTGTTATATTGTTATTAATAATATAGCGTTAAAAAATATCCATTGCTACGGAAAAAGGCATTAAAAAATCGTGGAAGATATTTACGATTCTGCGAATATGTGGTGGTTTCCACGAAGGCAGTATCGGTAGAGGGGCGGACGCCATGCTTTCCAGCATAGTTACGTCCCTTTACGATCTGAGTTCAAATCCCGCCGAGGTTGACTTTGCCTTTCATCCTTACGGGGTCGATAAAATAAAGTACCAGTAATGCACTGGGTAATTGCTGGCCTTGTGCCTAAAGTAGAAACAATTATTAGTTAGGTTCTAAGAAAAATTCTGTGAATAACCGGGGCCGCGAATGCCAGGGTACACAGTATATATATATATATATTTTCAATATGAATGTTTGCATAAATAATCATGGTTATCTAATTTCATTTTGTACTGACTGGTTTCAGTTTTGGGTAGCTTTCCAAAGTTTCATTTTCACGGTTATATTTATGTTAGTGTTATATATTTTCAACGCGTACCATTGTGTCACTAGAGTATTTTTAAAACTATATTCACATATATATGCTTACACACACACACACACATGTAGATACATACGTATATATATTATTGTTTCTACTTTAGGCACAAAGCCATCAATTTTGGGGGAGGGGAAAGTCGATAAAATCGATCCCTGTACATGACTGGTAC
The DNA here is from genome assembly GCA_964016885.1 of Eledone cirrhosa. Lineage (NCBI taxonomy): Eukaryota > Metazoa > Mollusca > Cephalopoda > Octopoda > Eledonidae > Eledone > Eledone cirrhosa. The sequence goes on along the minus strand of OZ024741.1, from coordinate 112,223,978 downwards.
TTTATTTTATCGACCCCGTAAGGATGAAAGGCAAAGTTAACCTCGGCAGGATTTGAAGTCAGATCATAAAGGGCCGTAACTCTATGCGGAAAAGCGTGGCGTCCGACTCTCTACCGATACTGCCAATGATAGTAAGTTGAGATTTTAGTCAAATTTGGCTGCAATTTGTAGCAAATCGAGCGCCCACATACAGAGAAAGATTTCTTGTTATACGATTGTGACTGTTAGTATCCATTTAGCATATAATCATTCATGTTACTTTGTAGTTGTGAGCAATGCATATGGATATCCCCTAATGGAAAACAAACCTTATCACGTTTCAATGATACAAGTGGGGATATATCTAATTCAAAACATACTTACCATAAAATTCATCAACACATATAAAATGAATACTTTATTATTTTACCTTGTATTGCAATCTTCCTTTATTCTCTACGTTTTTAACAAAGAATGATGTGTTCTTTGTTCAAAATGACAGACCTAGTGTCTCCCAGAAAACTATTCTAGTTAATGTTTAGACATATTGTCATGTAGACAATATAATATATATTGTTTGAGTTTCTGAACATGCGCAATGTATGTATAAATATATAGGTATGCATGCGTATACAATTTGTACACTTTCCTGTAACGTGCGTGAATACAGGCATACATATATATATATGCAAACATTTATAAGTGCATGAAAATAGTGTACATATGTACAATTTTATTATATATATATATATATATATATATATATATATATATATATATATATATATATATATATACATATAGAAGCATATATATTTATATATATATATATGTACACATACACACATATATGTGTATATGTACACACTCATACAAGCATAAAAGAAACGGACTTTAATTGATATATATTTTATATATATTTTATATTTTATATTTTATATATATATATATTATATATATATATATATATATTATATATATATATGTGTCTGTGTGTGAGTGTGTGTGTAAGTATGTATATACGTTTGTATATATATATACTTAATACATTAACAGAGAAAGCTTTAAGCAATACTATATATATGTGTGTGTGTGTGTGTGTGTGTGTGTGTGTGTGTGTGTGTGTGCATACACACATAATGTGTGTGTGATGTGTACGTAGAGGTGTGTTGAAAGTGCATATGTAAGTGATGAAATTTAACAAACGAATGATGCATTCCATTTCCTTGTTACACAGATATCAATAAAGTTATCGAACAGTTTTCTGTAATTCTGCGTGCATGCCTGTTTAGCACCAGCTGAAATTATCTGTAATGGTGGAAGTCTTTTGAATAAATTGAGGAAATTAAACGAGCAAATGAAATATATTGATCTTTTGTTGGAAACATAAAAACAAATTACATTTTTCATCGTCTTTAACTTAAACACACTGCTGAAATCTTAGTGTGAAATGTTGGTGTACTTACGTGCCTATGATTGTTTGTGTATACACGCACAAAACAACAAGAAATAACAACAAAAAGCATAGAAAAGCTGTGTTCGCTTTGCAGTTTTGTGGCATCAGCTTCGATCTAACTGTATGGCATCTCGGACTAGCGTGCCTGTTACCATAGCCTCAATTCAATTCAAGTCTTGTAAGTGGAACTGGGCAGATAAAAATAGTCTGGGCTTGTCTGTTAGGGATATATATATATGTTCAGTGGCGGATGGCTAAATTACCAGGTTCCCAATGGCAAGTGGGTCCCAGGGGGCCCACGGTAGCACTGCAAGAGCCAACAGTAGCAGTGAAAGGCCCACTGTAATATTTTAGGGGCCAATGCTTTGCTTTCAAAAAATACCTGAAATCTAAGAGAAAGAATACATTTTTTTAAAAAATAAATAAAACAATTAAGCAAAGCATTCCCCAGGGAATTACTAGAAACCAAAATATATGATAGTGCAAATAGCTGGAATCAGTGGTTGTACATTCTACTAAATCTAAAGCGTAGTGTATTCATTTATGCATGCAAACATACATATATAGACACAGACACACAAGCATATATATATATATATATATATATATATATATATATATATATATATATATATATATATATATATATATATATATATATATATAGAGAGAGAGAGAGAGAGAGAGAGAGAGAGATGGGGGGATACACACACACACACACATTGTGTGAGTGTGAAAGACCAAAGGTCATTATTGAAAGTCTCTGGATTTCGCAAAATACATAATATTTTTTATTGGAGAAGGTAAGATATTTTTCCGCAAAAATTTTATTGCACTGTTTGGTTCCCACTTATATATTTTTTGAAAATGTTATTTATTCATTATAAAAATTAAATGATAGCATTGTATATGTAGGTGGGCCCCCTTCATCTGGCAACCAATATTTTTAGACCTAGTCCGCCACTGTATATATATATATATATATATATATATTTATATATATATATATATATATATATATATATATATATATATATATATATATACCTAAATCTTAGAAGATTCAAATATCACATAGAGAAAGAGAGAGTGGCGGGGGAGAAATGAGGTGGAACAGAAATGAAACATTGATTGCAGGTTAAAATGTAGTCTAGATAGATGAGAAACAAAACGTGTATGTGGTTTATGGAACACCCAAATGATATAGAAGTCCACCTTAAGTAGGAGCAATAAGATTAAGAAAGGCATGAGCGACACCACAACACTTTGTTTTGAAAATTTTGAAAGTAGGTTTATAAGTATGAATTTTCACAAGGTCTTCGTAGTTGTCTCTCTGGCCTAGGCGCTAGGTACTAGAGCCGGTGGAGGTTATGGCCTTGGGTTCAATCCTTGTCCAGAGGTACATGTAACCTTTTTCAGTTTTTATTTTACAACCAATAGATAAAAACTGAAAAGTTTTACCAGGAACCCTACTCCCTACCAGGGATCGAACTTCAGACCGTCTATGATTCTTCCAACTCGGCCACCGAGACAGCAACAAAAGTATAATGAAAATTGATAATTACAAACCTACTTTCAAAATCAAAGTTAAAAAGATGTGGTGTCATTCATGGCTTTCCTAGAGCTATTAGTAATATTTAGGGTCGACTTCTGGTCATTATTGAAAGTCTCTGGATTTCGTAAAATATATAATATTTTTTATTGGAGAAGGGAAGATATTTTTCCGCAAAAATTTGATTGCACTGTTTTGTTTCCACTTATATATTTTTCGAAAATGTTATTTATTCATTATAAAATTAAATGATAGCATTGTATATGTAGGTGGGCCCCCTTCATCTCTTGGCAATCAATATTTTAGACCAAGTCCGCCACTGTATATGCTAATGTGTATACATTTATATGAGTGCATATCGTGATGCATATAGAAGGTTGCTCAGTTCTTTATAGATATGGATTTAGCAAAAGGCGCATGTCATGAAACAAAGAGCCTTATTTATTTGTGACAATATTGGTGTGTGAAGCTTTTCAGCGACACTTCGCTCAGCTGTTCGGGGATGCATAACATCTGGAACGAGATTGGTCTATTTGAATTAAATGAACAAAAATTGGCCGGACAGGCTCGGGTAATAAGAACTAATGGATGGATAAGCGAGTTGGAACTGGAGGAACTGAGCAGAGAGATTAAGTTGGAAATGGAGAGTGGAGTATATCAGGCAAAGGAGCCAGTGGGAAATGAAGGTGAAGAGGTTGAGAGACCTGAGGAAGCATCCGAAGCAGACAATGATCTGAATGCTGAAATAAATAACATCTGGAACAAAGATACGGCCATTAAGGAAATGAATGCTGACGGGCTAGGGCAAGATTTGGTTGATATCCTGAACTTAGTGGTAGATGAAATGAACAATGATAGTGGAAAACCTATGAACCTAAGATTTGTAGACAGGAAAAAGTTAAAAGAAACAACAGCTAAGGTAAACAAAGTCATCCCATACCTTGAGGCGAGGAACCTTCACCAATGCAACAATATCCTGAAAGCAACCGCAAATGCGGGGAGGAAATTACTTGGCATAAAAACGAGAGGAAACAACAAACAAGAAAGATCAGAACCTTTGTGGAAGAAACGACTGAATGGTCAACTCAAGGAAATGAGAAAAGACATTGGAAAGCTAGCTTGAGTCTTTACTGAATCGGACATTACAAAACATAGACACTAAAGATAGACTGGAAATAAAGTACAAAACTAGGGGGAAAGAGCTAAATATTATCATAGAGGAACCGAAACAACGCATTGTAGCAAAAAGTGCAAAGATTAGGCGGTATGAGAACAGTGTTAGTCAGTATAGACAGAACCGCATGTTTGACAACAACCAGAAGATATTGTTTGGACAGCTTGAAGAGAAAGAAAGAGGCAACGACGTGATCCCTGAGGTGGAACAGACTAAGACATTCTGGAGAGGAATATGGGAGCAGGATGTTGAATATAATAGTCAGGCAGTGTGGATTGAGACAGTTCAAAAGGAGATTTGTGAACAAGCACACCAACAACCTGATTTGAGTATCACAGTTGAAACTCTTAAAGAGCAGGCCAAAAGACTAACCAACTGGAAATCAACAAACCCAGATGGTGTGCAAGAGTATTGGATTAAAAATATAACATCCCTCCACCCGAAACTGACAACCATGTTCATTGACTGCTTGATGTCGGGTGAAGTATCAGAGTGGTTGACAAAAGGTTCCACAGTTCTGGTAATGAAAGACCGAACCAAGGGTAATGATGTTACCAACTATAGGCCTATCACATGTCTGCCCGTAATGTGGAAACTGTTAACAAGCATTGTGTCTGAGGAAATCTACCATTACCTCCACATAAACAACTTGTTACCGGACGAACAGAAAGGATGCCGAAAGTATCCCGTGGTACAAAAGACCAGTTACTTATTGATAAGATGGTAATGAGGAATTACAAGAGGAGGCACACTGGTCTTGTCATGGGATGGATAGATTACAAAAAAGGCATTCGACATGGTACCTCATTCTTGGATAACCAAAAGCCTAGAGATCTTCAAGGTGGCAGATAACATCAGACAGTTATTGAGCAAAAGTATGAAGCCCTGGGAAACAGAGTTAACATCAGGTGGAGAAACCTTGGGAGGCGTGAAGATCAAGAGAGGTATCTTCCAGGGAGATAGTTTGTCTCCTCTGCCATTTGTCCTTGCCCTGATACCCATGTCCGTTATATTGTGAAAAGTGAGAGCATGATACAAGTTGGGAAAAGGAGTGTTTACCATCAACCACCTCCCCTTCTTTGGGAAGAGTGGGGAGTTCGATGTACTTGCTGACACTGTCCGTATTTTCAGCAATGCTATCATCATCATCATCATCTTCGTTTAACGTCCATTTTCCACGCTAGCATGGGTTTGTATGGAATTTGGTATTAATAAGTGGTATTAATAAGTGTGGTATTAATACGTGTGCCATGAAATAGGCGCACTGGGTACTATCTCAAAGATTTTCCAAGGATGGTTAAAGAAGATTAATCCAGCCCCGCTTTTTGGAACACTTCAAAAGCATGCTTCCTCGGAACAACAAGAACCCTCCGGTATCCTGAATGTCAGAGGCTGCAGGTAGCGGCTTGATATTCATTTCAACAAACTTTCCAGTTAAATAACATCAACGACTGAGACTCATAGGACAATAATAATAATAATAATAATAATAATAATAATCATAATAATAATAATAATAATAATAATAATAATAATAAAATACCTAAACAGGCATAACAGAGCTGCACAATACATACATTGGATAATGTGTAAGCATTTTGACCTGCCCCATCAAAAGAATTGGTGGGAGCATCAACCACCTCCCATACTTGAAAAAGATCACTTCTCAATCTTGTGGAACTTTAGCATCCAAACAGACCGAAATATAGATGCAAATAGACCTGATATAATATTGAAGGACTTTAAAAAGAGGGTATGCCTGCTAATTGATATGTCTGTTCCAATAGACAAGAATGTATCTATAAAAACATTTGAAAAATTGAGCAAGTATAAGGACCTGGAGATAGAAATTGGAAAAATGTGGAAATTGAGAACTAAAACAATACCAGTGGTTGTAGGCGCTCTGGGAATGATACCTAAGGGGTCTAATGATTACTTATCGCAAATCCCAGGAAACCCGCGTATAGGAGAAATACAAAAGATAGTACTAATGGGAACTGCCCATATACTAAGGAAGATTCTGTCAATATAAGTACATTACAAGTCTAAACACTAAAGATGCATGTGTGAGTATGTATGTTCTTTCTTGAACATGGCGGACCTTGTTGTCTCTTGAGGTCACTGGTTGTGACTTGGTGATAACTCGTATGAACATAAAGCAAGATAAATGCAACTGTAATAATAATAATAATAGTAATAATAATAATAATAATAATAATAATAATAATGATTTCTTTATTGGCCACAAGGGCTGGCATCAAGAAAAACATTACAGACGGCACAGGACGGTACGGTGTGGGTTTTGTGCGTGTAAAGATTTTTATTATTTATATAAGAAAAGAAAAAAAGGACATACAAACATATATATATATAAACAATAAAAATGAAAATTGAAACAATGAAAAATTCCCCAATAGGAGGGTAACTTCCGAGGGTTACACGTGGCGAAAACCACACAAAAGACCACGACCACCCTGACCATCAGGGCAAGCGCCCACTCTCAATTTTTCCATTTCTCAAACTACAGACGTATATTCAGACCATTCTCGCTACATTCACCCACCTTTCAACAAACTTGCTAGAAGGCAGCACTTGCCTCTCCACCCTGATTTTCCTCTTCAAGTGAAACTTGAAAAAGTTAATTAGGGATTCGCCGAAGAGGAAAGTGTCTGTCTTTAACCCTTTCAGCCTTGTCCACCACACAATCTCTTTCGCCATGGCCACTAGGCAGATGAAAACCGCCTGCCCTTCCTCCTCGAAGGAAGACGGCGAGACCATCTGCACAATGGACTCAGTCGATAACCGGATCAGTCCTACACGCGACAGCAACTGTTCGACAGAGCTCCACAAGTCAGCAATGCTCGGGCATTGAACGAGTGCGTGCACTACGGTTTCGTCGCTCTGCGCGCATCTCGAACAGGCTAGGCTGACGGCACTTCCGTGCCTGTAGAGCTTATCTCGAACCAGCAGCGCTCCCCGGTAGCACTGCCAGGCCAGGGATTTTTGGAAGTTATCCATAGGCCCTGGGCTGAAAGTTCTCCGGAAGCGAGCAAACAGCTGATCTTCTTCGACGCCCAGGATCTCTCCGAGAACGTCGTCGCTCTTCCCCTCCACTAGTACTCTATAGAACGCCGAGGTGGATGTTCCACCGATACTGGTGCCCAGCTGGCAGAGGGCAGTGAGCGCCTGGAGACATTCCAGTTTCCAAGCGCTATCCCTCGGTCTTTTTCTGACCCAGGACTGCAGCTCCGTCAAGGAGACGAGCTGTGGGAAAACGTGCCTGGCGTACGGCGACCACACTCGTTCACCGTCAAGGAAGCACCAGAGATGTCGCAGCATCAACGCAAGTTTGCGCATCATCAGCCATGGCATGCCCAGTCCTCCACGCAACGGGTGTTGACAGCAGATGGATCGTCTGACCATGGGAGCGCGACCCTTCCACAAAAAGCGGAAGAGGAGGCGCTCCATTTTGGTGAGAGTTGGGCCGGGGCAACGGTGAGACGGTAGCAGATGACGGATGTACGCATTCGCTACCTTCGTCCGGCCTTTCAAGGACAGCTTCCTCTCAGCCCATTTCTGGGTGAGGGAGGCCAACTTGCTCGTCACCTCGTTCCAGTTTTTCTCCACCTGGTGGTCTAGTCCGAACCAGACCCTGAGCAATTTAACCGGTCCGTCCTTCCAACGCCCCACGACGCTGTCGGACGGCATGGACTTGCCTCTCCAAGTGCCGAGCTTCAAGCTCACCGACTTTTCCTGATTTATCTTTGCTCCTGTCATAGCTTCGTATTCCTTGAGAGCAGTGTCGAGCATCTGGACGTGTCTGGTGCTCGACATGACCACGGTGATGTCGACTCGGATTTCCCGCATCCTAGTTCGCGTGGGACTCCCCTCATCGCCCCCAGTTTGTGCAGTAACGGCTCGAGAGCCAATACGCATAAGAGGGACTAGAGGGGACAACCCTGGCGGACTGAGCGCATGATGCTGAACGGCTGCGACAGGTTACCGTTCACCCTCACAACTGAGCAGATGTCGCTGTACATCGCAGCGATCCAACCCCTGAAAACAGGCCCGAAACCGGCTGCCTCGAGGACCGCCGCCAAATACCGATGGTCGGCCCTATCAAATGCTTTGGATTGATCCAAGTTGATCAGGGCCCCACCCGTGCCAGGTTCCTTAACCACCCTCTCTATGATGTATCGCATGAGGTGGAGATTGGCGTGTATGGATCTGTCCGGAATGGCGTATGTCTGCACTTCCCACCAGACCCTTGACGACAAGCGCCAACTTCGTTGCTAACACCTTGGCCAAAATCTTGAACTCTGAGTTTAGCAGGGTTATGGGCCTGAAATTATCGATAACATCCCCCTTGTCGGGTCTTTTCTCAGCAGCGCCACCGCTCTCCGGCTCACAAAACTGGGAATGCTTCCAGTTGCAGTAGACGTCAGCCAAGAGGTCACCGAACAAGTCTGGCATAAATGCATAAAGCTCGTAGGGCGGACCATCCAAACCTGGCGATTTACCCCTCGTGCAGTTAGCCATCGCTTCCCGTATTTCACCTGCTGTTATTGGCTTTTCGCAACACTGTGCTGCGGTCCTCGAGAGCAGAGGCAGTCCGTCGAGGTATGCACTGAAGTCCATGCCCCGATCCGGGCCGCCGCTGCTCCCGAACAGTTCAGCAAAGTGCTGCTGAAAAGCTTCACACATCTGCTGGGGTTCGAGCAACACGCACCCGTTTTGGTCAGACAAAGACCGAATTGTGGCTTTGTTGCCACATCGCGCCTCTGCCACCCGGGCCCATTGGACGGCTTTTGTCCCCTCGTGTTTCAGAGCACGCGCTCTAGCTCTGACAACGCAACCTTCGTGTTTTGCGTTGAAGAATTGATCGAGTGCCATCTCGCCGCAAGCGCGTCGGTTGCGATGCCTATCCTAAACGCCTCTTCTAGCTTTCTGACTAGCTCTCCCTCTACTCTATTTTCCTCTATCACTAGTCCTTTGCTAAACCTAATCGACTCTACTTTAATTGCCCTTTTCAGGGCGAACCACCACCTGTTGTTGACGACCGCTCCCGTCAACACCCGCTTAACTAATATGCTAATCCGGTCTCTGTAGACTTTGCGCGCCAGGAAAGACGCGTTCAGCTTCCAGTAACCGGGCCCTTGTCTATGAAATCTCTCTATGTCGATCTCACAGATCACAAATTTGTGGTCTGTGTAGTCGACTATTTTAAATTGTGGACAACTTATACTAACCTTATCTAGTTCTCTGCAGAGTACCCTATCGAGATACGATCTGGATGACCAGATGCGGTTTGTCCATGTCCACATTGGCACATTCGGGTGATCCAGTCGATACCTGTCAGACAGTTCAAAATGTCTGAGCAGGTTGGTGAGGCTCTTGCACCCTCCTCCCCTATCCACTAGCCCCACACAATCCCAGCGTGCATCCAAGATACCGTTAATGTAGCCCACTAACACTAAAGTGCGGGACGTTCGAAGAAAGGTCTCTAGACGTCTGAAGAAATCTGGCCGTCCTGCCCCTGTTGGGGCGTAGACGGCTACTAGCCTGAAAGCATTGCCTTCGCTGCCGGTCACGTCCAGCACCACCGACTTACTTTCTGGGTCTAGGAAGATGGCCCGTATGACGAGATCCAAGCCTCTCCGAAAAAGGACGGCAACCTCTCCTCCCGATCCTGGACGGCTGGGAGATGCGTATACATCGTAGCCGCCGAAGATCGGTGCGAAGGCTTGTGCTTCGGAGATTCTGGTCTCACTGATGGCCACCACATCTATGTTTAGTGACCTGAGGTCGTTGAGCAGGTGACCCTGCTTCCAAGATGACCCCAGGCCACGTACATTTATACTGCCTATTCTGAGTACGGCCATGTTGGATGAGAAACGGGACAAGTGAGAAAGGGTCACTTACCTTGATCGTGTGGTGAAGGGAGAGTAGAACCGTCCCTTTCGCTGGTCATGGGTGTTTCCAAGAGGATGTCAGTGTATATCCTCTTGGTAACCGACCCTCTGAAGTCTCCAACGGCGTTGGGGAATATTTGTTTTAAAGGTTTGTACTGTTCTATTGAGATTTCAATGATGCTTATGTTTGTCGGGAGAGTTCTTGGAGTTGGTGGGGTGTAGTATTTTTTTTTCTGTGATGTCTGTGTGCTGCTTGATATATTGTATGAGTTCTTTTTTTGACATGTTTATGGCTGTGTACTTTTTGGGGGAGGGGTGATTTTGTTGCTGTTTTCTTCTTGTTGCTGTTTGGTGTGTGTGTTTTGTTTTGTTTGCGTTGTTGGTGTTGTTGGTGATGCTGGTGGTGGTGTGATTGGTGTTGTCAGTGGTGGTGGTGATGGTGATGGCGGTGGTGTTGCTGCAAGTTTCCTTGCTGCCTTTACCCCTCTTTGTGTGCCTTCTCTTTTGGAGTGTGAATCTAAGGGTTTTTTCTTTTTTCTTTTTTGTGGCAGACCGTTTGCCACTTCACTCCCGCCTCAAACTCCATGTCGGATTCCGTGGCGTCTGGGAGGGGTATGTGCTCCACGGCTGTTGGTGGTGGTACTACTTTTGGCACAAGGCCAGCAATTATCCCAGTGCATTACTGATACTTTATTTTATCGACCCCGTAAGGATAAAGTTAACCTCGGCGAGATTTGAACTCAGATCGTAAAGGCCCGTAACTCCATGGCGTCCAACCCTCTACCGATACTGCCAATCCACCGCCCTTGGCAATCCACAATAATAATAATAATAATTATTATTATTATTATATTGGAACTGCCATGAAGTCAAAGTGATCCCGATTGTCATAGGCGCACTGGGGACTATCTCAAAAAGTTTCCAGGGATGGTTAAAGAAAATTGGCCCCTTCACGCTTTTTGGAACGCTTCAAAAGGCATGCTTGCTGAGAACAGCAAGAACCCTCCGATACGTCCTGAATATCTGAGGCTGCAGGTAGTGGCTTGATATTCATCTCAACAAACTTTCCAGTTAACTAACAAAGAGTAATAACAATAATAATAATAATAATAATAATAATAATAATAATAATAATAATAATACAAATACGTGACTGATAGTAGGGAGCCAATGCACAGAATTGTACTGAAGGAGAGGACAATAGACCAGGAGATGTCCAAGGAGGAAATAACAACAAGGAGAAAGAGCAACCTT
>OZ024741.1:112197651-112207651 GCA_964016885.1 Eledone cirrhosa | reverse complement strand
TGTAGGGAATTTTATTTTCGAATAAGAAATCTCATTAATAATCTGGTTTTTTTAATAGGTTTAAATGCATGTCTGTTAAAGTTTTGTTAGAGTGTTGAATATAATGTAATATATAGTGGTCATTAATAGTTAATTATTTAAAACAGTTATAGGGATGAAATATAGGATTGAATCTATGGAGTAATTCTAATAGCAAAAAATATATATACACACATATATATATATATTATATATATATATATATATATATATATATATATATATATATATATATATATATATATATATATATATATATATATATATATATATATATATATATACTTTTATATTTTTTTCTTTATTTGTTTAGTTGTATTTATAATACTTGAATGTCTTTCTAATTCTATGGTTACATGCGATAATTAATTCTTGTCTTTTATTTAATAGAATGTCTTTCGATTTAGTAATTTCAAAAATGTCTTGGGAACATAGTCCACACTCTTTTCTATTTCCCTGATAAGAAATGGCTCTTTTGAGGATCTTCCAAGTTAGGTTATAATTAATTTTCCTCTTTTTACAATTATTAACTGCTTCAGCTAAAGAAGTAGTATTAGCTAATCTTGTGTATCGAAAACTGTGGGTGTGTGCATAAAATCTCGATTTAAACGGATTAGATGTGGATCCAATATAGGATTGATTAGAGTCCTTAGTGGTAATTATACATTTATACACTATATTATTAATTAAGCAATTTCCATTTAAGGGGCAATTACTTTTTCACTCTACAATTACAACCGTTTGTACATAGGGTTTCAGATGTGCTTGCTATATTCCCAATAACAGTGCTAGTATTTGTATTTACATTTTTATTTGAGAGAGAATGGTTTGCGGTTGGGGGGTCATGGTTCGAAGGGTTGTTAGTTGGTGAAATTATAGGGGATATAGTGATTATAGAATCAGGGTTGTTTTGGAAGTTATTTGTCAGATTGGGTATGTAATTCTTAGTTCCTATTAAGGATGAGGACGATGGTAGTTGGTTGTAGGTTGATGTATTGTGTTGGTGAGGTGAGTGAGTGGATGTAACTGGTGGATAGGTAATAATATTCTGGTTATGCGTTGTAGTATTATTATAGTTAGTTTGTGTGTGGTGTGCTAGAGGTATACATGGAGTTTTTTTTACATTTATAGATGTTATATGCACTTATTTTTTATTGTATATTGCTCGATGTGGAGTAAGAACATTTTACTATATATCTGTTTAAGATTTGGTGGTATTTGTGGTTAGGTGGGAAATGTTTATCGAGAATTGCAAAATTATTTTAGGGATTTGGCCCATAGTTTGCAAGTTAAATGGAGCATTATACCATGTTACGTTTCTTTTATGGTTTCTAATTGGTTTCCTATTGTTATATTGGGGATGTATAGAAGTTTGAGGGTAGATTTTGTTATCAGATGATACTATAATATTGTGATTGTTATTAGGGGTGTGAACAAGTTCTTTAGTATATTTTTGAATTGTATTAGTTTTTGATTTATTGTTTTTTGTTTGATTTATAGATGATATTGGGAGTTTTATTAATGGAGTCTTATTGATTGGACCTGGTATTTTGGTATTATTCTTGTTATTTATAGTAGTTCGGATATGTTTCTCTGTTTTTTTTTGGATTGTAAAGATGTGGTTTGGCTAGGTTCAATGAAATAGGTAATATATCATTAGGTTTATTGTGAGAATTAAGATATAAGATGTTATTATTAATTGCTTTTTAAAGATTAATGTAGTTAGGAGTTTTTGTATGGTTGGTAGTAATATTATTAGGTAGGTTATAGAAGTAGTCAGAAGCGTTAGGATTGGTGATTTTTAGAGAGTTTGTGTCATTCATATTAATGCGGGTACTAGGTGTAATGGTAGGATCTAGGTTTTTCGGTGCTTCATTGCTGGCATTAAATTTTAGGTGTTTATTTTGGTGTTTGTTGTTTGTTTGGTTGTATGTTGGAGGTATTTATGGTGTTAGGTATGTAAAATATTTTATCCTTGTAGCCACTTCTAGCTAAAGCCTCATTATAATAAGGTGCGTTTTTATAGAATATTTCTTCATTAGATGATAATTTAGAAAATCTGAGTGAGATATTGTACACTAGATTTTTTAGAATGGAACCAGGGTGGTTAGATTGTGAATGTATATAATGCAGGTTTTGGTTTGGATTATGGTAGGGTTGGTAAGTGCCTGTTGATAGATCCAAAGTGATGTCGAGGAAATTGACCACTTTAGTGCTATTTTCAAAAGTAATGGTAAGATTATAGTAATCTTTGAGGAATTTCCTAATTTGTTTTTTTATTTCTCTCAATTGCTGAAAGACTAAGATTGTTAAATAGAAGAAGACAGTCATTGCGATATAGACCACCTTTGAGGTGGGGAAAAGAGGAATTTAAATTATATAGGAGAAAGAGGCCCACAAGGTCCGTAACCTGGGCGGAATCCATCGACCCCATAGTGATATCGTATAAATCACTATATGTGTTTCTAGTCCAATACACGTCTTGGAGAGTCCAGTAGTGTTTGCCTGGCATGTGTGATGATGTTAATGTCCTTCATAGTTTTACTATGATGTTAATTTCCTTCATAGCTTTACAAACTTCCTTGACCGTCCACATGTTTCTGAAATTTCTATACAATCTGTCTCAATTCCTTTACACTCGCAACTTTCTTTCCTTAAAGGTCATTCGATACCTCATCCCCTGACTGCTAATTTTTTCATCTACTACTATCAGCTTAATGATCTATATTGCCCCTTCCTATTTTTACTATTGGTCAATCTCAACCTTGTTCTTAAAAGGTTACTTATTCATACATGTTTTTATATTCTTCAATAAACAAAACTCATTATTTCTGAAGACGGCGGGTAGAGAAGACGTATGTATATTTTCTTACTTTGATAATTTGTAATATATTTTACATAGATAACTAATAGAATGAACATACGGAGAACTACCCCCCAGAAACGATCGTAAAATAATGAGTTTTACTATGAAATACTCGTATTTTGTTTAATTTCATTGTTTTCACTATTTGTATTATATATACATATATGTGTGTGTGTGTGTGTGTGTGTGTGTGTGTGTGTGTGTGTGTGTGTGTGTGTGTGTGTGTGTGTGTGTGTGTGTGTGTCTGTGTCTGTCTGTCTGTGTGGTCTATACATACTTGTGTTTCCATTTGCATTTACGTCAGTATTTATGTCCCATAACTTAGCGATTCGACAAAAAAGAATCATTAAAATAAGCACCAAACTTGAAAATGTATATACATACGCGGCTCCATCATGACCACAGTCTAATGACTGAAACCAGTAAAAGAATAAAAGAATGCCGTACAACAGTTGGACAGCCTTGTTTCAACGAAAATATATAGAAGAGAAACACTCAGTATGTTTGCAAAAGATGTGGATGCAGCATGTCCGAATGGTTAAGTAGTTTACTTGATAATTAAAAGTCTCTGAGTTCGATCCTACTAGGTGGAATATTCGGCAAGTGTCATGTGATATAGACTGGGGTTGACCCAAGCCCCCGCAAATTAAATCTCTAAAAAGAAACTGAAAGTCTGCCGGATGGACTGTACATATAATTCAAAGGGTCAACTCTGTTACACACTGTAGTACTCAGAATATCCCGGAGAATTACTCTCATGATAAAATATCTCTGTGGAATCCCAGCCATTTCACAGAAATAGCAAGCGGACTGTATCATCGATAGTACAACTCGAATGCCCATCGTCGAAATTGACAGAGGTCCATACCACATATGGCACTGTATTCCAGATATCAGAAGAAAAGGATGAAGTAAATAATAAAATGAGTTTCTTTCTGCACTTATTGCAAATATTACTCCGCCACGTAATTGAAAATATACCTACACATCTTCACCACCTTTGAAAACGAGAGTTATTCAATGTATATATTTATTTATATATATATATTTATGTATATATATATATATATATATATATATATATATATATATATATATATATATATGAAAAAGTATGACCCTAACGGCAGAGCTCAAGCCGTTTCGACGGCTATTTCTGCCGTCGGTGTCATACTTTTTCCTATTTCCCACTCTACTACCCTAACTATTGAGTACTCTGGTGCGTTACGGTCCATCTAGTTCCTTACCACAATTCCTTTGTTATATATATATATATATATATATATATATATATATGAAAATGTAAAATGTTTAACCCCGACGTTATGGTCCATCTGGTTCCTTACCACACCTCCTTCGTTATATATATATATGTGTGTGTGTGTGTGTGTGTGTGTTTGTTTTAGATCTTTCAATACTATATATATATATATATATATATATATATATATATATATATATATAATCGGAGAAAGCTAAAAGCGATACTCCGGCCAAATTCCAACTCACTCAACAAACATTAGGAAATACCTGAGTATATTCCCAATTAAACGTTTGGGGTGCTAACTATATTGTATTGTAACTATATATATATTTATATATATATATTATATATATATATATATATATATATATATATATATATATATATATATATATATATATATATATATATATATTTATATATATATATTTATATATATTATATATATATATATATATATATATATATATGTATATATATTTATATATATTTATATATATATATATATATATATTTATATTATGTATATATATATATATATATATACATAAATATATATAAATATATATATATATATATATATATATTTATATATATATATATATACATAAATATATATAAATATATATATATATATATTTATATATATTTATATATATATTTATATATATATTTATATATATATATATATATATATATATATATATATATATATATATATATATATATACATACATATATATATATCCCAAATAAATTTAATTAAATTAAATTAAGGGAGTCATGTCTGAGACATGAGTCCCTTTATTTTATTTTATTAAATTTATTTCGGACATATAAACGGCTCCTTAATTGTAGAGCTAAATCGGCTGAAAGGACTCGGCTGCTATTTATAACTGTCGACCCCCCTATCCACGCCAATGGGAGGACGCTAGCATGTTGTTAGTAATTTTAGAATTGCAACACGTGCAACGGGTCACTCGCAGATTTGCATGTGATGTGTAAACACAGATAGTTATTTCTTCCCCCTTGCTGAAGATCCAAGATTTGACTACTGTGACTTTGCGGATTATTGGTGAAATATATTTCTTTAATGAAATATATACAAGGAGGATTAATCATTTTTTTAAAGGTAATATTTGTAGCTCTAGTTAAACTTTAATTAGTTACCTACCTAGCTATGTGTGATTACACACTTTACAAATTATCCCCTGTGATTGTTTCATGTGTTTATTTTAAATATATATATATGTCAATCAATTTCTAGTTGATATATATATATATATATATATATATATATATATATATATATATATATATATATATATATATAAGATGCTTCCAAACTACTCTGAGCATAACTGGAAAATCTGGGTGTATCTCTTCATGCGAGGGTAATATGTTTCATCATCTTAATTGGCTACTTTAAAATATCACATGAGGTTTCATCATGTATGGGATGTTAATTTGAAATAGATATGTTTAAGAGTGCCAAAAAATAGCATTAATGAAAAGTCTATAGGCATAGATGCAAGAAACCACGAATAACAAGATTCCATACTTTCAAACTGAAAATATCATCTTTTGAAAGGAAAAATGTTTTTTGAATATATATATAATACTATTCAAACCTAAAACAACAATATTATCGACAGACTCCATAAATTAGTGGTGTTAGGATCGGAAATTCTCGGGCTGGTAGTTCTACAGAAAACGAGTTTCAAAGCCATATTCCTTCAAAATAGATAAAAAGCCATCGGAAAAGCAAATTTCACTTTCAAAATTCTAACCATCCCCATCAAATAGTAACCCTTAAAATTACAACATTTACTATTACACCCGTCCTTTCCTCGAATAATAGTTTGTGTTCTTTTACTAGTCTGTCTTTATCATTCTACCAAAGAATCCCGGGACCACGGAGTGTGACCAACATAGAACATATAGTCTTATGAGTCACATAACAAACATTCTCCTCTGCATTCTCATGACAAGAGTGAGAAATAAAATTCACTCAATATCAAACACCCAATTCGGATTTGTTCCGGACAAGAGCACTAGAAACGTAATCTCCGCCCTATCCACGGTATTAGAAAGATCTAGCAAAGTTCAAAAAGACATCTTCTTATGCTTCATAGACTATTCAAAAGCGTTCGACATGGTGAAGCATGATGATCTTTTCAGCGTATTCCAAGAATTTGACATGGATAGCAAAGTGCTTCGAAATTTGTATAGAGAATAAGAAGCTGCTTTAAGAATAGATGGCAAAATCAGCGATTTCAAAACGATTCGAAGAGGTGACAGATAGTGCCGTGTCCCTTCACCCGTTCGTTATCATTTATACAGTGAAACAATTCTGCGTAACATCGAAGGTCTAGATGGAGTTAAGGCTGTAGGGTGAAACATCAAGGCACGCCGATGATACCGTCGTGACAGCCGACTCAGAACAAGGGCCTCAGTCTCTCCTTGACACAGTGACAACTAGCAGCGAAGCAAAAGGACTCACACTAAACGCAAAAAAGAACAAAATAAAAAAAAAGAATACATGGTGGCTTCCAGAAAGCCTCAGATACCGTCATGTAACAAGAAATGTAGTGACACTCCTTTCAATTTATTTGATATAACTTGGAATCAGACGGCCGATGCGACAGTGAAATAAAAGATGCTTTTAACAAATTCTCAGTATATACACAAAAATCCGCATCTCAAAAGTATATGTATTGTCAGTCCTTCTATACGGTTGTGAACGCTGCATGATAAGCATTAACATGGCAAGGAAACTGGACACCGCTGAAATGTGGTTCAGCCAGAGAATATTCAGTATATATTGGACAAAAAAGAAAACCAACGACAAAGTCCTAAGACTGACAAGCATGGAAAGATCTCTTGTCCATACTATGAGAAAGAAGCAATTGGAATGTGTTGGTCACATAACCATAAGAGACGGGTTGGAGAAGCTGATTCTTTGTGGCAAGATCGCTGGAAAGAGGAAACAAGGAAGACAAAGAACAACATTTACAGACTTTCAGAACAAATACGTCGTGAAAAATAGGACGAGAAAGAACGACTTCATCGAGAACACAAGAAGGACGGGAGAGCCAAGATCACCGATGTCCGGAACAGACATGGCACCTGATGATGATGAAGTAGCTCTTGAGATTCTAAACACTAATCTTTGTAACTGAGCCGTTTCAGATATGTAATTTTTTTTTACGGGAGACGGGTGTGATAATAATTTATCAATATATCTAAGAGGACACACAGAATTTTGATTTGAACCAAGTTGTATTGCTTGGATATGATTTGAGCAGCACGTTCTATTTCTTATGAATGCTATTACATCAGGAATCTATATACAAAACATTCAGTTTGTTAGCATGGATTTGTGGTTAAGGAGTTCTTACATGTTTTCAGGTTCAGTACCACTACATGGCCCCGTGATTAAGTGTCTCCTACTATAACTTTGGAAGACGTAAACAGTGCAGAAGCCCGTCATATGTGAGCGTGCGCGTGTCTATGTCTGTGTTTACATTTACTGATGATGACGGACCATAACTTAAAGCTAGCGTGGAAGATGGGCGTTAAACGATGACGATGATGATGATGATGATGATATATATATATATATATATATATATATATATATATATATATATATATATATATATATATATATGAATGTATGTATAGTATATTTGGCAATATACTGTATGTTTAATTAATATTTATATATATATATATGTATATACATACATATATACAGTCTGTTCGTTTTTTACGCGAACTTGAAGTAAGCGAATTCGCTTTAACGCCTTTAGAAAAAAATATTAAATATTCACTTTGCGCGAATAACGCGCCATAACGCGTTTGGTTTTTAAATGTTTTTATTTATCAGAAATATATTTGAATTACGCGAATTTGCTTTACGCGCCGCGTTCACGAACACATCTTCGCGTAAAAAGCGAACAGACTGTATACATATAATATATATATATATATATATATTTTTTTTTTTTTTTTTTCGCAGTCGAGTTATAGTAGAATTTCGAAAGTTCAAACAGTGCGACGAGAACATTGACACCAAGATATAAATGTAAAGTGAATTTTTGTTTCTGAATGGCTAAAATGATTCTTTTAAGACGTAATCGGTTTAAACCTATTTTTTAGATATCTTTTACATATAACACTACTTTTATACTTTGTCAACTACACTTTTAAAAGGTATTTCTAAGAGAGAATAGAAAAGAAATGAAAACTTTCAATCCTGTTTCAGTATCAGTATATCAAGCCAGTTTCTAATATTTTCAATGTATGAATCTTGTGCATAGGTAGGAATATATATATATATATATATATATATATATATATAAATTATATATATATACATATAAATTTTACATATATATACATACATATACATACATACATACATACATACATACATACATATATATATATATATATATATATATATATATATATATATATATATATATATAGTAATAATATTGCTTAAACTTTAATCTGTTATTCTAATAAATATATATATATATATATATATATATATATATATATATATATATATATATACTTAGGGTAAATATTGATGCAATTCAATTCAAGCACTCAACGTACTTTTTCCACATAGGAGTCACGGAGTAAATATCGAATAAGGAAAAGCGAAGTAGTTTCAGATGTTCAAGTCCTTTAATAATAATGCTGTGATATATATTTCAATGACGACACTGGCCACACTGTTCTGTGTGCGAGTGTCGTGACATCATCAGACAGCTTGTTACATAATAGGGTTATGTTTCCGAGCCAATCCAAATTGAATCGACATGGAAACGGACGAAGTGTGTGCTTTTGGGTTCCTCATCCGTTCCCCTGTGAGTACCTATTCACCCCACCGGTCTGCGCAGGCGCATGTCCGAAGGAAGTTGACCATTAGCTACCGCAGATTTCAACGAAATTCGCTTAGTCAGTTCACCCTCTAAGCCAAACAATGACCCACTTAGGCCTGTACCATAGTTTACTGCTACCCATCCCGACTGTGGCAGTCAGCCGAAAGCCAGAGGGGATGGGAGAGTGTTAGTTTTTACAGGTCACAATACAACCTCTCACCAAGCGTCGACAGTACGACTGACTATCAACTCCTAAGAGAAAATAAACTTAATTCTAGGTATCATGGTTTTACATTGAAAGTTATGAGTGAGAGTTGGAAATAAAAATTAAAATCCTATATCAAATATCAGAAATTATAAATTAAACAATTAAAAAATTAACAATTAGAAATTAAGAAATTTTTCAAGTGAGAATCCGGATTGAGGTGAGTAAAAAAATATAGATTGAAGTGAGTAAATAATATGGAGAGAGATGTTTAAGTAAGAAGTTCTGAGAGGGGTTCTAATGTCCACTGGACGGACATAATAGCAACTTTCGGCAGGATAAATACGCGGAAACAAATCGCATTTGAACAGAAGCCCCCTCAATTCAATCTATACATTGACAAATTGACAATCATATGGATCATTTTGCATATATGTACTCTGTGTTTTTGCATTTATTCATTATTGGTTCTTTTCTTTTGTGTACTTTATGTCTGTTTTTCTTTGGTTTTGTTCCATGTGATGGAAATTATGACTGTGTACCAGATTGACTACTGCCCTGAATACTGTAGTTTACCCTCCGTTCTAATGTACGGCACTATCGTTCAATATGTGGATAGTGTAACTGTGAAATTAGAACCCCTCTCAGAACTTCTTACTTAAACATCTCTCTCCATATTATTTACTCACTTCAATCTATATTTTTTTACCCACCTCAATCCGGAT
>OZ024741.1:112177651-112192651 GCA_964016885.1 Eledone cirrhosa | reverse complement strand
CTAACTACCGCCACATTAACACCATACTTTTAACCACTACATCTACCACCTACATTTCTAACCACCACAACTATACTTTTAACCACTACCACCAATACCTCTAACCACCACTAGCCCTTATATTTCTAACCACCATCATCACCACCACGCATATCTCTAACCATCTCTCCTACAGCCACCAGCAATGTTCACCCAATCTTCCACTACAACCACTACAACCACTATCCTTACTACCTTCACAAACACCCCCAACACCTACATTATCTCTGCCAACACTACTACCGTCACCATCACCATCATCACAACCATCAACACCACTACAACCACCAACATCCCCATTACCGATAACACTATCACCAGCACCTCTATTAACTCCACAAATGCCACCACCATCACCACCCACGCCAAAACCACCATCACTAGCATCACTATCACCATCAATACTTCCAACACAGCCAACACGGACACCGTTACCGCCAATACCACCACCAACACAAACATCACCGCCAATACCACCACCAACACAAACATCACCGCCAATACCACCACCAACAACACTTACTGCCAACAGCATCATTATCACCAACATCACCACCTCCACAATTATCACCAGCATCACTACAACCATCAACACCACCACTATCATCACCAACTCTATCAAAGCAAACACTACTACAACCATCACTACCACTATCAACACCCCCACAAACATTATCACAAACACAAACATCCTCCTAAACACTCCTTCCTGAGATTGAATGTAATAGCCTCTATTTTTTCGATACCGTTTCAGGTTTCCTGATTAAGTTTTTGACGGCCAATAGACTAACTTAAGTAAGTAGAGGGTGGTGGGTGGAGATCGGTGATCAGTGTTAGCAGATATCGAAGATCAATAGCCGGTTGGTATTAGAAAGTGTTAACACGGTCGAAAGCGCATTTCGACGAAGGCCGGCAATTCCACTGAGGCTCAGCGATGTCGCTTCAATTGGTTCTATGATAGAGCATCGATGTAATCCACTTCTATGCTTGACTGGTCTGTCAACACGGTACACACGAAGAGAGAGGATCTTTGATTTAAGTCCATATTAAAATGTGTATGTATTCGTGTCTTAGGCGCATAAATAACATTCTGATATATATATATATATATATATGTGTGTGTGTGTGTGTGTGTGTGTGTGTGTGTGTGTGTACATACATTTATAGACATACATACATACATACATACATACATACATACATACATACATACACACACATACACATATACATATATGCGCGCGTGTGTGTGTGTGAGTGCGCGGGTATGTGTGTGTATATGTATACAGACATACATACACATTCACACACACATACACCGTCGTGTGTGTTTGCGTGGTGTCGATATGATTATGCACATGCATATATGCACGTATGTGTGCGGTTGTTATTTGTATTATTTGCTAATTTTTATTGTTTATTTTATTGCAATGATTGTTGTTATTGTTGTTGCTAATTCTGTTACGCCAGTTCTACATATTCCACTTTCACTCCGACCAAGCCAAACGTGAATGCCAAAGATCTCTGCTAAGATGCCATATTCGGTTTTCTGTGTGTTCGTTATTTTTTTTATTTTATTTGCTTATATATTTATTTTTTATTTTATCTATTTTCTCCATTGATGCGGAGAGTTTTTGAGTTTGGAAATACTTAAAACTTAGTTACTTATGGCTGCAAGACAGAGTGAGAATGATACACACACATAGACGCTCACGCACATAAACTCACACATATACATACGCACGCACACACACACACATAAATGTATACACATACAGGTAGTGAGGGAATGAGAAAGAGTTAGAGATCGATGCAGAGAAAGCTAGACATTGAGTATGTACGGGATATATATATATATATATATATATATATATATATATATATATATATATAGCGAGATAGACAGGTATATATATATATATATAGCGAGATAGACAGGTATATATATATATATATATATATAGAGAGAGAGAGAGAGAGAGAGAGAGAGAGAGAGAGAGAGAGAGAGGAGGGAGGGAGAGAGAGAGAGAGAGAGAGAGAGAGAGGGGGGGAGGGGGAAAGAAGAAGAAGAAGAAGAAAGATGAAAGAGATTGCATGGGTGTAAATAGGGGTTACAAAAACATGTAGATAAATAAGAAATGTTTTGTATTCTCTTCCACATCTCTTCCCCAGTATACTTTGATTATTGAGTTGATGAAATTGCTGGAATTAATGGAACGGAACGAATATGAGAGAGAACCACGTCCGCACAAATAGAATGATTGTGTCTTAGAGTAAAACTTGAAACAGTCAAATTCTATCAGTATATACAACCAGTTGTGTTTCTGTTGCTAATCTATATTATAATGACTGTACTGGGGGTTTTTGTCCGTCTGTCACATATGGATCAGACAGAATCGCTCTAAGAGTTTTCCTTTTTAATTTGAAAATGGAGTGAAGTGATTTGGAGAAACAGTATTTCAATACTGGATATACTACCATCTAGGATTTAAAGAATAATTATTTCAAAAGTAGATGTGCTATTACGCACTGTCTCTTTGAAACTAGAGTGAAACAATTTAAAGAATCGTTATTTCAATATTGGACATAGCGTTATCTAATATTGCTTTGAAAATAAAATGAAGTGGTTTGAAGAAACGTTATTCAATACCGGATGAACCGTAATCCAGGATTTAAAGACCCATTGTCTCTTGTTCGGGTATAGAGAATAGATTGATATCTAGCAGGAGAATCATTAACTCTTTAGCATTTAAACCGGCCATATCCGGTCTGAATTCTCTCACCTCTTTCTGCTCAAACTTGCTCCAACCGGCTCCTCATACTGATGTTAAGGTATTGTTCTCAAAATAAATAATATAAAAATCTCATAGATTCGATATTATGTGAGATAATTATGTAAGATAAAGCTTGTACTGCAAAAATACAATAGTATATATAGAGTAATGTAAATATTAATGGGTTAAGGGCAGATGAGTACCATATTTCCCGGCGCCTAAGATGCATCGTCCTCGAGGACGCACCCTAATTTTGACAACCAAAAATTTGAAAAAAAAATTTAATATCCAACCTTCGGCCTCCAGGATGCATGGTAGATTTTTGAGACTTTATTCAGGAAAAAAGTAGCGTCTTCGACGCCGGGAAATTGGTTCTCACCCGGCTCTCAATTTTGCCCCAGGCACTATTTCTTTTTCACCATATTTCTACTGACACTGCTAAACTTTGTGGAGGACTAGACGCTTGGAGAGGAGTTTGACACTGCCAAGATGTTCTAAGGTCCATTGCCACGATAGACACAAAGTCACACGTCTAGAGTGGCACTCTAATGATTAGCTGCACCTGTTAACATGATTGATTGATTTATTGATTGATTGAAATACAATTAATAGTAAGACAAAACGGTGGAGTTGAAGTGTTCTAAGATAATTTCAATCATATCAGAAATTAGCGTTCTCTGTCTCCTCTATAGATCTATCTCCTCTTCCCTCTTCCTCCTTCTCTTTCTCTATCGTTCTCACCCCTCTCTCTCACTATCTCAACCCCCCTCTTTCTCTCTCTCTCTCTCTATATATATATATATATGTGTGTGTGTGTGTGTGTGTGTGTGTGTGTGTGTGTGTGTGTAACTAAAACAGTCAACTACAATATATTTAGCGTAAACACATCCACACCAATCTAATGCTATTCACGAACTAAAGCAAATGCAATAACAGCCGATCCAACCGAGGGACCATTTTATCAGATACCTATATATATATATATATATATATATATATATATATATACATATATATTTATATATATACATATATATATATATATATATATATATATATATATATATATATATATATATATATATATATATATATATATATATTTATATATATACATATAAATATATATATTTATAAGAAAAAAAAAAGAAGAAAAAAAAGAAAAAAGAAAAAAAAAAAGAAAAAACGGGTCAGTACTATACGAACATGCTAGACAACAACATGACGGTGACATAGACAACATAGAAATTAGAATAATATCTAAACATAGGAATGACCCAGCAGATAGGCAAATCAGAGAGGCCAGTGAAATAGAAATTAGAAGACCAAAGCTAAACAGAAAGAATGAGTGGAACAACAACAACACCCAAACAAACAACACTGACCTAAGAGAAGTATAAATAAGTAAATAAAATAAAATAAAATAAGATAAATAAATACATACACAAGCACAATAACAACAAGCACATAAACACACACTAGTCACCCAGCAGACACAACACTATACACACTAGTCACACAGCAAACATAACACTATACACACACGCAAACGCATGCGCAAAGAAGACAAAATAAAATAAACAAACAAGCAAATAAATAAATAAATATATAGACAGACTGAATAAAAAATGGCGTAGACATACAACACAACAGGAGGAAAAAATATAACACCACTGACGATGTTGCAGATGTGCAACGAAAGATTTATGTAAATTATGTAAACTATATATATGTGTTTGTGTCTATATTGTATCTGTATTATTTTTGACCGTCGGTCAGTCAATGGCAGCATTGAGGACCGATTAAGTTAGATCGCAGATATAAAAGACAGCGAGAAGCGAAAACCAACCAAACAGTGAGTGTGTTCTGTTATTAATTCTGGCAATATTACACAAATATGACCCTCCCCAAGTATAACAATATATATTTATATATATACATATATATATATATATATATATATATATATATATATATATATACATATATATATATATATATATATATACATATATATATATATATTTATATACATATATATATATATTTATATATATACATATATATATATATATTTATATATATACATATATATATATATATTTATATATATACATATATATATATATATTTATATATATACATATATATATATATATATTTATATATATACACATATATATATATATACATATATATATATATATATATACATATATATATATATATATATATATATACATATATATATATATATATATATACATATATATATATATATATATATATTTATATATATACATATATTTATATATATACATATATATATATATATACATATATATATATATATATATATATATACATATATATATATATATATATATATATATACATATATATATATATATATATATATATATATATATATATATATATATATATATATATATATATATACATATATATACATATATATACATATATATATATATATATATATATATTTATATATATCATCATCATCATCTTCCTTTAACGTCCCTTTTCCATGCTAGCATGGGTTAGAAGAGTTGTCTAATTTGAGGCAAGATGGGTCAGGTGACCGTGTCTTGCTCATATAGAAGTCTTTCCGGCTAGGTGTCTACGGCCGGATGCCATCCTAGCACCAACCACATTTACGGCATGACAGCGTGTGCTGTGTACTTTTAGTCATGACTCCTACACGACCACTTTACAGAATCCATAAACCTAACTTTGTTGCAATTTGATGAGGAAAGTGAATGTTGCATTGATTTTAAAAGAAATTATTGCTGACGCTGTTGTTTAACCTTACAGGTGGTGATCTGGTGCAGTCTTTAGAAGGTTGGATTAAATGCTTCGGTGTTTGTTCCAACTTTCAAATCTTGCCATACACAACTAAATAAATAAAGTACCGATCCAAGGGTGGTAGATTAGTGGAATTGGTAAAGCGTCCGATGAGATGTCTTGTGGTATCTGTTCCGGTTCTGTGCGTTCTGAGCTCAAATCCCGCTTCTCGTCACTGAAACACAGGCGTAATATTTAAATACCATTGGTTAATTTAGGATAATTGTTTTCAGTAGTGTTTAAGTGAGACACAATAGCAATAAGCAGAGTACCGTGATACCGTGTGTAGAAAGAGAATGAGAGAGAAGAACTGATCTCTAGCACTGGAATGATACTTGATTTATCGGCCACGAAAGGATGAAAGGCAAAGTTGACCTCGGCAGGATTTAAAATAAGTGTGCAGAGACCCGGAATAACGAATACCTTAAAATATTTTATTCGACGTTCTAACATCACTACCAATTCGCCGCCCTTATTTCTGACAATAACATTTGTTAATTTCCCTCCATCAACTTCAATTTACTCCAATTAGGACTTGTGGAGATGATTAAAAATTAAAAAAAAGCATTTCTCTTTTCATTTTCATAATGTCAAAATTTGAAGACTATATTGCAACTGAGATGTGTCAACTGATCTCAGACGACCAGTCTTGTACAAAATAAATAAATAAATAAATAAATAACAATAATTCTATTTTAATAATGATTTTAAGCATCAAAACACTCGGCTGAAATACTTTCTCTTCTCAACAACCATTCTACTGAAGAATTATGAGACCCCCCCCCCTCGTCCTCTACTTTTACTATCGACTTCCACTTAAACATTGTTTATACGAAGAGAAGGGGGTGAAAGTGGAAGTTGAGAAGAGAGGCAGCAGCAGCACCAGCATCAGCAACACCTACAGCAGCAACAGAACGTTTTAGTGATTGATTAACTGGTTATCTATGCGACAGATTAAAGAAAACGTGTAATAAAATATACTTTAAAAAATACCTTTTGAGAAGAACAGAAATGTATTGGACTATGTTCTGCTTGTAAATAGTAGCAGTAGTAGTGGTGGTGGTAATATAGATGGCGATGTGAAGGCATGTGGCTTGGCTTAGTGGTTGAGGTGTTTGTCTCACGAACGCAAGGTCGTGAGTTTGGTTCCCGGTGGCGTGGGGTGTCCTTCAACAAGTCACTTTATTCCACGTTCCTCTTCTCCACTCATCTGGCAAAATGAGTTGTACCTGCTATTCAAAGGGTCAGCCTTGTTACTCACTTTATCAGTGTCACGCTGAACCTCTACGAGAACTACGTTAAGAGCACAAGTGTTTGTAGAATGCTCAGCCACAAGCTCGTCGATTTTCACGAGCAGGCACTAATTTTGTTCGAATAACTGGTACATTTGTCGACGAAATCGACATAAGTTCAATATTTCCACTGTATTTGAACTCTAGAATTATTGTCCATTTGGCAATCTTATACCATTATGTAAATGAGTTTGTGCTTAAGCACAACGTTGTCTACATTTTAATTAGTAGCTTTAGGTTAACTATCATTTGCAATTTGGGAGCGGAAAGTGAGATATCACGATGAATTGTTAAACAACAATGAAACCAGAGACTTAAAATATGTAGGGATATAAGTCTGTATAATTTATTCATTATTAATGAGAGGGCTGTAGGGAAATTAGCATGCATTAATTTTTAAAATGGTGAATCCTCCGTCGGTTTTAACGATGTGTGTTTCGATTTTTCGATTAACTGAAAATACGATATGTGAATTAACGTGTAAGTGGTTGAATAGGCCATCGAAACGCTACATAAATATATATACATATATGGACCCATATTTATCTACATTTCTTCGTTGTCTTTACTTTCTTTTGCTTCCTATGGACCATTGAATAATGAGTGATGACTTAGATCATTATTACAGGGCTTGACTACCCTGCCCTACACAAGTCGTAGGCTCAGCTGGCTCCGACTAATAGTACCTGGAGTGGGCCACTTTCCATGGATAGTGAGTAGTGACCATAGTCATTACTACGGAGCATGAGGAGACTACCCAATACGAGTACCAGGTTCAGTTGGCTGTACCTCGAATGGACACCTATTCCGAGATTTTGACTCCCTCTCTCCGACTTCGCAACTCCTGATTGCTATTCGGCCCGTGTTGAGAAGGAAGGAAGGCTAGATCACTAGACTAGGAATCTTTCCTTCAAGAACCAAAATTGCTACAAAAGCTATCTGTATTTGTCTCCCTAATTTACCACAGAAGGGTTCATATGAAGAAAGGATGCAGCATGAAGTGGTTCTGAAGTTTGCTTTGTAATTATGAGGTTCTAGATTTGGTCCTGCTGTTTGGTGTTTTGGGCAAGTGTCTTGGTTTGACCCAAGCCTTTTGTAAACTGATTAGAGGTCAGTTGGATGGATTGTGCATGTATTTCAAAGATATAATCTTGTCACCAATTGTATTACTTTGATTTTCGTTAAGGGTTATGGTTAGGGTTAGTATCGGTGGATTACTCAACTACATGCACGTTAATTTAAATGGAACACTCATAATCGAAATCGACGGGGGTCCTTTTACTTTTTAGGATATTAAAGAGTGGGGAGTCTTCCATCACAATTTGGTGGATGTCATTTTAGTGGCTATCAGGATGATGTCTCTCATGGAAATGGGTGTGTACACCCCTAAGACTGAGGAGTTTGGTATTAAGAGAACATAAATATACGGCATTTGTCAGTGAAATAAAATAAAGGTACACCATAAAGAAAAAGTGAAGGCGCATGGCGTAGTTGTTAGGGTTTTGAACTCCCGAACCGGAGAGTGAATTGTCTCCTTGAGAAAAAGAATAAACATATCATTTAGAACTTTTTGGAACACAAAAAGTTAGTTATTTTACTAAATCTCTCCAAACTCTTAATTATTTTCAAAATTGACCAAAATGCATACACAGTGTGTTGTATTAAAAATATGGTGATGAAGGGGTTAAAGTTTTGTAATGCCAAGGAACAAGAGGAGTGAAGAGGAAGCCGAAAGGAAATGACAAACGTACAGGTGAAGGTGAAGAACAAAGAAACATTTGCCTGACAGCTAACAGAAACCATATGACTAAAGCCCGCTTAAATGAAAGTAAAGAAGAATGAAGAGCTCACCAGGAAGCCAACAGAAATTGTAATAGCGCACGCCATCTTTTACCTTGAAATAAAAGGTTGTTATTAGCGGTGAATTGGCAGAATAGTTAAGGTATCGAAAAGACTGCTTTGTGGTAATTGTTCCAATTCTCTGTGTTCTGAATTCAAATGCCGCCGAGGTAAAACTTTGCCTTTTATCTCTTCCGGAGTCGTTAAGTAAATTACCAATCCAGCAGTTGTGGATTGGTAGAATTGTTAAAGCGTTAGACAGAATGTCATATTACATCTGTTCTGACGCCGTACACTCTGAGATCAAATCCCACCCCCTGTTACCAGGAAAGCAGCGATGCTTCTGACATGATAGGCGCTCGATAGATTTTTTCAACAATGGAAAGACCAATGAAAACAGTTTCCTTGGTCCAATCTGACAATCGGTTTATCTTTCTTTCCCGCTATTATTTTTGATGTGTCACTTTCCAAGAGCCGGTACTGCTGTCAATATCTGACAGTGCAAAACTAGGACCCTTTCTTATGAATCATGAGAACAAACTCCTTTCCACAGTCAGAAATGAAATGAATTGGAATGGAATGGATCTCCATCGGTTTCACGATAGATGATCTAACTGCTTGATTAACTGAACATCGAACTTGTGAATTAACGTGTAAATAGTTGAGTATTTCATAAACGCATGTACTCTTAACGTAATCTCCAGGACGAATCAGTGTGAGACAATACACAATAAAGCTGGACCTTTGAATTATAGGTACAATCCTTCCGACAGGTTGATGCGAGGCTATGGTAAAGGCATTTGCATAAATTGCCACGCAATGGGATCTAACCCAGGACCTTATGATAGCGAAGCAAATTTCTAAACCACTCGATAATGACTGTGCACAAGAGTCAGTACTACCATAATGAATAACATGGAAAAGCAGTCACCCTTCATTATAAATAATTGTTTCTGATTTAGACACAAGGCTAACAAATTTTTTTTGGGGGGAGTTGATTGAATTGACCACAGTGAGTTACTGGTACGTTATTTTATCGATCCCTCAAGGTTGAAAAGCAAAACTAACCTCGGTGGGATTTGAACTCAGAACGTAAAGGGACGTGACTATATGCCACAAACCATGTTGACCGATACTCTACCGATACAGCCAATCCACCGCCCTCTTCATTATAAATAATAAATTCAAATTTACTTTCGCCCTCAGAAGCACAGTGAATTAGTCTCAACTAACGACGCTATTCTTCACCAATTGCCAGGTAATCTTTTGTTTAATCAATAGCAATTACTACCTTCGCCACCAGACTGTAGAATAATAGTAAAATACATACTAATTAATTTTTCCCTTATTAGCAACAAAAATCGAAGTCTCTGAGGTGGATGAGTGCGAATTTCGATCGTATGAACAACAACAAACCTAGTAGGTTAGTTGATGCCACTGCTGCTGCTGTTACAACAACAAGAAATACTACTATTACTACTACTACTACTACTACTACTATTACTACTACTACTACTACCACTGCTGCTGCTAAGCATGATGATGGTTAATTAGCAATATAACCCCCACATCAACCCATCCTTTTACAACTTTGTAATAGTTTATTATAGATAGTATTTAAGAAACCCTGACTAACTGCTCGTACGTTCACACACACACACACACACATACACACACACACACACACACACACACACACACACACACACACACACACACACACACACACACACACACACACACATATATATATATAAACACATTTAATTTAGAAATGGCTTCCAGAGGACTAGAACTGTTTCAATCGAAGAAAATCATCAGGGCTTTCCTGATGATTTCCTTCGAATTAGACATTTCTAGACCCGTAAAAGCGATTTCTATATTAAATTTATTGTTTACACTCTACTAATGTATTGAGTCCCTTACTTACTGTGGTTATCCCCGATTTATTAATTTATATATATATATATATATATATATATATAGAGAGAGAGAGAGAGAGAGAGAGAGAGAGAGAGAGAGAGAGAGAAAGAGAGAGAAAGATAGTTAGATATGTAGATAGAGCGAGAAAAAGAGAGAGGGAGAGAGAGAGAACTAACGTGTAACACCATAAACACACACACACACATATATCAAGTTTATATGTAACATCTTAAGCAGGAATCACACTCACACAATTTATATGTAAGCTCTTATGTAGCACACACTCACAGAGAGAGAGAGAGAGAGAGAGAGAGAGAGAGAGAGAGAGAGAGAGAGAGAGAGAGAGCTTACATGTTACATTTTATGACACACAAACATTCGTATATATATATATATATAGTTTACGTGTAATATCTTAAACACACACACACGTACTCATATATATAGAGAGAGTTCACATGTTACATCTTAAGACACACATACATGCATACATAGAGTTTACATGCTGCATTTTTGGCACACGCACACACACACTCAAACATATATCGAGAGATTTTTCATGTAACATCGTGACACACACACACACACATACACACATACACACATATATATATATATATATATATATATATATATATATATATATATATATAGAGAGAGAGAGAGAGAGAGAGAGAGGGAGAGAGGGGGAGAGAGAGAGAGTTCGATACAACAACAAAAAACTGAAAACAAAAAACAAACAAACGCAGGAGTAAATTTTACATGGTTTTATTAGCTTCACGCTGAGTGAGAGTGTGTGTGGGGGGTACGGCGTTTCGGACATAAGCCCTTCATCAGGAGAGTGGGGGAGGAACTCCGAGGAGTGAGGGGGAAGTCAGCGGGAAAACATGAAAGGACTGGAAAAATAGAAATTAAAATAAAAATGAATATCGAACATGAAGTGGAAAAAAAATGGAATATATAAAGAATACAGAATTTAAAACAAAAATAGAATATTAAAAAGTGAGAGGGGTGTATGGCTCCGGGAAGGCAAGGGTGTGGTGGTGCGTAAGGGTTGGGTGGAGGGGAGAGAGGGGATCGTTTACATGCTACAACCTAACACACACTCACACACAGATAGAGAGAGAAGGGGAGAGAGAGAGGGGCTTACATATAACATCTTAAATGTCATTCACTCACATATAGTTTAGCTGCAACATTTCAAAATGTTCAGACAGTGACAGCCACACATACACACACACACATGCACACATACAGAGTTTACAGGTAGAATATTAAGTAGCACACACATACACATACATATATATATATATTGAAAAAGTTAACATGTAACGTCTTAAGACACACATACATATACACATACACAAATGTTCAAACAAACGGCCACAAACACACACAGTTTACACGTAACATCTTCAGTAGGACTCAACTCTACACTCAATTACATGTATACTAATACTATGTCCCACACGAAAAACATATTCTATGTCTGCTAGTTATTTTTACAGACGTCTCCTTTTAGGACAGCAATGTGATTTATTTGGCTATTATTTTTAACAATTCAATTGACCACAATATGGCTCCTACTAAAGCCAAAGGAGTTATTGGACAAAATATGATTTGGGAACCACTGAAATAGAAGCTACAATAACGTAGCTAGTCTCACGTTTTACAGTTTGAAGCAATGTAAAGAGAGCTCATCATATAATATTCAGGGTATATGGAGGGTAGCGTAGTTCTTTGAACACACGTCTTTTAACAGTTCTAAATTTTTTCTAACTTGTTCTGATTATCATTTTGGTTCCGATGAATGACAGTCATCACGCTAATTCAGCAAATGAAAAGGGAAGCTGTAACCGTTGCCTTAACGGCAGAGCAGAGTGATTTAGAGATGGCTCGTTTCCTGAAAGTTATACGCTTGTTTGTTGTCAAAGTTTGCAAAGAGCTGGAAGCCGCTGACGAGGATTCTACAGCAGTAGCTAAAAATAAAACGCTTTCAACGAGATCTAATGCTATCAGAACACTCAAATGTGTACGAAAGGTCCAGAAAATTATCGATAAATGCCCCAGAAAGTTAATTATCGCAATTGCTAAAGTCATACTATTTGAAGAATTGTTTATGAGGACTTTCGATACAAGCCATATGTGATGCGGTGAGGACAATTCATGTCTTCAAAGACAAACGATAACCATGTGATCCACACAAAGCGCTTGTTGAGCAAGTTGAAACATAAAGAGCCTAGAATGGTTACGCAGAGTTCCTAAATACATTCCATCGGCCATGCACACAAAGTTTCTAGCAACTGTGATGGTTCTGAGAGTCCTGAGCAACGAAGGATATGTCATACCTCTTCACTTTCTTCCTTGTGGCTTAAGTGTCAATGCTGCTATAAGAAGGTGTTGCGAAGGTTTGTGAGACCCTGGATAAAGAGCGTGAGTAAAGTAAGACCGTACACCTACCAACGAGACACTGTGCCGTTATAATTCCAAGAAAAAACATGGATGAGTTACAATCACCGCAATCCTGTCACTTCAAACATGGCCTCATAGGACTCAAGACCTGAATCCGTTGGACTACTATGTATAGGGTGAAGTCGAGAGGAAAGTCAATCAATACCACCATAACACTATACAATCTCTGAAGTTCACCATAACTAGCACAATGTCGAAAATAGATAAAAATCATCTGATTTGAGCGTGTCAATCTTTCAGACCTCGTATTGAAGCAATCGTTAAAACTTTAAAGGGGTATTTTCAGCCCGGCCTTCTGTTGTTTTAATTTTATATCTTATATATCTATCTATATATATATTTATGTATGGATCCGTAAATCCTGAGGGAGTCGTAGGGGCGCCACATTGACATGCGACGTTTCTAGGGCATTTTTATACCTGACGGAGTCCATCTCCTCTCCACGTCTCAATATAGCAGAATGTTTCCAAAGAAAGATGGAGAGTGAGAGAAAGGAAGTGAGAAAGAGATATACAGGATTAATCGACCCCAATACTAGACAACTATTTTTTTATCGAACTTAAATGAATGGAAGGTAAATTGACCTCGACGGGATTTGAACTCAGAGAGCAGAGAGTTGGAACGAATACTGCAAAGCATTGTGGATTGGCAGTATCAGTAGAGGGTCGGACGCCATGCTTTCCAGCATAGTTACGTCCCTTTACGATCTGAGTTCAAATCGCGCTGAGGTTGACTTTGCCTTTCATCCTTACGGGGTCGATAAAATAAAGTACCAGTAATGCACTGGGTAATTGCTGGCCTTGTGCCTAAAGTAGAGACAATTATATCCGCCGCCTACATATACATATAATTTTTCTTTGATATAAACACACACACGCACACACACACCACCACACACACATATATATCAAAGAAAAACTGTCACAGAATGAAATCACACGAATGCGTCAATAAATGTCGTGTTGATTATTTTTTTGTTTGTTTGTTTCATATAGCTGTAATATTAAATGAATATGTGTTGTCATTGTGTACAAGTCATGCCTTGTTAGTTAATAAGCCACTTGTAATATTATTTTTAAATGTTATTTATGGTATCTAAATGAAATTTGACATTTTTTTAATGTAAAATAGTGATACGCTTTGTCAGATTTTGTCTAATAAAATCGCGATTTTTTGTTTTTACTGTGATTTTTTCTGTAATAAAATTGTGACTTTTCCTTATCTTGTTTTCACTGTGACATCATTCCGTTTAGTGTCACTTAAAACAAACACCACTAGTATA
This sequence comes from Eledone cirrhosa, assembly GCA_964016885.1. NCBI lineage: Eukaryota > Metazoa > Mollusca > Cephalopoda > Octopoda > Eledonidae > Eledone > Eledone cirrhosa. Next base: position 112,178,162 of record OZ024741.1, on the reverse strand, counting down.
AACCAAAACACCATTCGTTAGTTGTTTACATAATTCAATCGAGGGACGAGAGTGGGAAAACGTGTTTGTAGATAGTTAACAAAATCTCCGTGTTGATTATACGCATGTATATGTATGGTCTCGTAATCTCCTGGTGGAGTCCATCTCTCCCCATGTTTATGACAGTCGCTATTTTCCAGAGAAGGAGATGGTGTAAAAGTGATATAGAGGAAAGATTGACCCTGTACTGCGCGGATACATTTTATCGACAACTAAAAGATGAAAGACAAAGTTGACTTCCGTGGGATTTGAACTCAGAGCCACAGAAAGTATACCGTGAAGCATTCTGTCCGACGTTCTAACGACTCTGCCAATTTGCCGAGTGTTTTTGAATAGATAGGAAACCAACCCGGCTCTGGTTCTACAAATTGGCTCTGGTTCTACAAACAAAACGACCCAATTTAATGGTTTAGTATTTATACTAAAAGCTTCCAACACAATTTCATATAAGAACCTTTTATTATGTTCCAAA
>OZ024741.1:112167651-112172651 GCA_964016885.1 Eledone cirrhosa | reverse complement strand
GTATATCTGTTTTCTCTTTTCTTCCCCTTTGCTTTCCTTCCCTCCTTCCTTCGTTTTCCCAATAACTTATCCAGTTATTGACGCCCTGGGGTGAGGTATGTTGTCTTTAAAGCGCAGAAATATCCGAGATCCCCAGTAGACAACTGGTTTCTTCGTATTCCACTGCATTTTAAGTTACCTTAATTAGCAACTACACACCCCTTTCTATTCTCCTTATATATATATATATATATTACCCACTCTACTACCCTAAGTATTGAGTACTCTGTTGCGTTATGGTCCACCTGGTTCCTTACCAGACTTCCTTCGTTATATATATATATATATAGTGATTGTAACATCCAGTGCTGTAGGTTCACCAGAGTGAGCACTCGGTGCGTAGATTCCAGTAAGTATAGAGGTGTAGAACAAAGCAGAGTGTAATATATATATATATATATATATATATATATATATATATATATATATATATATATATATATATATATATATATATATATAAGAAAGTAAGTCCATAAAATCATTTGATAAAATATATACAGTATTTCTGACTTGACCACTGGCCATGTGACAATTCTTAGCCATTTTGAATTCGTTTCTGGCGGGGATCATTTAAGAAAAATCTTTGTCCAATTGAGTTTGTTTCCTGATGATTACGAAACTCGTTGATTTATCCATGATCGGATATTTCCAAAAAGCGAATGAAATCTCATGGGGTAGAAACATAATTTTGGTATGTTTATGTAGATTTTTTCTTATAACTTTGATTTTGTACCTAATTGTGTATGGTTCGCTATATGTCTAATCAATTTCTACGGGCTATTAGAAATACTAGGTAAATCTTCTGTGGCTGTGGATCGCGGATAAAATAGCTATCATTTATTTATCTATTGTTTCTTCATAGGTACATTTTAAACTTATAGACTCGTTTAATTGATTTTTTATGTGGTTGATTATGCTGATTGGGAGGAGAAATACTGTATATATTTTATCAAATGATTCTATGGACTTACTTTCTTATATATTGCTCTGATTGTTGATTATTTAATTAATTAATTCGTCATTGAGCCACACCGTGAATGGTTGCCAAAAACACATATATATATATCTATGGCTCTGTCTAGTTTGTGTATATGTAAACCTCTATATTTTATATATATATATATATATATATATATATATATATATCCATGATTGCATACACTATCATTAGTAAGAGACACATATCTACACATAGACACAAATTTATATACACATACAAATACATATAAATATACAGTTATGCTTACATACTTACACTCACACAATTAAACACACACATTTGCACATATATACAAACATGTACACGTTTATGCACACACACAACTATAGACACATTCACACACAGATATATATACAAGCATATACAAATGTTCACCGAAACTAAGGTGCATACTTCAGTTCATTTGAAATAATTTTTAGCGTCCGTTAATCAAATCCTGCTGAGGTCAACTTTACGTTTCATCTCCAGGAGATTGGTAAAAAAGAATACCAGTCAACTACAGGGTTGATTTGATCGATTATGCACCTTCCCCTCACGCAAATAAACGGCATGGTGCCAGCGTTAGAAGTCAGTTATACTCTCATACACCTACGTATATATATATATATATATATATATATATATATATATATATATATATATATATATATGTGTGTGTGTGTGTGTGTGTGTGTGTGTGTGTGTAAAAGGTAAACAGAAATAACAGCACAATCGGTACAGTATATGAAAGGGCTATATTAGGTTAACGCTTGAAATAGCAGGAAGAGGGTCTTAACGTTTCGGATGCTAGTCCTTCATCAGAAGAAAGAATGTGAAATAAGATAGATTGAAGGGATGGGGGGGGGGCGTTGGAAAAATGTCTTTAGATAAAAATAACAGGTCCATTCATGTTGGCATCTCATATATATATATATATATGTGTGTGTGTATGTGTGTGTATGTGTGTGTGTGTGCGCGCGTGTGTGTGTATACACGCCAAGTACGCTCACTGGAAAAACACGGACACATCACTTTTCGCCAGCTAAATACTTGTGATCACAATGGTTTCCGTGCTTTAAAGTTACGATCATTTCCTCCAGCTAACATTGGAGTGCAGCGCACCTAAGCATAGGACAGAGCGTGTCTTTTCGACTAAATACACTAATAGAAGAATTATAGTGTACACACAAACCGCGGTGCTTTTAACTCAAAGTGAAAAGCGATGAAACGAAGTACAGTGTGCAAGACAAATTAGCCGAGAGGAAAATAGAGGGAGAAAAAATAAATAAATTCGGACGTTAGTCTTGAAATGAAACAACATCACGAGGTTGGTAGATTTAGTGGGTACAGTTGAATGGGTTAGAAAGATGTGTTGGAGTTGTGAGATCGAGAAATTAAGGGGGATGGAATAGGGAGAAAGGGACAGAAGAGAGGAGGCAAGAGATTCAGACAGAGAAAGGAAACGGGAGAAGCAGATGAGGAGAAAGATTGCCGGTGATATATATATATAGAGCCAAAGAAATGTAACAACTTTAGCAGAAAAAGCTTGGACGCTCAGGGATAGCAATCAAAAGTTTACCCTAAAATGGGAAAAATTAGCTAAAACCCAAAGCTTTTCCAGGAGCCAAAATTTCTGCAAATTGTGTAATCTTGAGATTTATTACATAATCACACACAAGAAGAAACTGCTGAATAACAGAATTGAACGAACATTATTCTGCCGTCACAGAACTAAAACCCTTTTTTCCCACTACAAGCAGAATATTACATAAAAGAGGGACATCCCCCAACTATATAAACCTTAATCTAGTTAGAAAAATATAAAAACAATCTCTTCTCAACATATATTAATAACCTTAAATTACCATACTAATAATGAAAAGATATGCTGATGAGAATAGGTACAAATATGCGATAATGAATGTGTCTAAAAACGTCCATAAGTATGTATATATATGTGAAAATGTATATAAATAAGTAAATATATATATATGTTTGATGTGTATAGTTAGATGTAAGTGTATTCATGTATTAAAGTGCTTATATATATATATATATGTGTGTGTATATGTATATATGTGTATATATGTATATGTATGTATATATATATATATATATATATGTATATATATATATATGTATATATATATATATATATATATATATATGTATGTATGTGTATATGGATGTGTATGTATGTGTATGTGTGTACACATGGACTAGAGTGTGTATGTATATATGTGTGTGTCTATACGTGTGTATATATAAAGATAAGTTGAGTATGAAAATGTATACACATGAGCGCGTATGTATGTACATGAATACATGTGTGTATATATATGTGTATGCATGTGTATATATATGTAAGTATGAATATGTGAATTGTGAGTATATGTATTTTGTAGAGGTGTGCAAATATATTTGTGTGTGAATGCGTGGGTGAAAGAATACGTACACTTGAAAGAAAAATTTAAGTCTGAATGTTAAGTGCAAACACAAAACCAACCACGCATATCTTTACTATCTCTAATCCTTCTATAGATTTAGAAAAATAACCAATAATATATTCTATAAAAAATGTCAAAACAACAGATGGGAATCTAATTACTCACTGCCACCAAGAATTCTCACTGCTATCGAAAAACCACTCCTTCAACTATTCTTCTAACAACTTCACCCCTCCCTCCTAATATTCTCTATAAAAACTAAATAGGTCCTCAGTAATATTATTCTGATGAAATGACAGTAAATAATAACATTGAAATATTGAATGTCTGCATAACTAAAAGTTTGTAGATAGCTGTTTTAGGTTATGTAACTGTTATAGAAACACGTGTCAATAAATTCCTTTCAACTAAACTGTATCCATTCAAATCTTTCTATATATATATATATATATATATATACACACACAAGGGGGCCATATTATCCATAAGGCTGATTAAGGTGAATCCTATAGGCCCTACAGGGACTAAAACCCATTATATATATATATATTGTTGTAGCAGGGTGTACGTTTGAACTGTTAGAGGGAAACCAACATACTCGAAAACCTAGAAGCCGATCATGGGTTAATACCGCCCAATACATACATACATACATAAAGCGAAGAAGATCTACAAGCCAGTCTAGCAACATTTTTATCTGTGGCCTAACTGTTCAACCGATATCTGACGAGGATACCTAGGCATAGATGCGATACCTAGGCATAGATGCGAAATTATCCTATGATGGAATTTGTAACAAAGAACGCGTAACCAGGGAATATTACACCCGATTAAGAAAAATATGGTCATCAGAATACTCTGTGCACAATGAAACAATGGTCCACAATGAGTTTACTGTGCCTGTCCTAACACTAACATTCGGAATATTGATTGTACGATAGATGAAATCTGAGCTATCAATGTTAAAACCCGAAAACTCCTAAAGAACAGCGGAAATGTTCACATCAACAGCAATATAGACCACCTCCACCTGAAGCGGAAACAGGGAGGTAGAGACGTAATATCCGCCCAGGAAGCATTTGAGTGTCGCATCATATCCCCCCGACAACATTTACGAACTAGTAAGCGTAGGAACCCATCAATTGAGCATGTCTGTCTATATGAGACAGATAAGATCATGAGAGTTGGGAAGGAGTTCCTTGCGAAATACTCCCTGCATGATAATTAAAACCTCACACCCAAGGAAATTGCCCAGCAATACCGCAGTGAATCCATGGATGAAAAACTGCATGCTTATCAGCAAAAATTCATGCATGGATACGTTGCCAGCAGACTCCAAAGCGAGAGTAATATAGATAAGCAATCTTGGACCAACAACCGCTATATTGGCTCTCATTTTGAAGGATATGTTTTTTGCAATCCCAAAACAGGAAATCAATACACCATTCCTGATTCACAAAATAGATAGGAGTGCAGGCTAAACACCTAGATGTGACAACAAATGCAGACTCTACGGAATTAAAACCGAAGAT
>OZ024741.1:112135151-112157651 GCA_964016885.1 Eledone cirrhosa | reverse complement strand
CGTGTAAGGAATGATTATTTTTGCTTACACACACACAAATACACACTCTCTCTCTCTCACACACGTTTACACATACCATATACATACACACACACACACACACACACACACCAAACGATGTTTCCTCGGGTGGACCAGCAGTATCGTTGGTAGGGGTCGAAACTTCCCAAGTTCATCTCAACGGCCGATGCCCAAGGAGTTCTCTGTCTTTCATTTGTATATTTGATTTTTTAAAATAATGTTTTAAGGTTTCCCTTTAACACACACACAGACACACACACACACACACACACACACAGACATACACACACATATATATGATACAAACAAACACATCAACAAAACATTCGACAATGTCTTTTCTCGCCGGTATATAAATGTTTATAAAAGTATACGATTAGAATATCATTTTGCTTTATAGAAATTACTTATTCAACCGTCTATACAAATACCTATGTATATAAACACGCCTTCATAATTCTTGTACGAATGTTTATATGTATATATAAAAATACACACACACACACACACACACGTATATATATATATATAATTGTTTCTATTTTAGGCACAAGGCCAGCAATTATCCAGTGCATTACTGGTACTTTATTTTATCGACCCCCATAAGGATGAAAGGCAAAGTCAACCTCGGCGGGATTTGAACTCAGACCGTAAAGGGACGTAACTATGCTGGAAAGAATGGCGTCCGACCCTCTACCGATACTGCCAATGAAATGATATCGTGATAGAAAATATCGACTCACTGCAGCATAGCCCCTCTAGGTATATTTGGCGCTAAAATACCAAAAACATAGGACATTCATACAGATAGCTTTATGGATACAACATTATAATATCTTGCCTAAAAACATAGAATCAAGTAGAACATTATGTATATATATAACCAAAACAAGGACCGCAAAAGACAAATACTGGGAAAATGGACAGTCGTTTCCCCTCAGTCAACCTCTGGAAAACACTATAGCTTCAGTTCATCAGGATTGTTACAATTCATTCCTGTGCTCAAAATGCTTCAAAATATTTAGGCATAGGTCGAGTCGTGCTTTTCGGCAAATGTATACAGGTAAAGACGAAAAAAAAAAAAAGAATGGAGTGCTACAAAGCAAACTGCGTTAACTGAAAATATATATATAAATACTATATATATATATATGTATATATATATATTATAAACATATATATATATATATTATAAACATATATATATATATATATATATATATATTATAAACATATATATATTATAAACATATATATATATATATATATATATATATTATAAACATATATATATATATATATATATATATTATAAACATATATATATATATATATATATATATATATTATAAACATACATATATATATATATATATATATTATAAACATACATATACATATGTATATATATATATATTATAAACATACATATACATATATATATATATATATATATATATATATATATATATATATTATAAACATACATATATATATATATATATATATATATATATATGTATTATAAACATATATATATATATATATTATAAGCATATATGTGTATATATATATATATATATATATATATATATATATATATAAAATAAACCTATATATATATATATATTATAAACATATATATATATGTATATATTATAAACATATATATATATATATATTATAAACATATATATATATATATATTATAAACATATATATATATATATTATAAACACATATATATTATAAACATATATATATTATAAACATATATATATATACATTCATATACATATATATATATATAAAAACACATATATATATATATGTAAACACATATATAAACACACATATATATATAAAAACACACACATATATATATAATTGTATGAATGTCATTGTATGTACGTGGATACATAAGAGTCGTATAATGAATGTGCTTATATATTGATATGCTTGTCTGTGTGTGTATGTGTAAGAAGCAAACAACTTCTGAATAATCGAAAGCACAAAATGTTTCGATGAGAGAAAAGGAGAAAAATAAAGAGATGCAAACAGACAGAGAGACAGAAAGAGAGGATGATGAGAGAGAAAAAAGGAGAATACAGACAGATAGACAGAAAGATAAGTAGGGGGTGGAAGTCAGAAAGAGAGAAGAGATAATAGCGGTAAAAAAAGAACGATAAAAGATTTTAAAAAAATGGAAACCTCGAAGAGTGAGGAAGGAGGGAGGGGGGGGGGGGGCATATGTGTACGTTTGTGTATCTGTAGGCGTGCGTGTGTATGTGTGTGTGTGCGTCTCCGTGTCTGTGTGTGTATGTTTGAGTGAGTTATTGTTTAGACTTAGAGCAGTTCTTATCCAGCAGACGTATGATAAAAGGTGTTTTAACAGCGCCCATGTCTTTCTAAAATCAGTCTATGGAGGGTCTTATTTTCCCAATATGTTCCTTGTCTTTTAATGGTAAGATACGTTTTGACAGAAATATTTGGCTGTTGTTTCTAACACGTTATGCGACTCCTGTTTTGGCTCCTTCTTTGTTATTATCTGTGATTAGAGGGGGTTTTGACTGCTGTTTCTAGGATACCAAAACACCATGTAGAAGCTCCATCGCTGTGTGCTGTGTGCCGTCTCTCTCTCTCTCTCTCTATATATATATATATATATATATATATGGGTGGGTAGGGGGTGGGGGTCAATGTATAATGAAGTGTTATTTAGATGTATTTACGTAGTGATTAGTTTATAAAGTTGTGGTGTATCTACGGTCTATATGTTTGTTTGTTTATATACATAACCGGAGGACATGTTTGTTTATAACTCTCTCTTTCTCTCTCTCTCTCTCTCTCTCTCTCTCTCTCTCTCTCTCTCTCTCTCTCTCTCTCTCTCTCTCTCTCTATATATATATATATATATATATATATATATATATATATATATATATAGATATATAGATATATATATAGAGAGAGAATATATATATATATATATATATATATATATATATATTATATATGTATACATATATTTATATACATATATACACATGCGCACATGTATGCGTATATATATATATATCATATATGCATACATATATATCCATATATACACATACGCACATGTATGTATACATACATACGTGTGTGTGTGTGTGTAAATGTTGCCACATGTTTGAATATGGTTGCAGCAGACGATAACTTCTGGTCAAACGAAATGTTTCGATGAATTGAAAATAAAAATGTATATATTTACGGTGGAGATGAATAGGAAAACATGGGAAAATAGAGAGGATAATAGAAAAAAAGAAAGTGAAATGTGGGAAATAACTGAAATAATAATAAACGATTTTGAAAAAGTTTGGAAGAGGATAGATAAAGTTTTCACAAAGATTTTGTATAATAATAATAATAATTAAAATAAATAAATAAGTGAGAAAAATGTTTGAAAGAAGTAGAGAAAGATTTGAAAAACAGAAAAAAATGAGAGAGAGAAAGAGAGAGGGGAGAGGATTTTGAAGAAGAAGAGAAAGATTTTATTGATTGAGAGAAAAATTGACAATAGTGAAATATTTGAAAGAACGAAATAAGAAAGATTTCAAGGAAAGATGAAAATATTTGGAAGAAACAAGAGTGAGATTTGATGGAGAGAAAGATTTGAAAGAATTAGGGAGTGAATGGAAGAAAGATAGAAAGAAAATCGAAAAGGTGCAGAATGAAAGAGAGAAAGAATTTAATCTTTATCGATACAATAAGCCCATTGACAGATTGAAAACAAATAAAAGATACGCACAACGACATTACGGATACGCCGGCATTAGTTGCAATAATAATAATATTTGTTATTGATGTTGTTTACGAATCTCGGAGAAGCCTTTGATGTGTATTTAATCAAAATGGTATGTAAAATAAAGACTCACTTACCTGGCAGGAAAGACGCTTCTTCCACTTCGTTATCCGACATGGTGAACAATTTTAGTCACAGTAATATAAACTAACGACCGTTGTCACTATATCGCTAATGGCGATACTGATGATGATAGCGGCGGCGGTAGTGGTGGAGGGGGTTGATGGTGATAGCAGTGGTGGTGTTGGCAGTGGTGGTGTTGGTGGTGGATGGGTGCGGTGGTAGGGGGGTATAATGAATACAATGGCGGTGGTGGAGGTGTGCGGCGGCGGTGCTGGAAATGTGTTGTGGTGGTGATTGTGGATGTTTGTGGTAATGATGAAAGTGGCGACGGTGATGGTGATGGTGGTGGTGGTGGTAGGACTCGTAGTGTTGTATTAGAGAAATATAAAGGGGAGGCGTTGTAATTATAATGACAGAAATGATTGTAGTCGTGGTGACGGGGGGAGGGGTAGTGGTGGTGGTGACAGTGGTGGTGGTAGTAGCAGTGGCGATGGGGAGGTTAGTTATAATAATGATGGCGATAGTGGTTGTGATGCAGCGGAGCCTGTTATAATGGTGGTGGGTGGTAGTAGGGGGGGTGTGATGGGGGTGATGGTGGTGGTAACGGTGGTGATTAGAGGGGAGGGTAGAGGTAGTGGCAATAATAAAAGCCGGAGGAGGGGGGTTTGTGATAGGAATTAATAGTAGTGATAGTGACAGTAGTGGCGCTGGTGGTGGTAGTGGTGATAGTATGTTATTTGTTGTCGTTGTGGTAAAGATGTGTAGTGGTAGTGGTGGTGGGGCGGAGATTAATATGTGCGAAGGAAGAAGTTATATCTGATGGTGGAAGTGTTAAAGTGATAGAAGTGTATGACGGTTGCAGTTGTGGTTGTATAATATTATTGCAGAGTGGTTGCAAAAGGGTGTTGTTTACAAACGATAGGGGTAAATATTTGAAAAGTGGGAATGAAATTTGAAGTTGTGGTGGTGGTAGCCGTGGTAAAAAATATAGAAGAGATAGGGATAGTTGTCGTCGTGGTCGTGGTCGTCGTCGTCGTTGTTTAGCCTCCGGTCAGCTCTGGTTATGAAGACGCATTAGAAATTGTATTCCAGCCGTGACTATCCCATCTTTATTTTTCAGACGCTGTATCTAGGACTGCAATATCCAATGAGTCCTTCCATTTTTAAAGCCTGGAGGGTGTGATTTTGGGGGAAGGGTAGCTACTATTCTAGACGCTCCCTCCGTTAGCTCGAGTCTATAGTTGTTAGGACTGGGTGGTTTGTTTAGTGGAGTAATAATAGTATTGCTAGTGGGATAGTTATAATATTGGTAGATTGAGCTGTGATGCTAGTGATGCCGGGGTTGGACTTCCGTTAACGTCAAAATTATAGTATCCATGATGATGATAGTGATGGTGATGTTTGTTAAATGAAGAGCTGCATAAGTTAGAGTTAGATTGAGGTGGGGATGTACTAGAAGTAGTTTTTGTTGTCTTAAAAGTTGGAGTAAAATGGAACAATTTAGTTATTGAACTATATGTCTATACTGATTGGTAATGATAGTTATGGCGGTGGGGGTAATTGTACACATGGCGGTGGTGACGGCGAGTTTATGGTTGCTAGTGGTGGTGGTGTGGTGATGAGGGTTAGTGGTGGGGTGGGGGTGTTTTTTGTCGTTGTTGGTGATGGTGGTGATGGGGCTTAGTTGTGGTGGTGATGGTGGTGGTGGTGGTGGTGGTGGTGGTGATGGGGGGGGGGGCTTAGTTGTGGCGGTGGTGGTGATGGTGGTGAAAATATGAGTAACTGAATGAGAGTGATATGGGGATGGAGGAAAGCGGTGTGAGTGAGAATAAATAAAAAAGAAAGAGAAAAACTAAGTCGTGTAAGAAGTTGAAGGATTATATGAAAATAAAATGGAAGAGAAGGAAAAGAAAGAAGTAAAAGAGCTGTTAAATATGAAAATATCGGGAGAGTTTGGAGAGGGGAAAGGAAGAGGTAGTAAAAGTTGAAGAAAGAGGAGAAAGTTGAAAAAGAAAGCAAGAGGATGAAAGAAAGAAAGAAAGAAAGAAAGAAAGAAAGAAAGAAAGAAAGAAAGAGAGAAAGAAAGAAAGAAAGAAAAGAAAAAAGAAAAAAATGAAAATGACTGAACGTAAAGAAAGAAAGAAAGAAAGAAAGAAAGAAGAAAAAAAACAAGGAAGAGCGACGAGGAAATAGTGGATTGAAACTAAGAGATGGAAGAAGAGAAAAAGAGAAGTAATATTATGTAGACATGAAAGAAAAGTGAAAGTGAAAACAAACTAGAAAGTGAGGAGTGGGAGAAAGAGAGATAAAGAGGGGGGGGGGAGAGCAGCGTGGATGTGAAAAAGTTATGAAAGGATGAAGAGTCAGTAAATATAAACAAAGAAAAGGTATAGAAGAGTTATAGTGGAGCAGACAACAGAATTAGGTAGGTAGGTGGATAGATAGATCGATCGATCGATTGATCGATAGATAGATAGATAGATAGATAGATAGATAGATAAATAGAAAAATGTGTAGGTTAGTAAAGAAAGTAAACGAGTGTGTGTGAGAGAGAGAGAGCTCAAACAGAGAAATGGGTGCTGGAGAGAGAGAAAAGGCACGAGATATATATAACAAAAAAGAAGAATTAAGGGAGAAAGGAAACGTATGTAAATGGCTTCATTTGTTGTAATGGAATAAACAGTAACACACGATCTAAGAAGGCGAGCGACTGAGATAACCGAAGCAACAGTAGACTGAAATACTTTTGAAACTGTAAAATTAAGTTTCGTCCCTTTTGTTTCTGAATTGAAAATCCTGGGCGGCGTTAACTTAGCCTTTTCAATATCATCACCATTATCATCCCCATTAAAAAGGTGGCGAAACTAAGTAAAGTACCAAGGAATTGATTCGACTGATTGTTACTATTCCTCAACAGGAAATAAACTGGTCTTGTGCCTAGATATAAGGAATCAATACAAACACACAAACACACATATTCACTCACACACACGCTCTCGCTATCTCGATCGCTTGCTCTCTCTCACTCACTCATAAACATTCGAGAATAACTGCAGTAACAACAATAATAATAATTACTACTAAGTCAACTAGTGATGTTTGTTTTTTTCCTTTTTTTTTTTTTTTTTTTCGTTTTGTCTTGCCGGCGTTACGGACTAGGGGAAATTGAATGCGGTAATCCTAACGATGAACTTGCAAAAACGACCACGTCTATGATAAACGACGATAATGACAACGACTGTGGCAACGACGATGATAGCAGTAGCAGTAGCAGTAGTTGAAACAACACAACTGCAATAACTACAGTCACAGCAACAACTGCAGCAAAAATGATCAACAGTTTTTGTTGCAACAAACCAGCAGTATCGGCTACAAGGAAACTTATACTAAGTTATACAAGTACATCCTTATCACAAGCATCATGGATATGCATACACACACACACACACACACACACACACACACACACACACACACATACACACACACACACACACATACACACACACACACATATACATATTATGCGCAAGCATATCTGTGTGTAGTTCGCTTTGCAAACACGTGGTTTCTGATTCAATCCTACTGCGTTGTACCTTGAAGTGTCTTTTGCTATAGCTTCTTGTAAATATATATGCACGCGTGTGTGTGTGTGTGTGTGTGTCTGTGTCTGTATAATTTCTTTACTGTTTTGTTGTTGTATTTTATAAGTCTGGGAACAGGAGCTGTTGTATAAGATTGACGCTGTTGCATAAAGTTTTAATTGTTGCATGTTGACTCCTGCATTAAAGACATGTATAGGGAGGGAATATCAGGGGGATGACGTTCTGGGGAATGACGTTCTGGGGAAGAAGATCTAGGCTTGACGGTTAGCGGGACCTGGGGGATTGAATATAATAAGGGTGTTGAGAATAGGAGAGACGAGTGAGGAATGAGTGCCTGTCAACCAGATCCGTGAAAAGGGGTCCATTGTAGAAACGGCAGAAAAGACAAAGTGAGGAGACAAAACTTCTGTGCGTCAGAGGTCGGAACATGTCTGGAGTATACGTGTCAGTGACTTTATGCCAGTCTGGCGAGTGACCTTATTCTGGATGGGATCTATGATGTTTATATGAGTGGCAGTAACACCGTCCCAGACGTGGGACAAATATTCCCTTGTGTGTCTTAGCAGAGCTCTGTAGAGGACCAGAAGACGTTAGGGGCTGAATTATTTTCTGGCTCTGAAGAGAAGGGCTGGTGTTTCAGATAGAGTTCTAGTTATGTTTAAAATGAGCGTTCGCTATGAGAGATCTTGAGTAAAAACAGATACCTACAATTTGGATCAACGACGAGGGCTCTACTTACGTGCTGTTCATGTTAAAGAGTGGTGAGGTGTGCTGATACTCTTTGTTTTGGTTCCGAAAACTGGTGTTGATATAATCGACTGCTAATAGCTTTATTAGCTTTATTATATAGAAATTACATATGACACATACAGATTGATAACGCCTCTCTTCCCCATTTAGTGGCTGTTGCGGTCGGGGTTCAGTTTGTCACGATTAGAGGGTGAGTCGCGGGTTTGTTTTGCAGATGTCATGTGTGAAGGTTGGCGTTTGGTTTAGGGAGTTTGCTCTGTGTTTTGTGGACTAATTGAAGCAATAACGGTCTTATTTACGTATACATATATATATATATAAACGTATACATATATATATACGTGGGGGGGGTATGGTCACGTAACTCCTGATAGAGTCGTAGTGACGGCATTTCTTGAGCATGTTAAGCCTGGCGTAGCCCATCCCTGTCCAGGCCTGAGTACAGCAGATATCTTCCAGAGAGAGGAAGAATCGACCCCAGTACTAGACTGATACTTTTTTAGCGATCTTGAAAGGATAAAACGCAAAGTTAACCTCGGCCGGATTTGAACTCAGAGAGCAAAGACCTGGAACGAATAGCATGAAGCACTCTATCCGACGTTCTAACGATTCTGCCAATTCGCCGCCTATGTATATATGTATGTATAAACATTCGATCTTAAAGCAACGAAACAACATATCTCCAGAGATCGACTGATTTGGGACTGTCTATGTTTCGTTCTTTTTTCTGTTTTCACCCGTACTTTGTATTCATTATAGAATATCGGTAAAGGGTCGGACGTCATGCTATGACGCATAGAGTTACGGCCCTTGCCATTCTGAGTTCAAATCCCGTCGAGGTTAACTTTGCCTTTCATCCTTACGGGGTCGATAAAATAAAGTACCAGTAATGTACTGGATAATTGCTGGCCTTGTGCCAATAGTAGAAACAATTATATATATGTATAATATGTATATATATATATATATATATATATATATATATATATATATATATGCGTTGTGTGTGGGGGGGGGGGGAGAAAGAGAGAGTGTGTGTGTGTATTTGCATTGGGTTACACACATTTCGAAATCCAAAATTTCACAATACATTTTAAGTCAACCGTTTTGTTGACCTAAATGTGCTTAGTACACACACATTTTGCATCATATTCCTTATCAACTTAGTCCAAACATTCATTGTATTGTATTTCATCGTAGTCATGTCTTGCGTTGTAATCCCTGTTAAACAATGGTACACAACCCTATCCTTAGTGAACCAAATTCGTGGTGATTCGCAGAGGAGAGCTGATGATAAAAGGATGTGTCAATTTCTCCGTTTAGCTTCGATTTTCAAGTGTCTGTTCTCTGTTCCATTAGCCAATACACACACGCGCGCACTCACTCACACACATGCAAACACAGTAACTCTTGTTGGCACTCGACTCTAACAAGGGACTCTGACAAGGGATGTGTCAATATCTTCGTTTAGCTTCGATTTTCAAGTGTCTGTTCTCTAGCCAACACACACACACACACACACACACACACACACACACACACACGCGCGCACGCACACACACACACACACACACACACACACACACACACACACACACACACACACACACACTGTTATCGGCACGCGACTCTAACACTCACACATACACTGGCACACATGTACACTCAATCATAAGAACCTCATATGTGTAAACAATGTATGGTGTATCTACATCTATGGACCAATGAGAAGAAGAGGTGCCTGACATTTGTTACACCAGTGGTATGGAGAGAACAGAGAAACAACAATGATGGCTGTTATTTCTGTTTGGTGAATATAAATGGCATCAATGTACATAACCAGAGTAAATGGATGTATCCTGACATAGACACAATTAGACGGCCTGTTGCATATTCTAATAAGATAATTGTTCCATCATTCAGCTATCTTTCTGAGCTCCCTAAAGATTATTGTAAATCAGCGACTGACAAAGAAAGCATATGTGGTGGCCAAAAGACGGCGACCTCGGAGAAACTTCAACAGTTGCAAAAGGTTTTAGTCAACAAGAATTGAACAACCTTCTAAGGGACTTGAATCTTTCAAATACAATTGCCTGCATTATTAGTTGTGGATTGGCAGTATCGGTAGAGGGTCGGACGCCATGCTTTCCAGTCCCTTTACGATCTGAGTTCAAATCCCGCCGAGGTTGACTTTGCCTTTCATCCTTACGGGGTCGATAAAATAAAGTACCAGTAATGCACCGGATAATTGCTGGCCTTGTGCCTAAAGTAGAAACAATTATTAGTTTCCAGACTGAGAGAAAACTATTTGCTGTTACTGAGAACCAAAATCAAGTTATATCGCGACAGAGAAAAAGATTTACTGCCTTTCTTCTCAAAAGAGAACGATTTTGCTTTTTGGAACAGTGTGCGAGGATTGCTAGTGAAACTAGCCCAAAAGAGTTTCCAATGAATTTCTGAAACTTTCAAGATTAGAAGAGCACTTAATAAGTCATTTAAAGATTTATCGTGTTTCGAGACTAATTTTGCAAAACCATTTCAAGACTCATTTTTCAAAAACAAACTGAGGTTTTCTTCTATATTTTCATCCGTATCGATACAAAAGAATGATCAGTTACACGCCTCTTACACAATTGCATTACTAGTTAACAAACCCAGAAAACGACATATTGTTGGTGAAGAATTGATCCTATCTATTATTACTAAGGTTCGGCGTATTGTGTTGCGCAAACCAGCGCGTGGGATAATCAATAAGATTCCCTTGAGCAAAAATACCCATATAAAAACGAACTGAAATGGGTAATGACACTTGTATGAATCAACTCTACCAGTGAAAGAGGCTTTACTGTATGGTATTGTTCGATTTACAAAAGAAGAGAAAATAAGAGATTTATCATTTACCAGATATTTAGTAATAGATACTAAAGTAGTGATTTTTAAAACACCAAATGAGATCCCTTTTGCACGTATGACAGATCCAACAAATGGAATTCTGTGGATTATGTGCTGCTACCGTGAATTCATTGCACACCTTAAATAGTCTGTGCAGAATATATTTGGGAGACTTTGTATAATATATTGATAACGTTTAGCGACACAAAGCCTTCACTTGCATCAAGTGTTGAAAAGGAAATACAATTGCAAGTAAAAATAAATACCTTCATTTCTATCTATAAAGTTTAGTACGGAGTTATTTTTTAGGTGTTCCTTTATCTTCCAGTATAACCATTAACTTATAATGGGCCTTTAACTTATAATGGGGTCATAGGATCACCATCCTGACATATGACATATCTTGGAGATTTTAAACCTGGCGGAGCCCATCATTCTCCAAGGCAAAGTTGATTTCAGCGGGATTTGAACTCAGAACAGAGTGTGCCGAAACAAATGCCAAGGTATTTATAGTCCGACCCACTAACGGCTCTGCCAATTCGCCTCTTTATTGTGAGCATTACGACGAATATATCCTCTACATATCTGGTTATATCATATATTTATATCTTGGCGTTATTTGATATGCTCTCTGACTATGTACGCCGCGAACGTGATTAATAAGAGTGAACAGGTAGCTATTCAATGTTACACACACACACACACACACACACACACACACACACACATATATATATATACATGTGTTATTGACGGACATAAAAATGAGTACTTAACTAATGAATATATAAGTAATATATATATAGGTAAATATAAATATAAATATATATATATATATATATATATATATATATATATATATATATATATATATATATATAATTTACTTATATAGTAATAATATATAGTAATAATATATAGTAATAATAATAAATTTGAAGACTAAAATCCAAAGAGGGCTCGTTAAGGATAAATATATATCAAATATATAAGAACCGTAGAGAAATTATTTATTAAAATAACAGATTAAAGTGTAAGCAAAGAATCGCTGCTTTCACCCTTAACGGGATCTTCTGAAACTAACAAAGTCAATCTGTGAACGCAGAAGTGAATATTTCAAAAATCGTTGCAACCGGAGGAAGACAGGAAGACGATGCTTTGGTTCGTGGAAACGTTCCCTGGCAAAGAACGGGAAAAACGAATATAATACGTCATTATTTGGAGCGGTTAAAAACAATTACACACAAAGACAAAACCACGTTTATGGTGTAAAAGAAGTCGTAGACTAATATTCTATTAGGTGGTTCATAGAGAAGTTCTCTGGCAATGAGCGGAAAAAACGAAGATAATACGTCATAGCTGGAGCGTGGAGAACAATTGCACGCAAAGACAAAACCACGTAAATGGTATAGGTGAAGTCGTAGACTAAAATTCTAACTAGGAAACCGAATGATTCTCGGCTTCAGAGTTAAGAATAAAGTAAATAAAATACAAAGGCAATTGAAATTAAATAAATGCATACACGCATCCATATACGTGCATACACAAGCATACGCGAAAACACTCACCATAGGTATACAAATAAACGCACATATAAATATGTGTGTGTGCGTGTATACAAATAATTAAATAAACGTATATAAATAAATAAATACGTATATAACAAGGGCACACACATACCTACATGTAAATACACATATGTTCGGAGACGTACAAGCATACGCGAAAACACTCGCCATAGGTATACAAATACACGCACATATAAATATGTGTGTGTGTGCGTGTATACAAATAATTAAATAAACGTATATAAGTAAATAAATACGTATATAACAAGCGCACACACATACCTACATGTAAATACACATATGTTCGGAGACGTACGTCAACCAAAACACGAAGTACACATATACACACACCCGCATACTCACATAGACGCAAAACTCACGTATACACATAACCAAAAGCATATGTACCAGAATATATAAAATATATGCCATAACATATACAATCAAATATACATATGAGAAATTATACGTACCTTCACAAAACATACAGGTAATATATACTTACCTATACAAATAAGTAATGGCATAAACATAACATATACTTAGCTACCACATCAAGACGTAAAATATCCGCGTATAGATCGTACTATCCGTTAGGGTATAATGTGGGGCTGTAATACAGGAAAGTTTTGTGCAATTTATGTTTACAAGCCGAAATTGCCTCAGATTTTTTGTTTAAGATGTGGTCTGTGGCGTAGAGTATTTCCAGGGCCTCAGCGGCGCAGAGGTCACATGGTCTTTTATTTCCGTTATACGATCTAGCCCTAGCTAGGATCTCCCAGTGTAACTTATATTGGGTGTGGTTGTCTTTTAGACTCCAGATATAAGCTAAAAGTGACGTCATATTCCTTCTTAGAGGGTAACGAAAAGAACGGGTATGCATGTAAAGACGCTGCTTGAATCTATTGGCGATTAACCCTATGTAGGCCCTACGGGACGTGGGTGTTTCAACCTTACATTTGTAGACAATGTTACTAGAGAGGCATTTCCCGGATAGGGGGCAGTCAACCCGATTCCTACAATTACAGTTAGTACTAATTACAGGGTTGCACGTGTTCCTACGGCTAGGTAGTTTAGCTAAATTAGAAGCTGTGATGTTATCTGCAAGGTTAGGAGTCGTAGAGTAAGAAATTTTAATAGTATTTCTATTAAAAATGTTACTATATTTAAGTGTAGGGGGAAAATGCTTCGTAATAAAGGAGAGAAAGATCTTAGCTAATGGTGTGGCCGCCTCCATATTATAAGGTGGGTTATACCATATAATGCGTCGGGATCTATTTCTTCTAGGTCTATTGTCGTACTCTGTATATGCTACCTTATCGACAAATCCACTCCGAGCAAGAGCTTCATTGTAATATGTGGAATGGTCGTTGAAAATATGCTCGTTAGTAGCATATTTCAGAAGATCCCGTTAAGAGTGAAAGTAGCGATTCTTTGCTTAAACTTTAATCTGTTATTTTAATATATATATATATATATATATATATATATATATATATATATAAGTAAATTGTCACGTATATACGTAACATTTCAATGAAAAGGGGTCGCTAAAAACATCTCATTCAGAGAAGCAAACACATATTGAACGTCATATCAAAATCACTGAGGGATAAATCCAATAAAGTAATCTAATAGAACACTTCACAAGCATCTTTCGCTAGGGATATACTCTTAGTCAAGTAACCTAAAGCTAGAAGGCTTCTCTAAAATTCCTTACTGTAGTTTCCAAGCTGAAGAATAACGCTGACTTTTCCAATAGTTTGAGATGGCTACCGTTAACAGAACAACTTTTCATCAAAGGGGATTCTGCAAGGTATAGGGAAAATTATAAATACTCGTTGAGAGAAATAAGTTCATTCTCATCGAACCAGCGTGATGCAAGAAAAAAATAATAATATTGCACGCACATGTGTAGATATACTAATAAGGTGAATATTTGTACATGGGGGAAAATGTGGAGTTTAAATTGCCACTAGAAATAGCAGTCAATATGGACCGTCTATAAGCTTACTATTTAGGGAGTAGTATGGTATATATATATATATATATATATATATATGTGTGTGTGTGTGTGTGTGTATGTGTGTGTGTATGTGAGAATGTGTGTATATATACATACACACATATATATACGTAACTGCATGCATGGTCACGTAACTCCCGTGGAAGTTGTTGGGGTGCCGTATTGACATACGGCGTTTCTAGGGTATTTTAAAACCTGGTGGAGCCCATCTACTCTCCAGGTCTGAATACAGCAGATTTCTTCCAGATGAGGATAGAGAGAGTAAGCGAATGGAAGAGAGAAAGAGATATAGATGAAGAATCGACCCCAGTAGTTGGTGTTGATATAATCGACTACTAATAGCTTTATTATATAGAAATTACATAATATGACAGATGCAGATTGATAACGCTTCTCTTCCCCATTTAGTGGCTGTTGCGGTCGGGGTTCAGTTTGCCACGATTGGAGGGTGGGTCGCGGGTTTGTTTAGCAGGTGTCATGTGTGCAGGTTGGCATTTGGTTTAGAGAGTTTCTAAGGACTCTGCCATGTCGCTGCTTTATATACGTATCTAAGACCGTGCTATTTCTGAACTCAACCAAACACACCTATAAACCTACAATAAACTCGAGTCACAAGTCATATACCGCACAAGAAAGGTAAAAAACCACACACGTCCTTCAAAGCCATACTTCAAACACTCCCGGCAAAACAACAACCTATCTGCACCAACTAATATGAGTGGCGGGCGTCATCAGGCTGCAGTCACCGTGTTTTGTAGTTTCTATATTGCCTTGGAGATAGCAAACGACTTCTTATGTTATACACCAGACAATTGTTTAATATGTTAACCGGTGTCCTGAGAGATTTAACTCTTGAGTCTTTGAATATATTATGCAATATGTTTTCTGTTGTTTTTGATATCAGAAGGTGATGATGACGATGATGATGGTGATGTGGATGAGTGGTTATGACTGATAACTTGCCAGACTGTCTATGTCTAAAGTCACGATCTTGACTACTTTGATGGTTTCTTTTAAGAAGTCTCTGAACTCTTCGAATTACCATATTCTGTATCTCTCCAGTTATCATTATTTGTACGTCCCTTTACGATCTGAGTTCAAATCCCGCCGAGGTTGACTTTGCCTTTGATCCTTACGGGGTCGATAAAATAAAGTACCAGTAATGCACTTGGTAATTTGCTGGCCTTGTGCCTAAAGTAGAAACAATTATTTGATAACTACCACAATAGTAGTAGTAGTAGTAGTAGTAGTAGTAGTAGTAGTAGTAGTAGTAGTAGTAGTAGCAGCAACAGCAGCAGTAGTAGTAGTAGTAGTAGTAGTAGTAGTAGTAGTAGTAGTATTGCATGTCAACCGATGGTGTGGGTTATAACCACTGAACTGTTGACGTAGTTACGCTACCTCCTAAATTTCCCACTTTTTAGTCATAGTATTCATAGTTAACTTCACTCACAATCATCATCCCGAAGTTGAAGAGTGAACATAATAGAGATATCTGTACGTTTGCTGTTTGGCATAAATGTCCTAATTTTCTGATCCGATGATATAAGTACTATTGTAAAATGTCTTCTATTTGTAAATTTAATTTTACAATTCCTTAGTTAAGCATTTTCCATCCCAACATCGATATAGTGAAATTTTCAATAGAGGTTCAATTAAGATCAGCTACCATTGTGCTCCTAATATTCTCTTTATAACATCTAAACCCAAATCACAACAAAATCCAGGATGCTCGTGCAGGAAAAAAGACGACGAATGCACGTTGGACCTGGTATATTTTATCAAATTGGTCATATACAAGGCCAAAGTACAGCAACCAAGCCAAAGTCAAACAAACCAATAGGCAGAAAACGGTATACTGATTTTGAAGGTAACTTTAAAAATCAGCAACAAAAAGAAATGAGGCGTGGAAAAAGGTAATGCATCCAAACCGCACATTCTAGACCACATGGGAGAGTGGATCTCACCCTCCATGGGACAAGAAGGGAGCTGCGGAGATTGCTTCACAAAGGAGTTTTAGATGGATTCGCTGAACAACTTATAGTAGGATCATGTAGATGTGTTAATAAGTGAAATAGAAGAATTGTCAATCGGGGGAACTGAAGGTAATTGGAGTTGTATTTTGTGACGGCTTCATACATGTGTCTGAGAGTGGACAGTCATTATTTGTTTTGTTTTTGTTTGCAATTTAATCATGCATATTTATAATTGTACATTTATATTTATCAGATTTTTCATGTCTTTGTATTTTGTATAACGCCCTTCACTTCTATGTTTTAGCACATCCATCACGTCCTGTAAAAATATTTCGAAAGCATTTTTCTATGTATGTATACAACTATATATGTACGCACATATGTATGTGTGTATGTGTGTATGTACGCACATATGTATGTCTCGCTTTCTCTTAATTTCGAGAAATTTGACCGGCCACCTTCCTGGTGGCAAGGTTGTAAAAGAAAGGAAATTATCATCCCTTGAATCGCAAGAATGTTTTGCAAATGTTGAAGGGGCCAGCTATCGCAGCCATTTGTAGTCTATGAATTAGGGAGCTGCGCTCTTTGTCCACAAATCCAAGTTCAGTTATACTTTGGTCCAAGCGGGTTGGTATATAACCTGTAGCTCCAATAATGATGGGTATAAAGCTGAGCGTGTATCTTGGATACTGGATCTGCAAACTCCTCATCAATGGCCCATAGATGTCCTTCTCTTGTATTTTGCTTACAACGTTGACGTCAAGTGAGCAGCTGATCTCTACAACAGAGCACATTTTCAATGTGTGGTCCCAAACAACAATATCAGGGCGGTTGTGCTTTAATTTGGTGGCAGTTTTTATTTTCAGGTTCCACCAGTATTCTTTAGTGCCATCTGTCTCAACATATTCTTCCTCATTTGTTTTTAATTTTGTTTTCCTGAGTGCGCTCCAGGGGGTTATAGCTATCACATCGTGTCTCATAGGGGGGTAGTAGCGAGACGACATTCTTTCGCAGTTGGCAACAACGTGGCTAATATCTTCGATCTTTATTTTACAAAGCCTACAATTATTGTCAACTAATGGCCCTCCTCTTTTGTATGGCAGATATTTGGTAGGATTTCTTGTTCCTGTATTGCATAGAGATATCCTTCAAGGTGGGATGTCATAAACTTGTCGGAACTCCATGCCAGGATTTTTGAATGATTTATCCCCTCTATGGTCTGTGTTGTTTCGTCTCAGGTACCCATGCACAACTTTCTCTGTACATTGATCATCCATGTTTTTTATCTTGTTCGAACATTGAATAGGATCTTCCAATTTCCCTAGGAGAGAGATATATATCAGGCCTTATTCCATATCTCTCCTCCAGATCAGTGGCTATCCTAATGATATTATTTTCTTCGTGCTCATAGACCTGGTCAAGATGGTTGCTGACTCTTTTCTTCTGCTGAAGATGTTGCTTCAGTGTTACTATTCGGGTCTCATATGTTGTTAATATGGATTTTAGACCACGGTCACCTTCCTTTCGTGAGAAGTATAGCCTATTCACATAACCATTGATGTTAAAGTTTCCAGTAACACTGAGAAGCTTGCGAGTTCTTACATCCATCTCACTTATTTCTTACAATGACCAGTTCAGCAGACCAAATGTTGGCGTTAGGATTGGAACAGCATAAGTATTGTGGGCAATGTATTTGTTGTACGCTGATATTTCTGATGACCATATTTTCTTTACTCTCCTGGGGTATTTAGTTCTGGTTCTCTCCTTATTTATGGGTCCATCATATCTGACATTCTCATCCTGACCAAGATATCGGTAGTTGTCACCTGAAATGTAGAGGTTGTATTGTCAAGCCGTTCATCTCTAGATTTCCAGAGGAGGGCACAACTCTTCCACGTTTTACTGTCAAATATTTACATTTGGACTCACCAAATTTCATTCTGATGTCTGCAGAAAATTGTGTAATGAGGTCCAATTGTTTTTTAATGTAGTTGATATTTGGCCCATACAACTTTAGGTCATCAACAAAGAAAAGATGGGAGATACTTCTGGACCCACTTCCATAACCACTTTGTTTTGTGAGCAGGTATAATAGTGGGTTTAGTGAGAGGACGAAAAGCAGCACTGATAAGCTATCAACCGGAAAGATGCCGTTCTGGTAGTGTATTGTGTCAGTCTTAATTTGCTCCTTCTCAGCCCTAAGGATCAAATTGGTGTACCAGTTCTTGGTCAGGCGTTCAAGAACAGCTACTAGTGGGACTTTGGCTAACTGTAAAGCCTTAATAATCCACCCATGAGGTACACTATCAAAAGCCTTCTGATAGTCCAGCCACACCACAGTCATGTTCCAGCGATTCATTGCTGTTTTTTCCTGTATCATTTTATTTTTTAGTAGGTGATCTATGCAGCCCCACACCTCCCTCTTTTCACCAGCTTGCCCAGGTGTTATAATTTTGTTGTGGACCAATGATCCTGTAAGAACAGATTAAGGCACCCAGTGTATAATCTATACATGATGTTCTGGCAGGCTATTGGGCGGTAACTTTTAGCAAGGGTGGTCTGGGTATTTTTTTGGATGAGGAGAGTAGTGGCAGTTGATAACCATTGGGGAACTTCTTGTGTGCCTTTGATGGTTTCTCTGAACAGCCGTATGAGATCTTGCCGATAGAAGGTGAAATTCTTCAACCAGTATCCTGTTATGAGGTCTGGGCCTGGTGATTTCCTATTCGACATTTTCTGCAGAGCTGTTTCCAGTATTGACCCATCTATGTTATATTGTTTTGTCTGGACATGCAGGCAGTATTCCTGTTCCAGTTATTTTAGCCATTTAGTTTGTTTGCTAAATCCGTCATTCGTTTCCCATACAGATCTCCAGTAGCTCTCAACCTGTTCTTTTGTAGGGGTGTCATTTACAGAGAGTGAGCTTTTCCCATTGAAGCTGCGATAAACTGATTTAGGATCTCTGGCAAATAATCTATTTAGCACTTGCCGTTTATGTGCTATTGACTTATATTTTAGTCTTTCTGTTGCAGCTGTGAGTTGTTGTTTCAACTGGTGTAGTTTGGAGTTTAGAGTTTTAAATCTTGTATTTCTAAATCGCCTCTCTAGTATTTTGTTACGTCTTCCTGATGTCGCGTGAAGTTGCGCTCTGTGTTGCATTTTATAATTACAGTGATCTGTGCGATACTTCGTCTCAGAGACAAAATTTTGTGTTTTAAATTACACATCCACGCTGGTTCAGACTTTCTGTTTGTATATTGGTTGCGTGGTTTTAGTTGTTTATTATAGGATAGCAGTGTGACAGCTGGAACATATAACAAAATATTAAGCAATTCATATGTCGTTTCCACACCTATCAATCGTGTGACCTTCAGATAAGTGTCAGTTATTTCATTTACTACTTCCAATTCCAATTTAGTGGGTTGTTTACTTATTCTGGTGTTGTGTGGTCTGTTACTCACATTAAGTCTGTGTACCTCTTGAAACATCATCCCATATCACTTGTAATATGTCGACAAGTTTTTGGTGTTCTTTTTGTACAGTAGAATTATGGATTTCAGCTACGTTGTTGGTGTGCTGTTTACTGCTAGATTCAGCTGACCATTCTCTCCGTTCATCAGTGGAAATGGAATGATTGTCTTCAATAGTGTCACTCAGTTCCGTTAGATGTATCAATTTACATCTAATGATACGTTTTGCCTGTTCATTTAAATGTTTTTGGGAAAAGTCTAATTCTGTGTGTTTGGAGTTCCAGAAAGTTTTTAGCCTTTGCATAAAACAGAACTTTTGGGGGTCTGATAGTTTGTATGCTTCATATAAATCTTTATTGAGATCGTAGCTCCAGTGTATACAATAGTTGTAGTTGCGATTTGGTCGAAGGAAACATACGTTTTGCCATGATGAGTTCGTCTATTCACTAATATTTAGC
Source organism: Eledone cirrhosa (assembly GCA_964016885.1). Lineage (NCBI taxonomy): Eukaryota > Metazoa > Mollusca > Cephalopoda > Octopoda > Eledonidae > Eledone > Eledone cirrhosa. The sequence continues at coordinate 112,136,981 of OZ024741.1, read as the reverse complement.
ATTTATTTTTCAAAATACACGATGATCTTCTTTAATAGTTTCGACAAAATTTTGTCATAATTAAATTTAAAGTTGTTTACAGCTTGCGTAATATTTTCTTTCACGCTAGTTTTTAATTCTACAACTGTATTTTAAACGTTTATATTTAGCGTTTTCTTTTTTTTTTCTTTTTTTTTCTTTTGTGAATCGTTTTGTAACGTTACTCAGTATATTTCGTTATGAATGTAATATAAAACGCTGTGTTTATATGTTAAAATCTATGTAACGTTTATATGTTAAAATCTATGTATCGTTTATATGTTAAAATCTATGTAACCTTTATATGTAAAAATCTATGTATCGTTTATATAAATAGATGTGTTGCAATATATTTACAGTTCAAACACTTATGTAGAAATAGAGTATGTAATCTTACAGCAATATGTAGCTTACCTTTTCCAATATATAGTATGTTGTCTTCTTATAAGCCGTAATTACATGCGTCCATTCATCGGACTGACTACAACAGTCGTCATTAGCTTTTATTTATGTATGTATGTACGTATGTATTATCATCAGTGTTGTGGATTGGCTGGTGCATTAGAGCGTTAGCCACATGTTTGGAGGCAATTATTCCAGCCCTTTACGCTCTCTGTTCAAATCCCACCGAGGTCAACTTTACCATTCATTCTTACGGATTCGATTAAAAAAGTACCAGTAACGCTCTGGGGTCGATTTGATCTACTTTTCCCTTCCGTTCAAATTGTTGGCCTTGTGCTAAATTAGAAACAATTATTTAATGTCAGTGCAATTGGCAGTAACGGTAGAGTGTTGGACAACCTACTTTGTGGCATAGATCTGAGTTCAAATCCAGCCAAGGGAGGCTTTTCCTTTCATCTTTATAGATCCATAAAATAAAGTATTAGTAACGCACTGAGGTCGATTTAATCGACCTTGCTATCCAAAAATTGTTAGCTCTGTGCCTGAATCAGAAACCATAATCGTGGTAGTCTTTGTGTGACAGAATCGGTAAAACGAGGGACAAATTACCTTGTGGTATTTACTTAGGTTTATTCATGTTCCGTGTACAAATCCCTCCAAGTTAAATTTCCTCTTTCATCTTTCCAGGTTAACATTGTCACCATCAACATTGTCACCATCAACATTGTCACCATCAACATTGTCACCATCAACATTGTCACCATCAACATTGTCACCATCATCATCATCATTATCATAATCACCACAAACATAATCATGATCATCGGTATCACTACCACTACCATGGCAATAATCATCCCCACCACCACCATTACCATCACCATCACCATCATCCTTATTATCACCATCATCATCATCACACCATCGACATTGTCACCATCATCATCATCATCACTATCATAATCACCACTAATATCATGATCATCGTCATCACTACCACTACTATCACCATAATCATCACCGCCGCCACCGCCGCCACCAACATCACCACCATCACTATAACCATCACTGTTACCACTACCACCGTCATCATCACCATCATCATCATCATCATCATCACCAAAACCACCATGGCTATAATCATCCCGCCACCACCATCGCCATCACCACCATCATCATCATCATCACACCATCGACATTGTCACCATCAATATCTCTATTATCAACACTGTCTTAATCATCACCATCATCATCATAATCATCACCACCACCATGACCATCACCACCATCACTATAACTACCACCACCATCATCACCAACATCATTATTACCATCATCATCATCATCATCATCATCATCATCATGGTCATGGTCAAGGTCAAGCCCCACTACCACATTACAAGTCAGTCT
>OZ024741.1:112110151-112132651 GCA_964016885.1 Eledone cirrhosa | reverse complement strand
TGGTGGTTCCTGGCTTTTCTACCACCTTTATTTTTAAGTGGGTCTTTCTCAGGGCCTTTCTACACTGGTTAGCTAATTTCCCTCCAGGGGTGGCGTCCACAAACATGACACTCTGATATCTCTGGTTGTCGTACCATGATGTGGCCTTCCCTATCTTATGTCTAGCCCTATCTAAGCTATTCCATGATTTGCTCCTGTATAGTGGGCAAATTCCTTTCATGTCCAGTTCTATGAGGGTTTTATACTTTTCCATGGCTCCTTCGTATACTCTGACTCTGTCTCTTTGGTTGTAGCCAGAGAACTGCATGCGGTTGATGAAGTGTTGGATGTGTCCTTCCATTTCTGTTGGGTCGCACATGCTGGACACATTCTTCATCACTCGTACCAAATCTGCGATCAGAATATTAAACTTAGCACTACTGGACATTGCTGAGTTTTTGAGTATCAGGTATTTGGAGGCCATGGGTTTAGCATAGTGTGAGTGGAGAATTTGGGCTCTCTCGTCTATAGTGTTAATCCAGAGTTCTGTGTCTAATACAGGTAGTCTATTGTTAGGGTGTTTGGAAGGGAAGTCTATAGTTACAGTTATACTCTGGTGTATGGAATTAGCTATCTGCTGGATGCTTTCCATCGTGCTACGTTCTAAATCAAACTTGTTAGTGCTCTCTAGTGGGGGTGTTCTTATAACTATATTGATATCGTCTACATAACGAGAGTACATGATGAGGTCTATGGAGCTTTCATTAAGGAGATCTTTAAGTCTCCTTTCCCACCATACCATGAAAAGGTTGGCAACATCACCAGCTATGCTGACGCCAATGGCTGCTCCCTCATTTTGGGTGTAGATTTTCTCATTGAACTTAAATATGTGGCCCTTTAGGGTAGTTTTGATACTAGCCCCTATTGCATGTGCGACCATTTTATCTTACCTGATCAGTGTTTTGGGGGGTCCGTATAGCTTTGGTCCACCCAATCCACCTTCCTATGGGAGTCTTTTTAGCCATTGAGGTTTTAGCCATATCAAAACAAGTAAATAATTTATTATTGAACAAAACACAAGCTGAACGGCTAAAACACACAATAACAGTTAATATGAAAAGAACAACATACACAAAAGTCAACGCACTCTACAGACAAAAACGCATCAACGGTAAGGAAATCCGAAATCTCATCACAGCAAACGAGAGAGATGACTTCATGAGCGTCATCCGACGCGAAACGAAATATGCTCAAAACGAATGCTGTAGGCATTTCAAGAAGAAATTAGAATGGATGAATAAGAAAAAACTACAAGAAAGGAAAATCGAATATTCTCAAAAATACCCAGATAACATCGACAACATCCGTATGAGTGATGTAAAACTACCGGAAGAATTTACCAATGACCACACAGTAAATATCTACGGGAACACTTTAATCAGTGAACAAGAACAACAAATCCTAAAGTTACCACCAAAATTTGCCATCTACAAAAAGATTAACCCTATGGAATGCAAAACGGAGCTGGAAAAGTGTTTCACAAAAATACGTTGGAATGCAAAGGTAAACAACAACAACAATAATAACGGTAGTAGTAATATAAACAATAACTCTGGGTATAGAAATAACAGCCATAACCATAACAATGGCAGGAAAGTGAGAAATAGTGATAATGGCAATAATACTAGCGATAGACAGAACAACAACAACCACAATAATAATAATAATAGAAACGTTAACCACAGACACAGCAACAGTGACCACAGTAGTAATAACGGTAACAATACGAACAACAACAACAACAATAACCACAGTGGTAATAATGGAAATAGTACATGTAGCAACATCAACAAAAACAAGAAACATAATAATAGTAACAACCACAATGGTAGAAATAGCAGTAACAACAACAACAATAACGGTGAAGTAAACAACAATACATCTAGCAATCATAACAATAATAATATTAATGCTAATGATAGAAACAACAACAACCACCATGATAACAATAATAGCAACACACACAACTATGACGATAGAAATAACGACAACCCCTTAGAGAAACTATTTTTCAACCCAGCTGACAAAACATATAAGATGGGTAATATCTATCCTACGAGGTTACCCTTTAATAAAAGAGTTTGCATACCACAGCAAATAGATGACGAGACGGAGGCACAGTTCACCATAGCTAGAAATAAGATTAGACAAGTAGTAGACAGGTACACTATGAGACAGAGCAGACCAGAGGCCCAACAACTTGGGATAAAACCTGTAGAAGGCTTGGTTAGCCTCAAGCAGCGCACAAGGGATGGTGAGGTAGTGTGTCTACCCACAGATAAGTCTGGTAGGATGTCAATAGATAGCATGCCGAACTACATCGAGGCAATGCAACCCCACATCACCAACACGAGCGAAGTTGCACAACTAACACACGATGGGAGAGAAAAAATCCTCAATGCTCACATGATGATGTGGACTGACATCCTAAAGCCAAGCAGACGCACTGCCAACAACTTCCAGGCGTCTAACAATGGCATACCACCCTTGTATGGGCTCCGCAAAGACCACAAGACAGTCGACGACCCGACAACAGGACCACCAACAAGACCCGTATGCGGAGCTAATATAGCTAGCAACTACAGGATCTCCTACTTCCTCTCAATGGTTATACGCCCCATAATCAAGATGTCCCCAGATGTATGTGAAAGTACAGAGGACCTCCTCAGCAGAATCAGTGAGTGCAACAAAAACAGGAGCCTATCCAACTGCATAATAGGCAGCATGGATGTGGTGTCACTGTACCCATCCATTAACATTGATTTTGCTGTGAAAAGATGTGTGGAGATGATCATTGAGAGTGAGGTGGAGTTCTGCGACGTCGACACAGACGAACTGGGCCTCCTACTTAGACTTACCTACGACACTGACTACCTAGACAGCCATGACCTTAGATGTTTCTGCCCTAGTAGACCTATAAGAGGTAGACCCCCCACCATAACCTCAATGGCTAAAAAGACTCCCATAGGAAGGTGGATTGGGTGGACCAAAGCTATACGGACCCCCCAAAACACTGATCAGGTAAGAAAAATGGTCGCACATGCAATAGGGGCTAGTATCAAAACTACCCTAAAGGGCCACATATTTAAGTTCAATGAGAAAATCTACACCCAAAATGAGGGAGCAGCCATTGGCGTCAGCATAGCTGGTGATGTTGCCAACCTTTTCATGGTATGGTGGGAAAGGAGACTTAAAGATCTCCTTAATGAAAGCTCCATAGACCTCATCATGTACTCTCGTTATGTAGACGATATCAATATAGTTATAAGAACACCCCCACTAGAGAGCACTAACAAGTTTGATTTAGAACGTAGCACGATGGAACGCATCCAGCAGATAGCTAATTCCATACACCAGAGTATAACTGTAACTATAGACTTCCCTTCCAAACACCCTAACAATAGACTACCTGTATTAGACACAGAACTCTGGATTAACACTATAGACGAGAGAGCCCAAATTCTCCACTCACACTATGCTAAACCCATGGCCTCCAAATACCTGATACTCAAAAACTCAGCAATGTCCAGTAGTGCTAAGTTTAATATTCTGATCGCAGATTTGGTACGAGTGATGAAGAATGTGTCCAGCATGTGCGACCCAACAGAAATGGAAGGACACATCCAACACTTCATCAACCGCATGCAGTTCTCTGGCTACAACCAAAGAGACAGAGTCAGAGTATACGAAGGAGCCATGGAAAAGTATAAGACCCTCATAGAACTGGACATGAAAGGAATTTGCCCACTATACAGGAGCAAATCATGGAATAGCTTAGATAGGGCTAGACATAAGATAGGGAAGGCCACATCATGGTACGACAACCAGAGATATCAGAGTGTCATGTTTGTGGACGCCACCCCTGGAGGGAAATTAGCTAACCAGTGTAGAAAGGCCCTGAGAAAGACCCACTTAAAAATAAAGGTGGTAGAAAAGCCAGGAACCACCATAAAATCCCTGATCAGCAAAACCTACCCTTTTAAGAAAACCCACTGTACCAATAGGAAATGTATCATATGTAAGGTGAACCCCCGGATAAACTGTAAAACTAGAAACGTAGTCTATAGCATAAAATGTACAGAGGGTACTTGCAGAAACATGACAACAACATACATAGGTGAGACAGCTCGTAGCATAGGTGAAAGGATAGACCAACACTGGGGGGAACTAAAAGGACGAAAAAACGGGTCAGTACTATACGAACATGCTAGACAACAACATGACGGTAACATAGACAACATAGAAATTAGAATAATATCTAAACATAGGAATGACCCAGCAGATAGGCAAATCAGAGAGGCCAGTGAAATAGAAATTAGAAGACCAAAGCTAAACAGAAAGAATGAGTGGAACAACAACAACACCCAAACAAACAACACTGACCTAAGAGAAGTATAAATAAGTAAATAAAATAAAATAAAATAAGATAAATCAATACATACACAAGCACATGAACACACACTAGTCACCCAGCAGACACAACACTATACACACTAGTCACACATCACACATAACACTATACACACACGCAAACGCATGCGCAAAGAAGACAAAATAAAATAAGATAAACAAACAAGCAAATAAATAAATAAATATATAGACAGACTGAACAAAAAAAATGGCGTAGACATACAACACAGCAGGAGGAACAATGAATATAACACCACTGACGATGTTGCAGATGTGCAACGAAAGATTTATGTAAATTATGTAAACTATATATATGTGTTTGTGTCTATATTGTATCTGTATTATTTTTGACCGCCGGTCAGTCAATGGCAACATTGAGGACCGAGTAAGTTAGATCGCAGATATATATATATAAAAGACAGCGAGAAGCGAAAACCAACCAAACAGTGAGTGTGTTCTGTTATTAATTCTGGCAATATTACGCAAATATGACCCTCCCCAAATATAACAATATCTGTTTCGACACACGATTTCATATAAAAAACCTCGCAAAACTAATTCATCGCCGCTATATATATATACATATATATATATGTGTGTGTGTGTGTGTGTAATATTTATGTATGCATATATATACTCTCGATACATTTGACACCCATGTGTAAATAACGATAAAAGATATCTCTGTACGTGTCCAGTCATCTATAGAGCGGAAGTTATGATGTGGAAAAGCAGAAATAAAAGTCAATTACTATTAGAGGAATTAATATTCCTGGGGTTCTTTAGAAAGTGACATTACAAACATTGGAATATAATTTCGCTGAACACGTATATAATACGATTCCTTGATAACAAGGAATGAGGTGATACGATAACTCGGCGGAGAAGTGGACGAGTCGTTAGAACCCTGGATAGAATCCTTTACAGCAGGGGTCGGCAACTTCTTTGCCTCCACGGGCCGGATCGAATATTAATGACGGATAGCGGGCCGGACGAAGGCCATAAAAGAAGAATTAGGGAAAATTACACAATCACGAGTGTTGACTATACTTAAAAATAATTTGTATTAACCACAGATGAATGTAGTAATGGAAAAACATCATTTATTCAATTTAAGACATCGTTGGAATCATTTGTTTAAAAAATCTTAAAAATACATAGCACAATCTTTAATTGTGTTTTTTGCTGTCAAAGCGTTCACATCCGGTTGGTAGTGAATATTACGTAGAGGGAATCAGATGATTTGTAGAAGAATGTAACGGCAGGCCTTTTATTGTATTCGAAAGTCTCGTCTCTCATATTACAATACATTTTAAATAAATAACTCATTGAGCATTAGTTCTCGTGGGCGGGATCCGGCCCGGGGGCCGTAGGTTGCCGACCCGTGCTTTAAGGCATTCGTTCCGGCTCTTTGTGCTCTGAGTTCAAATCCTACTGAGGCCAACTTTACCTTTCAAACTTTTGAGGTTGATAAATAAAGTACCAATCCAGTACAGTACTGCGGTCGATTCTTGCTCTTTATCTATTTCTCACACACAACCCCCCGCTCTATCTCCCCCACCACCGCTCTCTCCCCCTCTCTCCCCTCTCTCTCTTAATCAGGTTTAAATGTCCAAGATACGCCGTATATCACTACGATACCCTTATGAAACAATCAGAAGTTAAGGACAGAGAGAGAGGCGATATATAACAGTGAAAACATACATACGATAGAGTTACACTGACAGAGAGGAGAATATAAAGAAGTTGATAATGTATATGAAACATCAGGAAAACAAAACCTAAGAATTTTGGTAAATATTCTAGGCAATATCAAGATCGGTAAGGAAATCTGACAGGGTAACTGTTTATGCCATTTGCTTTTTTGTATTATTCTTGACACTTGTAACATTACAGTGATGAATAGGGAAGAAGGTGTGGTGTGTGTATATATAATGAAAGACAAGCACCATAAAAATCAATCAGCTTCTATTTATGGATGAATTGAAGCTGTTTGCAAAGAAGGAAGATCAAATATACATTTTAGTGCAAACAGTGCATAGAGTTCTGAGAAGGCATCGGAGAAAGAAGATGTGGGATTAAAATGTCTAGATATATATTGAAAGAGAGAGAAGGGGAGAGAGAGAGACTGAGAGAGAAAAGTATAATGGAACAAAACTTACTTGATAAGAAAGTAATAAATAAATTAAAAAATAGATACGCTGGGTTATAAATACTGAACTATATGATAAAGATAGATATGATAAAAAAATTTAAGATAAAAGCAGTACTTGATTGTAGTACTTAAATCTAATCTAAACAGTAGAAAGAAGACAAGCCTTAAATACGTGGTCTTCGTCTCTTTTCAAATATAATGGAGAAGTTTCTTAATCAGAGCAAAGAACAGGTCAATTTTGTTATGAATATTGTGAAGGATAATGGATTCTCCGTCAGTTTCAACGATGAGCATTTATTTGTTCAGTCAACCGAATGTCCAACTCGTGAATTAACGTGAAAATGGTTGAGTATCTCACAGACACGTGTACTTTTAACGTAATTCCTATATAGAATCAGTGTAACACAATACGTGAGAACGCTAGACATTTGAATTAATTAGAGGTACAATCCATTTGACGAGCTCCCACACAATTTCTGTCTACAGATTTCACTCACATGATTTAGGTTGACCCAAGGTTATAATAAAGACACTTGCTCAAGATGTCACTCTGTTGGAGGGAACGTGGAACTTCATGATTACCTTCATGTTGCATATAAAGCATGCATAGACCAGTCAGAGTAGTGTCGTCGTGACATCCGGTGTCTCTTGGGTACTTTAAACCTAGCGGAGCTCAAGCCCTCTCAAGGTCTGAAGACAGCCAATTTATTTCAGAGGAGGAGAGAGAGAGAATGAGATAGGGAAGAAGTGAGAAAGAGATATAGAGAAAGAATTGACAGTACTTGACTGATAATATTTTATCGACCTCGAAAGATATTAAAGGCTAGTTGACTTTGGAAGGATTTGAACTCAGATAGCCGAAATGATTATCGCAGAGCGTTCTATCCGACGTTCTATCGACTCTGCCAAATCGCTGCACCTGATATATAAAAAGTGTTTGACAAAATACAAACTGTTCAATGTCGAATATATCTAGGAACACCTCAAGTCATTTGCTCCCATGATAATACAGTGAATCAATAAATGGCTTGTTTAGATTTCTCAGGTCAAATGTTTAACGAAGCTATTGTTCGAAAATTTATATATTCTTTTCTTCATTTATGTGTTTCAGTCAGCAAACTGCGGTCATACTAGAGCATCGTCTTGAAGGAATTTAGTGTATTATATCGACCCAAGTACTTATTTTTCAAATCCAGTACTTACATTAACGTTCATTTTGACGAACTACTAAGTTATGAGGCATGAACAAACAGTAAAAGTAGACACAGACACGGATTTACATAAATACACACGCACACTTCTCTCTCTCTCTCTCTCTTACCGTCACTCATCTGCATCTTTATCAATTTTTTTCGCCGATATCGCGTTTTTAATATTACTTACGAAAGAATGTCTGCTCATCACGTTATTGGTTGAAATGAGGTTATCACCTACTTCGGTGGGAGACAATCTCTCATTCGCTTTAAACCCACCACCTGGCTTTCAGGTAATCCAATCCAATCCAGAGCCTTCTCACTCCTGTTAGAGAAACCCCTCCCCGACATTCACCGCTTTCTTTGGTTTGGGTCATGTCAGGGGTGTAACCGTACTCACCACGCTTGGCCAATTGCGGATTGGTGAGGTTATTTAACACATAGATGGTGTGGTTGACCGTTGACTGATACGTTCATCCACCATTTTAATAGCTCTTTGTGTGTGTGCTATTGGGGGCAATAGACACGACTATTGTAATACTATTAAGAGGAATGGTATTTTTCACAAATTTCCTTTTAAAAAAATTAAATTAGTTTAGATCTAAGATATTTTGAAAAGGGAAAATCACCAATAATGCATACTTTTACTGGGCTTGAAGCAATTTCAATAGGATATGAGTATATTAAAACCTCAATGTTGACCCATTCATCTGGTTAGAGAATTTACACAATTAAAATTCTGAAGTTATCGTCTTTTCAATAACTTCTTCAATATCATAAATATGGCATTTTACTTAAAGGAATAACCTTAAGAATAAGTTCAGAGTCCTTCTTCATAACAGTTTCTATGACTTTCTTTACAACTGGTTTAATAATAGCCTCTCCAATTGTATATGACATTCCTTTTTCTGTTATGTTAAAGGATATATTGTAAGAAACCTTCATTTCCACTTTGAATATGAGGTGGTGACTTGGGAAACGACATGAAGGCTGGACATCTTCAAAACATTTTCTTCAATGTCTTAAAATAATTGAAAATATTTGTTTCACATATCTAAATACATCATCTTAAGGTGATCTTACAACTTCGAATGCTTCATATCATAATTTCTAAATGTCATTTCACATAACAAACACATAGGTATTGAATCGTTATTGGCCAAATAAATAAAACCAAATTTCAAATGGCAGAAGTATGTATCAAATTAGCAAAATCGTTAGGTAAGGCTTGGGTATTTATTCCGGATATGTGCTCTGAGGTTAAATCCTGCTGATGTCAACGTTCCCTTTCATTTTATCCGGATGGATGATATATATTATCAATCCAGAACAATGAATTACCGGAATTGATAGAGCATTAGCTTTGGCTCCGCATTCTGAATTCAAAATCTGCTGTGAAATACGTGGGTAGTAGTATTAATCCGTCACCCAGTTTAACACCATCGACTGGCCTTTGGAAGCCTTTAGCTGGCTAACTTCCTCCCGCCCACCAGTTTTGGGGTACCATGAAGATTTTCATTGGCTCTGCTCTTCCGTTTTTTTTACTAAACAGTAAAAACAAAGAAATAGAATATAAAATTTTCTTTAATAATACTTTCAATATCGTTATCTTAGTCATGTGTTCTTTGTTGATATGCAGCAATGAGTTGAATGACATTTACCGATAGATAAGGGTTGGCACGAATACTGAATTAAAGTTTGGATTTTACACTTATCTCCCTTATGATGATGACCGAATGCTGAAGCTGGCACATTACTTCAAAACGAATTGCATTGTATTTAGCCCCTACATCATGCATCATAGGGAGATAGTACCGTGTTTACATCTTTGGACAGTTGCTTATGATATGGATGACATATTCAATGTTAATTCTACAGAGTCTACATTTGTTGTCACATCTAGGTATTTTGCCTGCATCCCTAAAATTTTTTGTGAATCAGAAATTTTGTATTGATTTCTTGTTCTTGGATTGCAAAAGCATATTCATCAAAGTGAGGCCAATATAGCGGTTGTTGGTCCAAAATAGACTACTTTGCTTATTTATATGAAGCCGCCTAGCAACAAATCCATGCATGATTTTTATACCAAATAATATAAACATCAAAATGAAACATAAAACTGAGAGAAAATCATATACTTGAGGCGGTGGGGAGAATAATATTTGGGTATAAACAAAGAAAGACAGGAAAGCCTAAAAAATACATAATAAATTTAAAAATTTAAAAATACGGAGCCTGTTAGTAGGTTTTAGATGGGCGAGGTTAGAAGTGGTCAGTTTCACTTACAGCTGATTGGTTAAGTGTTCTAGTTCATTTCGGCCAGTCCTGGTATGTTCGTCATTTGATGTTATCAAACAAATGATTTCTTTATGGTACTGTTGAAATAGTGTTAGATAGATAAGAAGACTACGTGTGTGTGAGACAAGGTTAGTTAATGTTTTCAAGCATTAGAAGTCTGGGAGATGTAGTATATTTATATATAAACTGAGGGCTGTGGATCGAATCAGGTCTATTGCGGTTTGTAGATTACGAACATGTTAGTACATCTATGTCGACAATGAACCAATCAGCTGTAAGTGAAACTGACCGCTTCTAGCCACGCCCATCAAAAACCCACTAACATGCTCCATATTTTCTTTTATTATGTAATTTTTAGGCGGTGGATTGGCAGTATCGGTATAGGGTCGGACGCCATGCTTTCCAGCTTAGTTACGTCCCTTTACGATCTGAGTTCAAATCCAGCCGAGGTTGACTTTGCCTTTCATCCTTACGGGGTCGATAAAATAAAGTACCAGTAATGTACTGGGTAATTGCTGGCCTTGTGCCAAAAGTAGAAACAATTATGTAATTTTTAAGCTCCCCTGTTTTTACCGAAATATTATTCCAATATTTTATATTATCCCTATCTCCCGACCCCCTCAAGTATATAATTTTCTCTCAGTTTTATTTTATTTCTCATTTTATTGTTTATGTTATTTGATATAAAACCATTGTGAGACTAAATCCATGATCAGTATTTTGATAATTCACCTAGTGACTGCATTGTTTTTTTGTATTTAAAATCGAATTTCATAATAGCCAATCAACTATTGATGATGGCAATTTCAAGACATAATTAATTGCTTATTAGGCGATGAAACATATGTTAATGCTTGGAATAAAACCTTATTATATCGCTTACCCGTGTCAACCACTCTTTTACTTGTTACATCTATATATAACTTGTGTTCCATATTTTGTGGTTGGAGGCAGAGTTTTAGCTCACTTTGTTTCCTTTGAAGGGAGATGTTACTAACACTATTTCTTGACTAATATGTAATAGATATATACGCGGAAATGCGAAGGTGTTTAATACAGTTAATAAATGCAATAAGCTAAGAAGTCACGATACTATTGTATTTCCATTGGGATGATAAGTTTGAAAAGGCTATAATTTCCGTTTGAAGAATCTATTGAGAGATTGTTTCTAACACAATCTATGAAGCTCGAAGTATTTTTTAATCATTTCTAGCTTTTCACCTGCTTCATACACGCCCCTCATTCCTTCATATAGACATAACCGAGGTACTGCTCCAATTGCGGTATCACTTCTGTTATTCGAAGCTCATCACCATCTACTTCTGTGGGAACACGATACAATAAGTGGCATTTGAACTCAGAATGCAGAAACTTGGAACATATGCTGTAAGGTATCTTGTCCGACCTTCTAATAATTCTGCCAATCCGCTACCCTGAACTGGTATTCTATATACCGATGGAACGGATGAAAGAAAGGCAAAGTTATTCTTGGTGGGGCTTCAATGTAAAGATTCTACTATAAATGAGCAGGTGTTTTACCTGTGATGGAATTCTAACAAACGAGATTTGTCTTACTAAAGAGATTTGATTTTCTAAGGAGGTTATACGCAAGAAATATACTAGGGAAAACAGTACGGCGAGAGGGGAGAGAGGGGAATAGAAAGGCGGAAAGAATGAATGAAAGAAAAAGAAAAGAAGAGAAAGAGAGCTAAAATAAGCACGACTAGATGAACTGCCAACTAGAATTTGTCTAGTTCGGCAAGTGACGGTGGAACTGCCACTACCACAACCACTTTGTAACCCTTTAACAACCACTTAAGTCTCTAAGTTACAAAATACTTTAATAATCCACTTTAATCAGTGTTTAACGTCAAACGTCTTAAGTTAGAGTCTACTACAGTCCATCTTAATTAAATGTTAACATGTCAGGCTAGAGAGAAACAAAGACATTGTTCACATCATACATCCAGACGAGTTAGGATGCTCGCTTTACAATAATGCGTGGAATTTTGAGCAAATATCTTTACCATAGCTCCGGGTTAATGCAAGCATTGTGTGGAAGCCCGTAGGATGGATTGTATTTGTAATTCAAAGACCCAGTCTTGTCACATATGTAATGCTGATTCGACTTGGGAATTACGTTATGAGTACACGTGTCTGTGAAATTCTTAGCCACTTACACGTTCTGTTGATTGAACAATTGAGTATTCATCGTCGAAGCCGTCATTATGTAAAATATTCATAGCAATTGCCCCCAGTACTGAACTGATACTTATTTTCTCGTGCTCGAAAAGATGAAAGACAAAGTTGACTTCAATGAGATTTGAACTCAGAGCGCAGAGAGCCGGAACAAATGCTGCAAAATATTCAATCTAACATTCTAATGACTGTCTTAAAAATGTAATATCAATTGTATTTTAAGAAACCTTACGATTTGTTCTGGCGAAATTTGGTTACTGTGAACCATAAGGGGATCGTTCTGTTTCATATTACATAACTATACAAAAACAAAATTATATTACAAGAACTTCCTTCCAGATATATGACGAAATTCTGACTTTGTGAACTGTAAATTCACCATGTTCAGAAAAGGTTATGTGTATAAGTAACATTCATATAGCATAGACAATAGATTTGTCTCAGTATGATATATCACATTTGCCGAGCAAATATGATATTTCCGGAGAGAAAAGCAAATAGTAGCAGTTTAGGCCTACAAGATCAAATGTCCAGGCCTCCTGCAGTTAGGTATTGTTCTTATAATTTACAAAAATTATACCTCTAACGTAGATTGAAATATATTTCAGTATGAGAGAGAAAACACCGACGTTAAAAGTATATCTGGCATATAATAGTACGAGAGTAAGTAAAAAATTATCCGTACTTTCGCCATAAAATATCTTTAGGTTTGTCACACTGCTTTCTTCTCACGTATGATTATAGAGGGTACTATTGTGTGTGTATATATATATATATATATATATATTAGTAAAAAGGAAAAGAAAATGGTGACAAATTTTTCCCAGTGAAAAATAGTTTATTTGGGAATAAGTATAAATTAGTAATAAGTATTAGTTAGTATTCAGTTTTAGTTTTAAGTTTTTACCGGTTGCGCATTTCTTATGGTTTTCAAAAATAATTTTGAGATAGGGTGATTTTTGCTCTCTCTCTCTCTCTCTCTCTCTCTATATATATATATATATATATATATATATATATATATATATATATATATATATATATATATATATATATATATATATGTATGTATGTATAGGTGTCCCAAAACGGAGAGAAATGAGGCAAAATGGGGAGATTTTACATAATGAAAGCTATACCTATTTTCACAAGAGAAGACATCTCTCACCCACGTCAAAGTGAGTGGGAGATCTCCCCGTCGGCTGGGGAGAGTTGACAGGTCTGATATATATATATATATATATATATATATAAGGAAAATAAATTGAATATGCAACTGTAGTCTTTTAAGAATCTTCATTTACTTTACCGGTTTCACTGTTCTTATGATTCTCAAAAGTAAAATTGAGATGGAGGGTTTGTGTTTCTGTTGTGGTTTGTCACAACAGAAACACAAACTCTCCATCTCAATTTTACTTTTGAAAATCATAAGAACAGTGAAACAGGTAAAGTAAATATATACATATTCTTAAAAGACTCCAGTTGCATTTTCAATTTCCTTTCCTTATATTTTCACCAGTATGGGACATTTCTTTTAAAAAAAAAAACCTCATTTTCTTACACACACACATGCATACATATTAGACGTACAATTGAATCAGCCGTTTCAAGTTCCTAATTGAATTCTCCGATGGCATAATATAATGGAGACTGTATTTTGCTTGGTTCATATACAAATGCTATTAGACAAGTGCTGTCAATAATGACGGCAATAGAGTTGAATGTATTTAATATTTAGAGTTCAGGATTACTAAACCATATATAAAAGTATTACTGGATATACGAACAATCATACAGTCCGGGAAATTGACGTTTTGATAAATTTATGGTTTGCATATGAGAAACCCTATAGTTTGTTTTAAACCCAGAAAATGATTAACGGTAAGAATGATATTTTAATGATAGATTCCTAGGATATAATTAAATAAATGTACAGGATTATATGTCTGAGAAACTTTGGAGAAATAACTGTTTACAGAAACAGATGTAAGTTTAGAACCCAAGACCTTGTGGCTGGAAAGCAAAAGTTTTACTGGAGCAACATGACTAAAATAAGAAATGCGTTGTGCATAATTTAAAAAAATTAAAAAACATACAACACACACATACTCATATATATATATATATATATATATCAATATATATATTAATATATATATATATATATATATATATATATATATATATATATATATATATATATATATATATATATATATATATATACATATATATATACATATATATATATATATATATTAATATATATATATATATATATATATATATATATATATATATATATATATATATATATATATATATATTTAAGTGAAATTACAGGAGACCAAATATGTTGAATTTCCTTAATTATTTATTTATGCAAACACTATCCCCATTTTAGTGGCTAGGTTGCGTAGGAACCTGGATACATCTTCAGGTGTTAATTGTTGGGTACTTAGTTATCCACGATTTATTAAATTAGGCTGCCACACAATCTGCTAGAGGAATGTGTTATCGCCATATTCCCCAAACAGAGTATGTGACAGCCTAATCTAATGAAACGGGAAGACTCCGAATTCTCACTACACTACCCACTACCCAGGCGCGAGTCTACATGTGAACACATATCTGAGGACCTGATCGGCAGTGAAACATATGTAATATGTAATTGAATGTGTATATGATGCAACACTGATTCTTTGTGTCCTTATATATATATATATATATATATATATATACAAACACACGTAGCGTTTTATTTTGGTCGATTCAAATATGAGGGAAAACAACCGAAAATGAAACAAAATACATTTTAAAAACTAATCCATAAGGTTTATCTTCTTTCCTGACTCATTATTTATTGATTTGTTCTTTTGTTCTTCTTCTCTAAATTATAGACATTACAATGTTATATACTATATAACATTATTGAGGATTTCATTACGCCATTCATCGCTCACACTGTTCTTCCAACAAACTATGGCGTATAGAATGAAGATAATGCATTGTGTAACTTAACCAGAGCCGGATTTAGAGCTTCGAGGGCCTGGGGCAATTCAGGTTGGTGGGAGCTCATACACAAAAAATTAAAATACACATCAAACCCCCAATTTTACTCATCAAAGTTGGCTTGGCGGAAGTAATTGGAATTGAAAAGTTATACATACAGGTATTACATTTTAAAAAAATCTAACCATCCTCATTTTACATCCACTTTCCACAATGGCATGTGTTGGACGGGTTACCACAGTCCAAGATGAGACATATCGGAGCGATCTCATCATGCCCATACATTACATATTTAGCATGGTTTCTATGGCTGGATGCCCTTCCTAACATAACCACTTTAGAGTTTTTACTGGGTGCATTGTTTTTGCGATACCAGCACAACTACTTTACACCGTTGACTAGGTATATTCTATAAAGGCACCAACACTAACAATTTACAGGATGTACCTTTTATCATGGTACTAGTACTAAAGAGGTTGTCACAATCTGGGCCAGACGAAAGCGTTCCCTTAAACACTATATTGTCTCCATTCGATTGCCACTGTAGCCTCCGAATTCTCACCACACTTACTTTAAGTGCCCCAGTGTTTATACTAGTGAGCATGTTGTTTGTATTATGGCATAGCATCAATCAGCTCTGCACTGTGTCATCTCCTTTGTCGGGTTCAGTTTCTTGATGTCATTCTTTACAACTTCGTCCCATGTTTTCCTTGATCTTCCACTAAAGCCCAGCAAAGGGCACAAATAAATTGCAAAGGCTGTCGCTAGTGTCCCCCATCACCGCTACTACCAAGGGACCTGGGGCATTTTCCCCCTTTGGTCCCCATTAAATCCAGCCCTGAACTTAACTAGCAATTTTATGTTTGAATCATTCTTAAATGCGATACAGTAAATTTAGAAGTTAATTTCAGAAATGTATTTTGAGCGAATTACAGATTAAGGAACAGTTCGAATTAGTTCAAAATGGACAATTATAGAGAAGGTGAGTCACTTTACTCGGTTCATTTTCTACGGTGGATTAACATATACGTGTTAATATTAAATTAATTCTTCATATAAAAAAATATATATAAATAAGAACATGACGTATGATCCGTGTGTATTTTTAATGTTATCATATAAACACCGAATATAGATTGTTATCTATTAGCCTTAATTATATTTTCGATTTGCTTTCACCGAATGAGCTATGCGGTCATTAATTTTTAATCATTTTAAATATGTAATCAAAGTCTTCCAGGAAATATACGAGAAATACATAATATTAATAACTATTCATGGTGTTATAAATAACTACCTATTACACACCCACCCCCACACACACACACACACACACACACACACACACACACACACACACACACACACACACACACACACACACACACACACATATCAAATAATTACTGTAGAATATCAAAATATGATGTATATGTATGAATGTAATGTGTAATGCAAGCGTATATATATATATATATTTATATATATACAGAGAAACAGAGAGAGAAAGAGAGAGAGAGAGAGAGAGAGAGAGAGAGAGAGGTAACTCCCCTGGCAGACAACATTGTTGCTTGATAGGAAGAAAACGATTTTAAAGCATTTAGAATATTTGTCAAAGACTTTTTTGTCTCATGTTTAATTGTGTCTCATAAATTCTAAATGAAAATATAGAAAGAATTTGTAAGATTTTAGCGTTCGTTTGACAGATGAACAAAAAAGGCTTTACAAACATAATAATATTTTAGATTAAATGGAGAGAAGTTATTACATTAAATAAGTGATTTTATTATATTCGAATTCTGTTGGAAGTTTCTATTTGAATCTATGATTAAATTAACATCGTTATTGTTTAGTAATAATTGTCCTCATCGTTATTGACCTAGCATCTTAAGGATGTTTATTCATGTATTAATATTCTCATGGATTCATATGAAATTATTAAATTTATCTTGTCATCAAATAACGGTAAGGTGATATTTTAAGTGTCAACCGCTTTGCCATATGTTTGTCGTTTAAACTATAGCAGTGGACGATTCTGGAGTTCTTGGTTCTCGAATACCGCCTTACTCACGGCTATTGCGGTGGTGTTGGCAGCCCACAGGAGTGGGCCCCACAAGTTGGAATGGCTGTTTCAACGCATTTCTCTCGCTATCCTCCGGGGTAACGTTGATTTGATTCTGTCCGCTAGGGTTCTGCACGCAGAGAGCATTTTCTCACATTGTCCAGACATATATCATTGAGGTTGCGATGGAATAGGTTGCTGATATTTTTACTTAGTCCCACACAAATATAAGAGAATATCTCACTTTACATGGTTAGCATGTGGTTGCGGTAAACCTTTGCAATTGTCGTGTTAGCAGGGAGACTAATTCAATTATACACAGTGCAGGATTTAGGACAAATGAGGCCCTGTGCTAGTTTAGTTATGAGGCCCTTTACTTGAGCTCCGGGGGAGCTAATTCATCGTAAAAACGTTTAGCAGGAAAATTCCCCAACGGTCATCGGGGCCCTGTGCTTAAGCACACCTAAGCACAATAGTAAATCCGGCACTGTCTCTCTCTATGTGAAGGCGCTTGGGTTACTTTTTAGGGTGTTCGGTTCGCGATCATAAGGTCTTGAGTTCGATTCCCGGTGAAGTATTGTGTTCTTGAGCAAGGCATGTTATTTAAAATTGCTTGAGTCCATACATCTGGCAAAAATGAGCTGAACTTGTAAAACATAGTACCTGACTTGCCAAACTCTGTGTCACGCCGAATAACTCGTTAAGAAAACATATGTCGTTAAGAAAACATATGTCTGTGGAATGCTCAGCCACTTTCACGTTAATTTTATGAGCAGACTGATCTTTTGATTAAATAACTAGAACAATCGTCGTCAGAACCGACAGAGGCCCGACAAAAGCAGCAAAGTATATCATCTATGTTGTTAAATTCTCATTTCTAGTAGATGTTAATGAGTTGGTAGGAACAAACTGGAATCAGCTCTGATGAAAACATCAATAGCAGACCTGCCAACCTCTAAAAATCCAAATGGGGGAGTATCATGAAAAAGGGTGCCCTAAAACGGGGAGAAATGAGACAAGATGGGTGGATTTTACATAATGAAAACTATACCCATGTTCATAAGCGAAGACATCTCCCACCCACCCTGAACTGGGTGGGAGATCTCCCCGTCTGACGGTGAGAGTTGACAGGCCTGTAATGGTATCGAAATAAAAATAATGATCCTCACAAATAAATTGGCAGAGTCGTAAAGGAGTTCAATTTGCAACCAGTTGGTTCTGCGCTCAATTCCACTGTGTGGTACGTTCGTCAAGTGTCTTATGCTATAGCATGAGGTTGACCAATGCCTTATGAGTGGAATTTGGTAGACAGAAACTGCAGAAACCCATCGTGTGTTGGAGTGTGTGTGTGTTCATGTTTACGTCTGTCTGTGTTTCGGCACAAAAAACAGATCGATAAAATAAGTACTGGACTTGAAAAATATGTACTAGGGTCGATAAGATCGGCAAAATCAAGGTGATGCCCTAACATGGCCCCAGTCTACTGGCTGAAACAGTTAAACGAGCAGGTTAGTATGGTGCATGGGCGGAACAGTAGTCTCACCAGCTAGCTTCTTTTAACCTGAATATCACTAAAGGAAGTTTTGGTCTTGGAATTTTGAGGATAGTTAGTTACTATACAGACACACTTATATACGTGTTTGCATATATTTGCATATATTTCTATATACGTTGTATAGAATTCCAAATGTAAAACCTATTTTACGTAGGGAAGCATTAATCTTTCCCCCACCAATACAACCACACATGTGGTCTCTCACCTATATTGTGGTGCATATATGTGTGTGTGTGTGTGTGTGTGTGTGTGTGTGTGTGTGTGTGTGTGTGTGTGTGTGTGTGTGTGTGTGTGTGTGTGTGTGTGTGTGTGATTATGTGTGTTTGTACTGCGCAGAGATATATACTTTATGCTCCTGCTTAGATATTTGCTTATACATAGATATATGTGTGTACTTGCTATTTAGATTCAGGATCATATGTATGAGTATTTATTTGCGTATTATATATATGTGTGTGTGTTTGTGTAAGTGTGCATGTCAATGAAACTATTTGTATACGTAAGCGGGTGTAAATCGGTATCAAATTTAATTTTTTTCTTTCCTGAAGTCTTTTACAGTTTAAGCACTGTGATTTCTTTGTTGTTATTTTTGTTTTAATGTTTTAATGATATGAAAAGAAAGAAAGAATAGAAACACTAAAAAATACAGAGAATATGGAACAGAGATAGAACAATTTGAACGGTTTAAAACTGCTTTACATTATATCGTGAAGAGGTAAAAATAATTTTTGAAAATCAAGTTAAAAACAACATATTGTGTATATATATATATATATATATATATATATATATATATATATGCATATATATACACACACACACACACACACACACACATATATATATATATATACATAAATATATATAAATATATATATATATATATATATATATATATATATATATATATATATATATATACATAAATATATATATAAATATATATATATATATATATATATATATTTATATAAATATATATATATATATATATATTTATATAAAAATATATATATATATATATTTATATAAATATATATATATATATATTTATATAAATATATATATATATATATATATATATATATATATATATATATATATATATTTATATATATTTATATATATATATATATATATATATATATTTATATATATATATATATATATATATTTATATATATATTTATATATATATATATATGCATATATATATATACACACACACACACACATATATATATATATATATATATATATATATATGTGTGTGTGTGTGTGTGTGTGTGTATATATATATGCATATATATATATATATATATATATATATATATATATATATAACTACAGCACGAATAGACTGAAGTTAACGATGAGATTAGCTTAAAGAAAATCGAATGGATGAGAACATAAGAGAGAATATAGTGGTGAGAATAGAGTTCTATTTCTGAAGAAAGGTGTTGGTAGAATTTGTAGTGAAAGTGAGGCAAATATTTGCTCTTTACGTTCTTATTTGTTCGAACAAAACATTAGAATGTTTTCATCAACAGTTTTTTTCCGTCGCATACTGGGTAAGCAATTTTCCCCAAAGAATCGCTGTGCTGGTATAACAGTTCTCACACACCTTATGTTAAATACTATGTGTGATTTTTTTTTTAAACACTAGGTCAGCTTTAATGGAGCAGACCTATGTTCAAATATACTCCAGCTAGGATGAACCTGTGGTTGATGATTTTTCTTTTTTGTTTTGTTTTTTTTGTTTTCGATATAAATGTTCCTATAATTCTCGGTGAACTTGTACTGTTACAGAATTGGTCGAAGTTTAAGATATGGGATGACTTTGGAGTTAAGTTAGAATCTGCCTTTAGATCAGCAAATAAAGTTTTCTGTCAGACCATCATCCGACTTCGTAATAAGAGGTCCGCTCCAACGCTTCCTATCATAAATTCGTCTGGGCTTCTTCTTTCTGAAGAGAGTTACATCCCCGCGAGGCGGAGAGAATTGCAGGACAGATATTATGTGTAAAGCCGACAGGCAGGAGACCCAGAGATAGACCACGAGTAAAAGGGCTGGATAACATCCATAAGCGGTTTGTCTCACTCGAAGATCCAGTCAGATTATTTGAAGACTGTTACTTCATATACTACTCTTTGGAAGGTGTATCTGAGTACTTTCCCTCCACGATCCTCACCAGCTTTGCCCAGACAAACTTATGATCAAAGGGTGATCCACCTATGACCAGACAGACTTATGATCAAAGGGTTATCCACATATGACCAGGCAGACTTATGATCAAAAGTGATCCAAACTTGACCAGACAGACCTATGATCAAAGTTGATCCAGCCATAGCCAGATAAACATATGATCAAAAGTTGATCCGACCATGATCAGACAGACCTATGATGGAAGTTGATCCAGCCATAGCCAGACAAACCTATGATCAAAAGTGATACATACATGACAAAACAGACCTATGATCAAGGGGGATCCAGCCTTCATCAAACAGACCTATGATCAAAAGTGATCCAGCTATGACTATCCCTTCTTTCTTTTTAAATACGGTCATTATCTATTGACGATATATTCTAGTTTATCGGCAGCTTTAGTATGTAGAGTTATCTAAGGACTACGTAAAATATCCAGCATTATTTATAAACCATGTAAAATATCAAGACACCATTATCTGTAGCCTACGACGACCGCAAAAAAAAAAATAACACATTTATTTATTTGTTTATTTATTTATTTCATGAACATTACTAAATTATAGTTTGTTGTTCTCAATTACTAGCAAATGATTTAAATTGCGTATTCTAGCGAAAAATTTGTATCGTCCATTGTGATTAATGGCTCTTTATCATTCCGTCTGCGTTGTCTGATAAACGCAATATAAAAACAAATTCTTCAGGGTGTTCTTTTACTTTCTTAATTTCATTCTTTCTTTCTATGAGCATTTTTAGTAACCAGTTACATAATTATTTTAGACTAATTTTCATTGCGGTGTTTTGTTACTGTTACATCCCGGCAGTGGATTGGCAGAATCGTTAGAGCGTCGGACAAAATGCTTTACGATATTTGTTCCCGCTCTTTATGTTCTAATTTTAAATCCGAGGTAGTCTTTGCTTTTTTGTGTTTCTGAGGTCGACAAAGAGTACCAGTCCAGTACTAAGCTCTCTCTCTCTTTCTCTCTCTCTCTCTGAGAGAAATCGGCTGTGTTCAGACTCGGAGTAACGTGTTAATACAACTTGTTCGGGCTCTTTACATTCTGATTTTAAAACAAATTGATATCATATTTGCCTTACATTCTCTGAGGTCGATAAAATAAAGTACCAGTCAAATATTGGAGTCTATTTAATCAACTCTTCTCTTGCCTAGATTAGAAACCTTTAATACATCTCGGTAGCTGGAACAAATAAAATGAAATTAGTAACTGGGTTGTTATTCTTCAATAGGCTTCCCATTGGATCGAGACAGTTATCTCAAGTCTAGCTAAATTGTCTGGAGATATCACCCTAGTTCAAAGATATTTAGAATTCAGAATTGACAAGAGAATTGGTGATTCTATAAACGGCAATT
>OZ024741.1:112057651-112105151 GCA_964016885.1 Eledone cirrhosa | reverse complement strand
GTGTGCATATATGTATATGTGTCTCTGTGTGTGTGTGTGTGTGTATGTGTATGTGTGTATCTATGTATATGCGTGTCTGTGTGTGTCTATGTGTTTATCTATGTATATGTGTGTCAATGTGTGTATCTATGTATGTGTGTGTCTGTATGTGTGTATATATCTATGTGTGTAACTATGCCTATGTGCAACAGTGTGTATGTGTGTGTGTGCCTATGTGTGTATCTATGCCTGTGTGTGTGTCTGTATACCTGTCAGTGTATGTGTCTGTGTGTGTCTATGTGTGTATCTACGTGTGTGTCTATGTATGTATCTAAGTGTCTGTATGACTGTCTATATATGTGTCTATGTATGTCTCTATGTGTGTGTCTATGTGTGTATCTATGTGTCTGTATACCTGTCACTGTGTGTATCTATGTTGTGTCTCTATGTGTGTATGTATACCTGTCAGTGTGTGTGTCTATGTGTGTCTCTATGTGTGTATGTATACCTGTCAGTGTATGTGTCTATGTTGTGTGTGTCTATGTGTGTATGTGTCTGTATACCTGTCAGTGTATGTGTCTATGTGTGTATCTATGTGTATGTATACCTGTCAGTGTATGTGTCTATGTTGTGTGTGTCTATGTGTAACTATGTGTCTGTATACCTGTCAGTGTGTCTATGTTGTGTGTGTCTATGTGTGTATCTATGTGTCTGTATACCTGTCAGTGTGTCTATGTTGTGTGTGTCTATGTGTGTATCTATGTGTCTGTATACCTGTCAGTGTGTGTGTCTATGTTGTGTGTGTCTATGTGTGTAACTATGTGTCTGTATACCTGTCAGTGTGTCTATGTTGTGTGTGTCTATGTGTGTAACTATGTGTCTGTATACCTGTTAGTGTGTCTATGTTGTGTGTGTCTATGTGTAACTATGTGTCTGTATACCTGTCAGTGTGTCTATGTTGTGTGTGTCTATGTGTGTATCTATGTGTCTGTATACCTGTCAGTGTGTCTATGTTGTGTGTGTCTATGTGTGTAACTATGTGTCTGTATACCTGTCAGTGTGTCTATGTTGTGTGTGTCTATGTGTGTATCTATGTGTCTGTATACCTGTTAGTGTGTCTATGTTGTGTGTGTCTATGTGTGTAACTATGTGTCTGTATACCTGTTAGTGTGTCTATGTTGTGTGTGTCTATGTGTGTATCTATGTGTCTGTATACCTGTCAGTGTGTCTATGTTGTGTGTGTCTATGTGTGTATCTATGTGTCTGTATACCTGTCAGTGTGTGTGTCTATGTTGTGTGTGTCTATGTGTAACTATGTGTCTGTATACCTGTCAGTGTGTCTATGTTGTGTGTGTCTATGTGTGTATCTATGTGTCTGTATACCTGTCAGTGTATGTGTCTATGTTGTGTGTGTCTATGTGTATCTATGTGTCTGTATACCTGTCAGTGTGTGTGTCTATGTGTGTGTCTATGTGTCTGTATACCTGTCAGTGTGTGTGTCTATGTGTGTGTCTATGTGTCTGTATACCTGTCAGTGTGTGTGTCTATGTTGTGTGTGTCTATGTGTAACTATGTGTCTGTATACCTGTCAGTGTGTCTATGTTGTGTGTGTCTATGTGTAACTATGTGTCTGTATACCTGTCAGTGTGTGTGTCTATGTTGTGTGTGTCTATGTGTAACTATGTGTCTGTATACCTGTCAGTGTGTCTATGTTGTGTGTGTCTATGTGTGTATCTATGTGTCTGTATACCTGTCAGTGTGTGTGTCTATGTTGTGTGTGTCTATGTGTAACTATGTGTCTGTATACCTGTCAGTGTGTCTATGTTGTGTGTGTCTATGTGTGTATCTATGTGTCTGTATACCTGTCAGTGTGTGTGTCTATGTGTGTGTCTATGTGTCTGTATACCTGTCAGTGTGTGTGTCTATGTGTGTGTCTATGTGTCTGTATACCTGTCAGTGTATGTGTCTATGTTGTGTGTGTCTATGTGTGTAACTATGTGTCTGTATACCTGTCAGTGTGTGTGTCTATGTTGTGTGTGTCTATGTGTGTAACTATGTGTCTGTATACCTGTCAGTGTGTCTATGTTGTGTGTGTCTATGTGTGTATCTATGTGTCTGTATACCTGTCAGTGTGTGTGTCTATGTGTGTGTCTATGTGTCTGTATACCTGTCAGTGTGTGTGTCTATGTGTGTGTCTATGTGTCTGTATACCTGTCAGTGTGTGTGTCCATGTTGTGTGTGTCTATGTGTAACTATGTGTCTGTATACCTGTCAGTGTGTCTATGTTGTGTGTGTCTATGTGTGTAACTATGTGTCTGTATACCTGTTAGTGTGTCTATGTGTGTATCTATGTGTCTGTATACCTGTCAGTGTGTGTGTCTATGTGTGTGTCTATGTGTCTGTATACCTGTCAGTGTGTGTGTCTATGTGTGTGTCTATGTGTCTGTATACCTGTCAGTGTGTGTGTCCATGTTGTGTGTGTCTATGTGTAACTATGTGTCTGTAGACCTGTCAGTGTGTCTATGTTGTGTGTGTCTATGTGTGTAACTATGTGTCTGTATACCTGTCAGTGTGTGTGTCTATGTTGTGTGTGTCTATGTGTGTGTCTATGTGTCTGTATACCTGTCAGTGTGTCTATGTTGTGTGTGTCTATGTGTGTATCTATGTGTCTGTATACCTGTCAGTGTGTGTGTCTATGTTGTGTGTGTCTATGTGTAACTATGTGTCTGTATACCTGTCAGTGTGTCTATGTTGTGTGTGTCTATGTGTGTGTCTATGTGTCTGTATACCTGTCAGTGTGTCTATGTTGTGTGTGTCTATGTGTGTATCTATGTGTCTGTATACCTGTCAGTGTGTGTGTCCATGTTGTGTGTGTCTATGTGTAACTATGTGTCTGTATACCTGTCAGTGTGTCTATGTTGTGTGTGTCTATGTGTGTAACTATGTGTCTGTATACCTGTTAGTGTGTCTATGTGTGTATCTATGTGTCTGTATACCTGTCAGTGTGTGTGTCTATGTGTGTGTCTATGTGTCTGTATACCTGTCAGTGTGTGTGTCTATGTGTGTGTCTATGTGTCTGTATACCTGTCAGTGTGTGTGTCCATGTTGTGTGTGTCTATGTGTAACTATGTGTCTGTAGACCTGTCAGTGTGTCTATGTTGTGTGTGTCTATGTGTGTAACTATGTGTCTGTATACCTGTCAGTGTGTGTGTCTATGTTGTGTGTGTCTATGTGTGTGTCTATGTGCCTGTATACCTGTCAGTGTGTGTGTCTATGTTGTGTGTGTCTATGTGTGTAACTATGTGTCTGTATACCTGTTAGTGTGTCTATGTTGTGTGTGTCTATGTGTGTATCTATGTGTCTGTATACCTGTCAGTGTGTGTGTCTATGTTGTGTGTGTCTATGTGTGTAACTATGTGTCTGTATACCTGTTAGTGTGTCTATGTTGTGTGTGTCTATGTGTGTATCTATGTGTCTGTATACCTGTCAGTGTGTGTGTCTATGTGTGTGTCTATGTGCCTGTATACCTGTCAGTGTGTGTGTCTATGTTGTGTGTGTTTATGTGTATCTATGTGTATGTATACCTGTCAGTGTGTCTATGTTGTGTGTGTCTATGTGTAACTATGTGTATGTATACCTGTCAGTGTGTCTATGTTGTGTGTGTCTATGTGTGTGTCTATGTGTCTGTATACCTGTCAGTGTGTGTGTCTATGTGTGTGTCTATGTGTCTGTATACCTGTCAGTGTGTGTGTCTATGTGTGTCTATGTGTCTGTATACCTGTCAGTGTGTGTGTCTATGTGTATCTATGTGTCTGTATACCTGTCAGTGTGTGTGTCTATGTG
This sequence comes from Eledone cirrhosa, assembly GCA_964016885.1. Classification (NCBI taxonomy): domain Eukaryota; kingdom Metazoa; phylum Mollusca; class Cephalopoda; order Octopoda; family Eledonidae; genus Eledone; species Eledone cirrhosa. The sequence goes on along the minus strand of OZ024741.1, from coordinate 112,101,329 downwards.
TGTCTATGTGTCTGTATACCTGTCAGTGTGTGTGTCTATGTGTCTGTATACCTGTCAGTGTGTGTGTCTATGTGTGTCTATGTGTCTGTATACCTGTCAGTGTGTGTGTCTATGTGTATCTATGTGTCTGTATACCTGTCAGTGTGTGTGTCTATGTGTGTCTATGTGTCTGTATACCTGTCAGTGTGTGTGTCTATGTGTCTGTATACCTGTCAGTGTGTGTGTCTATGTGTGTCTATGTGTCTGTATACCTGTCAGTGTGTGTGTCTATGTGTGTCTATGTGTCTGTATACCTGTCAGTGTGTGTGTCTATGTGTGTCTATGTGTCTGTATACCTGTCAGTGTGTCTATGTTGTGTGTTACCAAGTCTGCAGTCTTATAATTTCTTTTGTGTTATTTTTATAAACATTTCTATAAATTATTCGTTTGTTGTAGTTTAAGAGATTGAGACAACGTTAGGGTTCCCCTTGTTAGGACAATATAAGGACGAACAGAATAGACATGCTATGATAGTTGTGGCAGCTCCTTTATATAGCGTCACCATCATCATAGCTATCATCATCATCATCATCATCGTCGTCGCTGTCGTCGTCGTCATCATCATCATCATCATCATCATCATCATCATCATCATCATCATCATCATCATCGTCGCTGTCGTCGTCGTCGTCGTCGTCGTCATCATCATCACAACCAACATCACCATCACCACCATCATCATCATCGTCATCATGTCAAGAAATGCTATGATAATTGTGGCAGCTCCTTTATATATCATCACCATCATCATCATCGTCATCACCATCATCATCATCGTCATCATCATCATCGCTCTCATCATCATCACCATCATCATCATCACCATCATCATCGTCATCATCATCATCATCACCACCACCATCATTATCACCACGACCACCACCACCACCACCATCATCATCACTACGACCACCACCACCACCACCATCATCATCACCACCATCATCACCACCACTGCCACCACCACCACCACCATCATCATCATCACCCCCATCATCACCCCCATCATCACCACCACCACCACCACCACCACCACCACCACCACCACCATCACCACCACCACCACCACGATCACCATCATCATCACCATAACCACCACCACCACCACCATCACCACTACCACGATCCCCATCATCATCACCATAACCACCACCATCACCACCACCACCATCATCACCACCACCACCATCACCACCATCACCACCACTGCCACCATCATCATCATCATACCCACCACCACCACCATCACCATCATCATCATCACCATCATCACCACCACCACCATCACCACCATCACCACCACTGCCACCATCACCACCACCACCACCATCATCATCATCATCGTTATCGTCGTCGTCAGCATCACTTCTATTCCTGACTGTTATACTATCACCGTCATCATCACCATCACCGCCATCCGCATCATCATCATTATCACCACCATCACTATCATCATCATCATCATCATTAGCATGACTATCACAATCATCACTACCACCACCACCACCATCATCATCATCATCATCATCATCATTATCGTCTTCATCATAATTTATGAAAGATGGGTGAGATCAACGAGATTATTAACGTGGCCGGTTGTATGTATCTACTCTGACTATGCTTTTTCTTAAGCAGGTTAATAGAACCTTTAAAGCCCATGAGACGACACAGTAATCCGGGTTATTTGGAGGAGTTCTCCGGAGAATTCCCCTAAACCGTAGCCCCCCCCCCCCCCCCTCCATTTTTTTATTGGGAAGCTGTTACTAGTTTTCATTTGGTCATGTGTTCTATTTTTATCATGGATATTTATTACTATAACTATTATTGTTGTCTACTATATTTGCTCTAGTGATGTTCCCTTTCCTTTACTTGACGTAAACTCCCACTCTGTATTGATTTTGTCTTTGTATTGTCCCCAATGTATTAGGTCCTTGTTTGTGGTCAATAAAAGAAATCATTATCAGTAATTAAATTATCAGTAATATAATTACTATTATTATTTTTGGATTGGCAGAAACGGTAGTGTCGGACAAAATACTTCATAGCATAGAGTTATGGCCATTTACGTTCTTAGTTCAAATACCGCCGAGGTTAACTTTGCCTTTCATCATTACGGGGTCGGTAAAATAATTTACTAGTCAAGCACTGAGGTCGATTTAATCAATTTCCCCTCCCCCAAAATTGCTGGGCTTGTGCCTATATAAGAAACCAGCAGTATCGGTAGAGGGTCGGACGCCATGCTTTACAGCAAAGAGTTACGGCCCTTTATGATCTGAGTTCAAATCCCGCCAAGGTTAACTTTGCCTTTCATCCTTACGGGGTCGATAAAATAAAGTACCAGTAATACACTGGGATAATTGCTGGCCTTGTGCCAAAAGAAGAAACAATTATTATAATAGTTACGTCCCTTTACGGTCTGAGTTCAAATCCCGCCGAAGTTAACTTTGCCTTTCATCCTTACGGGGTCGATAAAATAAAGTACCAGTAATGTACTGGGTAATTGCTGGCCTTGTGCCAAAAAGTAGAAACACTTATTATAAGTCGGTGGGTTGGCAGTATCGGTAGAGCGTCGGACACCATGCTTCGCGGCATAGTTATGTCTCTTTTCGTTCTGGGTTCAAATCCGCCGAGGTTAATTTTGTCTTTCATCCTTAAAGGGTCGATAAAATAAAGTACCAGTAATGCACTGGGGTCGATTTAATCTTAATAGTCATAATTTAGTGCGTGTCGTCAGTGCCTTACCAAGCACAGCTCTGCAAGATTTCAGTATATGCAGTACCTAATAGTGCCATTTTCTGTATGCTGTATTCATACGTCCTGGGGTTTTTGTTATGTATCTGTCTCTGTGTCTTGTGCTTATATTTTGTAGCATTCCCAGAGCACCTATTTTAAAGAGAATTGTTTCTGTTTTTCATCATCAGCATTCAGGATATGTCTAACTCCAGATCTTTATATTTGGATAATTTCTTCATTTGTCGTCTCAGGAGATAGATACATCGATTAGAAGACATGATTTTTCTTTGTGGGCATTAACTACAATATCAGGGCGGTTGGTTTTGATCTAGCTGTCGGTGTGAATTGGCTTATCCCAGCCAATGGTTGATTTGTTACTATCTGACACATTTTTCTGGTTATATGTTTGTACCACCTTAATTCTGATGGAAATTCGTTGTGTTGGTATAATTTCCAGTGTATGGAAATCTCAATTCTGACATGTCTGTGGATATGTTCTTTTTTTGCTAAGACTGGGCAGCCAGAGATAATGTGGTTGATTTTCTCTTTCTCATCTCTACATATTCTGCGGTTACTGTGTTCTATCTTATTATGTATTTTGGTAGTTTCTGGTGGGGAGTCATTGTTCTTGTACAACAATTAGACATCCTTTCGGCTTTTAATTTCAGTGTTTCTTAACCGCTTTTGTGAATTTTGTTACTCCACTTCCTCCTTATTCAGAATTAGCCATGTAGGTTTTTCTTTTTTCTTGTCATCATTTTAACAGAGCATTCTCGAAATCTATTTTCAATGTGGACGTTATCTTTTATGCAGTTTCTATTGCTGATTCTTCTATTTTCATTTCCCTCATAATTATCCGTCAATTCAGTTTCTGCTTTGGATTTATTTGCTTCCTTGAAGACAGAAAACATTTCTTTTTTTTTGTTCATGTTTCGAGGCTATTTCTTTTAGCTCTCAATTATTCTTCATTTATTATGTTATCATAGTTTTTTTCTTGTATAAGGCCATATTCTCCCTGTGTTCGTGTTGGGTATAATATTTCTACATCTGATTTGGGGTTGGTGTATTCTAAATGCAGTCATTATTTTTCTTGCTTTTCTAGCTTTGCTAGTTTTTGCAGAGTCCAGTTCCGAATTTTAAAACGGTAGTTTATTACTGGGACCGATGATTTTATTCTTTCCTTTTAGTTCTGTTTTATGTAGTAATCTAATCCATCTATAGTGTTCCTATCTAATCTTTCAAATTCCATACCTATTTCTTTTGTGAATTCATCTACTGTCTGCAGCAATGTTTCAAGTTATCTCTCGTCTACAGAGTACAGCCTTAAATCGTCCATATAAAGGAGAAGGTTAATATCCTTGCCGTACCATTTATTACCAAGTTCAGTCATGTATATCTCAGATACTGGTTTGAATGCTAAAAGAAGAGTGGTGGAGGGAGTCCCCTTGAAACATCTTTCTGTTAATTGGGATGGCTCAATAATGCACTAGGGTCATATTTAATCGACCCCCCCCCCCACACTCTGCTAATTTCTGTCCTTGTGCCTATAGTAGAAGTCAGTGTCGGGTGCCAATAAGATACCAATAAGAACACTAATTTTGAAAAAAATGACAGTAACAGCGACAACCAAAATACAGATAACAAAAAAAAAATAACAAATACAACAACAATATCAACACCACTAACATGAAAACAAATAGCGACAATACCAACAGCAACAATAACAACTGCACCGAGAACAACGGTGGCAACAAAGACAACAATGATAACAGCGACACCAACAAGAACAATGATAACAACAACACCAACAAGAACAACGATAACGACAACAAAACCCCCAACGAAAACATGAAGAACACTTTCGCTGCGGCAGCAGCAAAAAAGAGGCCATGCTTCATCATGGACCTCTCAAATAAAGATGAAAAGTTGGCCCAGGCATGGAAGCTCATCAAGCAAGAGCAAACCTGGGCCAACTTAACTGTCCCGGTAGAAGCTATTGAGGCAGTGGAACGCAAAACGGTGCATTACGAAGATACCCAGTATATAGAGAGGGGCAGACAGTACGGCACCATTTAGGTGTTGTTCAAGTCAGAAGCCCTCGCTATGAAACACGCTATGACTCCTTGCAAAACCAGCAAGGTCATAATGTACCCCTCCCACATGGGAAAAAGAACAGCCCGTCTCCGCATTCCCAGAATCCCACCAGGACTTGACATGTGGTGGCTTCTGGGATGTGTGATTGTGGAGGCGATGGATACAGTCCCTATAGAAGTGACCAGAACGGCCAGAGAGGACTGGTCTGGGGTTGACCTGGAGATCCTTCTCCAGATCAGGCCCGAGAATGTGAAGACAATCCCGGACCACATCCGCCTTCAGAATGGGACGGTCATTCACATTATGACCGAAGGCAAAAGGCCGCAGTATTTTGTTTGTGGGGAAAAAACCCATTTGCGAGCCTTCTGCCCTCAACTGCTGAAAGAGGCAAGGGATCGAAAGGCTCCACTGCTGCCGATACCAGCACCGGCAAAACCACCAACAACAACACCAATAGAAAGACCACCACCAACATTGACCACCCAGGGGGAAACGAAGAAAGCTGTCAAATTCCCCCTCCCCACCAAAATACACACACCAATAAAACCATAAACATACATACAGACACACTTACAGACACAGACCCCTCATCTACCAGTAGTGAAAATGAGGGAAATCCAAAATCCCCCAAAATACAAAAAAGGAAACACAAAAAGGAAAAAAAACTCAACAAAGCACAAAAGCACCCACAATAAAAAACGCAGACACCACCCACGCAAACATCTCTCCAATAACACCTACATCAACACCACCATCACCATCACCAGAATCCCCCAAACGCAAACAACCTAAACAGACGCAAGAACAAATATACAGACAAACATCTGAAATCACAGACATCGCACTCACAACAAACACAGATACAATCGAAACAACACCACCAAAACCATCACCACCACAGCCACGCAAACAAATAAAATCACACCAACAAAACATACAAAACTTCGTGCTCGTCAGGAGGGCCAACAAGGAACTGATGGCCCTCGTAGCACGAAGTGAAAATATACAAAAAGAGGGGGAAATGTTTAAATCGAGCACATTTCGCGTGCCGGAAGATTTGGTTCTGGTTCGAATGTCGCTCGACATATTCAAAGAAATACGAGACAGCTTTCCTCGGGACGTGGGAACCCCGAACGTAAAACCCACTTCAAGACTTTTAAAGGGGTTCCCAAAAGAAACCCCACTAACTATGGAGGTCGAACAACCCGACCTTCACAATAGCCCGGAAGGTGAGTAAACCTTCCCCTCTCTCTGTTTAACCTGTCAACATGGCCGTATTAAGAGTAGGTTGTTTAAATGTTCGAGGCCTGGGATCGTCCTGGAAGCAGGGTCACCTGCTCAACGACCTCAGGTCTATAGAAATGGATGTAATTGCAGTCAGCCAGACCAGGATTTCCGACACGCGCGCACTATCCCCCATTTATCTGTTAGCCGGCCGGGAATGGGAGGCGGGGTGGCAGTGTTGTTTAGGAAAGGCCTGGATCTCGAAGTAAGGTCGATCTTCCGGGACCCGGACGGGAAGTTGGTGGTCCTGGACGTGAACAATAATGAAGGTGGTGCCTTTAGGTTGGTGGCCGTCTATGCTCCTACTGTGTCAGGGCGGCCGGACTTCTTAAGACGCCTGGAAGCCTTTCTGGGTACGTCTCGACCTTTACTGTTAGCGGGGGACTGGAACGGCATCTTAGACGCACGCTGGGACTGTGTGGGAGTATCCGATAGGAGCGGGGGGTGCAAAAGCCTCAAGAACCTGATCAGCCAGTTCCAACTGTCTGACAGGTACCGACTAGATTTCCCTAATGCGCCAGTGTGGATCTGAGCTAACCGCATAGGGTCATCTAGATCGTATATAGACAGGATATTCATTAGGAAAATAAACAGAAATAGTGTAAGCTGTCCACGTTTTGAAACGGTCGCCTATTCAGATCATAAGTTTGTGATCTGTATGGTCGACCTAGATAAGACGCGTAGGTTAGGACCTGGTTACTGGAAGCTAAACATGTCATTTCCGGCACGTAAGGCTTACAGGGACCAGGTCAACAATTTAGTTAAGAAAAAGTTGACAGGGGGAATCGTCAACAATAGATGGTAGGGGAGGGGGGGGGTTCTCAAAAGAGAGATTAGAGTAACTTCGATAGAGTTTAACAAAGAAGTAGCATTAGAGAAAAATAGAAAGGAGGGGGAGTTGGTAGATAAGTTAGACGAGGCTATTGGTAGTGGCATTGCAACTGATGTGTTAGCGGCGAGAATGGCATTAGACCATTTCTTCAATGCGAAACACGAAGGTTGCATTGTCAGAGCTAAGGCGCGTGCTCTGAGAAACGAGGGAACCAAAGCTGTTCGATGGGCCCGCGTGGCAGAGGCGCAGCGTGGTAATAAAACCACGATTCGGTCTTTGACGGACCGAGACGGGCACGAGCTGAGCGATTCCGAGAGGATGTGTGAGGCCTTTCGCCTACATTTTGCTCGGTTGTTCGGGGGAAGTGGCGGGTCAGAGATGGTGGCAGACTTCAGTCCCTACCTCGATGGCTTGCCGCAACTCTCGACGGCTGACGCTGGGCGCTGCGAAAGGCCAATTACTTCAGCCGAGATTCAGGATGCCCTTGTCGGCTGCATGAGGCGCAAGTCACCCGGTTTGGATGGTCTGCCCTACGAGCTTTACGTAAATATGCCAGACTTGTTCTCCAATCTCCTCGAAGCCCTCTACTGCAACTGGCAGCAAAACGGGAGTATTCCCAGTCCTGTGAGCCGGGGCGTAGTGGCGCTGATAAGGAAAGACGAGAACAAGGGGGACACATTAGACAATTTCAGGCCCATAACTCTGCTCAACACAGAGTTTAAGATTTTGGCCAGAGTGTTAGCGAAGAGGTTGGTGCTTGTCGTCGGACATTTGGTTGGGGGGGGCGCAAACTTGCGCAATCCCAACCAGGTCCATACACGACAACCTCCACCTAATGCGATACATCATATAGAGGTTAGGGTGTAAACCTGGCTTCGGTGGGGCTCTGATCAATTTAGATCAATCGAAAGTATTCGATAGGGTCGACCATCGGTACCTGGAGGCTGTCCTCAAGGCGGCTGGCTTCGGCCCCGTCTTCAGAAGCTGGATCGCTGCAATGCACAGCGGCACCTGTTCGATGGTTAAAATTAATGGCCACCTCTCGGAACCGTTTCAGGTCTCCCGATCAGTCCGTCAAGGGTGCCCTCTCTCCTCCCTTCTGTACGTATTGACTCTCGAGCCTTTACTGCGGAAGCTAGAGCTGTTGCAGGACATCCCGCTCGAACCGGGACGCGGAAAGGCTGTGTCGGCTGATGCGGACGACATCAGAAATCGAGGTGGTCGGCAACTTATTGGAGGAATATGAAAGGTTGACGGGAGCAAAACTTATCCCGGAAACGTCAGTGGGCTTGCAACTCGGCACCTGGAGAGGCAAGTCCATGCCGTCCAACAGCGTCGTTAGGCGCTGGACGGACGGACCGGTAAAGTTGCTAGGGGCTTGGTTCAGGCCAGACCTCCAGGTGGATAAGAATTGGGACGAGGTGACGGGCAGGGTAGTCAGTCTCACCCAGAAATGGGCTGGGATGAAGCTATCACTGAAAGGTCGGGCGGAGGTGGCGAACGCGTACATCGCGTCCGTCATCTACTACCGTCTGACTGTCGTCCCTTGCCCCCGTTCGCACCTCGCCATCTTGGAGCGGCTCCTCTTCAAATTCTTGTGGAGGGGTCAGGTTCCGCTGGTGAGGCGGTCCATCTGCTGCCAGCACCCTCTACGTGGAGGGCTGGACATGCCGTGGCTAATGATGCGCAGGCACGCGCTGAGGCTGCGGCATCTCCAGATATTCTGCCTAAACGGTGAACAGGTGTGGTCGCCGTTTGTCAGACGGGCCTTTCCGCAGCTCGTTTCTTTGACTGAGTTGCAGTCCTGGGTCAAGAAGAGACCGAGACTGGGTGACTGGCATCTGGAATGTTGCCAGGCACTCACTGCCCTCTACCAGGCGAGCAATGCGGTCAGTGGAACTTCCACTCTCGAGTTCTATAGAGGATTAGTGGTGGGCAAGTGCGACGACGTACTCGGCGAGGCTCTGGGAGTCAACGAAGTCGAACTAACCAGTCTGTACCGGAGAACTTTCGAGCCGGGGACGATGGATAATTTCCAAAAATCCCTCGCTTGGCAGTGCTACCGGGGGGGCACTGCCGGTTCGAGATAAACTCTACAGGCACGGAAGTGCTGTCAGACGGACATGCCTGAGATGCGCGCAGAGCGACGAAACCGTTCTGAACGCACTCATCCAGTGTCCGTGCATTACTGACTTGTGGAGTTATGTTGAACAGCTGTTGTCGCGTGTAGAACGGATCCGGCTATCGGCCGAGTCCATAGTGAAGATCGACCCGCCGCCTTGTTTTGGCCAGGAAGGTCAGGCAATTTTCCTCTGTCTGGTGGCAGTAGCGAAAGAGGTTGTATGGTGGACGAGGTTGAAAGGACTGAAGACAGACACTTTTCTCTTCGGCCAATCCCTCATCAACTTTTTCAAGTTTCACTTGGAAAGGAAGGTGAGGGTGGAGAGAGAAGTGCTGCCCCCTGTACATTTGCTGAAAGGTGGGTGAATGTGGCGAGAATGGCCCGTGTGAGTGGGCCTACTCTGGTCATGCGACTGTAGGTAGGTAAATTTGAAGAGGAGAGGGGTGCCCTTCCAGGGTGCTCTCGAAGCGTCGGGTCGTTCAGGACTGGTGGGGTACCTGAGTGAACCCCAGGTGGTCATCCCCCCTATTGGGGAATTTTTTCTTGTAATTTTCTTGTTACTTTATTGTTACTTTGTTATTGTTATTAATATTGTTTACTCGATTTTTCTGTAAAACCCTACTGTCCCAGTCATATGTATTGTCCCCTATATGTCGGCCCTTGTGGCCAATAAATGAAATCATTATTAGTAATCCCGCCGAGGTTAACTTTGCCTTTCATCCATACGGGGTCGATAAAATAAAGTACCAGTAATGTACTGGTTAGTTGCTGGCCTTGTGCCAAAAGTAGAAACAATTATTATTATTATTAGTAGTAGTAGTAGTGGGAGGAGAAGGAGGAGGAGGAAGGAGATCAGTTGTTGTTGTTTGTATAATGTTATTATTATTATATGTTATAGTTGTAACAGCGTGTTGCTACTATTTCATGCTGTGAACTTGGTAAGCATAAGCAGGACAGCTACGGGATACATTGAATAGCAATAGAACGCTATGAAGAAATAACGAATGTTGTTGACATTACATTTCTTACACACGCACACACCCAGACACAGTTGCAGATACACACACTGACACATACAAACACACACAGACATACAAGCACATGCACATAGACACATACTCATGTGCATACTCATACATAAATATGTACGTACATGCATATAGACGCATACGTACGCGCATACTCATACATAAATATGTACATATGCATATACACATATGTACATATGCATATACATATACACATGCATATACGTTCATACATAAATATGTACTTACATACATACACACACATACTCATCTAAACACTCACAAGCACAGACATACACATGCACACAAAAACACACACAAACACACACACAAACACACAGTAACACAAGCATACACACGCACATTGAAACACAGACACACGATAAGAGTAATAACTAAAATGTTATTATAATAAATAGCAGATAATAATAATAGAAAAAAAAATGAATAGCAGCAGCAGCTGCCACAACAACAACAACAACAACAACATTACATATATAAAATAACAATAAAACTGGTGGCGAATATATTAATCTCTCGTACAGTAAGAATGGTGATGATGGTGGCGGTGGCGATGGTGGTGGCGGCGGTGGTGGTGGTGGTGGCTGCGGCAGTGGTGTTGGCGGCGGTGGCGGCGGCGGCGGCTTCGTCGGTGGTGGTGGTGGTGGTGGTGGCGGCGACGAGGATGGTTGTTATTGTGGGCGGGTGTAGGGTGTTATGATGACTTGGCTGAAATTAGAATTGAATCTAAAGCTGTATTGATTTCTTACATAGCCATGCAGCATGAAAGTTTGTTTTTCAATTTACGGAAGGGAGATAGGGATAGATGGAAGGAACGAGATCTAGAGATATAGAGATATGGAGATATGGATGGACAGACAGATAGATAAATACAGATAGATATCTTTCTTTATTTGCCACAGGGGCGTACAAAAATGGGACATTTTACATAAAATCTTTAACAATGATAAATAACAATAAACTATATAAAAATAAACAATTGAAATCCCCATTAGGGGGGAGGGGTAACGCTACTGCGGGCTTGTTTTACACCCCGTGGATAGAACAACCCTCAACACCAGGAACACGTTTTGTTAGTGTTCCCGTCTTTCCTCTGTTTATCTTCCTCAACCTCAGATAGATAGATTTCTTTATTTGCCACAAGGGCGCACAAGAAAAGGGGACAATACAAGGACATATGCCGGGGATTTTACATACAGTCGTGTAAAAATATTGAAACAAACAAATTCAACAATCGAAATCCCCAATAGGAGGGAGGCGTTACAAATGTGTTGTTTAATACCCCCTAGATAGAACAACCCTCAACTTCAGGAGCGTGTTGTGCAAGTGCTCCTTTCCTCCTGTTGCTCTCATCTTCAACCTACAGGTTTATATACAGAGAAGGCCCAATCACTCGGGCCATTTTTGCCACATTCACCCACCTTCCAGTAAACTTACTGGGGTGCAGTGTCTCTCTCTCTCCACTCTGATTCTCCTTCTAAAGTGGTACCTAAAGAAGGGAATGAGTTGTTGTCTGGAGAGAAGGCATCTGTCCTCAGTCCTCTCAATCTTGTCCACCATATAATCTCTTTTACCACAGCCACTATACAGAGGAAAATCGTTTTTGAAAGAAGTTGGTGGTTTGATCCTTACTATGGACTCAGCATTCAACTGGATTTGTCCCATACGTGACAGCAGGTGTTCTGCGTAGTTCCACAGGTCGATTACACCCGCGCAGTGTACAATTGCGTGAAAGACGATAGATAGATAGATAGATAGATAGATAGATAAATGTCTTTATTAGCCACAGGGGCACAAAAGAAGGGGACAAATACAAAGGGGGAAGTTTACATACAATAAAAACGTGTAAAATGTTATCACAGATGGAATTTAAAAGTTAGTCGATTTTCCCCAATAGAGGGAGACAGTTTATATGGGTAACACATACCCCCGAAAAAAAATGTGCAACCCTCATCTCCAGGAGTACGAAGAGCTTGTACTCCTTTCCTCTCCTCCTCCTTTTCCTCAATATAGATATAGATAACTTTCTTTATTAGCCACAAGGGCACAAAAGAAGGGGACAAATACAAATGGGGAGTTTACATACAGGTATATGAAAATAAAACTATTAATAAAATAACAAATAACAATTGAAATCCCCAATAGGGGGGAGGCGTTACACAGGGGTTGTACACACCCCGAAAAAATGTACAACCCTCATCTCCAGGAGCACCAACAGTGAGTACTCCATTCTTCTCTTCCTCTTTTTCCTCAACCTACAGGCTTATATAGAGAGAAGGCCCAACCACTCGGGCCATCTTTGCCACATTCACCCACCTTTTATAAAATTTGCTGGGGTACAGCACCTCTCTCCATCCTGATTCTTCTTCCAAAATGATATTTGAAAAAAGGAATCAGTTGCTCGCCGGAGAGAAAGGTGTCTGACCTCAGCCCTTTTAACCTCGTCCACCATATAACCTCTTTCACCATAGCCATAACACATAGGAAAACCACATCTCCCTCGTTTTTAAAGTAGGGTGGCGGTTTGATCATGACAATGGACTCGGTGGTCAACTGGATTGGTCCCACCTGCGACAATAGTCGTTCTACATAGCCCCACAGGTCGGTAACGCCCGGGCAGTGTACAAATGCGTGCGCGAGGGTTTCCTCGTCGCGCACGGATCTCGGACAGATCTTTTTCGAAGAGTCCCTACCCGGGCGCCTGTGTCTGTAGAGCTTGTCTCGAACTGGTAGAGCTCCTCGGTAGCACTGCCAGGCCAGAGACTTTTGAAAGTTGTCCATTGGTCCCGGGCGGAAGGTCCTACCGAAAAAACTCGCCAGTTCGTCCTCCTCTACGCCTAGAGTTTCTCCGAGCGTGTCGTCGCACTTGCTGCGGACCAACCCTCTATAGAATGTCGAAGTGGAGTCTCCACTGATGGCTGGGCCCGTTTGCCAGAGGACTGTGAGCGCCTGAGCACATTCGATGTGCCAGTCGCCCATTTTCCTCGGTCTTTGCTTGACCCAGGACTGCAGCTCGGTCAGCGAGACGAGTCGTGGGAAGGCTCGCCTCACGAACGGGGCCCACATCGGTTGTCTGGTGAGGAATACGTGGATGTGCCGCAGCCTGAGTGCGTGTTTGCGCATCGTCAGCCCTCCGTTTGAGGGGTGTTAGCAGCAGATGGATCTTCTCATCAAAGGAGCCCGTTTCTTCCAAAGGAATTGGAAGAGCGCGCGCTCCATTTTGGTGAGCGTTTTGGCTGGACAAGGCACGACGGTCAAGCGGTAGTAGATGACGGACGCTATAAAAGTGTTTGCCACCTCCGCCCGACCTTTCAAGGATAGTTTGCACTCGGCACACTTCTGGGTGAGCGCAAACACCTTGGCCGTCACCTCGTTCCAGTTCTTCTCTACCTGGAGGTCCGGACCAAACCAGACCCCGAGCAGCTTTACCGGTCCTTCCGTCCAGCGTCCGACGACGCCATCGGAAGGCATCGGTTTGCTTCTCCACGTTCCGAGTTGCAAACCGACCTATTTGTCGGTTTAGCTTCGCTCCTGTGAACCTTTCGTATTCAACACAGTAATGTTGTCGAGGTGCTCGACAACATTACTGTCACGTCATCGGCGTAGGCCGACGCCGCTTTTCGCAGTCCCGGTTCCAAAGGGATGCCCTGCAATAGCTCCAACCTCCGCAGTAGAGGCTCGAGAGTCAGTACGTACAGAAGGGAGGAGAGAGGGCATCCCTGTCGGATGGATCGCGTGATATGGAACGGCTCCGAGAGGTAGCCGTTCACCTTGACCCTTGAGCAGATGTTGCTGCTGTGCATTGCAGCAATCCAGCCCCTGAACACGGGTCCGAAGCTTGCCGCCTCGAGCACCGCATCCAGGTAACGATGATCAACCCTATCGAAAGCCTTAGACTGATCCAAGTTGATCAGGGCCCCACCGAAGCCGGGTTTACACCCTACCCTCTCTATGATGTATCGCATGAGGTGGAGGTTGTCGTGTATGGACCTGGTCGGGATTGCGCATGTATGTGCTTCTCCCACCAGGTTTTCGACGACAAGCGCCAGCCTCTTTGCCAACACCTTGGCCAAAATCTGTAACTGTGTTGAGCAGAGTTATGGGCCGGAAGTTGCCTATGTCTTCCCCCTTATCGTCCTTCCTGACTAACGTGACTACGCCCTTGGTCACAGAACTGGGAATTCTCCCGTTCTGCTGCCAGTTGCAGTAGACCGCATCCAGGAGACCGGAGAACAAGTCCGGCATTGCTACGTAAAATTCGTAGGGTACACCGTCGAGACCTGGAGATTTGCGTTTGCCGCATTGGCTAAGCGCGTCCCCTATCTCAGCGGCCGAAATCGGCCTTTCGCAGAACTTCGCCTCGCTGTCCGAGAGTCGTGGTAGGCCGTCGAGGTATGGACCGAAATCTATAGCCCCTCTGGCGCGCCGCCCTGCCCGAACAGTTGAGCAAAGTGCCGCTGAAAGGCCGCGCACATCTGCTTCGGCTCACGTATCACGCGTCCGTCTTGGTCTTTCAAAGACCGAATCGTGGACTTGTTGCCACTTTTCGCCTCCGTCACACGGGCCCAGCTAACAGCTTTGGCTTCCTCGTTTCCCAGAGCACGTATTTTGCTTCTGACAACGCAGCCTTCATGCTTTGCGTCGAAGAACTGGTCCAAGGCCGTTCTCGTCGCTAGCACGCTAGCTACGTTGCCACTCCTAAGTGCCTCTTCTACTTTATCTACCAGTTCCTTTTCGGTCTTATTTCTATTTAACACTAATTCTTTACTAAAACCTATCGAGTCTAATCTAACTGCCCTCTTGAGAGAGTACTACGATCTGTTGTTGACAATGGCCCCCGTCAAGTGCTACTTAACTAAAGTGCTAATCCGTCTACTGTAGGCTTTGCATGTCGGTAACGACAAGTTCAGCTTCCAGTAGCCGGGTTCCTGTCTATGGGTTCTATCAAGGTTGACTAAGCAGGTCACTAATTTGTGATCTGAATAGGCAACCATGAACATTTGTGGACAGCTTAACATGTCCCTATCCTTCTTTCTAACTAGAACCCTATCTATGTACGATCTAGATGTTCCGCTACGATTACTCCACGTCCACAGTGGCACAGTCGGAAAATCTAGTCGATATCTATCGGCCAGGTCAAATCGGCCGATTAACTGTTTGAGGCTATTACACCCCCCTTTATCGGGACATGCTCCCACATCGTCCCAACGTGCATCTAGGATTCAATTCCAGTCCCCCACTAACAGCAAGGAGCGGGACGTTCCCAGAAAAGTCTCTAGACGTTTGAAGAAGTCTGGCCGCGGTGTCCCGGATGGGGCATATGTGGCCACCAGCCTGAAGGCTCCACCTTCACTACCGTCAACGTCTAGGACCACCAGTCGACCCTCCGGGTCCAGATGTACCGTCTGTGTTGCGAGGTCCAGGTGTTTCCGTAGCCGAACGGCAACCCCACGCCCACCTCCCGGCTGACAGAGAGATGCGTAGATCTCAAAGTCGTCGAAGATAGGGGCCAGTTGTCGCTTGCTGTGGATCCTGGACTCGCAAATGGCTACTACATCCATAATGTGCGACCTGAGGTCGTTTAAGAGTTTGCACTGTTTCCAGGGCATCCCTAGGCTGCGTACATTCACACACCCAACTCTTATATTGGCCATGTTGGTGCTGAAAAGTTAAAAGAAGAGGAAAAGAAATCACTCACCTCTTCGTCTCCTGGGGACCAGGCTGCACAATGTCCATGGAGGTGTTGGAGGGGTTGTTTGGTAGGGTGGGGGTTCCTGGCGGGGTGGGGACGGAGATATTTGGTGGGGAGGGGTGTCTGGTAGGGTGGGGTGGGGAAACGTTTCAAGAGGACGCGGTTCATTGGTTTAACACACATATTCCCCACGTCCTCAGTAAAGTTTTCCTTTAAGGTGTCCGTAGGGACCTTAATCATCCTTAAATTAGGTTTGTCTTTACATTTGGTAAAATATTTTGCTTCGGTTTCCACGGAAGGGTTTTTGGAGATGACCTCCAACAAGGTTTTATTGTCAGTGTTTATGTATGTATAATATTTTTGTTGTGTTGTGTTAGTTTTTGTCTGTTGTTCTTGTGCGTGTTTTCGTTTTGTTGTGGGTATTTGTTTGGAGTGTTGTCATTGTTTTGTTTTCGGGAGGAGGGATTTTTGTTTGTAATGTTTGTGTTGTTTGTGTTGGTGGTTGCCTTTTTGTTCATGTTATGTCTTTTTTTCT
This sequence comes from Eledone cirrhosa, assembly GCA_964016885.1. Taxonomy (NCBI): domain Eukaryota; kingdom Metazoa; phylum Mollusca; class Cephalopoda; order Octopoda; family Eledonidae; genus Eledone; species Eledone cirrhosa. The sequence continues at coordinate 112,084,949 of OZ024741.1, read as the reverse complement.
TTTTTATAGATTGATAGATTGATAGATAGATAGATAGATAGATATCTTTCTAAATTTGCCACAAGGTCGTACAAAAAATGGGATATTACAAGACGTGACGGCGGGGTTTTACATAAAAATCGTATAACTTCAACATTAATAAATAACAATAAACTATATATAATATAATAACAATCGCAGTCGCCAGTAGGGGGGAACGTTACTGCAGGGTTGTTTTACACCCCGTGGATAGAACAAACCTCAACACCAGGAGCACGTTTTGTAGGTGTTCCCGTCTTCCCTCTGTTTGTCTTCCTCAACCTACAGGTTTATATACAGAGAAGGCCCATTTACTCGGGCCATTTTCGCCATTTCACCCACCTTTCAGTGAATTTACTGGGGTGTAGCACCTCTCTCTCCACTCTCACCTTCCTTCTGAAGTGGTACTTAAAGAAGGGGAGGAGTTGTTGTCGGGAGAGCAAGGTGTTTGCCCTCAGTCCTTTTAACCTCATCCACCACATTACCTCTTTCGCCATAGCCACCAGACAGAGGAAAATGGCCTCTCCTTCGTTCTTAAATGAAGGCGGCGGGGTGATCCTCACGATGGACACGGCTGACAACTGGATGCGTGCCACACATGGCATTAGCTGGGTACTGAACAATTACGTGCAGAACTGTTTCAATGTAGATTTTGTCTCGAACTGGTAGAGCTGCTCAGTAGCACTGCCAGGCCAGAAACCTCTGGAAGTTATTTTGGTGGGGTGATCGAGGGGACACGGCACGACTGTCAAACGGTAGTAGATGATGGGTGCTATGTAAGTGTTCACCACCTCCGCTCGACCTTCTAAGGAGAGTTTACACTCAGCCCACTTCTGGGTGAGTGCAAACAACTTCGCCGTGACCTCGTTCCAGCTTTTGTCCACCTGGAGGTCTGGACCGAACCTTACCCCGAGACATTTCACCGGTCCTTCCGTCCAGCGTCCAACGACACTGTCGAACGGCATGGGTTTGCCTCTCCATGTTCCGAGTTGCAAACCGACAGATTGTTCGAGTTTAGTCTTGCTCCTGTCAACGTTTCGTATTCCTGTAATAAGTTGCCGATTGTCTCGATTTCCGAGGTTTTCGACACCATTACCGTCACGTCGTTGGCGTAGGCCGACTCTGCTTTTCGCAGCCCTGGTTCGATCCGGATGCCATGAAATAGCTCCAACTTCCGCAGCAGTGACTCGAGAGTCAGCACATATAGAATAGAGGATAGAGGGCATCGGATGGAACGCATGATTTGGAATGGCTCCGATAGGTAGGCATTCACATAGACTGCCGAAATAGATAGATTGATTGATAGATAGATAAAGAGTGCTTGAGATGGAGAGAAAATGGTTGGTGGAGTTACATGGGAAATGTTTATATTCAAATATTTCTAGAGGGTTAAGCAGGCATCACAAACCTGTAACTGACGATCGAAACTGGTTAAGCAGTTTTATTTGCCAGTTAGAAGATGCTAGACCCGTATGTGGTCCGTGGTAAGGGGGAGTATGTTGTCTTCAAATGTAGTACCGAGGTATAAAATACCCTCTGGTTTGATATACCGCCTGAACTGTCCTCTCTCTTAATATAAAACCTGCAAGTGGATTGTTACAATATAAAAACTGAGAAATATTTCCCAAAGAAAAATATCAAATTCCTTTTCTTAGGGCACCTCATTGAAATTTAACCTGGGGCTGAACAACAAAGACATCAACTACAAAAAAAAAACATAATACAATAACAACAGCAGTGACAACAACAATAACAACAACAGCAAAATTACCAACAACACAGCATTAAACCGGATATTAAGAGGAGAATTTAGGAAGACAGTTGATCCAATCCAGGGTGTCAATAACCTGCGGCTCTGGACCCACGGGGGCTCTTTAGGCTCTTTCTCGGGGCTAGAGAATATATGACGCCAGAAAGTACATGGAGGCTCTCAGGTATTCATTTTCAGCTGAGTGGAAAGCTACACCGTAAAATAAAAGTTATTTTCTCAAGAATACTATGCGCTTCCCGGTCTGGGATTCGAACATGCGACATTATGATCCTCATCCAAACATCCTAACCACTAAACTACGCATCTTCACATTTAAGTGACAAGAAATCAATACCAGTAATTGTTTAGGTCTTCTTATTTCTTTTGTGCTTTTTTCTTCTTATACATGTCCAACCACTAAGTTACAGGATATAAACACAGATAGATACGAACATAAACACAGACGCGGACATACACCCATATTCATTTCTGACTACCAAATTCCACTCACAAGGCAAATGTCAACCTGAAGTTATAGTAGAAGACACTTGCCCAAGGTGTTGCGCAGCTGGATTAAACCCAGATCCAGCCTCTTGCGAAGCGAATTCCTTAACCAATTAGCTATAACTATGCCTGTTAATTTCACATCCATTAAAGAAATATATACGAAAGAACTAAGAATGATGATGTAACAAGGAAAACAACAATAGTAACGAAGAGATGCATGAAATATGTTCGAATAGGTATTTAGGAAACAATGTGTTTCAAAGAACCAGCTGAAGTGATGGTTATATTTTGCAATGGGGAAGTTTACATAAAGTTTGTGAAACATTACGAATATTCCAAAGAATGTTCTAAAGAAAATAGAAAAAAATAATTGTTTCTACTTTTGGCACAAGGCCAGCAATTACTAGTACATTACTGGTACTTTATTTTGTCGACCCCGTAAGGATGAAAGGCAAAGTTAACCTCGGCGGGATTTGAACTCAGATCGTAAAGGGACGTAACTACGCTGGAAAGCATGTCTGACCCTCTACCAATACTGCCATGGGAAATTAATAATCGTGGTTTTCTGAATACATCAAAGAAAAGTTATGGCAGTTTCGCTTGTTAGCGAGTGATTTACTTCGTTTTCTCTTCTGTTCTTTCTTCGAAAGAAAACAGAAAAAGGAGTATTTTAAGTAATAACGCGCTTAAAGTTGAAGTTCAAAGAAGATTGGAGGAAGCCCCCAAAATATTACGTTAGATATCTAATTGTTGATGATAATTGCACAAGCTACAAAGCCGAGAAATGTTCATTCGTATTAGCTAGGGAAATATACGATATAAGCTACATACATCACATTTAGACATGATGTAAGAGACTTGTTAGCTGTGGGTAACACACACGCACGCAATCACTCTCATAAGAATGGCTGAGTGGTTAAGACGTTTACTTCGCAATCATGAGAATCCAAGTTTGATACCACTGCGGGGTGACGTGGGTAAGTGTCTTCACTATAGCTGTGAGACCATCTAAACCTCTTTAGTGAAACTGGATAGAAGGAAACTGTGTGGAAGCTCATCAGATGGATTGTACCTGTAATTCAAACGTCCAGGCTTATTATGTTGATTATGTTTGTGTATTACGTTAAGCGTGCTCTTGTTTATGGAATACTCAACCACTTACAGATTAAATCACGAACCCGAGTTCAGTTGATTGCACAACTGAATGTCCATCATCAAAATTGGTGGCGGATCTATCATCATCATATATGAATGAATAACTATATTGTTAATGCATTGTGGGGCGTCATCATAATTGTTTCTAATTTGGGAAAAAGCCATCAATTTGGAGGATGGGGAAAGTCGATACTTGAGTGGTACATCATTTTATCGATCTTTGGAAGGATGTTTTAAATCATAAAGACAATCAACAAACTTTACATAAAGAGGTTTTAAACTTCATAAAAATTTCAACACACTCTATAAACCCCATGGAAAGTTGAACACACACTCTATATATAGGAGATTTAAGCCCTATAGAAAGTTCAATATACTCTCTATATAGGAATTTTAAACCCCGTAGAAAATCCAATACACTCCATATATAGGAGTTTTAAACCCCGTAAAAAATTCAATACACTCTATATATAGAAGCTTTAAACCCCATAGAAAATTCAATACATTCTATATATAAGAGTTTTAAGCACCGTAGAAAATTCAATACACTCTATATATAGGAGCTTGAAACCCCGTAGAACATTCAATACACTCTATGTAGAGGAGCTTGAAACCCCGTAGAACATTCAATACACTCTATATATAGGAGCTTGAAACCCCGTAGAACATTCAATACACTCTATATGTAGGAATTTTAAATTCTACACAGAACTTCTACGACTCAAGTGAGAATGCTGCCGTTCATTGTGTATATATTTAAATAAAGTCTAATGATTTGTTGAAACTTCAGAGCTTCCCTGTCTCTAAAGGAGATGAAAGGTATTTAGGGGGTTCACCATTGGTCTGTTCATTCAAAGTTAACAACTACAACAAGAACAAAAGCAACAGGTGCAGTATAAGACGGGGAGATTAGAGATGTAATAAAATGGTGTTGTTGAGAGGAGTAGCAATGATATTGTTATTGAGGTAGACGGGTATGATGATGATGATGTCGATGATGATGATGATGATGATGACGTTGTTGATGATGTCGATGATGATGATGTTGATGATGTTTATGATGTTGAAGATGATGATGAGGATGAAGATGAGGATGATGGTGATGATGACGTTGTTGATATGACGATGACGATGAGGGGGAGGATTATGGCGTTTATGGCATTGTTGTGGATGATGAGGAGGGGGAGGAGGATGGCGATAATGGCATTGTTGTTGAGTATGATGATGATCGTGATGGCGATGATAACGATTGTGATGACGATTGTGATGACGATGGTGGAAATCGCGATAGTGTGATTGTGATAATGATGATGATGCTGATGGTGATGATGACAACGAACATGATAACAGTGGTGCTGCTGCTGATGCATTTGGTGCTGCTGATGCTGATGATGATGATAACGATGTTGTTGTTGTTGATGATGATGAGGATTAATGAATATTATTGCTAAAACTGATTCTTGACACTGATAAATGCAATTGTTGAGGAATCAGGAATGGCAACTCATGCACGCATATACACAAACATAAACACATACATATGCATACACATACACATACACACACTCGCACATGTATAACCATCCAAGCGCATACACACACACAGAAAAGTATGAACACATAAACTCACACACATACACTGATACAAACACATTCACAAACATATACACACATACACAAACGTAAACACATACAAATACATACAGATACACACACTCACATATGCATAAACATCCAAAGGCATACACACATACACAGACATACACAAAAGTATGTACACATAAACTCACACACATACACTCATACAAACAGACACACATGCACAAACATAATCACGCATGGACAAACCAAACATATATACACATACACAAGCATATACACATACACAAACTTATATACATACATACACTTATACGCACACAAACACGCACACACACACACACGTGCATATACACACATTTGTACACATACACACATATGCACATGCACACGTATTCAAACGTATGTATATATAAACTTATATACGCATATGCTCACACACACACACGCACAAACGTGCATATGCACACATCTGTACGCATTCACACATGCACACGCACATGTATACAAACGTATGTACATGTAAAACTATATACGCATATGCACACACATATACTCACATATAGATACACACACATGCGGCCATACTCATACGCACACACATGCGTCCCCACATGCACACACACATGCACACATTTATACGCATACGAGTGTATATAAACAATGCACCAAAAATTCGATACATATTGATTTGTCTTGTTGCAATATCAGTGAAGATTAGAATCGATACGAGGAATTAGCTAAAGATGTGTTTTAGTTTTCTTTGAAAATGTAATTCTGTAACGTTTTGGTGGTAAGTTAATACTGAATCTGTTTCTATGACAACATACTCCCTTCTCTCTCTCTCTATCTATCTATCTATCTATCTATCTATCTATCTATCTATCTATCTATCTATCTATCTATCTCTCTATCTATCTCTTCCTCTCTTTCTACATATTTCGATTCAAGGTTAAGCCATGTCTATTTCTAACGTAAATAGTATTCTTAATGTTACTCCAGACGTTATTTTACCCTTTCGTTACCACATTTGTAATGAAAGACAGATGACGAAATGATAGATCGTTAAGGTGCCGAACTGACAATCCCTTGGCATTTGTTCCAGAATACTGCGTACCGTGTTCAAATCTCGCCGAGATCAACTTTGTTTTCAATTTTTTCACTGTACATAAATAAACTACCAGATTAGTACTGGGGTCGATTCTTCCTCTATCTATCTTCTTAACATTCTCTCTCTGTCTCCCATTCTTTCTTTGGAAAACATCGGCTCTATTACGCCCTGGAGACGGATAGGCTCGGCCATGTGTAAAATGACCAAAATACGTGTGTCAGCACAAGGCCCCTACAACTCCGTTAGAAGTTAAGGGCTAAGAGAAGAGAAGGAAGTACACTTCCAGTTTTAAATACAAACGGCCGAAATAGAGTTCCTCCGAAGTGTCTCTTAGGTAATGTTATTCGATAGGGTGCATAGCTGAGATAGTAGGGCGTCAGTCGCCCCAGGTAGAGCCGCTACTATAGATAGGTGGCTAGAATGTCGAAGTAAAGAGTCACAGGGCAAATTTTACGGGCTAAGACAACTGACAGGAGGCCCAGAGTCAGACTACAAGCAAGATTGTTCGAAAACATTTATAACATCGATTGGTCCCGTTTGGAGATCTAAGTGAATCATTTGGTGACGATTGAGTCTAGTAAGACACTCCTTACACTGCCAATTGACCACTTCAACCAGTAACTGTGTGTTGAGCCTTCCCCGGTACCGACAACCAGTATTCAAGTTCTTTGGGCAATGGTACAGCCTGATCGTTAAATTAATGAGCAAGTGGCTGAGTATTCCACAGCTCTTATATAAATCTCAGGGAGATTCGGCGTGTCAGTGTATGTGACAAAACTGGCTCTTTGAATTACAGATACAGCTCATTGTATACAGCTGAATGGGCTGGAGAAACGTGAAATAAAGTATCTTGAACAAGGACAAACCTCACCGCAAGAAATCGAACTTAAGACCTTATGATAACGATTACGCCACGCACATCAATACTAAGAACACTACCACCAACAGAACTACAACGTACCAGGAACAACTGTAAACTGTATCAGCTTTACACCACACCAAGAATTGTTTACAACACCAGTAACAAGGTTATCATCAACAGCACCGCATAACACCACCAACAGCTAACAACAATACCAACTGTGCATAACAACAATACCAACTGTGCATAACACCAGTAACAATACTACAACCTACACCACTACACAATACCACACAACACCATCAACAGCAAATGACATCACCAACTGTGCACAGCACCAGTAACAAAGCTACCACCAACACCACTACACAATATCACACAACTGCATCGACAGCTGATAACATCTATTCAAAGCTAAAAAAAAATAAAAAATGTACTCAGCACGAGAAAACGTATTGAAAATATACCCCCTTGACGAATTGCTTTAATATAAATCTCATTAGAAATATTTCCTTCTGCATTAACTGTTCTAGACGGTAATGGTCGTAAACAATGTACCAGATCCGTACTGGGGTCAATACTTTCTCTATCTCTTTCTCATTTCATCTCTGGAGAGAGGATGGGCACCGCCAGGTTTAAAGTGCCCAGGCAAACGGCAAGAGCAAGCCCCGCGAGTGGGAATGGCTGTTCCAGCGCGTTTCCTTCGCCATCCTCCGGAGCAATGTTTCATCCAAACTGTCGGCTGGGACCACGGGGCGAATTAACCCTTAAAGCACAGATTAGAAGAAAGTGAAAGACGCAAACAAAAAGAGAGCGAACAAAGGAGAAATAGAGAAGAGAGGGTGTCACGACAGCCTCCTTATCAGTTCATTAGGAATTACATACAAAGTGTACTCAACAGAATAACTAAAATGACACTTCCGCGATGTAAACTGTTTTAGTATCGGTGCACGATCTCAGATCATGTTACTTACCAGACAAGTTCAGCTCCGAAATTTTGAAGTTAAATTCATTGAATATATTTCCTTTTGTGTATTAACTGTTCCAGCTTATTTTCCTCTTTTGTGGAGAACTCTTAAGAAGGGAAAATGATTAGATTCTTTACACAGATAGCATTGACATTGATCGAAGACAGAGGAAAGGAATTATTTACAAAGTTAACGTAACTCTGAAATAAAATCCTGTTTAGACTCTATAGCTGTGTTGATCAACTGATATCGTGTGGATATCAAAGGTAAACGCACTCTCTCTCTCTCACCCCCCCCCCCTCTCTCACTCTCTCTCTCCGTCTCACTTCACATCTCCCTCTCTCTCTTCATCTACCAATCTATCTTTTTATCTATCTCTCTATCAATAAATCTCTATTTACCTATATATCTCTCCCCAGTCTCTCTCTCCATCCATCCATCAGTCTATCTATTAATTTCTTTATCTAACTATTTATTTACCCATCAAACTTTCTATCTAACTATCTGTTTCTGTCTCGACCCCACTTCCGACATACGACACGGATACACTCCTACACACAGACACATACACGACACATAGGCACACTAATGTAGGCATCTAGATCTGAAGGAAACATCAATACAATGACGATACAGGATGTAGAAGGAGGAAAGGAGAGACGAAATGTAAAAAGACAAATATAACTCATTCACTAGGATTTAGAGCGATGTAGATACAAATGTGCTAACAGTATTTTACAAACAGAAAATTAAGAACACTTGAATATAACTTGTCGTGTCACTCCAACTAGTGATAAATGCATGGCGAGGGAGAGAGCGAGAGGGGAGAGAGAAAGAGAGAGAGGAATCTAGGTGTGAGAAGAGATGTGTTTTTGTTCTTGCTTTTGGTTTTGTCTGCTGTTAATATCTATCGTGTGGCTTTGTGGTTAGGGAATTCGGCTCACAATCGTAATGTCATAAGTTCGACTCCCAGCGGCGCGTTATGGCCACGAGAAAGGCATTTTATTTCACGTTGTTTAAGTCCGCTCAGTCCACTCAGCTGGCAAAAATAGTTCTACTTGTAATTGCTTAACTGGCACTTTATTTTATCGCACCTGGAAGGATAAAAGGCAAAGTTTACCTGGTAGTATTTGAATTCAGAATGGAAAGAGCCAAAGTAAATAATGGATTCTGGTTTAGGCACAGGGTTAACAATTTAGGGGTTAGGGAAAGTCTACCCAGGGCGTTACTAGTACTTTACTTTAACGAACCCGTAAAGATGCTAACCTCGGCAGGATTTAAACGCAGAACGTAAAGGACCGTAACTATGCTGTGAAGCATGGTGTCCGATGCTTTACCAGTACTGCCAATCTACCTCAGCTTGAGCAAATGATGAAAAGCATTTTTTCTGATGCTCTAATAACTCCACTAATCCACCACCCTTTTCTTGTGCAAAAATTATGCAATATATAACATTTATTTTCTTAACCTTCAGTAAAAAGGGCAGTGAAATGACAAAATGCTTTCTGGTAGTTATTTCGGCTTTTTAAATTCTGTGTTTAAATCATAGCTGAGACAAACTTCGCTTTTCATCTTCTGGGGTTAATAAAATATAGTACCAGTCAAGTGCGGCGGTCGATTTAAATTGATTTTCCTCACCCCCTAAAAGAGTCGAGGACACTGTCCTCTCGACAACAAAATAGTACAAAAGGTTACTGTTGTAGAATAGTTTAGTTAGTGCACGTCAGTAAGCCCATGAAAAAAACTTATGTGGCGAGCCAAAAGATACATAAAATAAAAGACAACTTTAGCTGAATGAGATATCATGTAAATCATTTAGTCAAGTACAAGAGACAACTACTGGCATATTTCATTCTTATTAAGCCTCAACATCAAAGTATACATTTCATTTAGCAGCTGAAGTAGTGATGAGATAATTACTAAATAAATATACAATCTTATACAAAAGTGTCATAAATATAAGGAACAGCCATTCTCTTAGAGATGTGTTACTAAAACACGGCTCTGTTTGCGATTTAAAATGTTTATTACAATTTCCAGCGGCTCGTTCTAAAGCAGTCATACAAGATGTGCTTAATGTCATGCAATATCAGCCTTTTGCACGAAATTGCGTTGATAAAGTGGTGGGTGAAGGGGGAGATGGATGATTTTGTTAATTTGTCCCATATATTTCGTTTTTTCTTTTGTTTATTTTTTGCGTGTGCAACTTTGCTATATATATATATGTGTGTGTGTGTGTGTGTGTGTGTGTGTGCGCGCGCGCACACACACTAGCTGAGTAGCCCGTCGTTGCCGGGCAATAATCGCTATAGTATGCCTTTATTTCAACTTTCTTTTTATTCCATACCAGACCATGTCTCTCCCGAAGCATAGTGCCATCGATGAGGGCGGATTGTTTTATTAATTGGGTCAATTTATGTTTGTGTCTATGTGTACATGTTACCTCTCTCTATCTGTCTATCTCTGTCTTTTACGTTTTTCCCTCTCGGTATATATCTCTATGCAGATAAATCATGCATGCCAGTTCCAGTCAAGGAGATGGTCGGTTTTGATCTTTGAAATCTGCGCCCCAAGGAGAATGTTTCACGGTTATTAATTATCCCAAAATGTTGATTACCTGTGTGTATGTGTATGTTTGTATGTGTGTGTATGTTACCCCCCCCCCCCTCTTACGCTTTTCCCTTTGTTGTTTGTGTGTGTGTCCCGTCTAAAATTAAATCTCATTAGAATCCACATTTGATTACCTGTGTGATTGTGTATGTTTGTATATGTGTGTATGTTTTTATGTGTGTGTGTATGTTTGTATATGTGTGTATGTTTTTATGTGTGTGTGTATGTTTGTATATGTGTGTATGTTTTTATGTGTGTGTATGTTTGTATATGTGTGTATGTTTTTATGTGTGTGTGTATGTTTGTATATGTGTGTATGTTTTTATGTGTGTGTGTATGTTTGTATATGTGTGTATGTTTTTATGTGTGTGTGTATGTTTGTATATGTGTGTATGTTTTTATGTGATTGTGTATGTTTGTATATGTGTGTATGTTTTTATGTGATTGTGTATGTTTGTATATGTGTGTATGTTTTTATGTGTGTGTGTATGTTTGTATATGTGTGTGTGTTTTTATGTGTGTGTGTATGTTTGTATATGTTTTTATGTGATTGTGTATGTTTGTATATGTGTGTATGTTTTTATGTGTGTGTGTATGTTTGTATATGTGTGTATGTTTTTATGTGATTGTGTATGTTTGTATATGTGTGTATGTTTTTATGTGTGTGTGTATGTTTGTATATGTGTGTATGTTTGTTTCTATATGTGTGTGTGTTACCTCTCTCTGTTGTCTCCTCAATTAGTGCGACGGAGGCTCTTGTACTCTTATCATGTAATCGATACAACCTATGTTCAGCTGTCTCTTGAGACCTTGCGACGGAGGTTCGTGTTCACATATTCTCAAGTCTATTCCTTCTATGTCCAGCTCTCTCCTTAGTTAGTGCGACGGAGGCTCTTGTACGCTTATCATGTCATCAATATTTTCGAAATGTTATTTACATCCAAGTTGTTTGTTAAACTTTTTATTTTAAGACGAAAATTGTTTTCAGGGGTCGTTTAATTCAATAGTTTAGAGTATTCAGCCGGATTTTGAAAGGTACAGAGTTCGATATATTGAATACTACTCGAGTCTTTCTCTCCCTTTGTATCCTTTTTCTATTCCTCTCTATCATTTACTCTCGGTAAGATTTCGGCTATGTTCAGATCTACGGAGGAATGGACTCATCCGGGTCTATGATGGCCAAGACAATGTCATATTTTGTGCTAAACAGTTCAGTGTTGTAACAAAATCATGCAATGAAACAGAATTGACTGGAATCAACCAAAATTGATATTTTTATAGGCAATTAAAAGGTAAATGTCGCATAGTTTCGACGCTAAAAATCGGTGTTTTAACCACATTATGCAATTAAGCGGAACCGAGTGTTGTTGATTACTCACAGATGTCAACAAAGCCAGGATCCTCACTAAATATAAAGAAAAAAAATCAAAATTCATCAGATTCATCCCTAGGTTTGTTTGTAAAGACATTATGCTACACTTCACCAAGCGCCTCAAAGAATTCGTGGATTCAAATGGGGATCATTTGGAATGAAGACAGAAGATAATTAATTTTTAATATATTTTTCTAATTTAGAAGCAAAGCCATGCCAGTAATTTGTAGGAATTATATCGACCCAAAACTAAACAGGTACTTTATTTCATCGATCCCGGGGGAATACAGACAAAGTGGATCTCTGCGAGATTTGAAATCAGAATACAAAGGACCGTAATTTAGCCATACATAGTAACACGTATAACATTAAACTATACAAGACTGAGAAATTCTCCTGCATTAATTTATTTAATTATTTATTTTTTGTTCTATTTAATTATTTCTTTCGGCTGATCAATTACGGTAAATAAGCTGAGGGATGTGTGACTGTGAGAAAATCACATAATCACATACCACACATTCATATCTTACATAAAACTGTAGTACGAGAACTTTATATGATCCAACGTATACGTACTCACATATGTACACACACACACACACACACACACACACACACACACACACATATATATATATATATATATATACATATATATGTGTGTGTGTACATATGTGAGTACGTATATGTTGGATCATATATATATATATATATATATATAAATGAAAAGTATAGAAATTATTGTAAATAGTATTCCATAATATATAATAGACTATAGCGTCAAAATGGGAAAATAGTTAACGTAAGATATACATATATATAAATATAAGTATGTAAGTATTTCATTTTTTCCATTTACATATATATACATATATATATATATATATATATACACACACACACATATATGCATGTATGTATGTATGTATGTATGTATGTATGTATGTATATGTATGTGTATATATTATCGTATATATATTTATATATATGCGTATGTGTGTGTTATGTGCGTGTGTGTGTGAATGTGTGGGTGTATGAGTACACACATATCATTTTCCTTTTTAGATGCATCGTTTATTTGATCGGACACTTTCCTGGCGACGAGTTAGTTAACAGAGAAAGCAAAATTGACATCTTTCTTATCTCTAACGGCCATTGTCTTGGATGACCGTTCAACCATCCATTAAATCGCAGACATTTTATATTCCTTGCTGCGGGGTTCCATTTTTGGAGTTTGTATGATAAGATTGCTCACATTTTCTAGAAGCCGAACGAAGTGCAGCCATAGTTTGTTAGTTCCAGTTGGATTGTTTCATATCTCAAAGCATTGATGGGCATCCTAGATATATAATTTACTTTTACACATACACACACACGCATATATATGTGTGTGTGTGTATGTACCCATATTATATATATATATATATATATATGCGTGTGTGTGTGTATCTATATATTATAAGTAAATGTGTGTATATATAAATATATATATACACGCGCGCGTGTATGTGTGTGTTAAGAAGTGTGCTAACGGCCGAAGCGTACAATAAAGTTATATCTGTATATATACGGAGACAGTAACCGTGACTGCACCAACGTGTATATAAATACGAACTTCCCTATAAATTGAACAATTGATAAACACCTTTAATCCATTTTCGGGCACACTTGGATCCTTGTGTATAACATTAAAACAACAAGGTAACATGTATTTGATGAGTTTATATACCCATTCGCTTAGTAGCATTCTGAAATGGACGTAATAATTTGCATATAATTAGTGCTTGTATTCGAACTTAATTAAGATATATAGTAAGAAGCGCCCAAGGTAGCCGAAGTCTACGATAAAGTTATATCGGTGTATATACATAGTAGGTAACAGAGACTGCGCAAATGTGTATATAAATATACACATTTTTAATCCGTCGACGTGTAAACATGCCAGAAATACGAATTCCTCAGTAAAGTGAAAAAAAAAAAATTATAAACACCTTTAATCCATTTCCGAACCTAGTTATCATTTTTTTCAATTTTCGAGAAAATTCCTATTTTATGGCATTAGCGCAGTCTTGGTTACCCACTCTGTTTATATACAGATACAACTTTATCGCACCCTCCAGCTGCTTAGCGTACTACTTAATATACATATATATCTGATGTTGGAGTCGTAGGGACGACATCATCATATTAGGTGAGACGGAAAGAGTTTGAGAAAGGAAGGGGAGAGAAAGAGCTGATCATAGAAAAACAAATTAGAATTGACCAGAGTACTTGACTGGGAATTTGTATATCGGCCCCAAAGAGATAAAACGCAACTTTTATCTAGACGGAATTAGAATTCAAAGCACAGAAACCGGAATAGTTTCACCACCTCAGCTCACCTTTTATAAACCATCAATGTCGAAAGAGTCAAATATATATAAGTTGCTCTCAAGTTTTCATTGAATTAACGACGAACGAAGTTTCAATTCCAATTTACATGTATCTTATTTTTAATTGTATAATAAAATTCCCCAATAAATAAAATCATCATAGTTGATTAAATTTATAAAGAGCGGTAAATTGGCAGAGTTGTTAGAACGTAATATAGAATACCTTGTAGTATTCGTTCTTGCACTTTGAGTTTAAACCTGAAGTCAACTTTATCGAGGTCGATAAATCATGTCCCAGTACAGTACTGACGTCGATTCTTCCTCTATATATCATTCTCACTTGCTACCCTGCCCACGATCTATCCCTCTCTGGAGAAATTATGTGTTTTCGGACCTGGAGAAAATGACCAAGACACGCCGTTTATCAAAACGGCGCCCCGATGACTCCATCAGGAGTTCACGGCCGATTGATGGTTGTAAAATTTAAAAAAAGGGTAGTCTTGAATCAAGCAGTGAATGAATGCACATTTGTCGTTACCTTTAGTGACTATATTGGCCAGATGGGTAAAACGTCTGAATACATGAGATAATTGTTTCTACTTTAGGCACAAGGCCAGCAATTACCCAGTGTATTTTATCGACCCTGTAAGGATGCAAGGCAAAGTCAACCTCGGCGGGATTTGAACTCAGATCGTAAAGGGACGTAACTATGCTGGAAAGCATGGCGTCCGACTCTCTACCGATACTGCCAATCTACATGAGATAATGTAGTAGAATGTGATTCGAGTGAGCATTTGTTATTATTTCTACATGCATTCACACAGGCACACACACGCACACACGCACGCACACGCGCACACACACACACACACACACACACACATACACACACACACACACACACACACACACACAGACACACACACACACACACACACACACACGCGCGCGCGCGCGCGCATATATATATAGTATTTATTAATATTCATACACGTAACATGTGTTGTGCTACCTTAGGTTTCAAGGTTTTTAATCAGTGGTGTGATAAATCGCACGATTTCCAAAGTTACATTTTAGCCACTCTGGTAAGTCATTGAAGTTTTGAGGGCTTATTCCGTCTTGCTGGAACCAAAGCTTATTCATTAAAAATGAGTACAATGTATGAATCTCCTTTTTGAAGTCTTCCCGGACCTCCATATAGCATTCCTTTATGACTGTAGCAGTGATGCCATTTTCTTCGATGAAGAATTGGCTAATCAACTCTCTCTCTCAGAAATGGCGGCCAGAACGGTACATATAGCCGAGTATAGAGATTTCACAGCCACGCCAGCAGGTTTCTCTGACCTCAGAACACATTTTTCGAAGAGTTTACCTTCCCTTCTCTGAAAGTAAGCTTCATCAGAGTTCTACAGCAGATGCAGAAAATTTGGGTTCTATTCGATCTTATCCAGCATTTTCTCAGCCATAGCCTTTCTTTAAATCTTATCAACTACAGTAAGCTTTCGTTTAGTTTGTATTCTGCACGGTACTTCTTAAAATGCTTTTTGACAACCCCTTTGCACGCTTCTGTGTAAAGACCTAAGGATTGGCTTCTCCTGCACAACGATCGTTTTGAGCTCTGTTCAACAGACTCTTGGACCATAACGATAACTTTCTATGTACGCTTCTTCAGTCGTTCAGAGTGGGTAAGACTCCCATTAGGGTCTTATTGTCTTTGCAGACATTGATCGGTTTAAAAATAAAGATTGTGTGGCACAAAACGTACACGCGGACAATTTTCTTCTACTTATCATGTCTGTATATATAGATACACACACACACACACACACACTGGTTGCATAAGAAATGCGCAACCGGTAAAAACTTAAAACTAAAACTCAATACTAACTAATACTTATTACTAATTTATACTTATTCCTAATTAAACTATTTTTCACTGGGAAAAATTTGTCAGCATTCTCTTTTCCTTTTTACTAATATATATATATATATATATATATATATATATATATATATATATATATATATATATATATATATATATATAATAACTTCAGAGAATAGATTTAATACTTACAAATGTTTCAATACAAATAGTTATTTAAACTAATACTTATTCAAAGACAATATAGTAAAAAGAAAAAAACAATATATATATATTTTTAATGAAAGTCTATAACAATGACCGGTTATTCATGATGTCATGCAAGAACGCTATTGATTATTTGAAATAATAAAATCAATAAAATATTTCATACGTGAGTACATGAAAGGATTGATCCAGAAAGATTATTGCATGAAGGGTAAAAAAAAAAAATAAGGTTTATTACAATGGAGGTGAAAACTAAGATAATTTAAAAATTAAAAAATATTTTTACTGGTTCTCTAAGTAATACGATATATAAAATATAAAAAAAATACTAAGAACATAAGCCATTATAAGTAAATCAATTTAACATATGAAGGGGGATAACTTCAACTACAATTATGTTAGAATTTAATGGAAATATATCTAGAAAAGGATCGGCAACGAGCGATATTTATATATATATATATATATGTATGTATGTGTGTGTGTGTGTGTGTGTGTGTGTGTGTGTGTGTGTGTGTGTGTGTGTGTGTGTAGCGTGCGTAGCGTGCGTGTTTGTGCGTGTGCGTGCGTTTATAAATTCAAACTGAGAAACAAATCGAGACAGCAAGCGAATATAATCGGCTAACATATCAATATATACACTCTATATATTCTTATCTCAATAAATAAATAAATATATGTATATATATTTATATATATATATATATATATATATATATATATATATATATATATATACAAAGTGGATGGAAAGAAACTCCTTATTTAAAATTGTTATAACTTTATTACGTACTAGCAGTAAAGCCCGGCGTTGCTCGGGGTCGCTCAGTAGCTGTGTTAAAGTTACAATGTTAAGTTTCTTTTTTGGCTTAATGTCTGTCTGCACGACTGTCTGTCTGCACGCCTAACGAAATTTACAGATACATATATTTTAAATAAACTTATATAATTTTTGCTTTTTTTTACGAAATATTTGCTTGTTTTACGTAGTCTTTAAATAGACTTGTTTTCAAGTAAAAATATTGTTTTAAAAGGCTTTTAAATGGAAATGAAGCAAAACGGAAGCTTAGTGTTCGAACTGATGAATTTTGCAGGTCAAAATTTTGCTGTCTCGACAACTGTTCGTGTATTGTGTTAATGTCATTTTAAACGCTGAGAAAGCCAGCGTAATTTTTTTAATTTTTGCACGCAGAAAATGTAAACAGAACGTAGACGCTCAATGTAAACAGAACAAAGGGAAATAACTCGTCACTTACGCTCAAAAATCGATACATTAGATTCGATTTCGTCACATAGGGTGGGTCAATTTGAAATATTTTTTTTCCGATGTCTTCGCTAGGGCTCAATGTACAAGTATAGCAATTTCGGTGCAATTCCGTCAGAGATTCTAAGAGGAGATGTGTGCCAAAAATCGATAGACAGACAGACAACCACAGCTTTATATATATAGATTAGTCTATTTTCATAGTACATGTTTTATTTTGAACAGAATAATTGTTTCTACTTTTGGCACAAGGCCAGCAATTACCCCAGTGTATTACTAGTGCTTTATCTTATCGACCCCGTAAGGATGAAAGGCAAAGTTAACCTCGGTGGAATTCGAACTTAGACCGTAAAGTGCTGTAACTCTATGCTGCAAAGCAAGCATGGCGTCCGTCCTTTGAACGGGCAGCACAGAACAGATTTAAAATTAAACATTGGTACCAGCGTTGTCTCCTAATATTTGTATTCGTCTGGGTGTAACCACGATTGACTTCATCAGGAACTCAGTCTGTATTCTGGTTAGTACATAACAAATGCGTTCCTCCAATCGAGTCAGAGATCTTGGTGTTGAGCTATAAACTTCTTCTTTCGCCCTCACGAAATCTCACGGTGTTAAGTCAAGGCCTCTTGCTGGTCATCCGTGCAGACTTCGATGACCCAGCTAACATCCTGGAAATTAGACATCAAGCCACTCATGGAGGGGCTCATCTTGAATGAATATGAGGTCATTGATAAGTGGATGTAGTAGGCCAAAAGTAATTTTCAATAGGGAGTTTCTTTCCATCCCCATCCCATATGTATATATATATATATATATATAATAGGAAAAAGTATGACCCCGACGGCAGAGCTCAAGCCGTTTCGACGGCTATTTCTGGACTCGTCGAAACGGCTTGAGCTCTGCCGTCGGGGTCATATTTTTTCCTATTTCCCAGTCTACTACCCTAAGTATTGAGTACTCTGGTGCGTTATGGTCCATCTGGTTCCTTACCACGATTCCTTTGTTATATATATATATATATATATATATATATATATATATATAAAGAATTCGAAATTTGAAAGCCACGACAATTCAGGTTTAGACGGAGAATAATGAAATCGCAAGAAACAGGGCTTATTTGCTTACCTTAATTTATTCATGTTTTTATATTTCGAGAATAATATATCTTCCGAGGAAAATAAAGGAACTACACCAGTGTGCTATGTGGCTTGCTATACCATGCTATACCCTATATATATATATATATATATATATAGGAAAAAGTATGACCCCGACGGCAGAGCTCAAGCCGTTTCGACGGCTATTTCTGGACTCCAGAAATAGCCGTCGAAACGGCTTGAGCTCTGCCGCCGGGGTCATACTTTTTTCCTATTTCCCACTCTACTACCCTAAGTATTGAGTACTCTGGTGCGTTATGGTCCATCTGGTTCCTTACCACATTTCCTTTGTTATATATATATATATATATATATATATATATATATATATATATAGCGGATCCTCAGCTGAGGAAGGATCCGCTAAGGTGAAACAATTGTTCTCGGTATGGTGAACTAACTGTTGTGTAACTAACTCATCCCTACGGATATTACCTTCCAGTGTTCTACCACTATATATATATATATATATATATATATATATATATATATATATAAATCAGATAGGGTGTAGTAAAATACCAGGTGGACCATAATCCACCAGAGTTCTCGATACTTGGGGTAGTAGCGGGGGTAATATGTAAAGATTCAGGACCTCAACGGCTGAGATCCGGCCGTTTCGACAGCTAGATCCGAACTAAAGCGCCAGTATTCGAACGGCGAGAATCTAGCTGGACTTATCAACGGGTATAGCGCATAAAGCAAATTAACAAAAACATAAATACCCTTTGACTTATATACGCCGAAATTATATTCTCTCTCATTGGGTTTTTTCGTCTCCTGAATTAAAGTTTAGCACAATAACATTTCTACAGCTTGGAAATAGTTGATAAGGATAAAATCTCTCTTAATAACGCGCGTGCGCGCCCGACTGGCTTAGCACTTTCAGGTCAGTTAGTCTACTAACCCTTTCCCCTTGCATTCTGGCCTGTCTAGCCCCTCACCGCCAAGAATGTAATAATAAAATACATAACATTTAGCAGGACTACACATTTGATCTAAGGTAAACCCCACCCCCCAGTTCACTGACCACTCCCGGAGAAAAACAAAACAACAAGCTTCTAAGATTTTTTGCTTTGACTGTATGCCCATATATGGACTGTACCCCTTCATTAGTTCAACTAGATTCCTGCCGTTCGAATACTGGTGCTTTAGTTCGGATCTAGCTGTCGAAACAGCCAGAGTTCAGTCGTCGGGGTCCTGAATCTTTTCATATTACCCAATCTACTATCCCAAGTATCGAGTACTCTGGTGAGTTATGGTCCACCTGGTATTTTACCACATCCTATCTGATCTTTAGCTCATACTTTCGTAGTGGAGCACTCTTCGACCCATACCACACTTCTATCCCGGCATTAATAACCAAGCTCCTGTTACGTAATAGTCCTTTGCACCCACCATGGGTAAACATACAATCGACTTTTCGAAGAAGAACATCCCAGTTCCACCGAGAAAACTCTACTTACACACTCTCACTCAGAAAATCGACACTTTCGAGAAACGATTGCGATGGAGAGCCATCTTCTGTGATAGACGCCATGATACACAGGTCATCGGCTTTAAGGATACGTATGGATTTAATACCAACAAATCTCCCCAACCGAACCCTTTGCTCTCGCAATTTGAAACCGACCTTTTCAACCTGGTCAAGGGAGTAAAATTCAAATCTGGAAAAAATCCATTCCAACAACTCCGTAGCAAAATATCGGGGCACAGAAGTACCAACGACATCCTTGTGCATTCGGACAAAACTGGAAATTTAAATTCGTCAACCCGACAATTACCATTCACTAATTAGGAATAGCTTGACCTCAACTTATAAAAATTACAACCCTTCCTTGATCCACGACATAAATACGGAGAGACAAAATATCAACTCCAGCCTTGGAGTATTCGATCGAACAGAACCTATCGACCCTCGTACTCCTTGTTTTACCCTGATTGACCATAAATCCGACTTCGATCGCAAACCAATCACCAGGCTTATAAACCCGAAGAAGTTGGATAAAGGGAAGAACAGTAAAAGGATCTTGGATCACGTTATACCCAAAGTGAATCAAAACGCGAGGCTTAGCCTTTGGATTAGCACGCAGGAAGTCATCTCCTGGTTTAAGAATATCGAGGTTAAAGGGAATACCTCTTTTATTCAGTTTGATATCGAGAACTACACATCGATAACCCAACCACTCCTTTTGGCTGCTTTGGATCACGCCAAAATAATTACATCCATTACAAACTAGGAAATTGAAATCATATTCCACGCTAGGAAGACTGTCTTGTTCTTCGAAAACTCTACTTGGATAAAAAGAGCTCCAGACTCTCCTTTCGACGTCAGTATAGGTTCGACTGACTCGGCTGAGGTGACGGATCCTATAGGACTATACATACTTCATAAACCTGTTGAAAAGTTTCTTGCGTTCGGAGATGGTTTGTACAGAGATGACGGACTTGTTACCCTCACAGGTTATGCCCCAGTAGCACGGACCCGGTCCGTAAACACCTCATCAAATTCTTCCGAGATTTGAGTTTCAAAATCACCCTACAGACGTCTCTTACCCGTGTTAACTTTCCCGATGTAACACTCAATCCTGCGAACAATTTGTACTACTCCTACAGGAAACCAAACGAGAATTTACACTATATCCACCGCTATTCCAACCATCCAAGGAACATTACCAATAATTTAGTAAAAATATAAAACTCCTCTAATAGAAACACCAATGATATTAGCGGTGAGCAAATTAGGAGTTGTAACTGTCTGGATAGATCATCGTGCCCCGTCTACAACAGATGCCTCGAACGAAACGTGGTCTACCAGTGCAACGTGAGGACGGAACATTCCAACAAGGCCTACTTGGGATTAACCGCCTGCGTGTTTAAGACCCGGTACTACCAACACCAACATTCATTTAGAAACCCCGTCCGGCGACATGCTACAGCACTCTCTGGCCATATTTGGGACCTCCAAGACAACAATATTACTTATCATCTAACATGGAGCTTACTTTCCAAGACAAAATCTTACTCGGGAGGACGCCATTTGTACAATTTATGCTCGGAGGAAACGATCCACATACTGTTTGCAAAGGACCTCGTGTAAACACAGAATATATAGAACATATCTTACCTTCAAATCCCACTCACGACCCAGGTGGGTAGATCTTGGCTTTAATATCCTTGCCACTTACACACGAAGATAGAGGAAACTCCAAGCAACTTTAGGTAGAAATAGAATAGTTTCTTTATTTTTAACACTACTAAGGTAAAACTTTGTATATTTTTATTATTGGAAACATTTCCTAAACTTCCTGAGGTAGAAATAGAATTTTTTCATTTTTGTTAAATTATACATATTGCCCTATGGAACCAGCCGAACAGATAGCTATGACACTTTATTAGACCTATTACTTATAGTTTAAGCACGATGCACACACTTACTCGTAGCCATTACCAGACCGCCGCTATGACAGGCATGGTATATAGAGCTAACGTATACTGGCATATAAACTTATATTATGCCAATGCGGAAGCACCATCACAAACTATAGCGTCAGAATTGTTAAAGAAAGCTATTAGCTTACCTTTAATTCTATTATTTCCTTTTGTCAATGTTTGGTGATGGCTTTCATATACATGTTAAATTGACACTTTGAGGAATTTACTTTACTATAGAACCTTAGCTAACTTACAACAGTACGAGAAAGGAAATAATTAGTACTATCTTTAAGATTAAGGGTAGATTTATGGGTGTTTAAAAATAAGTAAAATAAAAAAATAAGTAAATTAGTGAATGAAGCGCTCTTCCCGGGCCATAGAGCAATTGACAACTAGATTTCTCTATGACGAGGAGTAATAGCAATGAATTATAAATGCTTACCTTTGAAGCAAGATATGAAGTTAAAGCAAACTAATAAAAACATAAACACTCTTTGACTTATATACGCCGAAATTATATTTTCTCTCGTTGGATTTTTTTCCTCTTGAATTGAAGTTTAACTCAATAACATTTCTACTGTTTGGAAATAGTTGATATGGGTAAAATCCCTCTTAATAGCGTGCGCGTCCGAATGGCTTGGCACTTCAGGTCAGTTAGTCTACTAACCCTTTCCCCTTGCATTTTGGCCTGTCGAGCCCTTCGCCGCCAAGAATGTAATTAACAAAATACACAACATTTAGCAGGACTAAACCATCCATTTGATCTAAGGTAAAAAAAAAAAAATTTTTAAATCACTGACTACTATCGGAGAAAAATTTTTTTTAAAGATTCTTTCCTTCGACTGTATGCCCATATTTAGACTGTAACCCTTGATAAGTTCAGCTAGATTCCTGCCGTTCGAATACTGACACTTTAGTCCGGATCTAGCTGTCGAGACGGCTGGGTCCTGAATCTTTTCATATATATATATATATATATATATATATATATATATATATATGTGTGTGTATATATATATATATATATATATATATGGTATAAACGTTTGTATATGTATAATAAAGCCAAAACAATGCAGGTATGGACATAGAATAAGGAATGCAAATGCAAAAGATATTGTTGACAATTAGTCTTTTACCTTAGATTTATTTAAATGTCCTTAATTTTCGAGATAATATCTCTTCTTCGGAGGGAAGTAAAGCGGTTAAACCAGTGTTCTAAATAGCTTGCCAAGTCAAGCTATTTAGAACACTGGTTTAACCGCTTTACTTCCCTCCGAAGAAGAAATATTATCTCGAAAATTAAGGACATTTAAATAAATCTAAGGTAAAAGACTAATTGTCAACAATATCTTTTGCATTTGCATTCCTTATTCTATGTCCATACCTGCATTGTTTTGGCTTTATTATACATATACAAACGTTTATACCTCATTACACAATGCTTCCAGTGAACTATAACTTCCTCCATATATATATATATAACACAGGTTTTTGGGTATTTTACACTCCACTTTTACCTCATTTGTTTTTAAAACGCACCAATCTTTTGTTAGTCTGTGTGGACGTAAATAGGTGAATGCACCGAGCCTGTGTTTATACGTGTGCACACGCAACGGTGCAAGCTGACAGACAATCACACGTACTCTATGATAAAATAAGAATTGTAACTCTTTACACTTCTGATCCTGACACACAGGCTTTCTATTTCAGTTTATATTTTTCAATATTTTTCAAAATGTTTGATATTGGTTGTAACACACACGCATTCTTTATTTGTTTGACACGCCCCACCACGTGAAATGGTGGCAGGGTAGATGCCAGCCTACACACATAGAATTTTCAAACCATAGCAGCAGCATATTAAAGCTGACCTGCTGGATGACCGCTTAACACTACTACCACTACCAACACAATGGAGGAGATCAGCTGTATTTAAAAATTCTGACAAAAACAACTATAACAGGCTGACTTGCCTCAGAAGAATTTCTATAGACTTTTGACAAAGGAATGGTCACACAACTGACCAATTGGATACGAGCGTGTTCTATGACGCTGAAATTCGTTTGTTCTAGCCTATATAATTCCAGTTCCTCAGAGGAATACCAACACACCGAGGAGCTGGACATATCGATGTATTGGCGGAGTAAAACACACTTCAACAACATGTGTACCTGTCTTTTCCACACCAATTCGGACTGCCTGAAGAGGTCACAGTCAATGATGGCTGTCACCGAAATATATATAACAGTAAATTTATAAGAACTACACATGTATACATATCTACAAACATACCAATATAGATATGCATACATGCATACAATATAGATATGCATACAAAGAAAGAATAGGTGATTCACAAAACGAAAGATATTGGTAGAAAACAAGGCTAGATTATATAGATTCATAGATTCTATTGAAAAAAGATTATGTTAGACGATGAGGATATGCAATAAGAAGTTCATTCCTATGATTTATGTGTTAGCATGAGGACATAGTAATTTTCGTGGCTTTCGACAAGCAAAGGCATAAGACACTCTGCCCCATCATATGCCTGAAATTGTTGTATATGCTCTGTGTTATTATATATCACACTTTTCTTCTTTCCTCAAATAACATCTCTTTTATATTTCTGTCTATAATGACAAAAACACATTGAGCTTAAAAAAATTAAATAACAATATAGTATATAATATATATATTATATATATATATGCATATATGTGAGTGTATATATATATATATATATATATATATATATATATATATATATATATATATACATTCACATATATGCGCATATATATATAATATATATATATTATATATATATGCATATATGTGAGTATATATATATATATATATATATATATATATATATATATATATATATATATATATATATATTATGTATTAATATTTATGTGCAACATCCTGTTGCTGATAGAATCTAGCTTATTTAAGGATTCAATTTTAAATAGACAAGATAAATAAACAAACACATTTCATTTAAAATTACATACTGTACAGATCATTAACTCTGTAATATCATTGGAACTACTTACAATCTATTATTTTTTCGTGAAATCGAGAAGAGATTGGCAGATAAATATTGAAATAAGATATAAAGGAAAAGGGGAGGTAGAGAGATAGAGTGAGTGAGAGAGAAAGATAGTGAGAGATGGAGAAAAATGGATTGGAGATGACAAAGCTTGGGAAAAACACATACGAAGAGACACAGAGATAAACAACGAGACAGAGGAAGAGAGAAAGAAACAAAAAGAGAGAGAGAGAGAGAGAGAGAGAGAGAGAGAGAGAGAGAGAGAGAGAGAGAGAGAGAGAGAGAGAGAGAAAATGTGTGAGAGAGACCGAAATAAGAGGGAAAAATGAAAATGATTTATTATTTTTTCTGTAGGTTTATATGATTTCTTATATGCAATTTGAAAAACTAAATAGATAAATAAATAGCTGCCTAAAAACAAAATGAAACGATACAGACGATTAAGTTAATAGCTTTTGTTGTTGATGTTGTCGTTAGTGTTGTTGTTGTGTAGTCCTAAGTTAACCCTGATTAAATAAACCGACCTATGTCATCTACGTATTCAGTGGAAAGACTAGGTTTCTCGGTTGGTCGGATATTGTCCTTAATTCATACTCTCACTCGAAAGAGTGTAGGGAAAATTTATTTAAATTTCCACTAAGTACTTGTCGTTTCTCAGTAGATGTTTCTGTTGTTGTTAACACCAGATCAATTCAGATCCAGCGGATCACAGTGAAGGACATTTTAGACGCGATTAACTCATATTTTATTTAGATAATATATCTATGGTTGCATTAATATCCTATTTTGTAACAAACAAAACGTTACAAAATTAGTTAGCGAAAATATCTTCATGGAGATTATGCAATAGAATGGAAAAATCCTGGAATGATGCAGACCCTATTTCAACGGACCAAGGAAATGCCAACTCTGCATAATGGAAAGGTGGCATATATTAAACAATTTCAATAGCTCCAATTACTACCTGCAGGCTAGAGCAAATTTCCACAACAAATTTCCACATCGCCAAATTCTTTCCAAAACAATAGAAACTCCTATCCAATCTGGGAAATAAATTAACACTCACAATAACATACAAAAACAACCAGAACCGACTTGGTAGCCCTATCTATGCATTCATCAGTTAAGTGAACGATTCAAGCCTTTACATACCCGACACGCTTATAACATACTCATATTTTACTAATACTTAGCACACCCACTAAACAACCTACATAGCACATGGATTACATGTATTGACGATTTTCTAACACAGAGGTACACCACAAAAAACGTGACATACTCCAGCCAACCCATGTAAAAACATCAATATTTCTCCATTTTCAGAGCATAACCGTTTTCTTGCAGGCTAAAATAGGCTAAAATAAATCTAATTTTGGCACCATGTAGTTCCATGATTTTGATTAATTATGAAATATTAAAATATATAACTTACAATCAAAATATCACGATACATAATTACATTATCGATACAAGGTCACCGATTAATCGGTAATCGACAATCGGCCAATTTCCTTACCGGGACATACCTTGTATGCCACGGTGAAGCAAATACTGACTAAAGATAATACGGTTCACAAGACTCAATTAAAAGGATAAATAAAGATTTACAAACCGATTATAGCTATCAACATCCAGACAGCTTTGGGTTGAACTGTTTCGCAGATCAGTGGAGAGAGTTAAAGATCCCATGCTCTTCAGTGGATGTTTGGATCAGTAATCACTCCACTACTAATTTCCTTAGAAGATTACATAATGTGCATTTGTTAAGAGAGAGAAATCGCACATGGTATCGCGTGTCTAGCGAGTCGAATAGAGCATAAACTGTAAAAAAAAAAATAGGAATCATGTCCATTCAATATATTAAAAGCTCAACAATAGCGTAGGAGCTCAATTCATCAAAAGCATATATTGAGTTATAAACTCACATTAGTCCCTATAATCAAAGTAGATCAAGGA
>OZ024741.1:112050151-112052651 GCA_964016885.1 Eledone cirrhosa | reverse complement strand
GTTTTATCGACCTCAAGAGAATAATAATTGTTTCTACATTTGGCACAAGGCCAGCAACCTGAAGGGAATGAGAAACACGATAAAATTGACCTCTGTGTATTACTGGTACTTCATTTTACCGACCCCGTAAGGATGAAAGGTAAAGTTGATCTCAACGGTATTTAAATTAAGAACGTAGAAAGTTGTAATTAAATAAAGCAAAGTATTTTTCCCAACACTCTAAGGATTCTGTCAGTTCACCAACCTAATGCAGCTTGCACTAGAGAAAGTGTGGCCACATATGGTCACACAGGTGAGTGTTCCACGCCCTACCCCATAAATGGGGAAATGTTATCTGTTAGTGTGTGTGAATATATATATATATATATATATATATATATATATATATATATATATATATATATATATATATATATATATATATGTGTGTGTGTGTGTGTGTGTAAAATAGTTTCGATGAGTTGTTAACACAGCCATATGAAGGCAAAGAATAATTCAAAGCTCAAATGTGATTTTATAGTACACAGCAAGACAGTTCAAATTTTAACCCAATTGGTAAATTTCCAATCGCAGTAATTTTACAATATCTCGCACATATACAAAATGAATGAAGATAACCAGGATTAAATTACATTAGATTATTTAATTGATTTGCGAACGTTTCTCAAGATATCAATACACAAGAAATTGGTTTTCTTACTGTATTGATAGAAACGTTCATATATCAATTAAATAATTTAATGTAATTTAATACTGATTATTTTTATTCATTTTATATATGTATATATATATATATTGTTATATTTAGGGAGGGTTATATTGTCAGAAATAATAATAAAACACACCGTTGGTCAATCAATGATAACACCGTGTAACATATTATTTGTTTCCCGGTTCTAAGTGTCATTTCATGGTTTGTTATATCCCATTATTATTAACAAAAACACTATTATTTAATCAGAAGTTTGGGTTTGTGGTCAGGAGTTTGATATTTCGAAATTTTCATATTTTTAAAGAAAAAAACACATTTTTTTTAAATTTATCAGTTCATATAATTAAATCAACAGAGTATATATTTATTTTATTACACAAGCTTTGTGTTGGACCTCTCAAAAGCAAACAAGTAAAAACAAATAACACTTATAAAGCAACTTATACACGTCAGGAATGACTTGATTTCCTGGATTT
Organism: Eledone cirrhosa; assembly: GCA_964016885.1. Classification (NCBI taxonomy): domain Eukaryota; kingdom Metazoa; phylum Mollusca; class Cephalopoda; order Octopoda; family Eledonidae; genus Eledone; species Eledone cirrhosa. Next base: position 112,051,463 of record OZ024741.1, on the reverse strand, counting down.
GCGGTTGTAGTCCAGGTCGCATTCCCGCACTAGCCCCCAGATATAGTCCCCCATCATTTTTTCATTGTAGTGGCCCTGGTACCTCCGCTCTATCTCTTTCACATCTTGGTGGAATCGGTCGCCTTGTTCTTCTGAGTAGGCGCCCATATTGTCCTTGAATTTTTCCAGGTGAGCGTCCAGCTTATGGGGTTTAAGCGACATCCTGCATCCCATGGCGCCAAAAGCCTTTATCAGATCCTGCACCAGTTGCTGGTAGTTTTCATCTCTGTAGTTGCCCAGGAAGCCCTTAACAACTGCCTTGAAACAGTTCCATACTGTTCTCTCAATCCTATTGAGCTTATTGGAGAACTCGGTAGACTCAAACACCTTCTTTATCTGAGGTCCAACAAAAATTGCACCTTTGATTTTGGCCTCAGCTAACTTGGGGAAGAACTCAAGAAGGTACTTAAAAGCGGTTGATTCTTGGTTGAGAGCCTTCACAAACTGCTTCATCAACCCCAACTTAATGTGCAACAGTGGCATGAGCACAATCCTGGGATCAACCAGTGGCTCCCACATGACGTTCCGAGTCCCAACTACAAATTCTGTTCGCTGCTCCCAGTTCTTTCTTTTGTAGTGGTCAGAGGCGGCTCTGCTGTCCCAAAGGCAGAGGAAGCATTGAAATTTGATAAAGCCTCCTTGGAGTCCAAGCAGGAAAGCCACCATCTTGAAGTCTCCAATGATTTCCCAATTGTACTGGTTGTATTGCAGAGCTTCCAAGAGGACTTTCACACTGTAGTAATCTTCCATCAGGCAGACTGAATGAACTAGGGGCAGTGTCGGGAACTTGTTTCCATTGTGGAGGAGGACAGCCTTCAAACTTGTGGGGGAGCTGTCTATAAATAGCCGCCACTCCTTGGGCACAAACGGCACCCCAATAACGTCAAACAGTCCAGGTACGTCATGGCAGCAGCAGAGGCCATCTATAAGTGTGTAAAAGCCTGAGAAAGGTTCGTGTCGACTTCTCTGACTTATCACCTACACTTCCTCCTTGACCAAGTTCCACTGCTTCATCCTGGAGACGAATAGCTCTGCATTGGACTTGGTCAGACCCATATCCCTGACCAAATCATTGACTTCTTTTTGGTTTGGGAAGTGAGGAACTTTTTCTGGTACCTCAGGCAGGTAATCCAAGTCCTCAGCATCCATCTCCTCCTCTTCATCAGAATACTTGTCTTGGAAAATAAATTTGATATGCAATACAAACTAAATATTGGAAAGGGAAATACATATTTAAATAATATAAAAGAACACTAATCATACTAATGAAGAT
>OZ024741.1:112042651-112045151 GCA_964016885.1 Eledone cirrhosa | reverse complement strand
TGATCAAACCACACCTATGTATTTATATTTACACCAAATCCTGTTCCATACTGATCGTACCTAGATCGATTTTTTCCTCTGTATATTTCTATGTATTCTTATGAGCTGTTGATAATGGTATCCTCTGAAACATATTAGTTGCACTTTATTTCCTCTTTTGTTCCGTGTATCAGGATTATGACATTGAACGATATGTAGGCAAACACAACAATATTTTCTTTTCAATAAACTCAAGATATTTTCCCTTGCAATGAAAGATTCAGTGAAGTAAATTGAGTTAGTATAATGTTAATACGTACCTTGATCGATATTGGAGAGAATAATAACCGTTGCTTACATCAGCACATGACCATACCTTTATAAATGAGAGGCTTTGTCTATTTTCTTCATAGTTGGATATTTGAAGGAGAAGGGGAAAGAAATAATGTTAGTAACATACAATATTGTTATCAAACTTTGGCACAAGAACATGAATTTTTAGAAGAGAAGTGGAGTAGAGAGGAGCCAATGTATTGCAGTCATTTTTTATTGTTGTTACTACTCAAACATTTCTGGCATCCCCCGTAGTTGCATCTTATTGGAGTTTTCTCGAGTTTAATAGAGACCTCAGTCCAACCATGAAAGACTCCTCCCTACTAGAGCTAAACCCCAAAGGGTTGCTATTGTTACTGGTTTTCTTTTCAGGGGAGTAGATTAGAGCAGCATGAAATGAAGTATCTTGCTCAGGTGGAAAATTCGAACTGCAGAACTTTGTAATCAGAATTCCAGCGCCTTAACCACTAACCCACTCGTCTTCAACAGCCCTTCATATAGGGAATTATACTCATATATCACAGTCACAAAGTCATTAGAATTTTAATGAACCTCACCTCAGTATCTATGAGTATCTCAGTATATAAAGTGATGAGAGGAAAGCTAACTTCATCAGCATTAAACCCAAACTTTAAAATCGCCTACAACATCATAAAAGACATTTGAGTCAAGCCATTCTACTTCAGTCACATCATAGCCCTTATCAGAGGGAATAATAAAAACAATAAGGATTATTTCTATTGTTCAAGTTAGTGACGGGTGAATCCAGACTTAGCATGCAATATACAATAACAAAAATTGCAGATCATGTTTACGTCATCCACTCCACAAATTGGGCATTTTGTGCAGCCCGCTAAAATTCTGCATGGAAAATATGTGGTTTTGTAAAAACATCAGTTCTATCCTTTATCCATTTTTATCATTGGTGGTGATAAAAGCATTTGTTTCCCAATTGAGTAGATAGAGTATCATCTGTTCTATGAACACCAATTTTGTTCGCAAAGCATGGGTCGACCCAAAGGTATGGTAAATGACACCTGCCCAAGATACCACGTAGTGGGATCGGTCCCGGTACCTAATAATTGTGAAGCAGACTTCTTAACTATTCAACTTGTTGCGTCCACAACATATTAGAAATCTTAATATATACTCAAGTCTTGTTTTCCATTTATATATTCCCCTCACTCAGTCTATCATATAAAGACGAGCTAAAGCATGACAAGTCAGAGAACATATATATATATAATTTTGAATCTAGCCCGTTCGTCTTTCATCCGACTTAGCAAATTATATATTTGGATGCTATTGAAGGGGTCGTCAAGTCGGAAGTTTCCTATGTGTATTTTCGCATCCCTCCAAAACATAGGGAGTTTTCCTGTCTGACTAACTTTTTAACAACAATTAAATTTCTATCTTGATGACCCTCATAAAAGACGAACGCGTTAAATTCAAATTCTAAACGTTTCATTTTATATTTTTTCACCCAAGTGATAAACAGTGTTTCTCATTACTTATTCTGACAAATATTTTATTGATACATTAATCTGTACACTACCAAATACATTTATACTTATACTTATATATATATATATATACATATATATATATATATATATATATATATACCGTATATATATATATATTGTTATACTTTGGGAGGGTCATGTTGCCAATAAGAAACACACGCACCAGTATATATAGTAATAATAATAAATTTGAAGACTAAAATCCAAAGAGGGCTCGATAAGGATAAATATATATCAAATATATAAGAACCGTAGAGCAAATATTTATTAAAATAACAGATTAAAGTTTAAGCAAAGAATCTCTGCTTTCACCCTTAACGGGATCTTCTGAAACTAACAAAGTCAATCTGTGAACGCAGAGGTGGATATTTCAAAAAACGTTGCAACCGGAGGAAGACAGGAAGACGATACTTCGGTTCGTGAAAGCGTTCCCTGGCAAAGAACGGGAAAAAACGAATATAATACGTCATTAATAGGAGCGGTGAAAAACAATTACGCGCAAAGACAGAACCACGTTTATGGTATGAAAGAAGTCGCAGACTAATATTCTATTAGGTGGTTCATAGAGACGTTCTCTGGCAATGAACGGAAAAAACGAAGATAATACGTCATATGTGGAGCGGGGAGAACAATTGCACGCAGCGTCCACAGATTCACATTGT
>OZ024741.1:112037651-112040151 GCA_964016885.1 Eledone cirrhosa | reverse complement strand
AGCTTAGTGAGGAATTCCAGGTACAAGTATGTGTACATCAGGGTTCGGTCCTCAGCCCGCTCTTGTTCCTCATAGTGTTGCAAGCCATAACAGAGGAGTTTAAGACAGGATACCCATGATGATCTGATTCTTATAGCAGAATCAGTAGAGGAGCTAGTGAATAAATTCTGGCTATGGAAACAGCAGTTGGAATCAAGAGGTCTGAGAGTGAACATAGCTAAGACAAAGGTGCTGATAAGTAGAAGAGGGGACAATACTCTGATTCCATCAGGGAAATGGCCATGTTCAATATATAGGAAAGGAACTGGCATAAATTCCATAAAATGTATGCAATGCAGATCTGGGGTACACAAGCAATGTAGTGGGATAGCAAACAAACTAACAGGTAGGGAAAACTACGTATGCAGTAAATATATAGGAACAGTTGACAGTAGTAATCGCAGGAATAGACACATTTTTCCAATGCAGGTGAGTTCTATAGGTGATCAGATTAGCATGGGGGGGGGGGGTCCTAGGCCATAGTATCTAGAATAAGGACGGGTTGGAAGAAGTTTAGGGAGTTGCTTCCTCTGTTGACAAAGAAGGGTTTCTCCCTGCGTACGTAAGGACGGTTATATGATGCCTGTGTAAGATAGGCGATGCTGCATGGCAGTGAGACATGGGCAGCAACTGCAGACGATATGCGACAACTGGAGGGAAATGAAGCAAGTATGCTCCGTTGGATGTGCAATGTCAATGTGCGGGAAGACCAAGCATAGACGAGTTGAGAAAGAAACTGGGTATAAGAGAGATAAGTTGTGGTGTGCAGGAGAGAAGGCTGTGATGGTATGGACATGTGATGCACATGGAGGATGACCGCTGGACAAAGAAATGCCAAGAAATCCAAGTAGAAGGAAGACGCAGTAGAGGTAGACCACGAAAGACATGGGCGGGTGTATGGATAGCAGACCTTTGATCGCTGAAACTCGCCGAGGGGATGACGAAGGACCGTGACAAGTGGAGAGATGGTGTGCTGAATAGGACCCGTCCAACCCTTGCAAGCAGGGAAAAGCGGAGTAAAGTGATGATGATGATAATGATATATATATATATATGTATATATATATATATGTATATATGTATATATGTATACATATATATATATATTAATATATATATATGTGTGTGTATGTGTGTATATATATGTGTGTATATATATATATATATATATATATATATATATATATATATATATATATATATATATATATATATATATATATATTTATATATAGTATTAATAGTATTAAGGGTACTATTTATGGTTATGCATATACAAAAACATTTTGTAGTTATATATATTTTTTACAAACCCTAAATAGTGATAGGCAGTAATATATTACTACCTTATTACCAGTAAGATAAATAGCTCAATGTAATAACATCAGTTGTTTTACAGAGCAGTTATATATAAGTTATAATAATCAAAGTTCTGTTCAAATCATTTATATGCTTACAATTGTTTCCTCCAAACCGAGGTTTGGATTCTTCGGAGCAATTTATTAATGAATGATCACATATATGACCTCCTTTTCAACCCAAGAGACATACAGATACATATGCATATATTGTTGCTTGGTGGGTCGACATCCATTATAACATTTAGCGTGGCAGTATACATTTAAAGATTACATTAATATCAAAAGAGGATAAAATTAAAATTAATGTTAAAATACAACATGAAATTAATGCGATAGGATAGTCAGAAGCAGTAAGTGTGTGCAATAGTTATACGTGTGGCAAGCACGTGTATCTTATTTATAAATATTATAGTGCGGCAGGGTGTTATAAGTAAAACAAGCACTATAAGCGGGTAAACAAGATTATTAAGGGGGTTGTACTGGTAGTGTATCTTTTATATGAATGTTATAGAAGCTTGTGTGTAGAGAAATATTATAAATATTAAAAATGTGTAGCAAAGCGATGATATGGTTTTCGTGTACAACACCATTTTCACAGTCCGGAGAGCGTAATATCTAGATTATATGCCCCTCACATAATCCACGACGATTCAATATTGGACGTTTGATGATTCTGTTAGAGTATCATAGTTTGTTAGTCTTTAGTCCAGTATAGCAGGTTGTTTAGTTGCGAGAATCAACATCGTATTATTTTCCGGAAGTGTGTGTGTGACTAAGGGGAGTTAATGCGTGAGGGGAGGTAACTCCCTGATTTCTGTAACTAACTATTATCCTAATGTACATTAAATGGTGTCTCAAAAGAGTCCCTATCTTATATGGTTATAAACAGTTTCTTAAAATTTAAAGTGTCCTATCTATAATTACAGTGTAGTCTATCAAGAAGTATTAATGGTGTTCATAATAGCGTGAATATCCTCCATTATATATATATATATATATATATATATATATATATATATATATATATATATATATATATATATATATATATATATATATAAAGTTTTAATCAAAGGCGGAATAGGAAAAGCAATGTGAAG
>OZ024741.1:111955151-112035151 GCA_964016885.1 Eledone cirrhosa | reverse complement strand
TTTTCCCCTTCTTCCTCTCTCCCCATCTCCCCCCCCCCTTGTTCTCCCTCCTTTCCCTCTCTTTCCTTTTCTCTCTCCTTTTTTCTCCCCCTGTTTTTCTCTCTTTCTCTCTCCTTTTCCACCTGGCCTTTTGATTAATAAAAGTCCTCGGGCGCACCCGAACTACACCGATGACCTGTAATTCAGCACCGAAACATCGGTCCGGGAAACATTTACAGCTGACGATGGAAACTCCTTTCTTCTTTTCTCCTGTTCCGTCCTAACCACCATCCTAAACCTTATTTTTAGTAACCACAGAGCTCCTTTCATTTCATAACTTTTTGTATATATATATATATATATATATATATATATATGTTCTGCCCTATCGTTAATGTTTTCCATATTCCGAAAGCAAATGAGAAAATAAATCGATTTTAGATTTATTTTTTCATTGCTACCAAATGCTTGACGTGGGACAGAAAATCTTCATAATATCTACACTCAACTTTTCGTACGTATAGAGCATTAAGTTGAATAATGATGCCCTGGGACACTATATACATCGTGTGATTCCGGATGCTCAGCCTGTCACTAGACGATAACGGGAATATTTTGTCGAATCAGAGAGGACTCATTAGATATAGCGGGGAGAAGGTGGTATATGAAAATATCAAGTGGTTATCAACAAAAGTAATAAATTAACAATATCGATAGTTAGTCAGCTCACATGGTTTCGAGCGCGCCAAACTGTTTATTGCTGTTGCATTACCAAGTGCACACTGAAGAGTTAATTACGTAATTAATTCTGGATTGCCAAACACTTAACTCAGTGGGTTTGTCCAGATTTCCGACATCGAGTCCTTTAGTTTGATTGCTTATCGCACACCATCGCTACTACATTAGCAACAACAATATGTGTTTAGGCTGTCAGTGACCTTATATAGAAGGTCATTCTAACGGTGTTAATGTGGGCAGTGTTGGGGTGAATGGTGCAGAAATATTAATTCGGCGCAACTAAGCACTCAACTAGTTCATGACAAAGTCTTGTAAATATATGAATAGTGTTTTCGAAATCAATCGATATCACAATACCCTACAGCACTATACATCGTATGATTCCGAACCAGACATTTTCCTTTTCCCCAAGCTTAAGAGGGTCATTAAGGTGACCCGTTTTCGGGACGTGGAAGCCCCCAAGAGTGCCGTGACAACAGAACTGTGGTGAATCCCGGGAAAAACCTTCCACGAGTGCATGGAGGCGTGACGGAGAAGGATGGGTTGTGTGTTAGCTTCGAGGAGATTTATTTCGAAGGGGAAAATTTCTAGTTTGTAGTTTGGAGTTGGAATATTTTTGTGACATCAGGCTTGTTATTTTCTGACATATCTGGTATATATATATATATATAAATGTCCAGAAATAGCCGTCGAAACGGCTTGAGCTCTGCCGTCGGGGTCATACCTTTTCCTATTTCCCACTCTACAACCCTAAGTATTCAGTACTCTGGTGCGTTATGGTCCATCTGGTCCCTTACCACAATTCCTTTGTTTTATATATATATATATATAAATATACAAGGGTGTGTATGATTGTGTATAGAAGATTATATTAATAAAAGGAATTCCAACTTTGTCTGATTTACTCGTTTTATTTACAATACTTTAATCCTTTAAAATTTATAATGGTATTAGAATGAAATAGTATGGTAGAATATTAAATGTTAAATGTTAATTGAACAAGTACTTTCATGCTTTCGCAATCTTCAGGTTCATATTCTGGGTGACAGTCAAGTTTGCAATTTTCAACTTTCAGTTGAAAATTAAATATCAGTTAAAACTTATATATATGTATATCAGATTTAGCTATGAATTTTAAAGGTGATAACTGACGCCATCTACCTTCTAATAATAATAATAATAGTAATTGTTTCTACATTTGGAACAAGGCCAGCATTACTGGTACTTTATTTTATCGACCCCGTAAGGATGAAAGGTAAAGTTAATCGCGCCGAGGTTAACTTTGCCTTTCATCCTTACGGGGTCGATAAAATAAAGTACCAGTAATGTACTAGGTATTTGCTGGCCTTGTGCCAAAAATAAAAACAATTATTATTATTATTATTATTATTAGAAGGTAGATGGCGTCAGTCATCACCTTTAAAATTCATAGCTATAAACTTTCAAATATTCATACGTAAGCATATCGTATATTAATCGATATACAAGCCACACATACACGTGTGTATACAGCTATGTTGGAGCGAACATCTTTACATACATACATACATACATACATACATACATACATACATACATACACACATTATATATATATATATAGATAGATTTCTTTATTTACCATAAAGGCATAAAAAGAAGGGACAAATACAAAGGGGGAGTTTACATATAATCGAGTAAAAAGGGTGTAACATGAAAATAATCGAAAATAACCTCAAAAGGGAGGGGACGTGATGGGGGTTGCACACACCCCCGAAAAAGTGTGCAATCCTTTGCCCGGGGAGCACATGGAGAAGGTGCTCCCCTCTCCTTTACTTCTTTACCTACAGGATGGTATATAGAGAAGGCCCATTTACACGAGCCATTCTCGCCACTATCACCCACCTTTCATAAAACTGCCTGTGGCCAAGCACCTCTCTCTCCATTCTTATCCTTCTTCCGAAGTGATATCGGAAGAAGTAGACCAGACTATGGCCAGAGAGGAAGTTGCCTGACCTCAGACCTTTCAATCGTGTCCACCAAACAACCTCTTTCAACATGGCTATTACGCACAGAAAAACCGCCTTTGCTTCCTTTGTGAAGAGGGGAGGCGGTTTGATTGTCATCACGGACTCGGCGGTCAATTTAATCGGCGCCACCCGCGACAGCAGTTGTTCGGCGTAGCCCCACGGATCAGCCACGCCCGGACATTGCACCAATGCGTGCGCTACGGTTTCTTCGTGACGCACGCATCTAGGGCAAATCTTTTTTGAGGGATCCCTGCCCGGGCGCCCGTGTCTGTAGAGCCTCTCTCGAACGGGTAGAGCCCCCCGGTAGCACTGCCAGGCCAGTGACTTCTGGAAGTTGTCCATTGGTCCTGGGCCGAAAGTCCTACCGAACAGGCTGGCCAGTTCGTCTTCCTCCATGTCCAGCGACTCTCCCAGGGTGTCATCGCCCCTGCTAGCCACCAGCCCTCTATAGAATGATGAGGTGGATTCTCCACCGATGGCCCGGCCCGCTTGCCAGAGAGCCCTGAGCGCCTGAGCACACTCAGTGTGCCAGTCTCCCAGTTTTCCGGATCTTTGCTTGACCCAGGACTGTAGCTCGGTGAGTGAGACGAGTCTCGGAAAGGCTCGTTTCACGAACGGAGCCCACACCGGTTGACCAGTGAGGAATACCTGTAGGTGCCGTAGCCTTAATGCGTGCCTACGCATCATCAACCACGGCATCCCCAGCCCTCCTTTCGAAGGTTGTTGGCAGCAGATGGATCTTCTCACCATAGGAGGGCGCTTCTTCCAAAGAAATTGGAAGAGCATGCGTTCCATGGTGGTGAGTGTTTCCTTAGGGCAAGGCACGACAGTCAGGCGGTAGTAAGTGACGGACGCTATGTAAATGTTCGCCACCTCCGCCCGGCCTTTTAGGGACAGCTTACACTTGGCCCATTTCTGGGTTAGTGCAAACACCTTGTTCGTAACCTCGTTCCAGTTCTTTTCCACCTGGAGGTCCGGTCCAAACCAGACCCCAAGCAACTTTACCGGGCCCTCCGTCCAGTGTCCGACGACACCGTCAGGAGGCATCGGTCTGCCTCTCCACGTTCCGAGTTGCAGCCCGATGGATTTTTCCCGGTTCAGTTTCGCTCCTGACAACCTTTCGTACTCCTCCAGTAAGGTACCGATCGCCTCGATCTCCGAGTCGGTTGATACCATTACTGTTACGTCATCGGCGTAGGCCGACACCGCTTTGCTCAATCCTGGTTCCAGGGGGATACCCTGCAACAACTCCAACTTCCTCAGTAAAGGCTCGAGAGTCAATACGTACAGAAGGGAGGAGAGAGGGCACCCCTGTCGAATGGATCGTGTGATTTCGAACGGCTTCGAAAGGTAGCCGTTCACCTTGATCCTAGAACAGATGTGGTTGCTATGTAGGGCAGTGATCCAGCCTCTGAAAACAGGACCGAACCCAGCCGCCGCTAGCACCGCATCCAGGTAACCATGGTCGACCCTATCGAAGGCCTTAGACTGATCCAAGTTGATCAGGGCCCCACCGAAGCCGGGTTTGTTGCCAACCCTCTCTATGATGTATCGCATGAGGTGGAGGTTATCGTGAATGGACCTGGATGGGATAGCACATGTCTGCGCATCTCCCACCAGGCCACCCACGACAAGCGCCAACCTCTTTGCTAACACCTTGGCCAAAATCTTTAACTCTGTGTTTAGCAGGGTTATGGGCCGAACATTATTTATACTATCCCCCTTGTTCTCGTCCTTCCTCACCAGCGTGACTACGCCCTTGGCTACAGAACAAGGAATTCTCCCGTTCTGCTGCCAATTGCAGTAGACCGCTTCGAGGAGTTCGGAGAAGAAGACCGGCATTGCTAAATAAAGTTCGTAAGGTATACCATCGAGACCTGGAGATTTGTGTCTGCTGCATTGGCTCAGCGCATTTCCGATCTCATCAGCCGAGATTGGTCCCTCGCAGGACTCTGCCTCTTCGCTCGAGAGACGCGGCAGGCCGTCGAGGTATGAACCGAAATCCATGCCCCCGCCCGGACCCTCTCCTCCCCCGAACAATCGGGCAAAGTGCCTTTGAAAGGCCTCGCACATCTGCTTAGGCTCCCGGATCACCCGTCCATCTTCGTCTTGCAACGACCGGATGGTGGATCGATTTCCACTCTTAGCTTCTGTCACGCGGGCCCATCCAACGGCTTTGGCCCCCTCATTACCTAGAGCACGTATTTTACTTCGAATGACGCAGCCTTCGTGTTTTGCATCGAAAAACTGGTTCAAGGCCGTCCTCGATGCCAGCACTCTGGCCACATCTTCGCTCTTGATTGCCTCTTCTAATTTACCTGTTAATTCTTTCTCGTTTCTATTCCTATCGGCAGCTAACATCTTGCTATAACTTATTGATTCTGTTCTAATCTCTCTTTTGAGAGATGCCCACCATCGGTTGTTGACGATTGCACCCGTCAACCTCTCCTTAACTAATCTGCTAATCCGGTTTCTGTAAGTCTCTTTTGCCGGTAAAGACAAATTAAGTTTACAGTAACCGGGACCCTGTCTATGTGTTTTCTCGAGATTGACCACGCAGGTCACTAATTTGTGATCCGTGTAGCCAACCGTGCGCATTTCTGGACAGCTTAATATGTCCCTATCCTTACTTCTAACTAAGAATCTATCTAAGTACGATCTAGATTGACCACTGTGGTTTCTCCAAGTCCAGGTAGGCACAGTTGGAAAATCTAGTCGATATCTATCGACCAAGTTAAAACGGTCGAGTAACCCCTTGAGGCTGTTACACCGCCCTCTATTAGGACATACTCCTGCATAGTCCCAAAGTGCATCCAGGATGTCATTCCAATCCCACGCTAGAAGCAGGGAACGCGACGTTCCCAGAAAAGTCTCCAAACGCTGGAAGAAGTCGGGCCGTTTAGCTCCGAAAGGGGAGTAGACGGCGACCAGTCTCAAGGCCGCACTTTCACTACTGCCAACGTCTAACACCAACAAACGACCCCCCGGGTCCGAGTGCACAACCTGTACGGCAAGACCCAGGTGTTTTTGCAGCAGTACGACAACCCCACCCCCACCTCCAGGTTGACAGAGAGATGCATGCACCTCAAAGTCATCGAAGGTGGGGGCCAGCTGCCGCACGACGCTGATTCGAGTCTCACAGATAACCCTTACATTTATACTACATGACCTGAGGTCATTTAGAAGCTTTGCTTGCTTCCAAGTTGAGCCCAGGCCACGTGCATTCAAACATCCTACTCTTAACACATCCATGTGGGCGGCAGAGCCAAAGGAGAGTGTAGAGACCTACCTTTCCGCTTCCCGGGGTTCGGGTTGCACGACTTCCATGGGGTCGGGGGTGTTGGGTGAAGGGGTGTCTTGTGGTGGTGTGGGGTCGTCAGTGAGTGGTGGGGTTGGGGTGTTTGGAGTTGTGTTGGGGAGGGGAAGGGGAGGGGGAAAGCTTTTTAGTAGGACGCGGTTTATGGGTTTGACAGAGGGTGGTCCTACGTCCTCCTTAAAATCCTTTTTTAGTTTTTGGTAGAGGTTCATTGGGATCTTTATTAGTTTTAAATGTGGGTAGTTTTCTGACGAAACAAAATTTACACCTTCGGTTTGTACCGAAGGATTATTGTATATGAGCTCATTTAATTTATTATTGTTTCTGTTGATGTAAGTATAGTGTAATGTCTTTTTTTCCGATGGTGTGAGTGTTTCGAAGAGGGGAGGGGCAGGTTTGGTTTTGTTTGTTGCTGGAGGGGTGTTTTCTGTTTTGTTGGATTGTGTTGAGATTTGGGTGGGGGTTGTTTGTCCTTGTGTGTTTTGCACATGTTTTCTTTTTTTCCTTTTAATCTGTCTGAAGGACTCCGTTTCTTCCTCCGAATTCGTTGGGTTATCTTCAGTGTTGGAGGGAAGAGGTATGTTTGCTGGTAATGTTTCCGTGTTCGTTTTCTTTGTGGGGGAGATGGATGTCACTATGTTAGACTGTGTTGTGTGTTGTGTCTGCGGTGGTTGTGTTGTTTTATTGAGTGAGAGGTTGGGTGGGCCTGTATTTTGTTTTGGGGTAATGTGTTGTGACTGTTTGTGTTGTGGTGGTGTTGTGGTTTTACTGAGGGACGGGTTGGGTGGGACTGAGTTTTGTTGTTTGTTTATCTGTTGTGGTGGTGGTGGTGGTGGAGCTGGTGTTGGTAGCAGGGTTTTCTTTTTGTTGAGTTGGGGACAAGCGGCCTTCAGGTGCCCTCTGCCTGCACAGATATGGCAGGACGGCCTTCTCCCCTCCACGCTAATGTTTATATACCCGTGGTCCTCTAATAGGATTCTGTCGGGTATTTGGGCGATGCGTTCAGGCTTCATTTGTACTACCAGCTCTATACCTGTTCCACTGAACGCATTGCCTGTGGTTTTCCCAATGGAAATCACGTTGTCATTCACTGGATCGATGAAGCCAGCTATGAGCCAGCAGTAGTCCACATCTGGCATCATTGCATCCAGCCATATGCGTTGAGTTCTTTTCCCCATATAAGATGGATAAAAGGTGAAATTTTTCGAACGAATCGGTGACAAAGCACATTTTTTTGCCGCCGATTCGTTCTTCATGATAATTGCTAGGCTTCCATACAGTCTGTCTTTTCTTATGAAAGTGGTTTCATTAAGTACTTCTGTGAGTACTGTTTTGATATCTGCTTGAGAAGGCTGTTCAGGTTTTTTTGTACTGTTGTTGATGGTCCGAAACTTGACCGTTCGGCTTTCAATGTCTTTCGTGAATTCTTGAGGCATTTTTACCGATAAAATACCATTCTCTCCTTCACTTATGTATTGTTTGGCGTCCGTGATCCTTCGTACCACATCTGAAATGTTTTCCGCTATATAAGTCAAAGATTTCTTTGTTTTCTGTGCAAATGAAATCTTGTCGTCTGCTTTGTTTTCTGATATGGTGTTATTTTCAACTGTTATTTTTGTGTTTGTTGTGTCTTTGTTTGTGTTATTAGTATTGTCATGCAATTTTTCAAATTTTTTTTTTTCGTTGTTGGAATCCAAGTCCAGATTTGTGTTTTCGTCATTTAATTTTTTCTCCGCAGATTCGTCTGTTTTTATTTTAATTTTTCCTTCCTTCTCTATGACGTTAGTTGGGAAGGAAGGGAGGACTAAAGCGTGCGAGCTTACAACTCTTACCGCTGTCCCCCACCACTATTTTCGTTCGCTGCGTTTAACATTTCTGTTAGAAGATTGAAATTTTTTACACAAAATTTTTTAAAACAGGTTTTTCACCTCTAGGAGGGGTAAAGATGAGCTGACCCACCGCCTGACAGTTCAGACGGAGGGTCAAGCTACACAATTGTATCAAAATTAAGTTTGAACTCACAAAATTTCCTTAATAAATTTGAACAAAACTTCTGTGCGAAGTGAATGACATCCACACTGTAGAACAGACGACAGCTAGATTGATAGATAGATAGATAGATAGATAGATAGATAGATAGATAGATAGATAGATAGATAGATAGATAGATAGATAGATAGATAGATATATATATATATATATACGTATGTAAAAGTTAAACAGAAATAACAACACAATCGGTACAGTATATTGAAGGAATATATTAGGTCAATGCTTGAAATAGCCTGTCTGGAGTATGTTAAGCCCGGTGGAGCCGATAACCTCACTATATGTGTATATCTATACCTATCTATCTATCTATCTATCTATCTATCTATCTCTCAGTCTGTTTGGTAGAACTTTCCGCCCGGGACCTATGGACCTATTGACAACTACCAGAGGTCCCTGGCCTGGCAGTGCTACCGAGGAGCTCTACCGGTTCGTGACAAGATCTACAGGCAGGGATCCTTCCAAGAGGACGTGTCCAAGATGCGCGCAGGACATTGAAACAATCCTGAACGCAATTGTACACTGCCCGGGCGTAAGCGACCTGTAGAACTATGCAGAACAACTGCTGTCGCGTATGGGACAAATCCAGTTGACTGCCGAGTCCAGCCTCTTTCAAAAACGAAAGAGAGGCAGTTGTCCTCTGTACGGTGGCTATGGTGAAAGAAGTTATATGGTGGACGAGGTTGAGAGGACTGAGGACAGATGCCTTTCTCTCCGGAAAACAATTGATTCCCTTCTTTAAGTATCATTTTAGAAGGAGAATCAGGGTGGAGAGAGAGGCACTGCACCCCAGTAAATTTACTGAAAGGTGGGTGAATGAAGCGAAAATGGCCCGAGTGATTGGGCCTTCTCTGTTTATAAGCCTGTAGGTTGAAGAAGAGAGCAAAAGGAAGAAAGGAGCACTTGCACAACACGCTCCTGGAGTTGAGGGTTGTTCTATCGACGGGATATTAAATAACCCATTTGTGGCGCCTCCCCCCTATTGGGGATTTCGATTGTTGTAATTGTTTGTTTTTATTTTTTCTACACGACTGTATGTAAAATCCCCGGCATGTCTTTGTTTTGTCCCCTTTTCTTGTGCTCCCTTGTGGCTAATAAAGAAATATATCTATCTACCTATCTCTATCTCTGTGTGTGTGTATATATTTATATATATATATATATATATATATATACAGAGAGATAGAGATAGGTAGATAGATAGATAAATTTCTTTATTAGCCACAAGGGCACAAAAGAAGGGGACAAATACAAATGGGGAGTTTACATACATACAGGTATATGAAAATAAAACTATTAATACAATAACAAATAACAATTGAAATCCCCAATAGACGGGAGGTGTTACACAGGGGTTGTACACACCCCGAAAAAATGTACAACCCTCATCTCCAGGAGCACCAAGAGTGAGTACTCCCTTTCTCTCTTCCTCTTTTTCCTCAACCTACAGGCTTATATATAGAGAGGCCCAACCACTCGGGTCATCTTTGCCATATTCACCCACCTTTTATAAAATTTCCTGGGGTACAGCACCTCTCTCTCCATCCTGATTCGTCTTCCAAAGTCATATTTGAAAAAAGGAATCAGTTGTTCGCCGGAGAGAAAGGTTGTCTGACCTCAGCCCTTTTAACCTCGTCCACCATATAACTTCTTTCACCATAGCCATAACACATAGGAAAACCGCATCTCCTTCGTTTTTGAAGGAGGGTGGCGGTTTGATCATGACAATGGACTCGGTGGTCAACTGGATTGGTCCTACCCGAGACAATAGTCGTTCTACATAGCCCCACAGGTCGATAACGCCCGGGCAGTGTACAAATGCGCGCGCGACGGTTTCCTCGTCGCGCACGCATCTCGGACAGATCTTTTTCGAAGAGTCCCTTTCCCGGCGCCCGTGTCAGTAGAGCTTGTCTCGAACTGGTAGAGCTCCTCGGTAGCACTGCTAGGCCAGGGACATTTGGAAATTGTCCATCGGTCCCGGGCGGAAGGTTCTGCCGAACAGACTGGTCAGTTCGTCTTCTTCTACGCCCAGAGTTTCTCCGAGCGCGTCGTCGCACTTGCTGCGGACCAACTCTCTATAGAATGACGAAGTGAAATCTCCACTTATCGCCGGGTCCGCCTGCCAGAGGACTGTGAGCGCCTGAGCACATTCGATGTGCCAGTCGCCCATTTTCCTCGGTCTTTGCTTGACCCAGGACTGCAGCTCGGTCAGCGAGACGAGTCGTGGGAATGCTCGGTGGTCCGGCGAGGAATACGTGGAGGTGCCGCAGCCTGAGCGCGTGTTTGCGCATCGTCAGCCACGGCATCCCCAGCTCTCCGTTTGAAGGGCGTTGGCAGCAGATGGATCTTCTCACCAAAGGAGCCCGCTTCTTCCAAAGGAATTGGAAGAGTGCGTGTCCATTTTGGTGAGCGTTTTGGCTGGACATGGCACGTCGGTCAAGCGGTAGTAGATGACGGACGCTATAAAAGTGTTCGCCACCTCCGCTCGACCTTTCAAGGATAGTTTGCACTCGGCCCACTTCTGGGTGCGCGCAAACACCTTGGCCGTCACTTCGTTCCAGTTCTTCTCCACCTGGAGGTCCGGACCAAACCAGACATAGAAATAGGTATAGATATACACATATGGTGAGGTTATCGGTTCCACCAGGCTTAACATACTCCAGACAGGCCGTCCACTACGACGGCGTCCCTACGACTCCATCAGAAGTTATGGGCTCTTTACATACTACTTCTGAGTACTTAATATTCCACAGATTGTTGACATTTGTATTAGCTCAAATTACACATTTGTTTGTCATATATTTGTTGGTTCAAATCGTACTTCCAATGTATATTGTGTTCTAATCCCACCGCGGTCAGCCTTGTCTTTCAAACCTCCACAGTCGACAAATAAAGCACCAGTAAAGTATTAAGTCGCTATAATTGACTTTTTCCTCACTTCAACCTAAGTCAGTTCGGCGCAAATCCGACATCATAGCTCAATTTTGTTTAAACTCTGCCTGTAATCAAATAAATAATCAAGGCCAAATTTTATACCCGATGCTGGAACAATACACGTATATTGCTTGTTGCATCATTTTTATTTAGCAAGGGAAACGCAGGTGGTCCAAAGTGTATACGAAAAACATGGTCGGAAGCTTTACTCATTCTAACAAATCTGTGAAACTTTGGCTAGTGATATATTAGGAAAATACGGTGTTTGGTATAATTTGTTGTAGATCTAGTTACGTCTCTTGTTTTGTAAACAAAAATGCCACATTCGTTAACTTTGGTTTTCATACCTTTGTGGTTGATAAACTGTAAATCATGTAGTCCATTGAATCGACTCTATTTCCTCCCTGTAAATTTGTTGTCCTGTGTCAATCAATGTAAGAAATAATTAGTGTATGTAAATAGGGTGCTGTGTGCTTTAGAGAAAGCGTTAAGTACTCGAAGAACCAAAGCAATGACGTATAGTTTTAACGAGCCGATTTAGCGATTAGTCCAAGGAAATTATGTTACCATTAGTCTTTCTATTGTTGATACTATCTGTCGGTAGTACATTCTGACGGGAACATGACATCAATTCTGGTGACACAGGGAGGGAATGCACAGAACCAGAACAGATACCGCAAAACATCTCGCCCGACGCTTTAACAATTCCGTCTGTCCACCTCTCTTGGAATTGTACTTTATTTATCGGCTCTAGAAAAGATGAAAAGCAAAGTCAATCCCGGTTGGAATTGAACTGAGAATGTATACCCGAATATATGCCGAAGCATTTAATCTAACGCTATCATGACTGCAAATTAACTGCCGAACGGTCAATAAAGATTTATTCAGATTATACATTACTTGACAGAAATTCATTTGAAAATATTTTCTAGAATATTCTTTAGAATGAGATGGCAAAAATATTTAAAATATATCTAAAATATCGGAAAATTCCTCTGCTGAGAACATTTAAACCTTTCTGAATTTGCACCGCTACATTCACGTAACTAAAATGATCAAACGAATTAAAAAAAAACAACATATAGCCAATCAGCAAGTGATCGAGTTTGTCAGACGGCTACCATGTATCTTGATAATGAAATTGATGAATAGGTTAGAGCCATTAACATGTGTTGTGCTAGTTACTCCAATGACAACTCTGATCAAATAGTCCTATTGATCAAAGAGGTATTCTAGCATTGACAAAGCTGTCTTTTTATGAAGAACTAACAATACGTTATGCAATTCGTCTTCACCTTTTAAAGACAGAATTGTGAGATTCAAGTGAAATATACGGTCCAGATAAGGTATAGAGATTGTTTTCTCACCATCCACCAATTTCTCTTTTTTTAAATCTATGTGTAATTTCTTTTTTATACTGATTAAAAATATCTTAGGTGGTGAAATGGCAGACTCGTTACAATGTCTCATAGGTCGTTTTGCGGTATTTGTTCCGGGTCTCTTTGCTTTCATCCTTTCGAGGTCGATAAAAAAAACTACCAGTCCAGTAATAGAGACAATGCTTCCTCTGTATCTTTTTCTCTATTCCAATTTATCACCACCACCACCTCACACACACACATAGCCCCCCCCCCCCCCCTCTCTGAAAAAAATCGGCTGTATTCAAATCTTGTGACGGGATGTTTATAATTCCTAAATCACGCTGTATTTTCACCACATCGCCCCTGAGACTCCACCAAGAGTTACGGCTCCATGCATACATATATACCAAAGAGATCTTATTGAATACCAACAACACAAAATATATACGCATACATATATACCAAAGAGATCTTATTGCATACCAACAACACAAAATTATACGCACCAGCAACAAAAAATATATACACCAGCAACATAAAAGATATACACACCAGCAATACGAAATATATACATACCAATAACATCAAAATATACACACATCAACAACAGAAAATAAAACACCATGTACAAATCCACATCCTGTTCCAGAGATGGTAATGGTGCCAAATAAAATTTAATTCTATAGTCCTTGAAATAATGCCTTGAGTGAGGAAAACAGATCACAATCTCGTATAATAGACACAAGATGCTCACTGACAGTTTGGATAGGATATGAAATTCTGGCAACGGCACAAGGCTTATTAAATTGGTGGAATCATCATTGTTGATTCGAGAACCAATGATTTATGTTTTAACTCTGTTTAACTAACTTCTCTCAATGGTTAAATACATACATGCATACATACATACGTTCATACATACACACACATGCATACATACATACATACACACATACATAAGTACATACATGCGTACATCATATACATACACACATACATGTATAGAGACAGCTATACATACAGACTGACCTCCATACACAAATACATGTATACACACATGATGACTGCAAACTCTGCTAATAGTTTTGCATTCGCTTGTCAGATTATAGAGTTTGGTGCACTGTTAGGCTACCGCCAGCCACACGAACCTATAACATATCCTCAACAAGCAATGGCTGTGCTTTGAAGGTTTTTTAAGTGGGGAAAGGCCTTGACTCAACCAATCCCACTCTCTGACTATCGAAAAATACTACCCGAAAAGGAGAACTAGTAACACTCGAGAGTGACCTGACATACATACATACATACATACATACATACATACATACATACATACATACATACTACAACAATGTGGAAGACATCCATGTACATAATATGAAAGAGTACTGGTGGAAGGTTCCAGTAAAAACCCCAATAAAATGCAGGTATAACAGACCAGATATTATGATATGGTACAGGGAGAAGAAAACATGCACAGTAGTGGAAATTAGCTGCCCAGCAGATGCCAATATAATATCAAAGATTAGTGAAAAGGAGAATATTTATGCAGAACTGATGAGAAATCGGCAGATACTCCACCCTGATTACACCTTCAGATTTATGCCTGTGATTATTGGGGCACTGGGATATATTAGTAACTGCCTCAATACAAATCTTGAGAAGCTGGGCTTCACAGGAACAGAAAGAACACAACTAGTTAGGAAATTACAAGTGCAATCCATTAATGGAACAGTAAAAATATGTAAAACATTCCAAATATTTTGCATCTAATAACTGCATATACAAATGTACAGATACAAAGCATATACACATGCACACATACAACTCAAAACATACACATCCACACATACAATAACATCCATATCTACACATGCATGCATACATACATATCTACCTAGTTGATGTTGTGTAAATTCCAATGAGAGAGTCTTGTGCCTATGTTAGAAACCGACTCTCTCTCTATTGGTAAAACTTTGTGAAATTATAAAACCAGAAGAACATACATACATACATACATGGTGACTGCCAACTCGTTTTCGAGTACGGCCACTACTTTATATCCATGTAGGAGAACCTCTACTGATGCGCTGAACAAGTGTGACTTTTTAGTCCAACCAGGGACTTGAAAACTCTGGTACAAACACTACACTTGTGACAATTATTGACACATAGTGCTGGGCCCATCATGTGACGACAAGTGCAGAGAGATCTCCAGATATAAAACAATGCCTGTGCCGTGAAGCTTTTATAGTGAGCAAAAGCACTGCACAAAGCCAGTCCCACTCTCTTAACCAAGATGATATTAACCAAAAAGAAGAACAAGTCAACATCATTGGATACCATCAGGGTTGTAGGTTTTATATCAGAGTTTTCCTTCTCCTAGAATTCTGCCTTGACAAAGGCTAAGGGGTCATCTCTCCCGTGAATTTTGGATGGTCATTGACTCTTAAGAGCTCCTTTGCCCTTTGACAGGTTTTGTTTTTAGTCCTGCAGGATGTCCAAAGTCACCCTCCTCACCAAGAAACCTTGGTGGGGTTGCCAGTTTAGTCGCCAACGACCCGACCATGAGACAGGTTCTACTGGGATATATATTACCAGTAGCACCAACTGGTGACCTGACATACATACATACATACATACATACATACATACATACATGCATACATACATACATACATACATACATACATACTTGTGGTTTTGTATCGAATTCGATTATGTCCATCTTCAAGTGCTGATCCTTTGATACATTTACATCCCAATCCTTGCTCTGCAGTTTCAGCCGCAAACATGACATGAAAATATTTATTTTCAGAATCTAGATTTGGCATGGGAAACTTTTTTCTAATAGTGGACTGTGTACTACTAAACAATTCAAGGCAATTTTGAAATTAGGCATACCATTCAGAAAGTCAAACGAACCGCATTCGACTAGCGGTGTTGTTGTCGGTGGTATTGGTGGTGGTGATGGTGGTGGTGTTGCTGCTGTGTTGTTGTCGGTGGTATTGGTGGTGGTGATGGTGGTGGTGTTGCTGCGGTGTTGTTGTCGGTGGTATTGGTGGTGGTGATGGTGGTGGTGTTGTTGCTGTGTTGTTGGTGGTATTGGTGGTGGTGATGGTGGTGGTGTTGCTGCGATGTTGTTGTCGGTGGTATTGGTGGTGGTGGTGATGGTGGTGGTGTTGCTGATGTGTTGTTGTCGGTGGTATTGGTGGTGGTGATGGTGGTGGTGTTGCTGATGTGTTGTTGGTGGTATTGGTGGTGGTGATGGTGGTGGTGTTGCTGCTGTGTTGTTGGTGGTATTGGTGGTGGTGATGGTGGTGGTGTTGTTGTCGGTGGTATTGGTGGTGGTGATGGTGGTGGTGTTGCTGCTGTGTTGTTGTCGGTGGTATTGGTGGTGGTGATGGTGCTGGTGTTGCTGTGGGTTGTTGGTGGTATTGGTGGTGGTGATGGTGGTGGTGTTGCTGCTGTGTTGTTGTCGGTGGTATTGGTGGCGGTGATGGTGGTGGTGTTGCTGCTGTGTTGTTGTCGGTGGTATTGGTGTTGGTGGTGGTGGTGTTGCTGCTGTGTTGTTGTCGGTGGTATTGGTGGTGGTGATGGTGGTGGTGTTGTTGCTGTGTTGTTGTCGGTGTTGTTGCTGTGTTGTCGGTGGTATTGATGGTGTTGATGGTGGTGGTGTTGCTGCTGTGTTGTTGTCGGTGGTATTGGTGGTGGTGATGGTGGTGGTGTTGCTGCTGTGTTGTCGCTGGTATTGGTGGTGGTGTTGTTGCTGTGTTGTCGGTGGTATTGGTGGTGGTGATGGTGGTGGTGTTGCTGCGGTGTTGTTGTCGGTGGTATTGGTGGTGGTGATGGTGGTGGTGGTGTTGTTGCTGTGTTGTCGGTGGTATTGGTGGTGTTGCTGCTGTGTTGTTGGTGGTATTGGTGGTGTTGCTGATGTGCTGTTGGTGGTATTGGTGGTGGTGATGGTGGTGGTGGTGTTGTTGCTGTGTTGTCGGTGGTATTGGTGGTGGTGTTGCTGCTGTGTTGTTGGTGGTATTGGTGGTGGTGATGGTGGTGGTGTTGCTGCGGTGTTGTTGTCGGTGTTATTGGTGGTGGTGATGGTGGTGGTGTTGCTGCGGTGTTGTTGTCGGTGGTATTGGTGGTGGTGATGGTGGTGGTGTTGCTGCTGTGTTGTTGTCGGTGGTATTGGTGGTGGTGATGGTGGTGGTGTTGCTGCTGTGTTGTTGTCGGTGGTATTGGTGGTGGTGATGGTGGTGGTGTTGCTGCTGTGTTGTTGTTGGTGGTATTGGTGGTGGTGATGGTGGTGGTGTTGCTGCTGTGTTGTCGGTGGTATTGGTGGTGGTGATGGTGGTGGTGTTGCTGCTGTGTTGTTGTTGGAGGTATTGGTGGTGGTGATGGTGGTGGTGACGGTGGTGGTGTTGCTGCTGTGTTGTTGTCGGTGGTATTGGTGGTGGTGATGGTGGTGGTGTTGCTGCTATGTTGTTGTTGGTGGTATTGGTGGTGGTGATGGTGGTGGTGTTGCTGCTGTGTTGTTGTTGGTGGTATTGGTGGTGGTGATGGTGGTGGTGGTGTTGCTGCTGTGTTGTTGTTGGTGGTATTGGTGGTGGTGATGGTGGTGGTGACGGTGGTGGTGTTGCTGCTGTGTTGTTGTCGGTGGTATTGGTGGTGGTGATGGTGGTGGTGTTGCTGCTATGTTGTTGTTGGTGGTATTGGTGGTGGTGATGGTGGTGGTGTTGCTGCTGTGTTGTTGTTGGTGGTATTGGTGGTGGTGATGGTGGTGGTGACGGTGGTGGTGTTGCTGCTGTGTTGTTGTCGGTGGTATTGGTGGTGGTGATGGTGCTGGTGTTGCTGCTGTGTTGTTGTTGGTGGTATTGGTGGTGGTGATGGTGGTGGTGTTGCTGCTGTGTTGTTGTTGGTGGTATTGGTGGTGGTGATGGTGGTGGTGACGGTGGTGGTGTTGCTGCTGTGTTGTTGTTGGTGGTATTGGTGGTGGTGATGGTGGTGGTGTTGCTGCTGTGTTGTTGTTGGTGGTATTGGTGGTGGTGATGGTGGTGGTGACGGTGGTGGTGTTGCTGCTGTGTTGTTGTTGGTGGTATTGGTGGTGGTGATGGTGGTGGTGTTGCTGCTGTGTTGTTGTTGGTAGTATTGGTGGTGGTGATGGTGGTGGTGACGGTGGTGGTGTTGCTGCTGTGTTGTTGTCGGTGGTATTGGTGGTGGTGATGGTGGTGGTGTTGCTGCTGTGTTGTTGTTGGTGGTATTGGTGGTGGTGATGGTCGTGGTGTTGCTGCTGTGTTGTTGTTGGTGGTATTGGTGGTGGTGATGGTGCTGGTGACGGTGGTGGTGTTGCTGCTGTGTTGTTGTCGGTGGTATTGGTGGTGGTGATGGTGCTGGTGTTGCTGCTATGTTGTTGTTGGTGGTATTGGTGGTGGTGATGGTGGTGGTGACGGTGGTGGTGTTGCTGCTGTGTTGTTGTCGGTGGTATTGGTGGTGGTGATGGTGCTGGTGTTGCTGCTATGTTGTTGTCGGTGGTATTGGTGGTGGTGATGGTGGTGGTGTTGCTGCAGTGTTGTTGTTGGTGGTATTGGTGGTGGTGATGGTGGTGGTGATGGTGGTGGTGTTGCTGCTGTGTTGTTGTCGGTGGTATTGGTGGTGGTGATGGTGCTGGTGTTGCTGCTATGTTGTTGTCGGTGGTATTGGTGGTGGTGATGGTGGTGGTGTTGCTGCTGTGTTGTTGTTGGTGGTATTGGTGGTGGTTATGGTGGTGGTGTTGCTGCTGTGTTGTTGTCGGTGGTATTGGTGGTGGTGATGGTGGTGGTGTTGTTGCTGTGTTGTTGGTGGTATTGGTGGTGGTGATGGTGGTGGTGATGCTGCTGTGTTGTCAGTGGTATTGGTGGTGGTGATGATGGTGGTGTTGCTGCTGTGTTGTCGGTGGTATTGGTGGTGGTGTTGCTGCTGTGTTGTTGTCGGTGGTATTGGTGGTGGTGATGGTGGTGGTGGTGTTGCTGCTGTGTTGTCGGTGGTATTGGTGGTGGTGATGGTGGTGGTGTTGCTGCTGTGTTCTTGGTGGTATTGGTGGTGGTGATGGTGGTGGTGGTGATGCTGCTGTGTTGTTGTCGGTGGTATTGGTGGTGGTGATGGTGGTGGTGTTGCTGCTGTGTTGTTGTCGGTGGTATTGGTGGTGGTGATGGTGCTGGTGTTGCTGATGTGTTGTCGGTGGTATTGGTGGTGGTGATGGTGGTGGTGTTGCTGCTGTGTTGTTGGTGGTATTGGTGGTGGTGATGGTGGTGGTGATGCTGCTGTGTTGTTGTCGGTGGTATTGGTGGTGGTGATGGTGGTGGTGTTGCTGCTGTGTTGTTGTCGGTGGTATTGGTGGTGGTGATGGTGGTGGTGTTGCTGCTGTGTTGTCGGTGGTATTGGTGGTGGTGATGGTGGTGGTGTTGCTGCTGTGTTGTTGGTGGTATTGGTGGTGGTGATGGTGGTGGTGTTGCTGCTGTGTTGTTGTCGGTGGTATTGGTGGTGGTGATGGTGGTGGTGTTGCTGATGTGTTGTTGTCGGTGGTATTGGTGGTGGTGATGGTGGTGGTGTTGCTGCTGTGTTGTTGGTGGTATTGGTGGTGGTGATGGTGGTGGTGTTGCTGATGTGTTGTTGTCGGTGGTATTGGTGGTGGTGATGGTGGTGGTGTTGCTGCTGTGTTGTTGTTGGTGGTATTGGTGGTGGTGATGGTGGTGGTGTTGCTGATGTGTTGTTGTCGGTGGTATTGGTGGTGGTGATGGTGGTGGTGTTGCTGCTGTGTTGTTGGTGGTATTGGTGGTGGTGATGGTGGTGGTGTTGCTGGTGTGTTGTTGTCGGTGGTATTGGTGGTGGTGATGGTGGTGGTGTTGCTGCTGTGTTGTTGTCGGTGGTATTGGTGGTGGTGATGGTGGTGGTGTTGCTGATGTGTTGTTGTCGGTGGTATTGGTGGTGGTGATGGTGGTGGTGTTGCTGCTGTGTTGTTGGTGGTATTGGTGGTGGTGATGGTGGTGGTGTTGCTGATGTGTTGTTGTCGGTGGTATTGGTGGTGGTGATGGTGGTGGTGTTGCTGCTGTGTTGTTGTCGGTGGTATTGGTGGTGGTGATGGTGGTGGTGTTGCTGCTGTGTTGTTGTTGGTGGTATTGGTGGTGGTGATGGTGGTGGTGTTGCTGCTGTGTTGTTGTCGGTGGTATTGGTGGTGGTGATGGTGGTGGTGTTGCTGCTGTGTTGTTGGTGGTATTGGTGGTGGTGATGGTGGTGGTGTTGCTGATGTGTTGTTGTCGGTGGTATTGGTGGTGGTAATGGTGGTGGTGTTGCTGCTGTGTTGTTGTCGGTGGTATTGGTGGTGGTGATGGTGGTGGTGTTGCTGATGTGTTGTTGTTGGTGGTATTGGTGGTGGTGATGGTGGTGGTGTTGCTGCTGTGTTGTTGTCGGTGGTATTGGTGGTGGTGATGGTGGTCGTGTTGTTGCTGTGTTGTTGGTGGTATTGGTGGTGGTGATGGTGGTGGTGTTGCTGCTGTGTTGTTGGTGGTATTGGTGGTGGTGATGGTGGTGGTGTTGCTGATGTGTTGTTGTCGGTGGTATTGGTGGTGGTGATGGTGGTGGTGTTGTTGCTGTGTTGTTGGTGGTATTGGTGGTGGTGATGGTGGTGGTGTTGCTGATGTGTTGTTGTCGGTGGTATTGGTGGTGGTGATGGTGGTGGTGTTGCTGCTGTGTTGTTATCGGTGGTATTGGTGATGGTGATGGTGGTGGTGTTGCTGATGTGTTGTTGTCGGTGGTATTGGTGGTGGTGATGGTGGTGGTGTTGCTGATGTGTTGTTGTCGGTGGTATTGGTGGTGGTGATGGTGGTGGTGTTGCTGCTGTGTTGTTGTCGGTGGTATTGGTGGTGGTGATGGTGGTGGTGATGCTGCTGTGTTGTTGTCGGTGGTATTGGTGGTGGTGATGGTGGTGGTGTTGCTGCTGTGTTGTTGTCGGTGGTATTGGTGGTGGTGATGGTGGTGGTGTTGATGATGTGTTGTTGTCGGTGGTATTGGTGGTGGTGATGGTGGTGGTGTTGCTGCTGTGTTGTCGGTGGTATTGGTGGTGGTGATGGTGGTGGTGTTGCTGCTGTGTTGTTGGTGGTATTGGTGGTGGTGATGGTGGTGGTGTTGCTGTTGTGTTGTTGTCGGTGGTATTGGTGGTGGTGATGGTGGTGGTGTTGTTGCTGTGTTGTTGGTGGTATTGGTGGTGGTGATGGTGGTGGTGTTGCTGATGTGTTGTTGTCGGTGGTATTGGTGGTGGTGATGGTGGTGGTGTTGCTGCTGTGTTGTTGGTGGTATTGGTGGTGGTGATGGTGGTGGTGTTGCTGCTGTGTTGTTGTCGGTGGTATTGGTGGTGGTGATGGTGGTGGTGGTGTTGCTGCTGTGTTGTTGTCGGTGGTATTGGTGGTGGTGATGGTGGTGGTGTTGTTGCTATGTTGTTGTTGGTGGTATTGGTGGTGGTGATGGTGGTGGTGTTGCTGCTGTGTTGTTGTTGGTGGTATTGGTGGTGGTGATGGTGGTGGTGTTGCTGCTGTGTTGTTGTTGGTGGTATTGGTGGTGGTGATGGTGGTGGTGTTGCTGCTGTGTTGTTGGTGGTATTGGTGGTGGTGATGGTGGTGGTGTTGTTGCTGTGTTGTTGGTGGTATTGGTGGTGGTGATTGTGGTGATGTTGCTGCTGTGTTGTTGGTGGTATTGGTGGTGGTGATGGTGGTGGTGTTGCTGCTGTGTTGTTGTCGGTGGTATTGGTGGTGGTGATGGTGGTGGTGTTGCTGCTGTGTTGTTGGTGGTATTGGTGGTGGTGATGGTGGTGGTGTTGCTGCTGTGTTGTTGGTGGTATTGGTGGTGGTGATGGTGGTGATGTTGCTGCTGTGTTGTTGGTGGTATTGGTGGTGGTGATGGTGGTGGTGTTGCTGCTGTGTTGTTGTCGGTGGTATTGGTGGTGGTGATGGTGGTGGTGTTGCTGCTGTGTTGTTGGTGGTATTGGTGGTGGTGATGGTGGTGGTGTTGTTGCTGTGTTGTTGGTGGTATTGGTGGTGGTGATGGTGGTGATGTTGCTGCTGTGTTGTTGGTGGTATTGGTGGTGGTGATGGTGGTGGTGTTGTTGCTGTGTTGTTGGTGGTATTGGTGGTGGTGATGGTGGTGATGTTGCTGCTGTGTTGTTGGTGGTATTGGTGGTGGTGATGGTGGTGGTGTTGCTGCTGTGTTGTTGTCGGTGGTATTGGTGGTGTTGATGGTGGTGGTGTTGCTGCTGTGTTGTTGTCGGTGGTATTGGTGGTGGTGATGGTGGTGGTGGTGTTGCTGCTGTGTTGTTGTCGGTGGTATTGGTGGTGGTGATGGTGGTGGTGTTGCTGCTGTGTTGTTGGTGGTATTGGTGGTGGTGATGGTGGTGATGTTGCTGCTGTGTTGTTGGTGGTATTGGTGGTGGTGATGGTGGTGGTGTTGCTGCTGTGTTGTTGTCGGTGGTATTGGTGGTGGTGATGGTGGTGGTGTTGCTGCTGTGTTGTTGGTGGTATTGGTGGTGGTGATGGTGGTGGTGTTGCTGCTGTGTTGTCGGTGGTATTGGTGGTGGTGATGGTGGTGGTGTTGCTGTGGGTTGTCGGTGGTATTGGTGGTGGTGATGGTGGTGGTGTTGCTGCTGTGTTGTTGGTGGTATTGGTGGTGGTGATGGTGGTGGTGTTGCTGTGGGTTGTCGGTGGTATTGGTGGTGGTGATGGTGGTGGTGTTGCTGCTGTGTTGTTGTCGGTGGTATTGGTGGTGGTGATGGTGGTGGTGTTGCTGCTGTGTTGTCGGTGGTATTGGTGGTGGTGATGGTGGTGGTGTTGCTGTGGGTTGTCGGTGGTATTGGTGGTGGTGATGGTGGTGGTGTTGCTGCTGTGTTGTTGTCGGTGGTATTGGTGGTGGTGATGGTGGTGGTGTTGCTGCTGTGTTGTCGGTGGTATTGGTGGTGGTGATGGTGGTGGTGTTGCTGTGGGTTGTCGGTGGTATTGGTGGTGGTGATGGTGGTGGTGTTGCTGCTGTGTTGTTGTCGGTGGTATTGGTGGTGGTGATGGTGGTGGTGTTGCTGCTGTGTTGTTGGTGGTATTGGTGGTGGTGATGGTGGTGGTGATGCTGCTGTGTTGTTGTCGGTGGTATTGGTGGTGGTGATGGTGGTGGTGTTGCTGCTGTGTTGTTGTCGGTGGTATTGGTGGTGGTGGTGGTGGTGGTGTTGCTGCTGTGTTGTCGGTGGTATTGGTGGTGGTGATGGTGGTGGTGTTGCTGCTGTGTTGTTGGTGGTATTGGTGGTGGTTATGGTGGTGGTGATGCTGCTGTGTTGTTGTCGGTGGTATTGGTGGTGGTGATGGTGGTGGTGTTGCTGTGTGTTGTTGGTGGTATTGGTGGTGGTGATGGTGGTGGTGTTGCTGCTGTGTTGTTGTCGGTGGTATTGGTGGTGGTGATGGTGGTGGTGTTGCTGCTGTGTTGTTGTCGGTGGTATTGGTGGTGGTGATGGTGGTGGTGTTGCTGCTGTGTTGTTGGTGGTATTGGTGGTGGTGATGGTGGTGGTGATGGTGTTCCTGAGTTGTTGTTGTTGACGTTGTTTGTGGCGGCGATAGTGTTATTGTTGTTGGTAGTAGTAGTGGTAGTTGTGATGGTGGTGGTGGTGTTTGATGTGGTGGTGGTGGTGTTTGATGTGATGGTGGTGGTGGTCGTGGTGGTGGTAGTAGTGCTAGTTATGGTCGTGATGGTAGTAGTGGTGGTGGTGGTCGTCGTGGTGGTAGTATTGGTGGTGGTGGTGGTGGTGGTAGTTGTGATGGTGGTGGTGGTCGTGATGGTGGTAGTGGTGGTGGTCGTGGTCGTGGTGGTAGTAGTGGTGGTGGTGGTCGTCGTACTTTATAATTAAATGTATTTTCCTTCTGCGGAAGAATTATGTTACGGAGGTAAATTGGCTGAAGTGTGAGCCAATCAAAACCTTCGGCGGAGCGATACGAGTTACTGGACTACTTAGACCAGATAACGTAAGTGAACTCAAAGAAAATTGGGTCTCCGGAAATACTTGCTCGCGTCAACACGTCAATTCTTCGATACAGATCAACCATTTCTTGTCGTTATTCTAATTCTATGCTTATTCCACAAATAAACGGAATTACATATTTATAATGGATTTCGTCGTTATTTTATGCCTTCTGAATCTACTAACACTTGCAGCGACTAATAATCTTCATTATAGTAGTAGTGGTGGTCGTGGTGGTAGTGGTGGTGGTGGTGGTGTTCGTGGTGGTGGTCGTGGTGATCGTGGTGGTCGTGGTGGTAGTAGTGGTGGTGGTGGTCGTGGTGGTCGTGGTGGTAGTAGTGGTGGTGGTGGTGGTCGTGGTGGTAGTAGTGGTGGTGGTGGTGGTGGTGGTCGTCGTCGTCGTTGTGGTGGTGGTGGTGGTGGTGGTGATGGTGGTCGTGGTTATAGTGGTGGTCGTGGTGGTAGTAGTGGTGGTGGTCGTGGTGGTAGTAGTGGTGGTGGTGGTCGTGGTGGTAGTAGTGGTGGTTGTGGTGGTTGTGGTGGTCGTGGTGGTAGTAGTGGTGGTGGTGGTCGTCGTGGTGGTGGTAGTGGTAGTGGTGGTGGTCGTGGTGGTGGTAGTGGTGGTGGTCGTCGTCGTGGTAGTAGTAGTGGTGGTGGTGGTCGTCGTCGTGCTGGTAGTAGTGGTGGTGGTGGTTGTCGTGGTGGTGGTAGTGGTGGTGGTGGTAGTAGTGGTGGTCGTGGTGGTGGTCGTGGTGGTGGTAGTGGTGGTGGTGGTGGTGGTAGTAGTGGTGGTAGTGGTGGTGGTGGTAGTGGTGGTGGTGGTGGTTGTAGTGGTGGTGGTGGCCGTGGTGGTAGTAGTGGCGGTGGTGGTGGTCGTCGTCGTGGTAGTAGTGGTGGTGGTGGTGGTGGTAGTAGCGGTGGTCGTGGTGGTGGTAGTGGTGGTGGTGGTGGTGGTAGTAGTGGTGGTAGTGGTGGTGGTGGTGGTAGTGGTGGTGGTGGTGGTAGTAGCGGTGGTGGTGGCCGTGGTGGTAGTAGTGGCGGTGGTGGTCGTCGTCGTCGTGGTAGTAGTGGTGGTGGTGGTGGTCGTCGTGGTGGTGGTAGTAGTGGTGGTAGTGGTGGTGGTGGTGGTAGTAGTGGTGGTGGTGGTGGTGGTGGTGGTGGTAGTAGCGGTGGTGCTGGTGGTAGTGGTGGTGGTGGTGGTCGTGGATGTGGTAGTAGCGGTGGTGGTGGCCGTGGTGGTAGTAGTGGTGGTGGTGGTCGTGGTGGTGGTAGTAGCGGTGGTGTTGTTGCTAAAGTGATTTCTGTTGTTATCGTTCTTGTAGTTTGGTTTTGTGTTGTTTTTATTGTTACTCTTGTTGATATTATTGTCGCTCTTGCTATTGTTGTTGTTGCAGCCATTGTTATTGTTGTTATATTGTTGTTGTTATTGTTATTGTACTGCTGTTGTTGTTGCTGTTGTTGTTGCTGTTGTTGTTGCTGTTGTTGTTGTAGCTGCTTTTGTAGCTGCTGTTGTTGCTGCTGTTGTTGTTGTTGTTGTTGTTGTTGTTGTTGTTACTGTTGTTGTTGCTGTTGTTGCTGCTGCTTTTCTTGCTGCTGTTGTTGTTTCTGTTGTTGTTGCTGCTGCTTTTATATCTACTGTTGTTGCTGCTGTTGTTGTTGTTGCTCCTTTTGTAGCTGCTGTTGTTCTTATTGTTATTATTGTAACTTCGTTGCTTTATTTCAATTCTGTATTTTTGTGTATAGTGGTTGGGATTTATTTGTGTTAGTTTTTATTTTTGAATCTTATTTCCCTTTGTTTTTTCATGCGGGTATTCATATTTTTTTACGTTCAGTCTTTCAGCTACAAATTTCAATAAAATATATTTATATTTGAAAATTCAAAATCACAACACCAACAACAACAATAAGGAAAACAACAATAATGATGACAGCAACAACAAAGACAACAGCTATAACGATATCAGTAACTACAACAACAACAACAACAATAACCACAACTATTACTTCAATCCTTTGGAAACCATACAAAAAAAAAAAAACCATCAACATTTCGAAATTAAAAACTTAAGTATCGTTTCTCAATAAAATAGTTAAAACTCATTTGTATTTTTTCGTTGTTTTACGTAATAATTGTTTCTACTTTTTGGCACAAGGCCAGCAATTACCCAGTGCATTACTGGTACTTTATTTTATCGACCCCATAAGGATGAAAGGCAAAGTCAACCTCAGCGAGATTTGAACTCAGATCGTAAAGGGACGTAACTACGCTGGAAAGCATGTCCGACCCTTTACCGATACTGCCTTTAATTTTATTTCTCTCACTGGTTGAAGTGGACTTTATAAGTTTCGCTTAATTAAAGTGATTAGATTTTTTTTCTGATTAGGATTCCAGTTTTATTCGGATTAAGTATACTCAGAAACTTATAAAATGCAGTTGCCACAATACATTTTTCTCTAACTCTATTTCGTACTGAGAAAACTCAACAGATATATGCAGAA
This sequence comes from Eledone cirrhosa, assembly GCA_964016885.1. Taxonomy (NCBI): domain Eukaryota; kingdom Metazoa; phylum Mollusca; class Cephalopoda; order Octopoda; family Eledonidae; genus Eledone; species Eledone cirrhosa. The sequence continues at coordinate 112,009,249 of OZ024741.1, read as the reverse complement.
GTGATATTTTCTTTAAGAAAGAATTTATCAAATAATGCCTATTTTTCTATGTACTAATATATATATATATATACGTGTATATATAAACATATACATGTATACACATGCACGCACACGCATAGACATACACACACAGGCACACATACATATATATGTGTGTGTGTCTGTGTGTGTGTGTGTGTGTGTGTGTGTGTGTGTGTGTGTGTGTGTGTGTGTGTGTGTGTGTGTGTTTGTATTTCAACATCTGCACTTTACCGGATGGAAGTGACGACAGAAACGAAAGAACTACAACAAAAATGAACAAATTCAAATATTCATCCAATCAAACACATTCACGCACATATACATATATATACACACACACACACACAACCGATTGCACATACGAACATACGCACACAATTCTATGCATCGACAAATGCGTTCAAACGCACACATACATACAAATACATAGATGCTCACATATACACACACACTCCCATATAGATAAACACACAAACAAAAACGTGCATACGGCTTCAAAATTGGTTAGCTGTTATTTATTTAACATTTTCTTTCCTTAAGAAGCAAGATAAATGTCTCTAGAAGTTGCACACATTCACGAGACAGGCACTAAACATTGCCTTCGCTGTATCAAACAGATCCATGATTAAATAATCTTACATTCGATATGACGTTAAATGAATTGGAAGTGCGTTAGACACAATACCTTGCGGTATCTAATTATGACTATTTACGTTCTAATCTCAAGTTCGACCGAGTTCAAATTTGCTTTTCATCAATATGGGGTGGTTAAATTAAAATATCAGTCAAATACTGGGGTTGATTTAATCGATTTACTTCAAAGGTATTTAGCAATACAGTGTTTTTTGTTGATTTCTTTTTAGTTTTCGATTTTTTGAGTTTAAAATGTAAACTTTATAAAATAAAATGAACCAATGGAAATAAATAAAATAATCCAAAGCATGAATTTGACTAATTCACACCTATCAGCTCTCTCCGTCCGGCGGGGGAGATCTCCCACCCGCTTCGGGGTGAGTGAGAGAAGTCGTATTGCTTTCATTATGTAAATTCTCCCCATTTTGCCTCATTTCTATCCGTTTTGGGGCACATTTTTTTCATGGTTCTCTCCGTTTGGGTTTTTAGAGGTTGGTAGGTCTGCTAACTAAACTGAGAGGTGAAGAACTGAATGTCATACGTAAAATATTCTTAACTAATGGAAATTTCGCTTTTAGTTGGAGAAAGTAAATAAAAATTTAACTGCAATTGTGGGCAAAATGCAGGCCAATTTAAATAGTGAAGGCCAGATGGATGATAAAGGAGATAAGAGACAAAACTAAAGAAGGAGGCATGAATCTCAATCCTCTATTGCATACAGTCTATACCTTCATTCCAACCAAATGTATCACAAACTGACTTTGTAAAAAAAAATTAATGCTACCGAGAAAATAAATACCAGTGAAATACTAGTAGAGGTTATATCACTCCCTTCAAATTTATGGCCTTGTGATTCTGTCAGAAATCATTATTGCTAAGGTTGATGGATAGCAGAATGGGAAGAGTACAGAACATTGTGTTTTAGTATATTTAGTTCTGAGTTCAAACACCGCTGGGGTATATTTAGCTTTTCATCCTACCAGAATCGATAAAATAAGTACTAGTCAAGACATGGCGTCGATATAATTGACCACACCCTCTCCACGAAAAAATGTAAAACCTTGAGCTAAGTTAAAAATCTATATTACTGTTTTCCTGTTGAAGGCATTGTCTTTCTTACACATGTATCCACACATCAACACACATACTACTCTCCTCCACCCACCCAACCTCTCTCTCTCTCTCATTCTGTCAGTCTATCTATTTCTGTGTGTCTTTTTGACTGTTTCTCTTCTCCCTCTCCTTCCCCCCTCTCTCTTTCCGTCTCTATCTCCAACTGTCTCTGTCTCTATCTCTCTCTGTTTGTCTTACTCTTTCTTACTTGTCATTTCTTTCTTCACAACTGCTTCACTACTTATGGGAATTGCACGAAATTATACATTAGAATAAAATATATAACTCAGTAAAATTCCTCTTCAAAAATAAACGCTCACATATACACTAGATATATAGAAACTGTCAGAGAAAATATACACACAGGTATACTCCTTAACACACATGCACACACAAATTCAACTAAAATAACTAGTAGCTAATTAGGTTTTCCATGCTATGCTTCTACTTATATTTAAGTGTAGTCCATATTTGCAGAAAGATATCTCGTAACTTCACTTAAAGAAGAATTCTGAATGAAGGAGGAAAGCTACTTCTACCTTTTGAATCTACAGAAAGGTTGGGTATTTAAATCTTGATATGGTAAGTGGGTGTGTTGGCAGCATTAAAAGGGAGCTAAACTATAAAAAAAAAGACTATTAATAAGATTTAATGAAACAAAGCAGGAAGAGAGGTATACAGGAAAACTGTGTTACTTCGAAGCAATAAAGCTCATAAAGATCAAAATAATTGTCCATAATATTTTCTTACCGATATATTTTCCTACTTCCTTTTATTATTAGTATTATTATTGTAACCTATTCAGTTAACATTTTCATCAGTTTCTAAGAAAAGTGTTACACCAAAAGCAAGTTCCTCAACAGAGCAAATGATTTAAGAAAATAAAGCTATGCTTTACATGTTAAAACAATTCCCAAATATATATATTCAAAACCTCCCTGTAACAAGGTATACGAGGGTCGGCTGAAAAGTTCGTAGCCTAACTACGAACAAGTGATGCTAGAGCTGTGAAATCAATTGGGGAAATCCATTTTGCAATTGAAATTTAAAGTTGAAAATGTTTAACCCTAACCCTCACCACTTAAAATTATTTCTATATTAGGCAAGGGCAGCAACCTAGGGAAGCGGAAAGTCGGTCAAATTTATCCCAGTACTTTACTGGTACTTTTCATCGACTCCAGAAGGATGAAAGGCAAAGTTGAGCTCAGTGGGACTTGAACTCGAAACGTAAAGCGCCGGAACAAATACTGCTAAGCGTTTTCCCGGCGCTCTGAAGACTCTGTTAATCCACCGTCCTCTTCACGACATAAAATAACAAAGATTTTCCGTTTTTCAAATCACGAGAATCTCTCGTTCCTATCGTTTCGTTTCGCAACAGGAAACTGTCAATTGCTTTTTTAAAGATTTAAATCTTTCAGCATTTTTATTTTTAAACAAATTACCATGTTCAAGCATTGCACAAAATTAAAGCCTTTTATTTGCATTTACTCCAAATATTCTTAGGTGCATCATCAGCAGTGTCTGGCCACTCTGATTAAATCTATACTTTGATTGATTAAAAGTCAGCACGTTTTTCCCTCACTATGAACACGTTTGTGTTAAACCAACTATCAGTTGGTGTGAAATTTTCATTATTTCTTTACTAATTTCCTTTGCAAACTCTCTTGCTTTTTGACACATCAATGATCCATTAATTGAAACATTCTCTTCACGAAGATTACTAAACTAGATTTTCAATGCTGACTCAATTTCACTGTTGTCATTAGATCGAACTATCTTGTCGATCTATGTTCTTGTTAGTACGTGATGATTTTTCAATGTCAGATTTTTATTTTATTTCTCAAAATCTTACACAACAGAGACTGTGAAATATTTTAATGAAGAGCAGCACTACGTAGACTTGTTTTGAGCAACTTATCATAGCATTCCGATATTTTTATTTTTATTTCATGTAGAGACAAATCTTTCCACTTCTTATTTATTTCTCTTTTAATACTTGCCTGTAGTTAGATTTATCCTATAGAAAACATAGCGTAAATAAATTTGAAAATCACAATTTCATTGTTTCAGTACTTTCACAGATTCCACAAAAGAAAGAAAACCGTGAGTGGCATTTACATTCCCACCCAGCTCCTGACTTTAACGACGCTTAATGAATGAGAATTGCCTGAGCATTTTGAAAACACCAAGGTCAACATTACATTTCATTCTTCCGGAGTTAATAAATCAAAGTACCGATAATGTCTTGGAGTCGATTTAATTAACTTTCCATTTCTCACGAAATTGGTGGCCTTGTGCCTAAATCCGGAGCCATTATTATCATTATTATTATTTGAAAACAATATCTGAAGTCTCGATTCAGATTCAACCAAATATACGTTTTTTAAGCAACAAAACCTCTGCCACACTCTCCAAGTTAACACATCAATACCTCCACTTCCAGCACCAATACATGCTTCAACCACTTCCATCATCACTGTAACTACCATATACTTATCACATCTACGTAGCGAACGCGTCTATTGTTTTGATCACCAAAGAGATTATAGGTAGTTATATAGATTGTGTAACGATTTACTCAAAACTTTCGATAACAATATCTGGAGCTTTCAATCTAATATGCGAATACTTTCTAAATCATTTAAAATGATATGTTTGATATCCACCAGTATTGTTAACAATAATTATATAATAATATTATTTGTGATTATAATAAACGTTTTCTATAGTGTATGTATATAGTAGAAGTTTAATGTCGATGGTAAGGTCAACAATAATCACAACAATCGCGCTACAACTACAACAACGACGACTACAACAACGACGACGACAACAACGACAACTACAATAACAACAACAATCACAACTACAACTACACCAACAAATACCATAATCAGAGCAACAACCACATCTACAATCTAAACTGCAATAACCACAGCAGCTGCTAACATAACAACTACCACCACAGACACAATAATCACTAACACAAACACAACACAAAATCAGAAACCTCATCTACAAGAATAATAAACTACGGTAATAGAACTGATAAGGTGGTTGGAAACATGTGTCGCTTGCTTGATCTGCTCAAATTAACTGCCAAATACTCCTTTAGCAAACTGCCAGCCGCCATTGCAATCAGACTAAATCATTTAAGTCTTTAACATTAAGACAGCGAGCCCTTTGTACTATACACATTTCTATATATTCACATATACACTGGTATTTATCTATTTATGGTAGGGCCAATAACACTGTTATAACTCCATGTAGTACGAATATGAATATTCCTACGAACCAAGGTGAAGAATGTTTTTGTTTTTGTAGAAGAATGACATCTTATATTTTATTAAGTATTTAAAAGAACTACAGAATCAGATATATAGGTTGTATAATGAAAACCAAAAAGACGAGTTTTAGTGCTTAATCAGTTTATTGTTTAACTAATAAAGCACTAAAACTTGTCATTTTTGTTTTCATTGTTCAGCCTTTATATTATTATATATATACAAAAGTAACAGGTGTTAGTGTCTGTTTTCTTCAATATGCCGTCAGATCATTGACGCACAAGCTGTTGTTAAGAACGACTGCTAGACTAATTCATTGCCACAATTTTGACGTTTGCTTCTATTATACCCGAGGACGCAACATGGCCGAATAGTGAAGAAGTTCACTTCGCAACTATAGGGTTCCGAGTTTGACCCCACTGCGTGGAATCATGAACAACTATAATTGACCTTGTTACATGTACTGTTAGTGTAATTGAGTGACGGAAACTGTTTTGAAGTCCGTTGGATGGACTGAGTTTGTATCCAGGAATGTGTACACATCATTGTCAAATAGTTAAGACGTTCGTTTTACCATCATAATGTATCGGGTTCGAACCGACTGCGTGGTACCTTGGACAAGTATCATTTACCATAGCCTCTGATCGACCCAACGCTTGAGAGTGAAATTGGGTTGATAAAAATTGTGTGGAAGCCCGTTAAGATGCGTTGGATTGTATCTGTAATTAAAAGGATCAATCAGTCTTGTCATCCAGTGTGTGACGCTGAATCTTCCTGAGAATTATGTAAAATGTAAATCTTTGTCTGAGACGGTTAACCATTTGTATGTGTCTCTTGGATGCTAGACACACGTACAAGTAGTTAAGCATCTCATGACGACAATATAGCCGTCAAATTAACGTATCAATGCCCACAAATAGTAAAATATCTATCAAGGAAACGGAGAAAGTCCAAATATAAATATCTGGAAATAGAAATAGCTCGAATTTGGATGATGAAAACAGAAACAGACCCTATAATAATAGGTATTTTGTGAATGATAATAAAAAAACAGACAGTTACATAATCAAACCCCCAGGACTTAACAGTATATACAACATACGGAAAATAGCACCACTAGGTTCTATTGAATAGAATCAACAGTACCATAAACAACATTGCATGTACCCAAAGCTCACAAAGCTGTGCTCGGTAATGCACACAATGAACATATGACTAACGAGGACGATAATGATGACGATGATGATGGTGATAATGATGATGATGATGATGAAGATGATGAGGATGATGACGACGACGTGGATGACGATAATAATAATAATAATAATAATAATAATAATAATAATAATAATATGTTCCACAAGAGGAGTGATGTCGATAGACTCTACCTAAGGAGATCTGAGGGTGGAAGAGGTCTTATCAGCATAGAGGACTGTGTTCAGATGGAGAAAAACAACCTACACAAATACGTGACTGATAGTAAGGAGCCAATGCTCAGAACTGTACTGAAGGAGGGGACAATAGGCCATGGGATGTCCAAGGAGGAAATAACATCAAGGAGAAAGAGCAGCCTTCAGGGAAAATCCCTTCATAGTACCTTCTTTGAAAAAACTGAATTTAGAGATCCACAGACATGGAACTGGTTGACCTTTAAAAGGCTACAGAAGGAATGTTAATGGCTGCGCAGGAGCAGGCCCTCAAAACGAAGTGGTTGAAACACCATATTTACAAGGAGGAGGCTAGCCCACTGTGCAGGATCTGTGGAGAGAGAGAGGAGACTGTGGCTCACATTGTATCCGAGTGTAAACACCTAACCCAGACCCACTATAAGAGCTGGAGACATGATGTGATGGGCAGGGTAATCCACTGGCACCTGTGCAAAGTAAACAATTTACCACATTCTGAGAAATAGTATGAGCATAAGCCAGAGGCGGTGATGGAGAACGATCAGGTGAAGGTACTGTGGGATCTTAGGATACAGACGGACAAGAAACTGGAACACAATAGACCTGACCTGGTGGTTGTGGACAAAGAAAAAAGATCGTGTCTGATTGTGGATGTGGCCTGCCCATTCGACACGAGAGTGCAAGAGAAGGAGAGGGAGAAAATTAACCGATACCAGGACTTAAAGTGGGAGGTAAAAAGGATTTGGAACTGCCATGAAGTCAAAGTGATCCCGATTGTCATAGGCGCACTGGGGACTATCTCAAAAAGTTTCCAGGGATGGTTAAAGAAAATCGGCCCCTTCACGCTTTTTGGAACGCTTCAAAAGGCATGATTGCTGGGAACAGCAAGAATCCTCCGATACGTCCTGAATATCTGAGGCTGCAGGTAGTGGCTTGATATTCATTCCAACGGACTTTCCAGTTAACAAATATCAATGACTGAGATTCAAGGAATAATAATAATAATAATATTATGGATAATAATATTAATAATAATATTATTGATAAGATGGTAATGAGGAATTGCAAGAGGAGACACACTGGTCTTGCCATGGGATGGATAGACTACAAAAAGGCATTTGACATGGTGCCTCATTATTGGATCACCAAAAGCCTAGAGATCTTCAAGGTGGCAGATAACATCAGACAGTTGTTGGGCAAAAGTATGAAGTCCTGGGAAACAGAGTTAACATCAGCTGGAGAATCCTTGGGAGGCGTGAAGATCAAGAGAGGTATCTTCCAGGGAGATAGTCTGTCCCCTCTGTTGTTTGTCCTTGCCCTGATGCCCCTGACCATTATACTGCGAAAAGTGAGAGCAGGATACAAGTTGGGAAAGGGAGAGCTTACCATCAATCACCTCCTCTTCGTGGACGATCTTAAGCTCTTCGGGAAGAGTGAGAAGGAGTTGGATGTGCTTGTTGACACTGTCCGTATTTTCAGCAATGATATATGTATGAAATTTGGTATTAGTAAGTGTGGAGTCCTTGTGATGAAGAGGGGTAAATTGAGCAGAAGCAACGGAATCCAGGTACCAACAGGTGAGATGATAAAGGAAATTGACACTGAAGAAGGATACAAGTATTTGGGTGTTCTGGAGGCTGATGAGATCAAGAACAAACAAATGAAGGAATTGATAAGAACTGAATACATTCGGAGAGTAAGGAGCGTATTAAAGTCACATCTGAACAGTAGGAATGCCATAAGTGCAGTAAATTCCCGAGCTGTGTCTATTATTAGGTACAGTGCGGGAATTCTGAGATGGAATGTTGCTGAACAAAAATAAATGGATAGGAAGACTAGGAAGCTATTGACTATCTACAACATGTTCCACAAGAGGAATGATGTCGATAGACTCTACTTAGGGAGATCTGAAGGTGGAAGAGGTCTTATCAGCATAGAGGACTGTGTTCAGATGGAGAAAAACAACCTACACAAATACGTGACTGATAGTAAGGAGCCAATGCTCAGAACTGTACTGAAGGAGAGGACAATAGACCAGGGGATGTCCAAGGAGGAAATAACAACAAGGAGAAAGAGCAGCCTTCAGGAAAAATCCCTTCATAGTACCTTCTTTGAGAAAACTGAATTCAGATATCCACAGACATGGAACTGGTTGAAAAGAGGAGACCTTAAAAAGGCTACAGAAGGAATGTTAATGGCTGCGCAAGAGCAGGCCCTCAAAACGAAGTGGTTGAAACACCATATTTACAAGGAGGAGGCTAGCCCACTGTGCAGGATCTGTGGAGAAAGAGAGGAGACTGTGGCTCACATTGTATCCGAGTGTAAACACCTAGCTCAGACTCACTATAAGGGCTGGAGACATGATGTGATGGGGAGGGTAATCCACTGGCACCTATGCAAAGTAAACAATTTACCACATTCTGAGAAGTGGTGTGAGCATAAGCCAGAGTCGGTGATAGAAAACGATCAGGTGAAGGTGCTGTGGGATTTTAGGATACAGACTGACAAGAAACTGGAACACAATAGACCTGACCTGGTGGTTTTGGAAAAGGAAAAAAGATCGTGCCTGATTGTGGACGTGGCCTGCCCATTCGACACGAGAGTGCAAGAGAAGGAGAGGGAGAAAATTATCCGATACCAGGACTTAAAGTGGGAGGTAAAAAGGATTTGGAACTGCCATGAAGTCAAAGTGGTGCCGATTGTCATAGGCGCACTAGGTACTATCTCAAAAAGTTTCCAGGGATGGTTAAAGAAAATTTGGTTCCTTCACGCTTTTTGGAACGCTTCAAAAGGCATGCTTGCTGGGAACAGCAAGAACCCTCCGATACGTCTTGAATATCTGAGGCTGCAGGTAGTGGCTTGATATTCATGTCAACAAACTTTCCAGTTAACAAACATCAATGACTGAGACTCAAAGAACAATAATAATAATAATAATAATAATAATAATAATAATAATAATAATAATAATAATGATTTCTTTATTAACCACAAGGGTTTACATAAAGTAGACATTAAGGACAGTGCAGGACAATGCAGGACGGTACAAATGGGCATTTCTGCGTGTAAAAAAACAAAAACAGAGGATGTAACAAAAATAACAATGAAAATAACAATGAAAAATTCCCCAATAGGGGGGAGACTTCGGAGGGACATTTGTGGAGAAAGCCCAGTAAAAAGCCACAATGACCCTGACCACCAAGGCAAGTGCCCTCTCCCAGTTTTCCACCTTTAGTTTACAGATATATACTCAGAGTCGGCCCATTCACTCGGGCCATTCTTGCTTCTCTCACCCATCTTTCAACAAAATGCTGGGAAGAGAGGACTTCCTTCTCTACTCTGATTTTCCTTTTCAAATGAAATTTGAAAAAGTCAATCAGAGCATCACCGAAGAGGTAAGTGCTCGTCTTCAGCCCTTTCAAACGTGTCCACCATACTATCTCTTTCGCCATGGCCACCAGACAGATAAAAACTGCCTGCCCTTCCCGGCTAAAGGAGGAGGGCGGGGCAATCCTCACGATAGACTCAGATGATAGCTGGATCCGTCCTAAACGCGACAGCAGGTGTTCGACATAAACCCACAAGTCAGCAATTTTCGGACACTGGACGAGTGCGTGCAGGACGGTTTCGTCGCCCTGCGCGCATCTCGGACATGCCCGGCTGACGGCACCTCCATGCCTGTAGAGTTTATCCCGAACTGGCAAGGCTCCTCGGTAGCACTGCCAGGCCAGAGATTTCTGGAAGTTGTCCATAGGCCCTGGCCCGAAAGTTCTTCCGAAGAGATTGGCTAGTTGATTTTCGTCGACGCCTAGAGTTTCCCCAAGTACGTCGTCGCTCTTCCCCTCCACTAATCCTCTATAGAACGCCGAGGTGGAGTTTCCACCGATCACATTGCCCGATTGGTCGAGGGCTGTGAGCGCCTGAAGACATTCCAGTCTCCAGGCGCTCCCTCTCGGTCTTCGCTTGACCCAGGACTGCAGCTCCGTCAAGGAAACGAGCTGGGGAAAAACGCGTCTAGCAAACGGCGACCACACCTGATCACCGTCGAGGAAGAGGTGGAGATGTCGTAGCCTGAGCGCGTGCCTGCGCATCATCAGCCACGGCATGCCCAGCCCTCCACGTAGCGGGTGTTGACAACAGATGGACCGCCTGACCATCGGAGCACGTCCCTTCCACAAAAAGCGAAAGAGCAAACGCTCCAGCGCAGTCAGGCGAGGCTTAGGACAAGGTACGACGGTTAGGCGGTAGCAGATGACAGACGCGATGTACGCGTTAGCCACCTCCGCTCGACCTTTCAGGGATAGCTTCCTCTCCGCCCATTTCTGGGTGAGAGAAGCCACCCTGCTCGTCACCTCGTCCCAGTTTTTGTCCGTCTGGAGGTCCGGACCGAACCAGACCCCTAGCAATTTAACCGGTCCGTCCGTCCAGCGCCCGACGACGCTGTTGGACGGCATGGACCTGCCTCTCCAGGTGCCGAGCTGCAGGCCCACTGACTTTTCCTGGTTGATCATTGCTCCTGTCACCGCTTCGTATTCTCTTAGTGTAGTGCCGATCGCCTCGATGTGTTTGGCGTTCGACACCACTACGGTGACATCGTCGGCATATGCTGACACGGATCTTCCGCATCCTAGTTCGCGCGGGACTCCCCTCAACGTCTCCAGTTTGTGCAGTAATGGCTCGAGAGTCAATACGTACAAGAGGGACGAGAGGGGACATCCTTGGCGGACCGAGCGCATGATGTTGAACGGTTCCGACAGGTGACCGTTCACTCTCACCACAGAGCAGATGTCGCTGTGCATGGCAGCGATCCAGCCTCTGAAGACGGGCCCAAAGCCAGCCGCCCTCAGGACTGCCGCTAGGTAACGATGGTCGACCCTATCGAAAGCTTTCGACTGATCTAAATTGATCAAGGACCCACCCGTGCCAGGTTCCCTAGCTACCCTCTCTACGATGTATCGCATGAGGTGGAGGTTGTCGTGGATGGATCTGTCGGGGATGGCGCATGTCTGCGCCTCTCCCACCAGACCACCAACGACAAGCGCCAACCTCTTTGCTAGCACCTTGGCCAAAATCTTAAACTCTGTGTTTAGCAGAGTTATGGGCCGGAAATTGTCTATGTTATCCCCCTTGTTCGGATCCTTTCTCAGCAGTGCCACCGCTCCTCGGCTCACAGAACTGGGAATTCTCCCGTTCTGTTGCCAGTTGCAGTAGACGTCCGCCAAGAGGCCTCCGAACAAGTCTGGCATCTGTACGTAAAGTTCATAGGGCAGACCATCCAAACCAGGCGATTTACCCCTTGTGCAGCCAGTCATTGCCTCCCGTATTTCAGCGGCTGTTATCGGCTTTTCGCAACACCTCGCCTCAGTGGCCGAGAGCCGCGGCAGTCCGTCGAGGTAGACACTAAAGTCCATCCCTCTACCCGGCCCCCCGCTGCCCCCGAACAGCTGAGCGAAGTGTCGCTGAAAAGCTTCACACATTTGCCCGGGATCGAGTAGCATGCGCCCGTCGTGGTCCACCAAAGACCGGATCGTGGCTTTGTTGCCACGACGCGCCTCCGCCACTCGGGCCCATTGAACGGCTTTCGTCCCCTCGTGTCTGAGAGCACGCACCCTAGCTCTGACAACGCAGCCTTCGTGCTTTGCATTGAAGAATTGGTCAAGGGCCAATTTCGCCGCAAGCACGTCGGTCGCAATGCCTTTGCTAAGCGCCTCGTCTAATTTTCTAACTAGTTCTCCCTCTGCTCTATTTTTCTCTATTGCTAAAGCCTTACTAAACCTAATCGATTCTATTCTAATCGCTCTTTTCAGAGCAAACCACCACTTGTTGTTGACGATGGCCCCCGTCAACGCCCGCTTAACTAGTTCGCTAATCCGGTCTCTGTAGGCCTTGCGCGCTGGTAAGGACGCGTTTAGCTTCCAGTAGCCGGGTCCTCGTCTATGAAGCCTATCTAAGTCAAGCACACAGGTCACGAATTTGTGGTCCGTGTAGCTGACTATCTTGAATTGTGGACAGCCTATGCTAGACCTATCTATTTCCCTACAAAATACTCTATCTAGATATGATCTGGATGACCCTATGCGGTTTGTCCAAGTCCACATTGGCACATTCGGGAAATCCAATCGGTACCTGTCAGACAGTTCAAAACGCCTGAGCAGGTTGGTGAGGCTCTTGCACCCTCCACCCCTATCCGCTAATCCCACACAGTCCCAGCGTGCATCTAAGATCCCGTTCCAGTCGCCCACTAACACTAAAGAGCGGGACGTTCCAAGAAAGGTCTCCAGACGCCGGAAGAAATCAGGCCGCCCTGCTCCTGTCGGGGCATAGACGGCCACTAGCCTGAAAGCTTGCCCGTCTCCGCTGGTCACGTCCAGCACCACCAGCTTACCCTCTGGGTCCAGGAAGATGGCCCGTATGGCGAGATCCAAACCTCTCCGAAAAAGCACAGCAACTCCTCCACCCGATCCAGGACGGCTGGGAGATGCGTACACATCGTAGCCGCCGAAGATCGGTGCGAAGGCCCGTGCTTCGGAGATTCTGGTCTCGCTGATGGCCACTACATCTATGTTTAGTGACCTGAGGTCGTTGAGCAGGTGACCCTGCTTCCATGACGACCCCAAGCCACGCGCATTTATGCTGCCTATTCTGAGTGAGGTCATGTTTAAAATAGAGTGGAAAAGATGGGAAAGACCACTTACCGTACTTTTGGTAGAGGAGGGATGGTTTTTACATCCCTTTTCACTTGATCGTCTGGTGAAGGGACCGTTGAATCGTCCCTTCGGCTGGTCGTCGGCTCTTCTAAGAGAATGTCTGAATATACTCTTCGATTAATGGTTCCTCCTAGGTCCCTGAAATCACCAACAGCGTTGGGGAATTTCGTTTTAATGTTTGTGTATTGTTTCTGTGCTATTTTTAGCAGTCTTATGTTAGTTGGCGTTTTGATTGGTGCTGGTATTATGTAGTCCTGTTGTGAAATGTCTGTGTGTTCAATTATGTAAGTCATTAGTTTCTTGTTGTGTGTGTTTATTGCCGTGCATTTGTTTTTCTGGGGGTGGGGTGTGGTTCTGCTATTTTCTTGTCGTTGTTGCTGGGTGTGTGTGTTTTGTTGTTGTGTTTGCGATGTTGGTGCTTGTGGTGTTGAAGGTGTTGTTGGCGGTGGGGTTGTCGCCGGTGGTGATGGTGGTGCTGGTGTGGGTGGTGATGGTGTTGGTGGTGTTGCTGCTGTGGGTCTCTTTGCAGTAGACTTTACCCTTTTCTCATTTCTTTCCTCCCTTTTCAAAGGCGACGATGCGCTGCTTCTGCGTTTGTGCCTTCTTGAGACCTTTTGCCATCCCTCTCCCACCTCACACTCCATGTCTGATTCTGTAAGGTCGGGGAGGGGTACCAGCTCCACTCTTTCACTTGTTGTTGTTGGTGATGTTTGCACTGGAGTCTCTGTTGCAGCTGCATTTGGTATTGCTGTTGTTGTTGTTAATATTTCCACTGCTGCTGCTGTCTTTGATTTCCGTGGAGTGGGTATGGGTGCCACGGACCTATCGTTCCTGGTTGCCGCTTGTCCTGTTGCTGGTAGCCGTGGAACCGGATTCGGGAGGAGGGGGGTTTTCTCCTTTCTCAGGGTCTTCTCGTTGCAGAAGGCCCTGAGGTGAGTCTTCGATCCACAGCGAAAGCATTTCGGGCGTTTGCCCTCAACACTTATGGGCAGTTGAGTGCCGTTATCGAAGTCTATCACATCCGGGATAGCTTCGATGCACTCCTGGTTGGTTTGGATTAGCATCTCAATGGAGGAGCCGACCCAATCTTCTCTTACTTTTTTCTGTACTTGCAGTACAGTTGTTTTGTCCTCGATTCCGACGAGGACAGACGCGGCCAGCCAAGAAGGGGTCATTCCGGGGGGGACGTGGGTCAGTTTGACCCTCACAATTTTTTGCCCGCAGTAGGAGGGCACCAACACCATTTCCTCGCTCCTTAGGGTCACTACTGATTGGGCCTTTGCCTCCTGGGGTGTGGCAAAAAGTACGTCTACGGTGGCGTATTTTTTGCCTCGGGTGATGTGCGTTTTCCTCTGCCACACAGACCCCAAGGCTTTTTGTATTTGGGCCTCTGTGGCTCTTTCCACCCTACGGGATTTTGTACTTACTGTACGGTACGTGACCGTACAGTGCTCTTGGGTTTCGAAAAAATTTTTCGCTGCCTTGCAGATTGCTCGGTGTCCGTTCTTTGTCACCATCTTCTTCGCTTCCTCTAATTCCTCATTTGTTATGAGGATTGTTTCCAGGTTTTTCGCAATACCTGCAAATGAGATTGGTTTTTCTCTGCTGTTGTTGTTGTCGTCAGAGCTGCTGGTACTTTTGTTGTTGCTGCAGGTACTACGACTACTGCCTCCGCCGCTGTTGCTGTGGTTGTTGTTGGTGTTGCTGCTGCTAATGCTGTTGTTGTTTATGCTGCTGGTGATGCTGTTGCGGCTGCTACTGTTGTTTTCATTGTCACTGTTGCTGTTGTTATTACGGCTGCTACTGCTATTATTCCTGACGTCAGACGAATGAACTGGGTTTTCGTATTTCCCGCACACCTGTTTCGTCGCTGTCGTCGTCGTCGTGGAGAAACCTTGCACGCTTTGCACGAGACTTTTCTTTTCTTTCGTCGCTTGCGAAAGAGAAGGGAGGGAGAGAGACACATTTAAAGAAGGGAGGGAGAGAGACAATCTTCTCTCTGCTGTAGTGATGATTGAGGAAGAAGAAGACGGAATGAGTGGGAGTGACGTATGAAATTTCTTTTTGGTAGCCATGTTTTTTTGTTTAAAATGAAATTTTGGGTACAAAACCCCAATAACTGGTTATTTAACCCCGAAGGGCCAAATAACGGACAGAAAGACCCCTCTCACGAGGAGGAGGGTGTCTTTATCAACAATTTGGTTCAAGTTTTAAACAATTTACAATTGTTTTAACGGTTAAAAATTACTATACCTTACAGAGCCGAGCCTCCGTCAACCATGGCATTCAATAATAATAATAATAATGTTTTCTTTATTAACCACAAGGGTTTACATAAAGTAGACATTAAGGACAGTGCAGGACAATGCAGGACGGTACAAATGGGCATTTCTGCGTGTAAAAAAAACAAAAACAGAGGATGTAACAAAAATAACAATGAAAATAACAATGAAAAATTCCCCAATAGGGGGGAGACTTCGGAGGGACATTTGTGGAGAAAGCCCAGTAAAAAGCCACAATGACCCTGACCACCAAGGCAAGTGCCCTCTCCCAGTTTTCCACCTTTAGTTTACAGATATATACTCAGAGTCGGCCCATTCACTCGGGCCATTCTTGCTTCTCTCACCCATCTTTCAACAAAATGCTGGGAAGAGAGCACTTCCTTCTCTACTCTGATTTTCCTTTTCAAATGAAATTTGAAAAAGTCAATCAGAGCATCACCGAAGAGGTAAGTGCTCGTCTTCAGCCCTTTCAAACGTGTCCACCATACTATCTCTTTCGCCATGGCCACCAGACAGATAAAAACTGCCTGCCCTTCCCGGCTAAAGGAGGAGGGCGGGGCAATCCTCACGATAGACTCAGATGATAGCTGGATCCGTCCTAAACGCGACAGCAGGTGTTCGACATAAACCCACAAGTCAGCAATTTTCGGACACTGGACGAGTGCGTGCAGGACGGTTTCGTCGCCCTGCGCGCATCTCGGACATGTCCGGCTGACGGCACCTCCATGCCTGTAGAGTTTATCCCGAACTGGCAAGGCTCCTCGGTAGCACTGCCAGGCCAGAGATTTCTGGAAGTTGTCCATAGGCCCTGGCCCGAAAGTTCTTCCGAAGAGATTGGCTAGTTGATTTTCGTCGACGCCTAGAGTTTCCCCAAGTACGTCGTCGCTCTTCCCCTCCACTAATCCTCTATAGAACGCCGAGGTGGAGTTTCCACCGATCACATTGCCCGATTGGTCGAGGGCTGTGAGCGCCTGAAGACATTCCAGTCTCCAGGCGCTCCCTCTCGGTCTTCGCTTGACCCAGGACTGCAGCTCCGTCAAGGAAACGAGCTGGGGAAAAACGCGTCTAGCAAACGGCGACCACACCTGATCACCGTCGAGGAAGAGGTGGAGATGTCGTAGCCTGAGCGCGTGCCTGCGCATCATCAGCCACGGCATGCCCAGCCCTCCACGTAGCGGGTGTTGACAACAGATGGACCGCCTGACCATCGGAGCACGTCCCTTCCACAAAAAGCGAAAGAGCAAACGCTCCAGCGCAGTCAGGCGAGGCTTAGGACAAGGTACGACGGTTAGGCGGTAGCAGATGACAGACGCGATGTACGCGTTAGCCACCTCCGCTCGACCTTTCAGGGATAGCTTCCTCTCCGCCCATTTCTGGGTGAGAGAAGCCACCCTGCTCGTCACCTCGTCCCAGTTTTTGTCCGTCTGGAGGTCCGGACCGAACCAGACCCCTAGCAATTTAACCGGTCCGTCCGTCCAGCGCCCGACGACGCTGTTGGACGGCATGGACCTGCCTCTCCAGGTGCCGAGCTGCAGGCCCACTGACTTTTCCTGGTTGATCATTGCTCCTGTCACCGCTTCGTATTCTCTTAGTGTAGTGCCGATCGCCTCGATGTGTTTGGCGTTCGACACCACTACGGTGACATCGTCCGCATATGCTGACACGGATCTTCCGCATCCTAGTTCGCGCGGGACTCCCCTCAACGTCTCCAGTTTGTGCAGTAATGGCTCGAGAGTCAATACGTACAAGAGGGACGAGAGGGGACATCCTTGGCGGACCGAGCGCATGATGTTGAACGGTTCCGACAGGTGACCGTTCACTCTCACCACAGAGCAGATGTCGCTGTGCATGGCAGCGATCCAGCCTCTGAAGACGGGCCCAAAGCCAGCCGCCCTCAGGACTGCCGCTAGGTAACGATGGTCGACCCTATCGAAAGCTTTCGACTGATCTAAATTGATCAAGGACCCACCCGTGCCAGGTTCCCTAGCTACCCTCTCTACGATGTATCGCATGAGGTGGAGGTTGTCGTGGATGGATCTGTCGGGAATGGCGCATGTCTGCGCCTCTCCCACCAGACCACCAACGACAAGCGCCAACCTCTTTGCTAGCACCTTGGCCAAAATCTTAAACTCTGTGTTTAGCAGAGTTATGGGCCGGAAATTGTCTATGTTATCCCCCTTGTTCGGATCCTTTCTCAGCAGTGCCACCGCTCCTCGGCTCACAGAACTGGGAATTCTCCCGTTCTGTTGCCAGTTGCAGTAGACATCCGCCAAGAGGCCTCCGAACAAGTCTGGCATCTGTACGTAAAGTTCATAGGGCAGACCATCCAAACCAGGCGATTTACCCCTTGTGCAGCCAGTCATTGCCTCCCGTACTTCAGCGGCTGTTATCGGCTTTTCGCAACACTTCGCCTCAGTGGCCGAGAGCCGCGGCAGTCCGTCGAGGTAGACACTAAAGTCCATCCCTCTACCCGGCCCCCCGCTGCCCCCGAACAGCTGAGCGAAGTGTCGCTGAAAAGCTTCACACATTTGCCCGGGATCGAGTAGCATGCGCCCGTCGTGGTCCACCAAAGACCGGATCGTGGCTTTGTTGCCACGACGCGCCTCCGCCACTCGGGCCCATTGAACGGCTTTCGTCCCCTCGTGTCTGAGAGCACGCACCCTAGCTCTGACAACGCAGCCTTCGTGCTTTGCATTGAAGAATTGGTCAAGGGCCAATTTCGCCGCAAGCACGTCGGTCGCAATGCCTTTGCTAAGCGCCTCGTCTAATTTTCTAACTAGTTCTCCCTCTGCTCTATTTTTCTCTATTGCTAAAGCCTTACTAAACCTAATCGATTCTATTCTAATCGCTCTTTTCAGAGCAAACCACCACTTGTTGTTGACGATGGCCCCCGTCAACGCCCGCTTAACTAGTTCGCTAATCCGGTCTCTGTAGGCCTTGCGCGCTGGTAAGGACGCGTTTAGCTTCCAGTAGCCGGGTCCTCGTCTATGAAGCCTATCTAAGTCAAGCACACAGGTCACGAATTTGTGGTCCGTGTAGCTGACTATCTTGAATTGTGGACAGCCTATGCTAGACCTATCTATTTCCCTACAAAATACTCTATCTAGATATGATCTGGATGACCCTATGCGGTTTGTCCAAGTCCACATTGGCACATTCGGGAAATCCAATCGGTACCTGTCAGACAGTTCAAAACGCCTGAGCAGGTTGGTGAGGCTCTTGCACCCTCCACCCCTATCCGCTAATCCCACACAGTCCCAGCGTGCATCTAAGATCCCGTTCCAGTCGCCCACTAACACTAAAGAGCGGGACGTTCCAAGAAAGGTCTCCAAACGCCGGAAGAAATCAGGCCGCCCTGCTCCTGTCGGGGCATAGACGGCCACTAGCCTGAAAGCTTGCCCGTCTCCGCTGGTCACGTCCAGCACCACCAGCTTACCCTCTGGGTCCAGGAAGATGGCCCGTATGGCGAGATCCAAACCTCTCCGAAAAAGCACAGCAACTCCTCCACCCGATCCAGGACGGCTGGGAGATGCGTACACATCGTAGCCGCCGAAGATCGGTGCGAAGGCCCGTGCTTCGGAGATTCTGGTCTCGCTGATGGCCACTACATCTATGTTTAGTGACCTGAGGTCGTTGAGCAGGTGACCCTGCTTCCATGACGACCCCAAGCCACGCGCATTTATGCTGCCTATTCTGAGTGAGGTCATGTTTAAAATAGAGTGGAAAAGATGGGAAAGACCACTTACCGTATTTTTGGTAGAGGAGGGATGGTTTTTACATCCCTTTTCACTTGATCGTCTGGTGAAGGGACCGTTGAATCGTCCCTTCGGCTGGTCGTCGGCTCTTCTAAGAGAATGTCTGAATATACTCTTCGATTAATGGTTCCTCCTAGGTCCCTGAAATCACCAACTGCGTTGGGGAATTTCGTTTTAATGTTTGTGTATTGTTTCTGTGCTATTTTTAGCAGTCTTATGTTAGTTGGCGTTTTGATTGGTGCTGGTATTATGTAGTCCTGTTGTGAAATGTCTGTGTGTTCAATTATGTAAGTCATTAGTTTCTTGTTGTGTGTGTTTATTGCCGTGCATTTGTTTTTCTGGGGGTGGGGTGTGGTTCTGCTATTTTCTTGTCGTTGTTGCTGGGTGTGTGTGTTTTGTTGTTGTGTTTGCGATGTTGGTGCTTGTGGTGGTGGTGTTGAAGGTGTTGTTGGCGGTGGGGTTGTCGCCGGTGGTGATGGTGGTGCTGGTGTGGGTGGTGATGGTGTTGGTGGTGTTGCTGCTGTGGGTCTCTTTGCAGTAGACTTTACCCTTTTCTCATTTCTTTCCTCCCTTTTCAAAGGCGACGATGCGCTGCTTCTGCGTTTGTGCCTTCTTGAGACCTTTTGCCATCCCTCTCCCACCTCACACTCCATGTCTGATTCTGTAAGGTCGGGGAGGGGTACCAGCTCCACTCTTTCACTTGTTGTTGTTGGTGATGTTTGCACTGGAGTCTCTGTTGCAGCTGCATTTGGTATTGCTGTTGTTGTTGTTAATATTTCCACTGCTGCTGCTGTCTTTGATTTCCGTGGAGTGGGTATGGGTGCCACGGACCTATCGTTCCTGGTTGCCGCTTGTCCTGTTGCTGGTAGCCGTGGAACCGGATTCGGGAGGAGGGGGGTTTTCTCCTTTCTCAGGGTCTTCTCGTTGCAGAAGGCCCTGAGGTGAGTCTTCGATCCACAGCGAAAGCATTTCGGGCGTTTGCCCTCAACACTTATGGGCAGTTGAGTGCCGTTATCGAAGTCTATCACATCCGGGATAGCTTCGATGCACTCCTGGTTGGTTTGGATTAGCATCTCAATGGAGGAGCCGACCCAATCTTCTCTTACTTTTTTCTGTACTTGCAGTACAGTTGTTTTGTCCTCGATTCCGACGAGGACAGACGCGGCCAGCCAAGAAGGGGTCATTCCGGGGGGGACGTGGGTCAGTTTGACCCTCACAATTTTTTGCCCGCAGTAGGAGGGCACCAACACCATTTCCTCGCTCCTTAGGGTCACTACTGATTGGGCCTTTGCCTCCTGGGGTGTGGCAAAAAGTACGTCTACGGTGGCGTATTTTTTGCCTCGGGTGATGTGCGTTTTCCTCTGCCACACAGACCCCAAGGCTTTTTGTATTTGGGCCTCTGTGGCTCTTTCCACCCTACGGGATTTTGTACTTACTGTACGGTACGTGACCGTACAGTGCTCTTGGGTTTCGAAAAAATTTTTCGCTGCCTTGCAGATTGCTCGGTGTCCGTTCTTTGTCACCATCTTCTTCGCTTCCTCTAATTCCTCATTTGTTATGAGGATTGTTTCCAGGTTTTTCGCAATACCTGCAAATGAGATTGGTTTTTCTCTGCTGTTGTTGTTGTCGTCAGAGCTGCTGGTACTTTTGTTGTTGCTGCAGGTACTACGACTACTGCCTCCGCCGCTGTTGCTGTGGTTGTTGTTGGTGTTGCTGCTGCTAATGCTGTTGTTGTTTATGCTGCTGGTGATGCTGTTGCGGCTGCTACTGTTGTTTTCATTGTCACTGTTGCTGTTGTTATTACGGCTGCTACTGCTATTATTCCTGACGTCAGACGAATGAACTGGGTTTTCGTATTTCCCGCACACCTGTTTCGTCGCTGTCGTCGTCGTCGTGGAGAAACTTTGCACGCTTTGCACGAGACTTTTCTTTTCTTTCGTCACTTGCGAAAGAGAAGGGAGGGAGAGAGACACATTTAAAGAAGGGAGGGAGAGAGACAATCTTCTCTCTGCTGTAGTGATGATTGAGGAAGAAGAAGACGGAATGAGTGGGAGTGACGTATGAAATTTTTTTTTTCGTAGCCATGTTGTTTTTTTGTTTAAAATGAAATTTTGGGTACAAAACCCCAATAACTGGTTATTTAACCCCGAAGGGCCAAATAACGGACAGAAAGACCCCTCTCACGAGGAGGAGGGTGTCTTTATCAACAATTTGGTTCAAGTTTTAAACAATTTACAATTGTTTTAACGGTTAAAAATTACTATACCTTACAGAGCCGAGCCTCCGTCAACCATGGCATTCAATAATAATAATAATAATGTTTTCTTTATTAACCACAAGGGTTTACATAAAGTAGACATTAAGGACAGTACAGGACAATACAGGACGGTACAAATGGGCATTTCTGCGTGTAAAAAAACAGAGGTTGAAATAAAATAACAAAGAAAAATTCCCCAATAGGGGGGAGACTTCCAAGGGACATTTGTGGGGAAAGCCCATTAAAAGACCACAGTGGCCCTGACCACGAGGGCAAGTGCCCTCTCCCAGTTTTCCACCTTTAATTTACAGACACATACTCAGAGAAGGCCCATTCATTCGGGCCATACTTGCTTCTCTCACCCATCTTTCAACAAAATGCTGGGAAGAGAGCACTTCCCTCTCTACCCTGATTTTCCTTTTCAAATGAAATTTGAAAAAGTTAATCAGGGCATCACCGAAGAGGTAAGTGCTCGTCTTCAGCCCTTTCAAACGTGTCCACCATACTATCTCTTTCGCCATGGCCACCAGACAGATAAAAACTGCCTGCCCTTCCAGGCTAAAGGAAGGGGGCGGGGCAATCCTCACGATGGACTCAGCTGATAGCTGGATCCGTCCTACACGTGACAGCAGGTGTTCGACATAAACCCACAAGTCAGCAATGCTCGGACACTGGACGAGTGCGTGCAGGACGGTTTCGTCGCCCTGCGCGCATCTCGGACATGCCCGGCTGACGGCACCTCCATGCCTGTAGAGTTTATCCCGAAATGGCAAAGCTCCTCGGTAGCACTGCCAGGCCAGGGATTTCTGGAAGTTGTCCATAGGCCCCGGCCCGAAAGTCCTTCCGAAGAGATTGG
The DNA here is from genome assembly GCA_964016885.1 of Eledone cirrhosa. NCBI lineage: Eukaryota > Metazoa > Mollusca > Cephalopoda > Octopoda > Eledonidae > Eledone > Eledone cirrhosa. The sequence goes on along the minus strand of OZ024741.1, from coordinate 111,986,929 downwards.
CTAGTTGATTTTCGTCGACGCCTAGAGTTTCTCCAAGTACGTCGTCGCTCTTCCCCTCCACTAATCCCCTATAGAACGCCAAGGTGGAGTTTCCACCGATCACATTGCCCGATTGGTCGAGGGCTGTGAGCGCCTGAAGACATTCCAGTCTCCAAGCGCTCCCTCTCGGTCTTCGCTTGACCCAGGACTGCAGCTCCGTCAAGGAGACGAGCTGGGGAAAAACGTGTCTTGCAAACGGCGACCACACCTGATCACCGTCGACGAAGAGGTGGAGATGTCGTAGCCTGAGTGCGTGTCTGCGCATCATCAGCCACGGCATGCCCAGCCCTCCACGTAGCGGGTGTTGACAGCAGATGGACCGCCTGACCATCGGAGCGCGTCCCTTCCACAAGAAGCGAAAGAGCAAACGCTCCAGCGCAGTCAGGCGGGGCTTAGGACAAGGTACGACGGTCAGGCGGTAGTAGATGACGGATGCGATGTACGCATTCGCCACCTCCGCTCGACCTTTCAGGGATAGCTTCCTCTCCGCCCATTTCTGGGTGAGAGAAGCCACCCTGCTCGTCACCTCGTCCCAGTTTTTGTCCGTCTGGAGGTCTGGACCGAACCAGACCCCTAGCAATTTAACCGGTCCGTCCGTCCAGCGCCCGACGACGCTGTTGGACGGCATGGACCTGCCTCTCCAGGTGCCGAGCTGCAGGCCCACTGACTTTTCCTGGTTGATCATTGCTCCTGTCACCGCTTCGTATTCTCTTAGTGTAGTGCCGATCGCCTCGATGTGTTTGGCGTTCGACACCACTACGGTGACATCGTCGGCATATGCTGACACGGATCTTCCGCATCCTAGTTCGCGCGGGACCCCCCTCAACGTCTCCAGTTTGTGCAGAAATGGCTCGAGAGTCAATACGTACAATAGGGACGAGAGGGGACATCCTTGGTGGACCGAGCGCATGATGTTGAACGGTTCCGAAAGGTGACCGTTCACTCTCACTACAGAGCAGATGTCGCTGTGCATGGCAGCGATCCAGCCTCTGAAGACGGGCCCAAAGCCAGCCGCCCTCAGGACTGCCGCTAGGTAACGATGGTCGACCCTATCGAAGGCTTTCGATTGATCTAAATTGATCAAAGACCCACCCTTGCCAGGTTCCCTAGCTACCCTCTCTACGATGTATCGAATGAGGTGGAGGTTGTCGTGGATGGATCTGTCGGGAATGGCGCATGTCTGTGCCTCTCCCACCAGACCACCAACGACAAGCGCCAACCTCTTTGCTAGCACCTTGGCCAAAATCTTGAACTCTGTGTTTAGCAGAGTTATGGGCCTAAAATTATCTATGTTATCCCCCTTGTTCGGATCCTTTCTCAGCAGCGCCACCGCTCCTCGGCTCACAGAACTGGGAATTCTCCCGTTCTGTTGCCAGTTGCAGTAGACGTCCGCCAAGAGGCCTCCGAACAAGTTTGGCATTTGTACGTAAAGTTCATAGGGCAGACCATCCAAACCAGGCGATTTACCCCTTGTGCAACTAGTCATTGCATCCCGTACTTCAGCGGTTGTTATCGGCTTTTCGCAACACTCCGCCTCAGTGGCCGAAAGCCGCGGCAGTCCGTCGAGGTAGACACTAAAGTCCATCCCTCGATCCGGCCCGCCACTGCCCCCGAACAGCTGAGCGAAGTGTCGCTGAAAAGCTTCACACATTTGCCCGGGGTCGAGTAGCATGCGCCCGTCGTGGTCCACCAAAGACCGGATCGTGGCTTTGTTGCCACGACGCGCCTCCGCCACTCGGGCCCATTGAACAGCTTTCGTCCCCTCGTGTCTGAGAGCACGCACCCTAGCTCTGACAACGCAGCCTTCGTGCTTTGCATTGAAGAATTGGTCAAGGGCCAATTTCGCCGCAAGTACGTCGTTCGCGATGCCTTTGCAAAGCGCCTCGTCTAATTTTCTAACTAATTCTCCCTCTGCTCTATTTTTCTCTATTGCTAAAGTCTTACTAAACCTAATGGACTCTATTCTAATTGCTCTTTTCAGAGCAAACCACCACTTGTTGTTGACGATGGCCCCCGTCAACGCCCGCTTAACTAGTTCGCTAATCCGGTCTCTGTAGGCCTTGCGCGCTGGTAAGGACGCGTTTAGCTTCCAGTAGCCGGGTCCTTGTCTATGAAGCCTATCTAAGTCAAGCACACAGATCACGAATTTGTGGTCCGTGTAGCTGACTATCTTGAATTGTGGACAGCCTATGCTAGACCTATCTATTTCCCTACAAAATACTCTATCTAGATATGATCTGGATGACCCTATGCGATTTGTCCAAGTCCACATTGGTACATTCGGGAAATCCATTCGGTACCTGTCAGACAGTTCAAAACGTCTGAGCAGGTTGGTGAGACTCTTGCACCCTCCTTCCCTATCCACTAATCCCACACAATCCCAGCGTGCATCTAAGATCCCGTTCCAGTCGCCCACTAACACTAAAGAGCGGGACATTCCAAGAAAGGTCTCCAGACGCCGGAAGAAATCAGGCCGCCCTGCTCCTGTCGGGGCATAGACGGCCACTAACCTGAAAGCTTGCCCGTCTCCGCTGGTCACGTCCAGCACCACCAACTTACCTTCTGGGTCCAGGAAGATGGCCCGTATGGCAAGATCCAAACCTCTCCGAAAAAGCACAGCAACTCCTCCCCCCGATCCCGGACGGCTAGGAGATGCGTACACATCGTAGCCGCCGAAGATCGGTGCGAAAGCCTGTGCTTCGGAGATTCTGGTCTCGCTGATGGCCACTACATCTATGTTTAGTGACCTGAGGTCGTTGAGCAGGTGGCCCTGCTTCCATGACGACCCCAAGCCACGCGCATTTATGCTGCCTATTCTGAGTGAGGTCATGTTGAAAAGGAGTGGAAAAGATGGGAAAGACCACTTACCTTACTTCTCGTAGGGGAAGGACGGCTTTTCCATCCTTTTCACTGCTTGTGGCCTCCTCAGGAAGGATGTCCTTATAAATCCTCCTGGAGAGTGCTTGTCGGAAGTCTCCGATGTCTTTGGGGAATTTTTGTTTTAGTGTCATGTACGTTTTCTGTGTGATGCGAGTGATTTGTATGTGTGGAGGTGGTGTGAATTTTGGGGTTGTTGTGTAGTCTTTTTCTGTGATGCTGGTGTTGTGTTGGATGTAGTGTAATAATTGCTTGTTGTTCAAATTTAATGCTGTGTAGTGTGTATCGTTTTGTTTTGTTTTGTTTTGTTTGCGTTTGTTGTGGGTTTGTTTCTATTTCGCATTTTGGTGACTTTTGTGGTGTAGGTGATGGTGGCGTTGGAGTTAATGATGGTGATGGTGTTGGTGTTTGGGTTGATGGGGTTGGTGATGCTGGTGTGGATGGTGGCATATCTGTCCTAACTTTTTTGTTTCTTAGTTTATTTGTTTCCCTCTGTATTTTGTTTTTGGAGGGGGAAGGAAGAGAATTTTTTCTTTTTTGGTTTCTTTTTTTTTTTCCGGATATCGTTTCCCACACCTCGTCGTCACAATCTGTCTCCAGTTGTGATAGGCCGGGGAGTGGAAAATCCTCCACAGCCGTTAGTTTTGGTTGTGGTGTGGTGGATGGTGTAGGCGCTGGTGCTAGTTCTGAAGCGTTGGGTGGTGGTGGTGTTGGTTTTGCTGGTGGTGGTAGTGGTGTTGGTTTTGCTACTGTTGCTGGGGTTGTTGCTGTTATAGTTGCTTCTGTTGTTGCTGCTACAGTTGTTGCTGCCATCTCTGCTACTGGTGGTGTTGATGGTTGTGTCACTGGGGTGGGTAGGAGAGGTGGCCTCAACCTTTTAGCCTGAGGGCAGAAAGCCCTTAGGTGGGTTCCTTCACCACAAACGACACACCTAGGTCTTCTGCCCTCGACAATTACCGTGAGGTGGCTGCCGTCGTTGAGGTCTATTACCTCTGGGATCTCCTCAATGCTTTTTTGGTCCGCTTGGATCAGGAGCTCCATCCCAGATCCGGACCAGTTTTCCTGCTTTTCTTTTGCTACTGCTATTATTTTCGTGTTGGCTTCGATGCCGGCGAGGACAGCCGCTATTAGCCAGGGAATTTCGATGGCCGGTGGAACGTGGGTCACCCTGATCTTTACGAGTCTCTGGCCACAATAGCTTGGGACGAGTGTGAGGTCGTCACTTTTTAATGGGGCCATAGAGTGTTCTCTAGCCTCCTCTGGTGTTTCAAAGAACACATCCACGGTTCCATACTTTTGCCCACGTCTGATGTGGGTTTTTCTTGCCCACACATGTCCCAAAGCTTTTTGGATTTGGGACTCGGATGCCCGTTCCACTCGGCGCGATTTTACATTTATTGTTCTATACGACACGGTGCACAGGCGCCGATGTTCCATTTTATTAGGTGGGGGGGGGGGGGTGAGGCTGACCCTGTACCCATCTTTCTTTACCATTTGTTTGGCATTTTCTAAATCTTCTTGAGTTACCGTGAACGCTTCGAATTGTTTTGCTACGATGGCGAAACTGAGGGTCGGTTTTATAATGTCATTGTTGTTGTTGTTGCTATCGTTAATATTAATTTTATTTTCAGTTGTGGTGGTGGTGACGTCAGTCGTCTTTGGTGGGGAAGAGTCCATTTTGCTTGATTTCATTTCGACGTCACGAGTTAATTTATTTTTTTCTTCTTTTGTTTCTGTTGTCGCGGTGGTGGTGGTGGTGGAGGGTTTAACACCTGCAGTCGTTGGTAATGGCGGGAAATGAATGTCTGCCTGAGACAAATTTAAAATATTGCTACTGCTTATATTTTTTTTTGTGTTGGCAAACGTAGTAACATTTACAATGGTGGTGTCGGTGTGAGGTGTTATTTTGTGAGGAAGGCTTTCAGCTGCTTCGTGCAGAGGGGAATTAGCCATTTTTTTTCAAAGAAAATTTTGGATAATAATAAAAGTTAAAATTTTGGGCACAAGGCCCCAATCTTTTTGGGTGTCCTTTTCGGAAAACAATGTATGTGTGCTTATAAACAGTTTACAATAAAATTTTCCATAAATGGCAATTTTTAAACAAACGGAAATAACAAACCTTTGCGGAGCTCACGATAATACGATTTCCTACGTAGGTCGCCAATAATAATAATAATAATAATAATAATAATAAGGAAGGATAAGGAAGGAATGTTACCGCAGAGTAAGAGCAATCTTAAGAACGGAATTGAATGCAAGGAATAGGATTGATGCCATAAACACGCTTGCCATACCAGTAGTAACCTACAGTTAAAATGTCATCAACTGGTCAAGCACAGAGATCCGTAGGCTCGATACAAAAATTCGAAAATTCTTAACCATGCACAGAATGCATCACCCTAAGGCAGATATAGATAGAATATATCTCCCTAGGAAAGAAGGAGGACGTGGGTTAGTCCAGTTAGACATTGCGTTGAAAACTGCAACAATTGGATTATCTACATATCTAAGGGAATCACATGATTGGATGATCAAACTCGTTTTGAAACACGAAAGCATCAAAAGATCATATTCCATTACAAAAGATGCACAAAGATACAGTAATGGACTACAAATTTCAGAAGTCCCATTTACTGCTGAAATGAAAAACACAGAAAAAGCAAAGCAGGTAAAAGTAACTGCAAAGAAAGAACTGCTACAGAAACTGGCTAAGAAATGGCAAGAAAAGCCTCTGTATGGAAAATACCCAGAACGAGCTAACAATCCTGATGTTGACGAAACTTTAACCCATCAGTGGTTGGCATCCTCTGGACTGAAATCGGAGACTGAAGGACTGATTATATCAGCACAAGATCAGTGTCTGCCAACAAAAAATTACCAAGCCAACATAATAAAAAATGGATGCAGCCCATTATGCCGTGTATGCAAAAAACAACCAGAGACCATTGACCATATAATTTCAATGTGCAGTCCTATAGCTCCAACCGAATACCTAAACAGGCATGACAGAGCTGCACAATACATACATTGGATAATGTGTAAGCATTTTGACCTGCCTCATCAAAAGAATTGGTGGGAGCATCAACCACCTCCCATACTTGAAAAAGATCACATCTCAATCTTGTGGAACTTTAGCATCCAAACAGACCGAAAAATAGATGCAAATAGACCTGATATAATATTGAAGGACTTTAAAAAGAGGGTATGCCTGCTAATTGATATGTCTGTTCCAATAGACAAGAATGTATCTATAAAAACATTTGAAAAATTGAGCAAGTATAAGGACCTGGAGATAGAAATTGGAAAAATGTGGAAATTGAGAACTAAAACAATACCAGTGGTTGTAGGTACTCTGGGAATGATACCTAAGGGGTCTAATGATTACTTATCGCAAATCCCAGGAAACTCGCATATAGGAGAAATACAAAAGATAGTACTAATGGGAACTGCCCATATACTAAGGAAGATTCTGTCAATATAAGTACATCACAAGTCTAAACACTAAAGATGCATGTGTGAGTATGTATGTTCTTTCTTTGAGTCTCAGTCATTTATGTTATTTAACTGGAAAGGTTATTGAAATGAATATCAAGCCACTACCTGCAGCCTCAGATATTCTGGACGTATCGGAGGGTTCTTGCTGTTCCCAGCAAGCATGCTTTTTGAAGTGTTCCAAAAAGCGGGTGTGAACTAATTTTCTTTAACGATCCTTGGAAACTCTTTGAGATAGTACCTAGTGCACCTATGACAATCGGGACCACTTTGACTTCATGGCAGTTCCAAATCCTTTTTACCTCCCACTTTAAGTCCTGGTATCGGTTAATTTTCTCCCTCTCCTTCTCTTGCACTCTCGTGTCCAATGGGCAGACCACATCCACAATCAGGCACGATCTTTTTTCCTTGACCAAAACCACCAGGTCAGGTCTATTGTGTTGCAGTTTCTTGTCCGTCTATATCCTAAAATCCCACAGCACCTTCACCTGATCGTTTTCTATCACCGACTCTGGCTTATGCTCATACCACTTCTCAGAATGTGGTAAATTGTTTACTTTGCATAGGTGCCAGTGGATCACCCTGCCTATCACATCATGTCTCCAGCCTTTATAGCGAGTCTGGGCTAGGTGTTTACACTCGGATACAATGTGAGCCACAGTCTCCTCTCTCTCTCCACAGATCCTACACAGTGGGCTAGCCTCCTCCTTGTAAATATGGTGTTTGACCCACTTCGTTTTGAGGGCCTGCTCGTGCGCAGCCATTAGCATTCTTTCTGTAGCCTTTTTAAGGTCTCCTCTTTTCGACCAGTTCCATGTCTGTGGATCTCTAAATTCAGTTTTTTCAAAGAAGGTACTATGAAGGGATTTTTATTATTATTATTATTATTATTATTATTACAGTTGCATTTATCTTGCTTTATGTTCATACGAGTTATCACCAAGTAACAACCAGTGACCCCAAGAGACAACAAGGTCCGCCATGTTCAAGAAAGAACATACATTCTCACACATGCATCTTTAGTGTTTAGACTTGTGATGTACTTATATTGACAGAATCTTCCTTAGTATATGGGCAGTTCCCATTAGTACTATTTTTTGTATTTCTCCTATACGCGGGTTTCCTGGGATTTGCGATAAGTAATCATTAGACCCCTTAGGTATCATTCCCAGAGCGCCTACAACCACTGGTATTGTTTTAGTTCTCAATTTCCAGATTTTTCCAATTTCTATCTCCAGGTCCTTATACTTGCTCAATTTTTCAAATGTTTTTATAGATACATTCTTGTCTATTGGAACGGACATATCAATTAGCAGGCATACCCTCTTTTTAAAGTCCTTCAATATTATATCAGGTCTATTTGCATCTATTTTTCGATCTGTTTGGATGCTAAAGTTCCACAAGATTGAGATGTGATCTTTTTCAAGTATGGGAGGTGGTTGATGCTCCCACCAATTCTTTTGATGGGGCAGGTCAAAATGCTTACACATTATCCAATGTATGTATTGTGCAGCTCTGTCATGCCTGTTTAGGTATTCGGTTGGAGCTATAGGACTGCACATTGAAATTATATGGTCAATGGTCTCTGGTTGTTTTTTGCAAACACGGCATAATGGGCTGCATCCATTTTTTATTATGTTGGCTTGGTAATTTTTTGTTGGCAGACACTGATCTTGTGCTGATATAATCAGTCCTTCAGTCTCCGATTTCAGTCCAGAGGATGCCAACCACTGATGGGTTAAAGTTTCGTCAACATCAGGATTGTTAGCTCGTTCTGGGTATTTTCCATACAGAGGCTTTTCTTGCCATTTCTTAGCCAGTTTCTGTAGCAGTTCTTTCTTTGCAGTTACTTTTACCTGCTTTGCTTTTTCTGTGTTTTCCATTTCAGCAGTAAATGGGACTTCTGAAATTTGTAGTCCATTACTGTATCTTTGTGCATCTTTTGTAATGGAATATGATCTTTTGATGCTTTCGTGTTTCAAAACGAGTTTGATCATCCAATCATGTGATTCCCTTAGATATGTAGATAATCCAATTGTTGCAGTTTTCAACGCAATGTCTAACTGGACTAACCCACGTCCTCCTTCTTTCCTAGGGAGATATATTCTATCTGTATCTGCCTTAGGGTGATGCATTCTGTGCATGGTTAAGAATTTTCGAATTTTTGTATCGAGCCTCCGGATCTCTGTGCTTGACCAGTTGATGACATTTTAACTGTAGGTTACTACTGGTATGGCAAGCGTGTTTATGGCATCGATCCTATTCCTTGCATTCAATTCCGTTCTTAAGATTGCTCTTATTCTGCGGTAACATTCCTTCCTTATCCTTTCCCTCATTGTCGAGTGCTTGATTCCGTCTCCTTCACAAACACCTAGATATTTGTAAGTTTTTTCTTGATCAAGTTCTCTTATCAAGATTAATGTCTGAACTCTTCAGCAGCTTTCCTCTGGTGAACGTTGCTTTGGCGCATTTATCTAGTCCAAACTCCATTTTAATGTCATCACTGAACTGCTCCACAGTGGATAATAGCCCTTGCAATTGTTCATCATTTTTTTGCAAATAGTTTCAGGTCATTCATGTAGAACAGGTGATTAATGGTTTTGTCATAGACTTTATATCCATGTTTTGTTTCATTGAGCATTTTACTTAATGGTATAAGCGCGATGCAGAATAAAAGCGGTGATAAAGAGTCACCCTGAAAAATTCCACAATTAATATTAACTTCTCCAGCTTCCAGTGATTTTGTTTCAATATTCAAAAGGAGTGTCGTTTTCCATGTCTTCATACTGAATGACAAAAACCCCCTGACAACGGGGGATATTTTGAAAATCTCTAAACATTTTTCAATCCAACTGTGTGGCAAACTATCGAATGCTTTTTATAATCTATCCAAGCAATTGATAGATTTTTGTGTCTATTATGACAATCTTCCAGTATCATTTTGTTAACCAAAAGTTGATCCTTACAGCCATATGAGCCTTGTTTACACCCTTTCTGCTCAATGGGAAATAGATCATTTGTTATCAGGTGATCATATGTATATTCAGTTAGGACTGATGTTAAAATGTTATACATTGTGGTCAAGCAAGTTATCGGTCTGTAATTTTTGGGATTGTTTGTCTCATCATTCTTCGGAAGCAGGAATGTAATGCCGTTAACTATTCATGAGACTCTGGGAAGGCATTTATCCAAAAATTTTGTATTTTGTCTTTTCCTGGGGATTTCCATTTGCTGGTTTTTCTTAGAGTCAAGCGCAACTGTTCAACTGTTATATTTACCCATATTTGTTCTTCAAGGTGAGCTGTATCTTTCATTTGTCTGTCTATCCATGGGGCATGTATGTTATGAACTTTTTCTTCGGCCCAGATCTTTTCCCAGAATTCTTGCACTTCCTCCTTGGGTGGTATTGATTTAGCAGTTATTGTTGACTTACCAATTTTTCTGTAGAAGTTTCTTTGGTTGTTTTTGAACATATTATTGTCCTTATAGAATCTAGATCGTTTTTCAAAGCGCCTTATACGAGCAGCTTTGGCCGACACCTTTTGCTTGATTATTTCTATCAGCATGTCTGTGTCACTTGTTGATTTTATACTGTACTTTCTTTTCAATTTTCTAAGTTTAGTTTGTTTAACATGTCCACCTACTTTATAGTTTGTTAAAATTTCTATGTCAGATCGGAGAAGGTTTATTTGACGATTGATGTTCTCTTGCCAAGTAGATTTCTTGTGGGAATTCCTTTGTTTTTTCATCTTCACTCCACATAAGTGAGTGGTGACTTTAGCCGATGCATAATAGAGATGATTTAAATCAGTAATGTTTAGTTTGTTTGTGATGATAATGTTTTTGAGAATTATGTTAGTCTTGTGTATTATCTTTTGGTTCTGTTTGGAGTTCTGGATCTTAGGGAGGGTGTCTCGTTTCCCCATGTCAGATTCTTTCATTTTCATTAATTCGATCATAATTTCATCCTTCAAGTTGGCAAGTTCATTCTCATTCATTTCTTTATCATTTACGGTCTCATTATTTTCATTTGGAGTTTCATCTTGAGCATGCACTCCCTCCACTTTTTCGATCCTTTCTTTAATTTGTTCTGTTGCCAGTGATTCCGCCCCAACCCTGGGATTCGAAGTGTTACAATTTACCTCGTTTTCACTGACACATGTTTCATTTTTCCTTCGCTGACTTTGTGCTAATAGCTTGATCTGATCAATTTCTATATCAGTTAATAACTTTTTTTTTACAATATTTCTTCGTATATTGGCTAGTTTGTTACTGTCAATATAGCCTCTGTTTTCGGGATGTTTCTTTTTCCAGTTGATATATGTCTGTTCTGTATTCGATGTATTTGATGGGTAGTACATGGCGGTGTAGAAAGCCTCAAGGACTTCTTTATTATCTTCCCTTGATCATTTTTCTCTCTTTTTCTTTGGATTTCTTGGTGGTGAGCATGGAGGGCCAACAGTAGGAGTATTCCGGTTATGGGAGGTCTCCAGCTCCGAAGTGATGGGAAGGTCTGAACCATTAGCTGATTTTTCGACCCCAGTCTGGTTCCTCTCTGAGGGACGCGGCCCTTTTTTACCCGGGTGACGGCCGATCCGGTATGAGATTTTATCATTAGACGTTTACTTTATTTTGTCGCGTTTTATCCTTATCCGCCAAGGGGTAATCATTTCGTGTTACCACTTCTAGAACGAGTGTCAACCAAGACTAGAGGGGTCGTTCTCCCCTAGAGACACGGCTATTCCCCGCCGGCCGCCATCCCGGTATTTCTTGGTCACGGGGTTTTCTTTTTTGTTGTTTTTTTAAATTGTTATTATCATGAGTGGTTCCTTAATGTGAGCATTGCGTGGCTTAAGAATGAAATTATTAATAATTGTCTCCACTCCAGGCACAAGGCCAGCAATCACCCAGTGCATTACAATAATATAATATACTTTTTGCTGAAGTTGCCTGTTATTGCTGTTGGCTATGTCGGTGGTGGTGCTGGGGCTTTTTATATTGTTGGTGAGGAAGGGGTGAGCCAGCAGTGCCATAGTTGTTGACGTTTGGCCGGTGGCCGGGTCACTAAGTCAATCTATTTATATATTTTGCTAGCCTCTCCCTTGTCTAGTGATACCGCCACCTTCCCCTTTCTTTAGTTAACAGGGGAATAGTGGTGGTAGCAATGAAGGAGCGGTGGCGGCGGTGATGGGATAGTGGTAGCAATGATGGATGGAGTGGTGGCGGCGGTGGCGTTGTCGTTACTGAGTTTTGTTGAATGGACTAGTTTTTTTTATATGTAGTATCTATGCGTTTGTGTCGCGTATGTTTAATATATGTGTTGAATAGACTAGTTTTGTTTGATCTGTAGTATCTATGCGTTTGTGTCGCGTATGTTTAATATATGTGTTGACATATTCCCGTAATATTGGAATTAAACATTTTGTTAAAACTTGAGACAATAATAATAGTAATTATTATTATGATGCTGGGATTGGTGGTGGTGGTGGTGAAATTGCCGTTATCTGGCTGTTATATTTAGTGTACACAGCGGGGGTGATGGGGTAGGTGGTGTATCAAGTTTCTGGTGTTGGTGAAATTGCTGTTATTTGGCTGTTCTATATAGTGTAGATAGAGGGGGGTTTTCTTCCATTTATAACCATTTTCTTTTTTGAATATAAAATATATAATACAAAATTGAATATTTGAGCGATATAACAATATATTATGGATCCGAAATTTTATGAGACTTGATTCGGTGGTTTATGCATCATTTGTACAAAGAATTGTTATTTCACAATTGATTTAAATATGTTAAAAATCAAAAACTTACGGGAGCGATTTCATGACCTTCTACCACCACGTGCGTCTTCTTCCCTTCTAATAATATATTATTATTATTATTATTATTATTATTATTATTATTATTATTATTATTATTATTATTATTATTATTATTATTATTATTATTATTATTATTCCTTGAATCTCAATCATTGATGTTAGTTAACTGGAAAGTCCGTTGGAATGAATATCAAGCCATTACCTGCAGCCTCAGATATTCAGGACGTATCGGAGGGTTCTTGCTGTTCCCAGAAAGCATGCCTTTTGAAGCGTTCCAAAAAGCGTGAAGGGGCCGATTTTCTTTAACCATCCCTGGAAACTTTTAGAGATAGTCCCCAGTGCGCCTATGACAATCGGGATCCCTTGACTTCATGGCAGTTCCAAATCCTTTTTACCTCCCACTTTAAGTCCTCGTATCGGTTAATTTTCTCCCTCTCCTTCTCTTGCACTCTCGTGTCGAATGGGCAGGCCACATCCACAATAAGACACGATCTTTTTTCTTTGTCCACAACCACCAGGTCAGGTTTATTATTATTATTATTATTATTATTATTATTATTATTATTATTATTATTATTATTATTATTATTAAGGGCGGTGGATTGGCAGTATTGGTAGAGGGTCGGACGCCATGCTTTGACGCATAGAGTTATGTCCCTTACCATTCTGAGTTCAAATCCCGCCGAGGTTAACTTTGCCTTTCATTCTTACGGGGTCGATAAAATAAAGTACCAGTAATACACTGGGTAATTGCTGGCCTTGTGATTAACGTAGAAACAATTATTATTATTATTATTATTATTATTATTATTATTATTATTATTATTATTATTATTATTATTATTATTATTATTATCATCATCATTATTGTTATCGTGATACACGCATTATCATCATCATCATCATCATCATCTTTATCATCATCAGTCATATGTTCATTGTGTGCAATGATAATAATAATGTCTTAATCTTAACAACAACAGTAGCAACAACAGCAACAACAACAACAACACTAATAACATATATTGATAATGAAAACATAAACCTCGACATTGCATGATAATACTTTTACCTTATATACATAAATATACATATGCTGTCAAAAATAATTATCTGCTTTTTGAAATTTTCTTAAATGATATTCATTACTGAAACCCCATTGTATTCAAAACATATTCCCCTGAGTATTTATAGTTTCATAGATAAAGAGCCAAATATGGTAGTTTTATTTTGGGCTTTTAGAAATGCTATATGAATTTACGTGAAAATGTAAAAAGACAAATGAACGAAATATAATAAACAGAAGTAGTTTCTAAATCTTTTGTTGAAAACATTGTTTATGAAAAGAATGTTTGTGAATGTGTGTTACTTTTTTTCCAAATAGTGATTGATGTAGTATCTGACTTCATCAAAATATACACGCACGCACAAATGCACACACACATACGCACACATACAGATAGACACACACACACACACACACACACACACACACACACACACACACACACACACACACACACACACACACACACACACACACACACACACACACACACACACACTCACACAGATATGTATACAATTATATATATATATGTATATATATGAATATATATGAATATATATATATATATATATATATATATATATATATGTATGTATGTATATATATATGTGTGTGCATTTAAATGCATACATATTTAAATACATATATATTTAAATACATATATAAATTCATATATATATATATATGTGTGTGTGTATGTGTGTGTTAGTGTGTATAATCTCCTTCAAATTGCTGGCCATTGCTGGCCTTGTGCCAAAAGCAGAAACAACTACCTAAAGATATATCGTATATTTATGCATCTATATACACCTCTGTTATAAATCACACTATATTACTGTTACTGCTAATTAATCCTCGCCTGTCAAGCACGCACTATATTCAAATGATCATCTTCAGCAGATGTTTCATGCACAAAAATATACGTAAGTTATAGGTTATTCTTATCTCAGTTTCGAGGGAATAAATGTTACCGAAACGAATAAAAATAAGAAACATGTCGCTGGTGTTCTCACACGGCTACATAGATAGCTGTGATACGATACCAACTTAAAACATTTATAGCGAGACTCATGTATGGTTATTATATATAAAGATATCGTGTATGTCTTCATCAACACTGCTCTAATATGTTAGTAGAAAATAGCAACCTAAGTAAACATGAAAGAACAGCCGAACTCCCACTGTTAGTGTTACTGCTATGCATATAATTACATATATGCATACAAACACACACACACATATATATGTGTGTGTGTGTGTGTATGTACATACATATTTATATATATATATATATATATATATATATATATTTATATATATATATATATGTATATATATATATATAACGAAGGAAATGTGGTAAGGAACCAGATGGACCATAACGCACCAAAGTACTCAATACTTAGGGTAGTAGAGTGGGTAATAGGAACAAGTATGACCCCGGCAGCAGAGCTCAAGCCGTTTCGACGGCTAATTCTGGACTAAATAAGAATTTTTAGCCTCGTAAATAAATAGCCGAACTTCTCAGGGGGTAATTCTATATATGGGAAGATAGTAATTGTCAAAAGGATTGGTCAAAAGTTTGTTGTAAAGACAGATGCTTCTATCATGGCATTTAGTGGGAGGTATGGGTAGCTGAACTTGCCGGTAGAACAAAGAGGGAGTGGGGGAAACCCAGTCAAGCGTTGAAAGTGAAATCTATACAGCAGATTCTAAGGATAGTGTATAGAATGTCGAAAAAAGTGTACTGGAGAAGGGGAGGGGGGTGAAAGAATAGGTAAATTGAAAGGGAGTAAACAAAAAAGCCATTATAAAAATGAGGAAATAAATATATAAAAAACAATTTCTGGCCACTACTCCATCCTCACAATCACCAAATCTCTCACTGGTATTGCTAAGATATAGAAAAGTTTAATAGGTGGAGAAAAATACTAAATATGAGATTGTAGTGAAAGAATTTTATAAAGCGATCTTTACAGGGGGTCTAACACCACTACTATAGTTAGTAGTAATCAGCTAATGCTATCTTACAACGACAGGTTAATAAGTTGAGGACAAACATACTAAAAAACTAATACGAAATATTAATTCAGAATACTAATACATAAATACTAATACAAGAATACTAATGGAAAAATATCACTAAGAAATTTAGAAATCACGGAAATGGAGCAGCAACCAGAAAGAAAGCAATTATCTGGGGTCTAACACATCTGCTATAAAAGGCGTAATCGGCCAATTCTATCTTAAAATTAGGGGAGTGGGGTACTGAGGATACAGAGGACCGATGTGCTGCATCGGGGTGGGCTAAAAGGTGAAAAAAAAAAAAGACAGGAAAGAGATCTGGGGTGGAAGGACTAGGAAGAGATGGGGGGGGGGGGGGGGAAGAAGGAAATATAGAGGAAAAGATAAAAAAAATATTAAAAAGTTACCTCTACCTTTGAAAGCAGGGGTTACCCCTTACAAAATCGGCAAGTGTGGTGTTTCAGCCCTTGTCTACCCCCCGGGTCATTATGGGGGTTGAGGGCGAGGTAGGTCCTACGCAATCTGTGTTTGCATGCAGTTACCAGTTCGTCTTTCTTGTTTAGGAGTTGGTCCTTCGAAAACAGCATTTGTAATGTTTCCTCTGAGCATAAGTTACACGGACGGCGCCCTCCCGTGTAAGAGTTAGCTCTGGGCAGTAAGCTCCAAGTGAGATTGTAGGTTATATCATTATCTTTGAGGTCCCAGATGTGGCTCGAGAGTGTAGTGGTATGACGCCGGGCCGGGTTTCGGAAAGTATGTCTGTGTAGGTAGAGCCGGGTCTTGAAGTCACAAGCGGTTAATCCTATATAAGCTTTGTTGGAGGTGTCCGTCCTAACGTTGCACTGGTAGATCACATTACGATCTCGGCATCTGTTGTTGACGGGGAAAAGGGATCTATCAGGACAGTTAGACCTCCTGGTCAGCTCTCCACTGCTGTCTAGGTTATTTCTTCCATAGGGGTTGAGTTTTTTGTTGTTAGAGGAGACGATGTTTTGTGCAAAGTTAGGTGTGGTGCTGTAGGAGAGTTTGATGGTGTTTTTGTTGATTATGTTGTGGTAGCGGTGTTGTAGTGGGAAGTGTTTTTCGATGAGCCTAAAGAAGATTTTCCCGATAGGTGTTGTCACCTCGGCATTGTGGGGAGGATTGAACCACGTTACGTTGCGTGAGCGGAAGTGTCGCCTGCTGGTTCCGCTAATGGAAGCTGGATAATAGGATATTTCCTCCCGGAAGCCACTCCGCTTGAGGGCCTGGTTGTAATAAGGCGAATGTTCGTCGAATATCTGCTCATTAGCGGACAAACGAGATATGCGGAGGAAGATGTTTTTAACCAGGTTATTGGTGATGTTTCTAGGATGGTTCGACCGGCGGTGGATGTGATGTAGGTTGTCGTTTGGTTTCCTGTATGGGTAGTACAGATCATTATCGAGGTTAAGGGTGACGTCCAGGGAGTTTACTCGGATTAGGGACGTTTGTAGAGTTATTTTAAATCCCCAGTCGCGGAAGAAGCTGATTAATTGTTTACGGACCCGGTCTGTACTACTGGGGTTGTACCCTTTGAGGGTAAGGAGCCCATCATCACGGTACAATCCACCGCCGAATGCAGGAAACATTTAGGTGAGTTTAAATAGTAGGAATAATCTTATAAGATCCTGTGACCTCAGCCGAGTCGGTCGCGCCCATACTGACGTCGAATGGGGAGTCAGGAGCTCTCTTTATCCATTTGGAGTTGTCGAAAAGTAGGACTGTCTTCCTGGCGTGGAAGATGATATTTCTTTCCTGGTCGGTGATGGGCTTGAGTGTTTCGGCAATGTCCAAGGCGGCCGTAAGGAGCGGTAAGGTAATTGAAGCATAATAACTCTCTTTACATAGGCATGCTAGACTTGTTCTCTGGCGTCCTCGAGGCCGTCTACTGCAACTGACAGCAGAACGGGAGAATTCCCAGTTCTGCAGGCAGGGGCGTAGTAACACTGATCAGGAAAGACGAGAACAAGGGGGACGAACTAAACAACTTTAGGCCCATAACTCTGCTGAAGACAGAGTTAAAGATTTTGGCCAAGGTGTTGGCAACGAGGTTGGCGCTTGTCGTCGAGAACGCGGTAGGGAAAGCGCAAACGTGTGCAATCCCGACCAGGTCCATACATGACAACCTCTACCTCATGCGATACATCATAGAGAGGGTGGGTGTAAACCCGGCTTTGGTGGGGCTCTGATCAATTTAGATCAGTCTAAGGCGTTCGATAGGGTCGACCATCGATACTAGGAAGCGGTTCACAATGCGGTCGGTTTCGGGCCCGTCTTCAGATGCTGGATCGGCGCAATCGACACCAATATCTGCTCGATGGTCAAGGTGAACGGCTACCTATCGGAGCCGTTCGCAATCACGCCTTCCATCCGCCAGGGATGCTCTCTCTCATCCATTCTGTACGTACTGACTCTAGAGCCACTACTGCGGAAGCTGGAGCTGCTGCAGGGCATTCCGTTGGAACCGGGACTGCGGAAAGCGGCGTTGGCTTATGCCGACGACGTGACGTTAATGGTGTCGGAAGCCTCCGAAATTGGTGCGATCGACAACTTACTGCAGGAATACGAAAGGTTCACAGGAGCAAAAATGAACCCGGACAACTCTGTCGGTTTGCAACTCGGTACGTGGAGAAGCAAACCGATGACATCCGACAGCGTCGTCGGACGCTGGACGGACGGGCCGGTGAAATTGCTCGGGCTCTGGTTCGGTCCGGACCTCCAGGTGGAGAAAAACTGGAACGATGTCACGGCCAAGGTATTTACGCTCACCCAGAAGTGGGCAGAGTGCAAACTATCCTTGAAAGGTCGAGCAGAGGTGGCGAACACTTTCATAGCGTCCGTCATCTACTACCGCTTGACCGTCGTGCCTTGTCCCCGTGAACACCTGACCAAGAAGAAACGCATGTTCTTCCAGTTCCTTTCGAAGAAGCAGGCTCCACTGGTGAGGAGTTCCGTCTGCTGTCAGCACCCTTCCAACGGAGGGCTGGGAATGCCGTGGCTGATGATGCGCAAGCATGCGCTGAGGCTACAGCATTTACAGCTATTCCTCACCGACCCCCCAACCGGTGTGGGCATCGTTTGTGAGACAGGCCTTCCCGCAACTTGTCTCGCTGACGGAGCTGCAGTCCTGGGTCAAGCGATGACCGAAGAAGATGGGCGCCTGGCACATTGAATGCGCTCAGGCGCTCACAGTCCTCTGTCAAGCGGGCACAGCAATCAGTGGAGACTCCACTTCGACATTCTATAAAGGGTCAATACGTCACTAGGGTGACGACGTGCTCGGAGAGACTCTAGGCGTCGAAGACGATGAGTTCACCAGTCTGTTTTGTAGGACTTTCCGCCAGGGACCTATGAACAACTTCCAGAGGTCCCTAGCTTGGCAGTGATACTGAGGAACTCTACCAGTTCGTGACAAGATCCACAGGCTCGGACGCCCCGACAGGGATCATTCCAAGAGGACGTGTCCAAGATGCGCGCAGGACATTGAAACCGTCCTGCACGCAATTGTACACTGCCCGGGCGTAAGCGACCTGTGGAAATACGCGGAACAACTGCTGTCGCGTATGATACAAATCCAGTTGACTGCCGAGTCCATAGTAAGGATCAAACCGCCAGCCTCTTTCAAAAACGAAAGAGAAGCGGTTTTCCTCTGTACAGTGGCTATGGTGAAAGAGGTTATATGGTGGACGAGATTGAGAGGTCTGAGGACAGATGCCTTTCTCTCCGGACAACAATTGATTCCCTTCTTTAAGTATCACTTTAGAAGGAGAATCAGAGTGGCGAGAAACGCACTGCACCCCAGTAAGTTTACTGAAAGGTGGGTGAATGTGGCAAAAATGGCCCGAGTGATTGGGCCTTCTCTGGATATAAACCTGTAGGTTGAAGAAGAGAGCAAAAGGAAGAAGAGAGCACTTGCATAACACGCTCCTGAAGTTAAGAGTTGTTCTATCGACGGGGTATTAAACAACCCATTTGTGCCCCCCCCCCCCCCCCCCCGCCTCCCTCCCTCTATTGGAGATTTCGATTGTTATAATTGTTTGTTTTATATTTTTTTTACACGATTGTATGTAAAATCCCCGGCATGTCTTTGTTTTGTCCCCTTTTCTTGTGCGCCCTTGTGGCTAATAAAGAAATATATCAATCTATCTATCTATCTATCTTACTCGTCGGACGCTGGACGGACTGAGCGGTGAAATTGCTCGGGGTCTGGTTCGGTCCGGACCTCCAGGTGGAGAAAAACTGGAACGAGGTCATAGCCAAGGTATTTGCGCTCACCCAGAAGTGGGCAGAGTGCAAACTATCCTTAAAAGGTCGAGAGGAGGTGGCGAACACTTTCATAGCGTCTGTCATCTACTACCGCTTGACCGTCGTGCCTTGTCCCCGTGAACACCTGACCAAGATGGAACGCATGCTCTTCCATTTCCTTTGGAAGAAGCAGGCTCCACTGGTGAGGAGTTCCGTCTGCTGTCAGCACCCTTCCAACGGAGGGCTGGGAATGCCGTGGCTGATGATGCGCAATCATGCGCTGAGGCTACGGCATCTACAGGTATTGTGTGGGCACCGTTTGTGAGACAGGCCTTCCCGCAATTTGTCTCGCTGACGGAGTTGCAGTCCTGGGTGAAGCGGAAACCGAGGAAGATGGGCGTTTGACTGAGGACAGATGCCTTTATATCCGGACAACAACTCATTCCCTTCTTTAGGTACCACTTTAGAAGGAGAATCATAGTGGAGAGAGAGGCACTTCACCCCAGTAAATTTACTGAAAGGTGGGTGAATGTGGCAAAAATGGCCCGAGTGATTGGGCCTTCTCTGTAGATTGAAGAAGAAAGCAAAAGGAGAAAAGCAGCACTTGCACAACACGCTGTTGAAGTTGAAGATTTTCTATCGATGGGGTATTAAACAACCCATTTGTGGCGCCACCCTGTTATTGGGGATTTCGATTGTTAAATTTGTTTGTTTCAATATTTTTACACGATTGTATGTAAAATCCCCTGCATGTGTCTTTGTTTTGTCCCGTTTTCTTGTGCGCCCTTGTGGCTAATAAAGAAATATATCTATCTATCTATCTATTTATCTATATATGTGTCTGTCAATTTATCTGTGTATCTCTATCTTTCCCTCGCTCTCTCTTTCCCGCTTACTTTCTCTCTCTCTCTCTCTCTCTCTATATATATATATATTATATATATATATATATATATATATATATATATATATATATATATATATATATATATATATATGTATATATATATATATATATATATATGTATATATATATATATATATATATATACGTGTGTATGTGTGTATAAACAATTGGCATAACGATGAACGTTTTGTATGGGGTCAGTATTTGTCAAATATTTTCCCTTTAAGGGAGAAATTAGTGCCAGCGTCTTTAAGTGGCCACACATGGCTTGCAAGTTTAGCGTTTGCTCTTTTTTCCGGATATCTGAAGGTGGTCTCATTGTTTAGGAAGCAGTTTTCAAATCAGCTTTCCAACATCACCACGTAGTGTCTGACCTTCTGTCTGTAGTTGGATTGGTTGGATAGCGTTGACATTCGACTCTTATATCACAGTGGGCATATTGCAAGCTAGGTCTAGGCGGTACGCTTCTGGCTCTCTGCATGAGAAGCCTTGCGTGGGGAGCTCATGGTTTTGTTGATGGTGTAGGATTTTAGATTCCTGACAGAAATAACCAATTTTAATTGTATATCTTTTAAAATGCTGTCTGTATTTGTGACCAGGATGGATGTTTGTCTATGAGAGCTAAGAATGTCTTTTCTTTGTTGTTCTAAGTGTTTAAGGAGACGGAGATGTAAACATTAACATTTTCAATCTCTATTTCTCATATTTCTAATTCTAGTATGTTGGTCAAGGGAGTAGAAAATCATATCTTTAAAGCCTCTGTTGGCTAGCGAGGATGTTCTTATATTTATATATATATATATATGTTTGTGTATGTGTGTGTATGGTTATTAAATTAAACAAACGAATCACAGGAGGCAATTTATACAATTATATTACGTGCACGCTTGGTGGAACTGGAGGAAGTTTCAACATTTCGGACAGAGTTCTTCAGGAAAGTTCAGATACTACGGGGAGAACAGATATCTAACTATCTATCTATCTATTTGTTGTTATTTATACATTATATATATATATATATATATATATATATATATATATATATATATATATATATATATATATATATATATATATATATATATATATATATATATATATATATACATATATATATATATATATAGTGGTGGAACACTGGAAGGTAATATCCGTAGTGGTAGACCACTCAGTCCAGCAAAACTCCACCAGGGTGCTCTTGCCGTAAGCCTGAAGCTTGCCCCCTTCAACAGCAATGCAACACACCAGCTGTAATCTATGAAGCTGTGGTCACTTCAAACCGACCAAACGAACCACAGGAGGTCAAATCCTATGTGGGCATGGCGGAGGGCCGATTCAAGGAGCGTTTCCTGAACCACCAGTCTACCTTCAGATACCCGGACAGACGTTCATCTACGAAACTCGCGAGTCACGTATGGTTCCTCAAGTACTCAAGTATAGGCTACTCCATTCAATGGAAAGCCATCACTAAGTCCAAGCCATACGCAAGGGGAAATCCGACGTGTGGCTTATGTATTGACGAACGAATAACTATCCTAAAGAGATTACGCAATAGTGATTGCCTAAACTCGAGGAGTGAATTTTTCACACGTTGTCCACACGTCACCAAACATCTATTGCATAACTACAAGGCTCCGGACTGATTCTTTGTAATTTTATTTTTAAATTTTTTTATTTTATTTTCAACCTAAAAACTTTCCTGACTTTCGCAGTTATCTCCCTTACACCTCCCGCACACAGTCTAGTATTTCCTGTGTCAAGTGACCGAGTTTTTGCGCATGCGCGTTTGTACGGTTGTCCTTCCTGTTCCTATAACCATACACATCCCGAGCTGAAGATCCGCGAAGGTGAAACAATTGTTCTCGGTATGGTGAACTAACTGTTGTGTAACCACTTCTATATATATATATATATATAGTAATAATAATAAATTTGAAGACTAAAATCCAAAGAGGGCTCGATAAGGATAAATATATATCAAATATATAAGAACCGTAGAGCAAATATTTATTAAAATAACAGATTAAAGTTTAAGCAAAGAATCGCTGCTTTCACCCTTAACGGGATCTTCTGAAACTAACAAAGTCAATCTGTAAACGCAGAAGTGGATATTTCAAAAAACGTTGCAACCGGAGGAAGACAGGAAGACGATACTTTGGTTCGTAGAAACGTTCCCTGGCAAAGAACGGGAAAAAACGAATATAATACATCATTAATAGTGGTAAAGTGATGGAGGAGTAGTAATTGTTGATGTCGAATTGGATAACACGGCAATGTTCCTTGTTCCATATGCCGTTGAATCAATCAATCACCGCGAAAGAATTGTTCCACAGTGCAAGAGGGGCCAAACTTCTAATTTCACCGCTCCTATTAATGATGTATTATATTCGTTTTTTCCCGTTCTTTGCCAGGGAACGTTTCCACGAACCAAAGTACCGTCTTCCTGTCTTCCTCCGGTTGCAACGTTTTTTTAAATATCCACTTCTGCGTTTACAGACTTTGTTAGTTTCAGAAGATACCGTTAAGGGTGAAAGCAGCGATTCTTTGCTTAAACTTTAATCTGTTATTTTAATAAATATATATATATATATATATATATATATATATATATATATATATATATATATATATATATATATAGTGTGTGACCCTTACGCTGACTTCTTTCTTTTTTCTTCTTTCTTCCTTTCTTTCTTTCTTCCCCTTTTTTATTCTTTGACGGAGAGGTGGTAGTGCATTATAAGCCTTCGCCCCCTCACCAGATGGTCATTAGAAGACTGAGTTGCCATCACTTTGAGGGCGACTGGCCGAGGTGAAAGCAACTGGTTGGTCAGTCGTCCTCTCTGTCTCTGATTTTTCGGACCCATGTTTTTTTACATATTCCTTTGTTATATTTCGAATACCTGATGATATCACCGGATTCATATGGAACACGGTCATTGAAATGATCATAGTATAACAAACCTTTCAAGGATTTACACCAGTCCAGCCTCCTGTTATTTTATTTATAATTAACTCCGTATTCGCACCACCAACTACACAAACGAAGACGGGTGAACTGCACTACGTTGAGTACTCTTCACAATATTACACCAAGATTGACCATACGGAATGATCAATTCTATCCAGTAGTGAACCAATAAACCTAAAGAAATAATGCTCCAATAATGTTGAGCACTTCCAGATGTAATATTGAACAGCGGTACTGACTTCAGTGTTCAGCTACCGCCAGCATGGGATTAACTGATCTACTTACCATTCGGATTTTGGCTGCTCTGTGCTTTATCTACCGCCCACTCGATGCTGTTTCCTTGTCGGGAATATTCAGATTCCGACAAAATTCTACGTATTATACTAAAACATGTATTGTATTGACTGAATTCTCTACTCTATACCTCAGGACTTTTTTGTGACTCACACTGAATTCGGAGACCCGAACTTTACACTAGGTACCACCTGTTACCATTCCATCTCGTCCATTCTCTATATCTATATGTACAATCTGTATTATCTTACTACAACTTGATCTATATTGTATTTCCCCTTTGCTCTGATTCCTCCGATATGTTCTTATATACTTCCGTCTTACTACATCACTACCCTAGCTATGAAGGCGTTTTATTTATGTATTTTACTTTTTACTTTTATTAGTTTATTAATGTATTTTTATCAATGTATTCTTTATCTTTGTATTTTATCTTCGTATCCTGCTTTTATTTATTTGTAAATTTCCTTACTCAGGTCATTATGCACCATTCATAGCCCCCTACCCACCAAAGAACCACACTACTTATAACACGGACTAACTGGGACTTTAAAATAATTATAGTCTATTTGCACTTTTCATTGATTTTGCTACCTTCGACTTATGTGGTGGCTTTTTCCAGCTGCGCGCCGGGCGCTCGGAAAGTTCAGCCTTCCTTGAGTGCTTGGAAAAATAAATTTCCCCTCTTTCGGTAAACGAAATTACTCGGAGCAGCTTGCTTTGCCCCGAGCCCGCCGCGCCGTCTGTTTTGACCGCCATATTATACGTATACCTATAAACTCCAGGCTTAGGCATAACTGTTAGCTGTATCATGTCTCTACTGGCACGTAAATAAACCCCTCATGTGTGAATTAATAGTATTCGTTTGGTATAGACGATGGTCTGTCGAAATTGTAGACTTCCCGCAGCGCACCCGGGGCCTAAGGTAGCTACGTTCCTAGAGTACTCGGAAAAATTAATTTCCATTTCTTTCGCTGGACGATACCACTTGAAACTGGCTGACACGTGGTTAGGAGGTGCTGGCTGGGATTCACAATCGAAGGCTTTAATCTTTACTCTATATGCCACCTTGATATCTTATCGAGATTAACTTTTTCATATAAGACCCTCTCTGTAAGTTCATTAAATAAATCTCGCTACCTTAACCTTTAATTTTCTAATAATTTATTTATTTATTTTTATTTATTTTTCAATTTATTATTTTTTAATTTAATTTCATCCTATAACTCGTAACATAAGTTTAACGTTCCAATTTTCTGTTCGCACATTAGACCATACAGACACCCATTATATATGCCTTTGTTAAATATAGATTCTTTGGAGTAGCATTTTTCGCGGCGTTTTCTAGCATGACTGTAGTGTGACCCTTACGCCGACTTCTTTCTTTTTTCTTCTTTCTTTCTTCCCCTTCTTTATTCTTTGACGGAGAGGTGGTAGTGCATTATAAGCCTTCGCCCCCTCACCAGATGGTAAATTAGTAGACTGAGTTGCCATCACTTTGAAGGCGACTGGCCGAGGTGAAAGCAGCTAGTTGGTCAGTCATCCTCTCTGTCTCTGATTTTTCGGACCCATGGTTTTTTACATATTCCTTTGTTATATTTCGAATACTTGATGATATCACCTGATTCATATGGAACCCGGTCATTGAAATGATCATAGTATAATAAACCTTTCAAGGATTTACACCAGTCCAGCCTCCTGTTATTTTATTTATTTATATATATATATATATATATATATATATATATATATATATATATATATATATATATATATATTATATGTGTGTATGTATCTGTGTTTGTGTGTGTGTATGCAGATATTCTTTCCACTGAAGCTATTGGGCTGTGCTTATCCTGGGACACCATTATAATATGATATTCAATATATGCACATATATGTGTGTATATGCGTATATATATATGTGTGTGTGTGTGTGTGTATACATACATATACATATAGATACATGCACACATACATACATACATACATACATACATACATACATACATACATACATACATACATACATACATACATACATACATACATACATACATTAAAGTGGTCTATGCGCAATTTAGCAACTTGTTTTCTATTTTCCACAATAGTAATATGCAATGCAAACAATAACTTGCAGCTAGCAACAGCCTGACAACAAAGAATGAGCAGACACCATGACCAATGCATTTTCTAGTTGCTAGAGTAACCTGACACTAATATAAAAATTGAAATCTAGCAATAACTACACCATCATAAAAACAATTATCAGACAAGAATTTTTTTCGACTATGAAATAGCAATAACTGCCAGCATTCACAACCTCTTCAGATGTAATATAATGCTGGAAAGCTCTCGAAATATTAATAGATCCAGGGATTTTAATGTTCAAAAAAGGGAAAATAAATAACCATAAAATTCTCATCAGGAACAGTGACAATTCCTCGATAGAGAATGCATATAAATGAAGGGGGTATTATTGTGTCTTTAAGAAAATAAAACCTTTACTCAGGCATGGCTGTGTGGTTAATGAGTTCGTTTTGTAATCACGTGGTTCTGGCATTAGTCTCAATCTGCAGCAACTGGGGCTAGTGTCTTCTGCTATAGCGTCGAATTGACAGCCTTTTGAGTAGAATTTCATAAATGAAAAACTGCAGAAACCTATCTTTTATATATAAGACGGAGACCTTCTGTCACAGTAATCCCAGAGACTGGCAGATTGCCTCAGTATCAATTCTATTCGTTGTTTATATTTTGCCGGAATTGATTATTTAATCTTTGTGAAACACACCTGAGGACGTCACCGTGTGCCTTACGTCATAATTTGATGTGGTTAACCTGTCAGGTATAGAAATACGCTTTGAGATTTTTGCAACATTAAAGGAATATTTGGAATCCGGCCTTCTTTTTCATTAACGCATTTAACTTCGTTCTTGCACCAAACACAAGATAATACATCAACGCTTAACGTTGAGTGCTTCTGCCTATAGCATCATTATCTGCTAATCGGAACGACTAGATCTACCCAATATAAATGGTATATATATATATATATATATATATATATATATATACAGGGTATTCCCAAAGATGCATACACACTTTGATTAACTGTACAGGCTATATTTATTAGAATGGTGTTGAAGTGTGTATATATTTGTGGGACACCCTATATACATATAAATATATACACACACACACACACACACATATATATATATATATATATATATATATATATATATATATAAATGATATAGATATTCCAGTAGGTACTAGGTACCCACGGAAATATATATGGTGTCTATAATAGTGGTTGTTCTATGGTACTAATTTGAGATACCAGAACTGTAAATATGAGCGGAACAAGTAAACATTAAACAATCTTTTAAATAAATTAAAATACGATTTAAATATTTACCTCTTCTAGTGCCATGACCGACGGTTCGATTATCAAAAGATTGGAAATTCAGAGAATTTCCAATGGAAAGATATAGCTGTTTTGGAAATTCTCTGAATTTCCAATCTTTTGATAAGCAAAACTGTCGGTCATGGCACTAGAAGAGGTAAATATTTAAATCGTATTTTAATTTATTTAAAAGATTGTTTAATGTTTACTTGTTCCGCTCACATTTACAGTTCTGGTATCTCAAATTAGTACCATAGAACAACCACTATTATAGACACCATATATATTTCCGTGGGTACCTGACTCATAAAATAAAATAAAATAAAATACTTGAAAAAGAATGTACATGAAAAAGATGCAAAGAAAGTATATATTCAAGCCACCAGGATATTATTGGGATGTGCATAAAGTTGCATAAAATACTTAAAGACTGTGATGCATAGGGTTATATAAAATACAGAACGACTGATGATCCAAGGGACTGGGTGAGAACCTGCACATCAACCATGCAGATGAGACAGATTTCATGACAGGTGGACACAGGGGACCGTCTAGGTATACACAAACGAGTTATATATATCGGAAATGTGGAGAATATGCCTTTCATAACAGTATATATGAAATGTACATGGAATGGATGCATACATGGAATATACCAACGGCTTGTGTCGTAGGCATGCATATGGCAACGGCAGGCAAAGTTAGAATTAACCTCAACATTAACCTTAAGTCCAACATCAAGTCCAACATTAAAGTTGCAAATTAAAAATCAAAAATCAAAAATTAAAAATTAAAAATTCAAATTCAAACTCAAAACCACAGATAAGGTTGTAAACAAAATCAGACTTATATTGAATCGGCGTCCCCATGTTGGTAGGACGGTGTTATCCAAAGTATGTAACGAGGTATGTATCGTTGGATCTGCCGTTGATTTCAGCTTGTTCCGCCGGGCATTCATTGGTATGCTGTCGCATGTTGTGGTCCGCTGCAGGCGCCCCAACTAGCATCGTCATAGCGGTAGGGCCTTAGTTAGACCCATCCGGTATCACTAAAGCGGAGAGTGGCATTTACGTTGGTATCTGCAGGCCATGATGATTTCAGATTGGAGGTTGACTTCGTCGCCCTTTAGTTTTACTATCTCCATAGCCGCGGACAGGCACAACCTGCACCTCTTCTCGCCAGCCGAGTGCAGATTCGCGCGCTGGACGATACTCCAGCTGAGGTCAAACGTCGTGCCAGTCTTTGAGTCCCCATATTAGGTCCGCAAGTCTGGTGGAGTGTCTCTTGAACAAATTATTGTGGTTGTACATCCCCGATTTAAAAGTCATGGATGTTGCCCCGATGTAGGTGTGCCTATCATTGTGCGTGGTGACCACACATCTGTAGACAACGCCCTTTGTCAGGCACATTCCCTGCAGAGGGCACTGTTCACCTACACGGCAGTTACATGTCCGTGCATCATTTTTGTCAGCACCTTTATGTGGACCTGACGTCTTGGTGGGGTTCGCCCCGATCCTCCTGTGGTGTTTCGGCAGAGTGGGGGAATCAATGTTCACCACCTGCGGGTTTCTGTTGTCAAGTGTTGCGTCCTCTACGGTCACGGGGCCGCTCCCCGTTGCATCGCCGGAACCAATAGCCACTTCCCCATGCGCTCCCCTCATCCCCCACCCCCCGAGGTGCCTGTGGTCTGTAATGTTTGGCGGTGGGGTGTCCTCATTTTCACTGCATTGGCCTTGGCCATGTAGTCTGCCATGTTGGGTGCCGAGGAAAAGGTGAACTTCACGGTGTGGCGGTTGAATATTTTGTTTATCTGTGCGGGAAACACTCGTCCAATGCCCTGAAGAAGAGGCCTGGCACGTTGGGTGCATTGAACCACGTTATGTTTCTAGACATATTCTTATTCCGTCGCCTGCTACTAGTAATGTGTGCAGTGTCATACTCGTTTCTCGGGTTACGCCTTACTCCTATTTCAGCCCCTATGCTATCCCTATGCTTAGAACTACTATTTATGTCGGGAGAAAGGCATTCACTTATGTTGCTCTGGACATGACTACTGGCCCTAGTTTTCATCCCCGTGCTGCTATCCGAGTATCCCGCCGTATCAGTGTAAGTGTTATTTATCCTGGTGTTTTCTCTAGCGTGTTCTATGTCCTGTGCTGCGTTAACTACTTCACTATCCTTGGTTTCCCTGTCGTCTGATCTGTTGTTACGGTTCAGTCTGCATGTGCTGGGATCCCCAGGGCCCCCATGCGCCTTTGTCTGTCTATGCGTCGTGGTTTCTTCCTTGTCGTACGTAATAATCCTATTCATAATGTTGTGTGTGCTCCCGGGTAGTTTGTCTGCCTCCATTAGTACTAATGGTATCCGGGTGTTTGCGTTCCTCGTTTTACGGCCTGCCCTTGTCCGGGGTGTACACTATGGCTTCTGTGTAACCGGCCCTGCCCAGTGCCTCGATATAGTAGTCGGCGTGTTGCTTGAACACATCCGCGTTGGCGGACAATGTGAATGCTCGGTTAGATACCCCTTTGACTATAGCGTCTATAACAGACTTGGGGTGATTTGAGTGCCTGTTTACGTATTTCAGTTTCTCGTTGGGCTTGTGATATGGTCGGTATAAGACTGTATCCAGTTCTAAGGATACGTCTAGGAAGTTCATCGTCTTAGTGCTAGTTTCTATTAGCACAGATAAGCCGTGCTGTTTAAAAAAAATATGAGATGCGCTCCGCATGCGCTCCAGCTGGATAGAGTTTAGGAGCGGAGGGTAAATAGGGCAACGTCTCTATATATTCCTCCACCTATCCCTGGTATCTCCTCTGCTAACCTATAGAGTAGGTAAATTCCCACCAGATCCGTCACCGGTGCGGAGTCGCTAGACCCTATAGTGATGTCGAAACTGTCGGGTCTGTCACTCCTTTGCCATAATCTACCGTCAAACCTTATTAGCATATCTCTAGCTGCTATAATGATGTCCACTTCCCCTCTAGTGAGGTTGGACCTGGCCATTGCGCTCATGAGAGCCTTGTTTATAATTACTGGTGAAATGGAAGCGTAGTAATTGGCTATATCCAGCTGAACTAAGTCCACTTGCTGTTTGCACATCTTTTTGCACATCTTTATACACATCCCAATAATATCCTGGTGGATTGAACAGATACCTTCTTTGCACCTTTTTCATGTATACATTCTTTTTCAAGTATTTTATTTTATTTTATTTTATGTAAGTACACGCATTCATATATGTAACCCCCACCCCCCACCGCACCCCATCCTGTTATTTGTCATTAGTACGTGGCTGATACGTAATTCTTGCATTTATGCATATTATGCATGCACTTTCGGGCATATATGGCCTCATGAATGTATTGGGTTCCACGCCTCACGAAGGTTTTTTCATATAATATTTTATGCGTTTTGTGCACAGTTGTATGTGTGTGGATATGTAGGTATTCGTCAAGTATGTGCTTTTTAAGATGTATAAGCATGCCCATGTGCATGCGTATGCGTGGGTACATGTATGTATGTGTATGCATATATATATATTTGCATGCGAATGCATGTGTGTGTGTATGTATATATATGTACATGTCTGTGTAAATGTATGCATATCTATGTGTAGATTTTCCGTTTTTTCACCTGTATATGTGCATCCATATGTATTGTTTCAAGTATATGTGCCTTAAATATATATGCTTTCCTGAGTACAGTGTTTGTGTGTGTGTGTGTGTGTGTATTTATCAGAAATACTTTTGAAATAATTTTTTGAGAGGCTCTTTCAAGCATTTTTTTTAATGTTTTTTTTAAAGTGTTTTTTTAAAGAGTTTTATTTAAATGTGTTTTTTAACGTATTTTGAGGGTGTTTTTTTTAAACGTTTTTTTTAAGATGTTTTTCCATTTTATTTTAAATTCTTTCTAAGCATTCGCTGCACATCTAATATTTACTGTGATCTTCGTATATAATACAGTTGCGGATGAGTATGTGATTGTTGTGTGTGTATACGTGCCCATATGTATCACAACTGCGCGAAACATGGATACGTGTGTGGGCGTCTGCAGGCTGAGACGGCTGCGGCAGTGCGCGAGCGTTTCGACCATACAACCCCTTACCTCCTACAGCAGTAATTCCGCTAAAAGGGACAACTTTGATTGACAGGTGACATATGAATGGAACCAGAAAAATGAACGGCCATAAGTGGTCAGAAATACCGATGACGTGTACAATTCTTGACCACTCACCGACCGCAAGAACAGGATACAAGCTGGCGAGCGAAGGCCGCGGAGTTAGCTGGACATTTAGAAATTCTGCTTCGAAAGATCGAGACGTATCTGAGGATCTTTCAATTCCAGAGTCAGGTTCGATCATCGCATCGATCGTGCCTTGAGCTGGTCGCCAGAGAAACGATTGTAATATGTCTAATAAATTTTAATTCGTCACACCACTGATTCTCAGTTTCTTATGTGATATTATACTCTGCTCTGTAAGAGTATCGAGTGCTCAAACGGCCTACCGCATACGGAAGCTTTAAGCATCTCACACCGATTATATATTTATATATATATATACAAAATGCCAATCATTGTAAGTTTGAATCCAACTGACATGGAAAAA